>CM053772.1:146196370-146273789 GCA_028658325.1 Potorous gilbertii
TCAGATTTATGGAAAATGGAGAAATTTTTGACCAAACAAGAGATAGAGAACATTATGAAGTGCAAAATGGATAATTTTGATTACATTAAATTGAAAAGTTTTTGCACAAACAAATCCAATGCAATCAAGATTAGGAGGGAAGCAGAAAATTGGGAAATTCTCTAACTAGTGTCTGTGATAAAGGCCTCATTTCTAAAATATATAGAGAACTGAGTCAAATGTACAAGTCATTCCCCAATTGATAAATGGTCAAAAGATATGAACAGGCAGTTTTCAGAGGAAGAAATTAAAGCTTTCTATAATCATATGAAAAAATGCTCTAAATCACTATTGATTAGAGATATGCAGATCAAAAGAACTCTGAGGTACCACATCACACTTATCAGATTGGCTAACATGACAAAACAGGAAAATGATAAATGTTGGAGAAGATGTTTCATTGTTGGTGGAGCTGCGAGCTCATCCAACCATTCTGGAGAGCAATTTGGAACTATGCCCAAAGGGCTACAAAAATATGCATACCCTTTGACCCAGCAATATCACTTCTAGGACTGGAACCCAAAGAGATCATAAAAATGGGAAAGGGTCCCACATATACACAAATATTTACAGCAACTTTCTTTGTGGTGGCCAAAAACTGGAAATCAAGGAGATGTCCATCATTTGGGAAATGGCTGAATGAGTTGTGGTATATGAATGTAATGAAATACTATTGTGCTATAAGAAATGATGAACAGGAAGACTTCAGAGAGGCCTGGAAAGACTTATATGAACTGATGCTGAGTGAAAGGAGCAGAACCAGGACAACTTTGTACACAGTAACAAGGAGAGTGTGCGAGGAATTTTTCTGGTCCTTCAGAGCAAAGCAAGGACCTAAAATATTCCCAATGGACTTTTGAGGTAAAATCCCTTCCACATCCACAGAAAGAATTATGGAATTGGATCGCAGAATGAAGTAGATCATTTTCTTTTGTATTATGTTTTATTTTGTTTTATGGTTTCTCCCATTCCTTTTAATTCTTCTATGAAACATGACTAAGGTGAAAATGTATTTAATAGGAATGTATGTATAGAACCTATATAAGATTGCATGCCATCTCGGGGAGGGAGTGGAAAAAAATCTAAGATATATGGAAGTGATTGTAGAACACTGAAAACAAATAAAATATTTTATTTTTAGAAAAAGAAAAGGGCCATTAAGAAAAAGTGTTGTGCATTTTTGTGGAGCATAAATTTTAGATTCCTCTCTCTCTCTCTCTTAATTTCTTTTTAAACTTATATAACTTTGCCTGCTCCAGCACAAAATGCTGATTTTCTCAGCTTCATCTGAAGTGTTAGGTGATAAGAGTTCTTAGCAAAAAAAAAAAATCTTTAGATTTTTATATTTAGAAGCTTAAAGTCTAACCATATTCAGTACAATGATTAGGATTCACTTTATACCTTTCCAACTAAGATTATGCGATCTCTGAATTGGTAAATTACAAACTGATTTATTTAAAAATAAAGAAAAATACTTTCTTGGTAACCAATTTTTGCATTTTGACTAGATTGTCTATATATTTGATTTAGGGGCATAGAATCTAGTATACCTCTTGAAAGGAAGGATCTTTCTCATCATAATGTATGCATCCTCAGCACCTGGTAACATAGTAGGCACTTAATAAATGCTTGTTAAATATTAGTTTAAAAGTTTGTTAATTAGTTTAATTTATCATTGAAATGGCTGAAAACTAAGGCAATTAAATTTTGTTCTTATTTTAAAGTATCTATATATTTTAAACTAATGCTGATCTTGTAAACTGGGTGGATTACAAAACAAAAGTGAGGGATGGATAGTTATTCCCTTTCCGTTAAGAGAACTTGAAGAAGGCTATCAGAGTATTGGCAAACTTACAGGAGGATATGGGCAGGCGTGGATAGATTTTAAGCTATATTATTACCTTAGTGAACACTTGAGATTATTCTATGTAAGTTATTTTTATATATATTTGGAGATTTAAGATTTCTATTTAAATTTAAGAAAATAAATCCATTAGAATGATTAAATATCATATTTGACCTATCAGATGACCTTAACTTACCCTTTTTTCTTTCTTCATTTCAGACAGAAATTGGGGCAGATAACATAGTAAAATCATAAGTTTTCTGATTAAACTTTTTTTTAATAAAACCAATCAAACATACTTTATAATTATTTTCTTTTTGAAAAAAATCAACATATTCAAACAACTATAAATATAAGTATCACTTACTACCTCTGTGTTCAACAGATACCTAGAAGATACCTTGAACAACCCCTAATTCATATTATGCATGATGAAAGTGAAGCGTAGAGAGGCAAAGTGACTGAAATTCAAGTTTTGTAACTATTCTAAAACAAATGTCTATGTTCCTTTCAGTATTCTTTGTGTATTCATTCCACCTTTGGTGTATCCATCTCTTCTTTTATATAGTTGTGGTTAGTATGTACATAATTTCACTGAGTCTTTTTTTTCACTGTTACTTAGTGTCTTGCCAAATTCTCTGTATGCCCCATATTGATCAATATCCCTTGCATTACAGTATTCTATAATTTTAATATACTAGCTTATTCTAATATACTATCTTATTTTAATATACTAGTTTATTCAATCATTTTTCAAAATTTGACAATTATGTTGATCAATATCTATCTGGTATTATCAGGGTTAAGAGTGTTTGCCCTCAAAGAAAAGTATTAAATTCATCTATTAGCTTTTGCCTAAGAAGTCATAAGGATTTCTTTTATAAGTCATAGACAAAGGAAAATAACATTGTCATCTTTCATTTAACAGATATCTGAATTTCTTGTTGAGCTCCCTAGATTAAACTCACTATATAAATGCTAAGCACTACTATTATACATTACGGTACTGTTGTATGGGGCCTACTCTTTCTCTCATGCATGAGACTGTATATATATATTTGGATTTCTATTTCATCATTTTCTTTCATAGCCTAAGCTCTTCAGACATTAATTTGACAAATAACATGATCAAGCCATCAGCTTCAGTGTGGCTCAGTAAATTTTAAACTTCTTAATGGAAATATTTTCATATGCATTCAGCCTTGGAAATTTTCCATTTTTCCTCCTCATAAGGAATTTTGTCACTGATTGATTTATAGATAAGCACATATATTTTCAAGAAAAATTTACAGTCAATCACATATGTAAAAGAGACTTTACTCAAATAATTCAGTGTCCACATATAATTAAGATTGGAGTGAAAATTATTTTAGAAAGTTTACATGGAAGTCATTGTAATGATTCCAAGAATAGGATAAAGTATCATCAAGAAGCTGATGTGATGCTATGTTGCTTCCTGAGGGAAACTGAGTTATAGAGTAGAAAGTGCAGATGAAGCACAGGGTCCAAATTTAACTCTCAACTTGGCTTCTATCTCAAAGGGTGACATGGAAGGAAGTCACATTTCACTTCTAAGATACTATCATTTCTTCATTCTAGCTCTGACCCATCACGTTTTTAAGGGTATTTGAAGTATCACTTATAGCAAGATGCTTGTCTGCTGATGGAATATCCCAAAGGTGAGGAAGAGCAATAGGAACTTAGATTCTCCAATTTTTCATTCTCAGTCTCTACCCTAATTTAGAACTTCACCACTCTCCCTAAATCTAGTCTCTTTTTCCTCCAACCTAACACAATCTTACTACCAGAAAAATTGCCTTTGCATTCATTCTGTATTCTTCCTACTGAACCATGCCACCTTGCTATTTAACAATTTAGTCAATCAGTCAGTAACCATTTATTAAGCACTCACTCTGTACTAAACACTGGAGAAACAAAGAAAGACCAAAAATACAAAGAAGAATGGGTCTTTTCCTCAAGGAGCAAACATTGTAATGACAGAAAACTTGTAAATGCCTTAGATATGTAGAGGCATTCTACAGAGTAGAAGAAAATAATCTGAAAGGGAAAGTTATTAGCAAATTGAGGGATTAGGAAAGGGATTTCGCAGAAGTTGGGAAACAAGCTGAGCCTTGAAGGAAATTAAACAAGGAGAAGGAAGAGCATTCTAGACGGAGGGCGAGGTTGGGAGGGGGAGCCAGTGCAAAATAATGGAAATGGAATGTTGTGTGAGGAGGAATGCAAGTACACCAGGTATATAGAATGTAGAGTGCACGGAGAAAAGTTAGATGTGAGATGTTGGAAAGGTCGGAAGGGACCAATTTTAAATGCCAAGTAGAGGACTATATTTGATCTTGGAGGTAACGGGGAGCCACTGAAGCTCACTGAACAAGGTGAGGACATGGTCAGATCTACATTTTAGAAAAATCTGCTTGGCAGCTGAAGGATAACCTGGAGTGGGGAAAGACGAGGTAAGGAGTTCAGTTACTGGGCCAATCGATGCAAGAGGTGATAAAGAACTCTTGTACTTGTAGGAGTGGAGAGAACAAAATATACATGAGAGAAAATGTGAAGATGAAAATGACATGATTTGGAAATAGATTGGGTATGTGGAGTTATGATAGTCAGGTAACAGGGAAGTTTGGAAAGTGCAGAATAGGATTTCAGAAGACAAGCTCTGTTTTAGATATGTTAAGTTTCAGATGTCTATAGAACATCCAGTTCAAGATGTTCAAGAAGCAGTTAAAGAAGTGTGACTCAGAGAGGGCTAAATATATAGATGTGGGAATCATCTGTAAAGAAATGACAATTGAACCAAGATGATCTGATGATAGTTATCAAGTGAGAGAATAGAGCCAAAAAAAAAATGAAGGGGACCTAGGACAGAGAATAGAGCCAAAAAAAAATGAAGGGGACCTAGGACAGAGCCTTGGGGAATATCTATGGTTAGATAGCATGACATAGATATAAAATCAGCAAAGGAGACTGAGGAACAAACAGGAAGAAAACTAGAATAGAGTAGTATTATAAAAACTGAAAGAACAGGAATTATTTCAGGAGGAAGTGATTAACAGTGTTAAAGGTTACAAAGAGATCAAGGATAGGATTGAGAAAAGAAATAAGATTTAGCAAGTAAGAGATGTTGGTAATGTAGAGGACAGGGTTAGTTGAATGATGAGAAGAGAAACCAAAATGTATAGAGTTTAGAAGATAGTGAGATAAGAGGATAAATAAGAAAAGCATAAAAGACTATCAAAAAATATATATGAAATGCAGCAGTGAAAGCTGCAGAACTAGAATTGCAGAAATTAAAATATGTATTTTTCTATCTTTCAAATGGGGTTCTCCTACTAACACAACTATATTGCAGCGTAGAACCTAGAACCTGACAAAAACATAGGCTATGATTCATAAATACCCGCAGCAAGAGCCCCAAATACATGCTGGTGAAGAATGAAACTCTTTAGTTCCATTAGAAAGTTGTATTAAGTCAAACTATTTGGTCTTGTGTATACAAAGCTTATCAGAGTGGTAATACTTTTGCTCTTAGGGCAAGCATAGCACATGCCACAAAAGATGTTCTTAGCTAGAAAGTGAGCTGGACACTATACCCTGTGGAGGGGAAAAAAGAGATATCTGGATATATCAGCAATGAAGTTTTTATTTAGTATTTTATTTTTCCCCAGTTACATGTAAAAACAATTTTTAACACCCTTTTTTAAAACTCTGAATTCCAAATTCTCTAGTTCCTTCTTATACCTCCTCATTTGACATAGGTTATACATGTGTGGTCATGAAAAATATATCCATAATAGTCCCATTGTGAAAGAAAACAGAGAAGAAAAACCCTTAAGAAAATAAAGTGAAAAAAAAAGTATGCTTCAATCTGTATTCAGATACCATCAGTTCTTTCTCTATCAATATATAATATTTCTCATCTTAAGTCCTTCAGAGTTGTCTTGTATTGTTGTATTGCTGAGAATAGCTCAGTCATTCACAGCTCATCATCTTACAATATTGCTACTACTTTGTTTACAATACATTTCACTTTGCATCAGCCCATGCAAGTCTTCCCAGGTTTTTCTGAGAGCATCCTGCTCATCATTTCCTATAGTACAATGATATTTCATCATAACCACATACCACGATTTGTTTAGCCATTCCCCAATTGATGGGCATCCTCTCAACTTCTAATTCTTTACCCCTGGAAAAGAGCTGCTACAAATATTTTTGTACATATCAGGTCCTTTTCCTTTTTGCTCTGTTCATCTCTTTTGGGATACAGATCTGGGATTGTTATGTCAAGGGGCATACATGGCTTTATAGCCCTCTGGACATAGTTCCAAATTGCTTTAAAGAATGGTTGAATCAGTTCACAACTCCACCAACAGTGCATTAATGTCTCATCTTTCCCACATCCCCTCCACCATTTGTCTTTTACCTTTTCAGTCCCATTAGCCAGTCTAATAGGAATGAACTAGTACTGTAGAATTGTTTTAATCTGCATTATGCAATCAATAACAAGCTAGGGTATTTTTTCAGCTAGCTTTGATTACTTCATCTGAAAACGAATCATATCTTTAATCATTTCAATTGAGGAATGGCTCTTATTTTTATAAATTTGACACAGTTCTCTATATGTTTGAGAAATGAGCTCTTTACCAGAGAAACTTGTTTTAAATTTTTTTTCAGTTACTTTTGCTAATTGGATTCCCCTTCATCCTATGCCCCTTCACGGTTATTCTATTCTCTCTCTCACCCTGTCCCTCCTCAAAAGTATTTTGCTTTTGACTACACCTTTCCCCAAACTGCCCTCCCTTCTATCACCCATCTCCTTTCTCTCATCCTATATCCTGCAGGGGAACTAGAAGCGACCAACTATCTTGTCCAACTCCCCCATTTTATAGGGAAAACAGAGTTCCACAGTTATTGGCAAAGCAAGAGCTAGAAGTCATATATCCTGATTTCCAGTACAGTACTCTTTTACCCTGGTTGATGAAACCTGGTCTTTTGAGATCTGACCAAGGCTTACTCTTGGATGCTGGATCTTCCAAAACAAGAGATTTTGGACCAATGAATAAAGAAAAGCAGCTGAGTAGAGAGGGGACCCTTCTCAGGTGCAATCTTGCCTTAAGTTTGATAACCCCAGGAAGGGGAGCTCAGTAGTCTCCTACAGGTGGAGACCTATATGTACCTGGTCTATGGGGGTAAGATAAGGTGAGACGTGAGTGTACAGATAGTCAAATTATTTGGCCTAGTGTTGGATGATACATTGCCACTGTCAACTGCTTGAATTGAAAAAAACTGACCCTTACTCCTTGCCTCGAGCTCATGTCCTACCAACTTCAATTTCGACCCTTTGTCCCCACTCTACTGAGGTTGAGCTAGTCCCCAATAAGAGCTACCTCTTTCTTAACCAATATCCTGTCACCAGATTCTGCTTCCCCCCTTTTCCTTTAAAAGAATACAAAATACGCCTTTGCAATTTTCTGATACTTGGCACTAGTTTCTACTCTAAAGGATAAATACCAAAACTTTCAAAATAAATAGAATTTGAATGTCAAAGAACAAATGAAAGAAAAAAACAAAAGAAATTGTTTTGCTTCTTCTGCAGAGTTGGATCAACAGTGTTTTCTTGTTTCAAAAATAATTTAACCAAAATAATTTTTAATCTCAAAGAGAAATCTATTATAATTTCAAAGTTTTAAAAATAATCTTGGACATATTCCTTTAAACACTGTGAAACTCACATCCCTCATATCCATAATGAATCATTTATTTTTAACAACCTGAAAACAGTAGGTCATGCGGGATCTTCAACCATTCCTTGATTATTTCCTGGAGTACACCAGACGATTAAAAAGCTATGGTTCTTTTAGCTTCCTCTTAAAGGCAGATACACCATAGATGAAGTATTGGATTTTATTCAATATTGCCTTTCGATGGGAATCATTCCAGACTCCTAGATAAGATGGCTAATTGAATGAGAAGAAGCCAACCCAGCTCAAACATACCTACTTCAACAAAGAGTTAAAACTTATACCAGACTGAATAATGATCAAGAAATTCATTGAGAAATAACATTATTCTTCTACCCCCAAACCATACATATACATAAAAGACCAGCCAAGAGATCACGGACAATAGGAAAGTGTGCTGCTAGCACAGCCAGTACCCAGACAGGGGACCACGATGATATACCACAACAGTGACCATAGACAGCACAGAGAAATTTCAAGCCTGCAAAGCTCTGCGTCTAGAAGCAGCATAAGAAAGGCCCAAAGTGGTAAAAACAGATGACAGATAGATAGATAGATAGACAGATAGATAGATGGACAGATGGACAGACTACAAGGTTAGGACCTTGGAATCTCCAATACTGGGGAACAGGTCCAGGGGCTCTAAGGTACCTAGTGCTTTGTCTTTAGATGCCATGAAGGGCCCTGGAGACCTGAGGTTCTCTGAACCTCAGAGAGCTGGAAGATCCTCACCCCAGAAGATACAGGTCAATGCAGAAACCCATGACAAGATCAGACAAGGTCAACCACATTTCCCAAAATGGCAGAGAGGGGTCAAACTTCAGTCTGACACAAAGCTCCAAATTTAGGAACTAAAAATGGTGCTGTAGGTATAAAGATCCCTATATAAAAGTTCATAACTCCTTAACTGCAAGCAAAAATTCAAAGAAAAAATGGATTTTTTGCAGGGAGCTGGGAGGTGAGATGATGCCAGTCACAAATAAACTTCCTCATCCTGACAGAGGAATTATTAAAAAATGAGTTGGGGGTGGAGTGGGGAGGAAAAGAAATACAAAGTAGAATCTAAGGTGGGTGCTTTAAATTGCTTCTTAGACAACTGAAAGTGGCTAAACAAACTGTAATATGTAAATGTAATGGAATAAAATTTAGAAATAAGACATGACAAAATAGATGATTTTAGAAAATTCTGGGTAGTATGACCTGATACAGATAGAAATAGGCAGAACCAAGTTATAAAAGAGTAGCAATAGTGGAAAGAAAAATAATTTTGAAATATTTAATAACTGATCAGTGCATGGCTAGCCATATTTCCTAAGGTTTTATGAAAGTTTGTTGTCCACCTTTTGACAGAGAGTGGTTAGATAGAAGGTGAATAAAAAGGACATACATGTTTGGATATGATTATTAAATGAATTTATTTGCTTGATTAAATTATTTGTTATGAGGAAAATTATTTCAGTCCTTTCATTTTTTAAAAGAAGGACATGGAGGAGAGCAGGGGGTTATCAATAATAATGAAAAAAGCAGAAGGCCATTGAAACTTTTTTTTAATGTATAGATGAGCACAAAATAAAATTCAGAAGGAAGCACAAACAAGCAGGACAGTTTTGAAAGTAACACATGGAATTTTTATATGCCTAAAGAAAGCAGAATGAAATGGAGATTTGTGGTTTCCTGTATAAACCTCATGTTCTGCTGTATAGAGGGAAATGTTCTTTTGATTTTTAAGTTCAGAATAAAAAATTAAAAGGATAAAAGTGACTAGAAGAGGAATATATTCATAAATGAAGGTCAGAAGAAAACAAAATATATTTATTACAGTTTAAACATTAAAAAAATCATCCTTTGCCTGCTAAGGACTATAGCTCACAAAATGTAAATAGAGCCAAGGCTTGAACTGTCTCCCTCCTTAAATTTAATCTTTATCCTTATCCTTGAGAATAAGAATAATCATAAAGCAATCCTACAGCTTCTAACAGCTTTAACACTTTATGTCATCCATGAAACTGTGACCAGGATGATATAATTTTGGTGGAAATCAGATAAAATGAAAACATTTGCTCTTTGAGACTTCTGTGAGATGCTCTATATAGTGTGCTACATTGCAGGGCTATGCATACCCTCATCCCACTACTTGTATGTCCACTGACAGCCTGGTGCAAACTGGATTGACTAAAAGTTTCAATCCTGATCTATTTCTATCCTTTAGGAATCATGTTTATAGAGGAATAGCCACTATGAAAGAGACAAAGACTGAATGACAAGAAATATGATAGATTCCCATTATCCTTCTACAAAAAGGAATAATAATCCTTAAATCTAAATATAGTTAGTTACACTATTCATTTAGCTTGATTAAGATTTGCTTTGGATCTTCGGATCCAAACTTCCCTATGAGCTCTGGACCTGAAAACATGGACACTGACAAAGACATATGTGTATACATGTTTATGGGGAGGGAAGGTGAGGGAGAAGGAGAGGGTGGGTGGGGGGAGAGGGAGAGAAGAGAGAGAGAGAGAGAGAGAGAGAGAGAGGGAGAGATTCATCTGTCTCTATACACACAAGAACAAATCCTTTACTAAGCATCAAAAAGTTTTAACTTTCAGGAATTATTTAATTTCCACATTGTTGAATTAAATTCTTGTAATCTGCTAAGCATTTATCATAGATTCTCAGAGGTGGATGAGACCTTAGAGACCATCTAGTCTAATCTTTACTCTGAGTAATGTGTTAACTAATATTTTAAAATGTCATTTTGTTGAGAGTGAAGCCTCTCTCTGAATTGATCTGTCTTCAACCCCCTCCAGTTGTAAATTTATTTTATTCATCTCTTTTCCCTCAAATACACATTGTGGGTCAGCACAGCACACACAAATCACAAAGGGGCCATGGGGCTGCAAATGTCCTTGGTAACCTATGCAGAGATAGGTGAGCTTATGTGTGCCTATGTGTTCAAATGCCCACTATCAATCCTAAGGTAATGCACTAGTTTTATGAGGAAAATGTAGAGGAATAAGATGCCCCTCCTGCATATATAATTATAATGGAGTTATAATCTAGTAGGGGAGATAGGCACATAAACAAATAACCATCATATAATATAGACACTCATAATACAGGTGCATAGGAAAGACAAAAGTAAAATGCTAAGAAATAATCATGGAAGTAATAAGGCACTGGATTTAAACAAGCTCAAATAGGCACAGGCATATTTAGGAAACAATGTAAGCACTGTTTCTTCCCAATCTACATACAGTAATTATTTCAATGCTAATTTGTTTTCAAATTTGTGGGCTTTATGGACCAATGAATTCACTTTTAGAAGAGAAATGGAAAGGGCCGGATTGTTTATACTATCTGAACATCACTCATATTTTTGATTCTGACCTAGATGCAAAAAAAGATAGCAAAATATTTTCTACCCATGTCACAATTACTTATGTCACTCCTTCCCTAATATAACATATGTATATATGTATATATATATATACACCTACATATATATATGTGTGTATATATATATATATATATATATATATATATATATATATATATATATATACACACACATAGTCACCCAAGCGAATATTCATCAAATCTTACAGTTTCTA
Source organism: Potorous gilbertii (assembly GCA_028658325.1). Taxonomy (NCBI): domain Eukaryota; kingdom Metazoa; phylum Chordata; class Mammalia; order Diprotodontia; family Potoroidae; genus Potorous; species Potorous gilbertii. Next base: position 146,207,626 of record CM053772.1, read on the forward strand.
ACCAGAATCCACTAACCTTTCTAATAGTTATCTTTTCATCTAAGACAAAATAATTTGTCTTGGCTATATCTAAGATTGTTTTATAATTATTGTTCATTAATATTCTTCCTTCACATTAGTAGAAAGGAATTGACTTTCAGTCCATGTTTCGGGCACAGAAATTATGGAATGTTGGAGATGAAAAGGCCCTTATAGATCACCTGGTCCACCTCCCTCATGTTACAAAGGAAGAAACTATGGTCCAGAAAAAGATGTGACATCCAATCAAAAAGTTGTAAATTACTATGTAATAATACTACATATGAGAGTTGTAAATTATGACCATAGGTTATCTTAATGACAACACCAAACTCACCATTTGACCTTTGTTTCTGATCATCATGGTAATTTATGCTGATTTTTTTTCTTACATTAGCTAAAATGCTTTTTTATGTGACTAATTCATTTGAACACTACTATTCCTTATTTTTTTCTTGTGGATGTTGGCTACATGAATTGACTAATATTGTCTGGTTCATCTTCAGTTGTACTGTATAGACTCGGTTACACTTAAAATCCTGAGATCTGAGAAACTTTCTATGAGTCTCTTCACAGCCTTCTTAGTATCACATGTACCTACAAACAAAAGCAGCTTGAGCTCTTTTTGACTTTTCCCTGACTCTTTCTTCATGTTCTCATTACCACTAGTCAAGACAAATTACCACAATGGCCTTCTTTAAAAAGTCTTTTTATTGTCCTCCCTCCAATTCATTCTTCATTCTGCTGTCAAGATAATCTTTATTTTGCACAGATATGATCATAATTTCCCTGATCAAAAATCTTCACTGGTTTGCTATCGCCTCACCAAGTTCAAACTTCTCTATTGGGCATTTTACATCCTCCAAAACCTGTTCCCCTAGTACTTTTCCAGATTTATTTCTTACTTCTGCCCTCCCTAGTTTGGTCCCAAAACATGCACTGTACTCTTAAACCTCATGCCCTTGTTCAAACTGTTTCATATATATGGAATGCCATCCTCCTTCACCTTTTTGTACTCATGCCCATCCTTTAAAACCAAATGTCAATGACAAATGTCATTCCTGCAGGAAACCTTCTCTGATCTATCCAGCTGGCAATGATAATCAACTGTGGGCCTCACACAGCACTTTATCTTTTTATATCATTTACCATGGAAATATTGGTGTGTATCATTTCCCTACTAAACTATAAGTTTCTCAAAGGCAAAAACTCCACCTTACTCATATTTTCTATTTCCTCAAGTGCCTAGCACAGTGTTGTTTACACAGAAATTGCCTAACAAGTATGTACTAATGTTGATGGTTGTTCCAGTTCAGTCAGACACTGGTGATGTTCATTTACTATATAAAGGGATAATGCCATATGTAGCATTAAAGAATTCGTAATTCCAAGGACATGCTTGTCTGAGCAATACCAACTTAAGTGAATGTGGGAAATTCAGTTGTTGTAAAGAGCAGATTGTGGTCCATGTTGTTAAATTGCTCCATTTGTATCAATTAAAGCAAAATTACTTGCAACTGAAGAAAAACAGCACTAATTGGTAACAATTGTTTTGGTGATGATACATATTTTCCACAAATGCAAAATAAGAGTGAATATATGTTGTTGGAGACTGCAAACTTGAAAACAGTTAATAATTTACCTGCTCTTTTTAAAATTTTAAAGTGTTATTAAAACTTAATATTGAACTCCAATATAATCAACTAAATTTCCTATTGACATTCAAATTAATTTCAATATATAACAACTTTGCAGGCTCCCTGTAAGTGTCCATTTGGATTGTTTCATACCTAACTCTTCCTTCTCTACTTGCTCATATTTAAAATATGGGAAGAAGGGGTGGGTGACTTTTTATTCATTATTCTACTGTATTGAAAGGAGAGCCAAGCAACTCCTACAGTTTCTTTATCTGGTTCATCATCCTCTCCTTTCCAGGGTATTCCTGTCTTCTTCACCTTCTTCCCACCCCCAGCCACGAGACTGTGTGAGGTGAGCTGAACTTCCTAGGGAGGGTAAGATGAAGCAGCTGTAAAAGGTGAGTAGGGTTAATTTAATTGCTCTCACTCTGACTCGGGTGGAGTGCCTATCTTCAACTCACTGTTTTAAGTTTAGACTGCTACTGATGATATTTGGGATATGTGTCCCTGTAGCCTGCAAATCTAATGAAGGTAAGTTTTCTTAAAACATTTCCCCTACTTAATCTCACAACTTTTGGAAGAAATGCCTATTTTATTATTGTTGTAGTACTCTTAACCTTTTTTTTAACCAGAAATAATAGAATGGACCTAAAATGTTTAAAAATCCTAAATCAAAGTTCAGATGCTATACTTAACACAGGCAAATGAATCAGAGATTTCTTTTTTTTCCTAAACCAACCCTTAAACTTGAGGCTGACTTCAAAACCTGCTATGATTGGGGGATTCACGTCTATCTTTATTGGATCATTTAGAGATTTCCAACTACCTACTTTTTCTAACTTTTCACAAATTTCCTACTTTTAAAAAATGAGCATTTCTGCAATTTGGTTAATTGGTTTACTTTTGCTAATATTTTCATTAAATTGCCTATAGATGCAAGATAGAAATAGGGGTATAATTTTCATGCTGCAGTAGCTGATGCAAAGCTTTTTGCAGTAACTAGCTCATTTGTGCATATTGAAATGAAAAATATAATTTCCCTAAACTATAATCATCATGTTTTTTCTGTGCCTTGAGACTCCCCTATATTGTTGGTCACTCATTACCTTGACCTTTGTTAAATTAGAGTAGGAATTTTGGTGGGTAGAACCCTTCAGGCACCAAGAATTTGCAAGCTAAGATTCTAGGCTTTATTAATCTACATTAAGTGAATGCACACGTTGATTTTTATTCTTGCTATCTGCACCTCAGAATTTAGCCAGTTATCATTTTGTCTTTTTAACCTCAAAAGTTTACTAAGCCAAAAAGAATACTGACAAAAGAAAATGCATGGTAAAAACTAAGATATAAAAGAGATCTATCTTTCATTTATAGTAAGGAAGAAATTGAACCCCATATGGTGACATTGGTCAAATCAGAAAGAAAGCAAAGGAACCATGACCATGAGAAAGGAATGACAGCAGCTACTCAGAAAAACTAAATCAAGCCAAACAGTTCTTCATGGAAAAGGTAACAGAAACTTGTTTTAGATCTCCTTTTTTAAAAATATAATATACACAGCCTCAAATGTTTAACCTAGAAAAACCTAGATAAAGGATTAAGTCAACATAACAGCTAGAAGTGTCTTCAACATTTCATGGATCTGTGATCTTATTGTGGGGTGCCTTCTCCTTCAGATCACAACCCTTCCATTCTGTGTCATTTCTTTTCTATGTTTTAAAACAGATTCTTCACAGAAAACCTGCTCAACATACTTGAGTCTTTCCTCTAGATAGTTCTACATTTTATGAATATCATAAATAACAGATATTTTTTAAAAAATGTATTTTACCGACTCTTTTCTCAAGATGACAATGTTCTTTATCCTTGCAAGCAATAAATATTGCTACTGATGCTCAAGTACCTCAAACTTCTTAACTGTCCAAAAATGAGTATTACCACCTTGCAAAAGGCCCTGGATTTGAAGTCAAAGATCCAAGGTTAAAGTCCCATCTCAGCCACTCACTATGTGCATGACCTAACCTCTCTGTGTCTTAGTCATCTATAAAATTAGGGGGTTGGACCAGATAAAATCTAAAGGCCCTTCTAGCTCAAAATTTATGATCCTATCATCTCAATAAACAAGATAAAGTTTAATAAATTGCTAGAATCTAATAATTTATTTTCTGCGATAAAAGCATTGTTGTTTAACTGTTCACTTTAGTCTTGTCTGATTTTTCGTAGCTCCTTTTGGAATTTTCTTGGTAAAGATAACTGGAGTGGTTTGCCATTTCCTTCTCCAGCTCATTTTATAGATGAATCTTCCTAACTCCAGGAAAGGCACGCTAGTCGCTGTATCACCTAACTGCCAAGTAAGAGTACGAAGGGTCATAGGATCACAGTTATAGAGCCGGGAGGGACTAACAAGTCAAACCCTGAATTTAACAGTTGAGTACACGGAGGCAGAGGTAGCTTAGATGAACTGTAATAAGCATCAGAAGCAAGATTAGAACATGGTCTCTCCAACTCCGGAGGCAATGGATTGTCCATCGTGCCATTTACTTGAAAAGAGCACTCTGTATTTTGAATGTGAGGCTAGTACCTAGGGGTAATAAATCTCTCATACAGTTCCCTCTCTTGTAAAATTAGAAAGGCAAACTGGCTGACCCCTACAATTCTTTCTGGATCTTGTGTTCTACAGGCTTTCAGGAAAAAACAATACTTAGAAGGACACAGGGACTGGAATTTAAGAATATCTTGAAGCTTCAAGCAATTGCTTTAAAAAAAAATTGAGTCAATTGACTCATCTGGTCCTTCTAATTTAAAAATTTTGACCTCATTGTCTATGAGTTATGTGGTTGAAAAATATATGATCATCTTCCCTTGCAAAATATAAGACAAATTTCAGATCTTGCATGGAAATCATCCTATTTTGCAACAACTACTCCAGTTTCATACACAGTCGGCAGGCAATAAACATGCATCCAATTGAATTCCACTTTCTCTGAGTCAGTATAAATCAAAACCCAAGATTCTTCAGTGGCTTTTATACTTTATAGAGAAATTGATATTAATAACTAAAAACTCCCGAGAATATGTTTTAATTTTTTGAATGATAATGCATACATTTGGATAAAGCAGTCAAACCAAAATGTGTTAGAGCTTTGTAAATTGATCTCCACTAGCAGGGTTTGAGATGAAATTCCTATAAGACAAGATGTCATTTGTTTGATGGTAGAGGTTGGCCTTACATAAATTGTTCACTGAAACCTAGAAAGACAGGTTCGTGTTTTCAATTACCTATTGTTAAGCACTGAGTAGACGGTCTCACTTAAGATGAATGAAAAGAAATATGGCAAGTATATTGAGTGAAGTATCCTTTTTACAATATTACAATGATTGTGTGGGAAGGGAAAACCACCTTTCACATCCACTAATGACTGACAGTGCACTTATCTCCAAAGTTTAATTCATTATCTTGTGGCACAGGGCATATTATAATTTTTCTTTTGATCGTTGAATCCCTATATTTAAAGGTTTCCAGCTAAAAAAGCCAGAGACTAGAAACTATATTCAACATGTAAAAACAATGTTTCCCTGGCACCTGAATTCAATTTTGATTTATAACCTTATACGTATAAACACTTTTATAAGTTTGGCTAATGTCATGTTTCCTCACAAAAACTTTTAGGCCAGTTAAAATCAGTCAAAAAATGTATATTAAAATAGAATTTAAATTGAACAAGTGTGTCATCATATCTCGGATCAGGACCTTTTGGCAATGGACACAGGAAATTCATTTTCTCAAGCCATGAAGAAAATACTGGACATTTTTTCTTCTGATCACTAAACTCAATTTTAAAAGTTCCTAGACTTAAAAAGCTAGGGACTGAGGAAATGATACATATATGCATACCCACATACATGAATATATGTTTGTGTCTGTGTGTTCATGCAAATGTTCATATTTTCACATTCCATACAAGAGGTCATTAAGTCTAACCCTCTCATTTTAGAGAGAAGAAAACTGAATCCCAGGGAGGTTTAGTGACCAACACAAAGTCAAAATAGTACTAATCAGGAGTACACTCTTTCCATGGTACCATATTCTCTCTCATCATGATAACAGAAAGAGTTGAATCTGGAGTCAAAAGAGAAACACTCAAATCCTAACACTGCTGCTTTGGATTAACTTAGGTAAACACTCTGGTCCTCAGTTTCTTCATTTATAAAGTAAAGGAAGTGGACTTAGATGATGGTCAAGATTCCTTCTAGATCTAATATCAGGTACTTAATGATAGCAAAATGACTACTAGGATATTTGCATTTTTCCATTGAATATGTGAAAACAGAGAAGTCATTTATTATGCTTGACATCATCCTTCTATAAAAATGGGAATATCTGCCTCTTCTTCATAAAAATAATGGGGAAACAATTAACATTGAATTAAAAAATATTAAGATTGAAACATTTATTCATTAAGAAATTATTTTGTATAACTTTATTTAGAAACCATTTTTAGAAATTCAAATTGTGCTTTGGAACTTGCTGATGACTATTTGACTAGTAATAGTGTGATTCAAAACCAGGTTCCTGACTCTTAAATCTCTAGCTCATTCCACCCTATCAAGCCACTAAAGTGTAGTAGATCTTAGAATACTAAAGAGTTCACTCATTTATCTATTCAGCACAGTTCCAGCTAGAGGCGATTACGTGCAAGGAACTAGGCTGTGTAGTTTGGGGGTAGTGGGTATGAAGAAGAAACAGTCGACATTTTCAATAAACTTAAAATTTCATAGAAGAAATATGATGCCTGAGCAAATCGCTATCATAATAACAAATCACATTTATGTAATTCCCTAGGTTTTAGAAAGAGAACTTTTCCATCCCTATGAAGTAAATAGTAGAAAAGGCAGAGGTGACAAAGTGACTCAAAAGATTCAAGTGGTGTTCAGAAGAGGGTGAGATCACATCTGGGGGAAGAAGATCATGGAAACCTCTTTATGAAAAAGAATTTGAGCCGAATCTTGAAAGATGGCTACTATTTTCATGGGTGGATATGCAGATGGTGCTTATAGCATGAGTAAAAGGAAAATGAGGTATGAGTGTGGGTCACACTTGAGAAATGCCTCCTAATGCACCTTACCCCAAGCATGTGGGGCTCTTAGTGAACCACTTGGAAATAGGTTTGGAAACGTATACTGAGACTAGACCATCAAAGGCCTTAAAAGTTGCCTTCAGATATTTTTGTTCATCAGAAAAACGATCTTATTTGCCCAGAGAAATAACTCTTTATAATATGAGCTATATCTTTTTACAAATAAAAACATGGCTTCATATTTGAATGTCAAAAACAATATTTGGCCTAAATACTTGTAAATAATGTCTTAAGTAACAGAAAAATTTCAGTTAGCCAACTTGATCTTGGGATTTAACAGAAATAAAAACTGGAGAAAGTCTCATCAGGAATACATTTAGCATGCACATAAAGTTATGGTTGTTTTTGTCATTAATATTATATGGTGCCTTAAGGTTTATAAAGTCTTTTCTTCAAAACAATGAATGTGATAAGTTGTCTGAAAAATGCAGATAAAAGTCAGGTCATGAGAGCACTTGGATAACAGGTGCAGTTTTTCAAAACTCGGCTTTTTTGACCATTTGGGAAAAAATCTATTTTATAGGAATATACAAACATAGAAATGGCTAGTGGCAATCTTTTAAACCAAATATTTTTACACACATTTAATTACCTTAGTTTTCAGAGATCAGACTGCTACCCACTTCAGCCATCTTGAATAGGGGTTGAATCTAGACATAAAATAAAGAGAGAAATAATTTCTGAGAAGAAATCAACAAAAATAGCTAAAGTTGTGATGATTATTATGACCTGTGTCTCAGACCTACACAGACTGTTCAGATTTGGACGGAATTTTAAAGCTCATCTAATTCAGCCTCTTCATTTTACAGATCAGGACATTGAGCCATAGGGAGATGAAATGATTTAGCCAAGGTTGTAAAAGTACTTTGTAGTTAGTTACAGAGTCAGGATTTGAACTCATATCTCCAAGTTTCAAATCCAATTATTTTCCCCTTACACAATAGGCTGCTTGAAATGAGCAGGTACAATGGATAGAAGTGCAAATACCCAAAAAGAATGTTTTTAAAGAAGAGAAAAGTCCTATGTAAATATTTTCAAGAAGGCTAAAGCTAGGAATGAGTAGAGATCTGTCAAAAAGGGCTAAGAACAACAAAAGGGCTTTTTGAGCTTTCTCAAAGAAAAGAGGAAAAACAAGAGATAGATTCACTGTATGATATAGATAGGACATTATTACACTGAAGAAGTGGAGCTAGTTAGTCAACACCTGCTCCCTTCATCAAGGAGAATAATATTCAGACTAAAAAGAATAGAATTAAAAGGGTTAAGATACATCCATAACCTAAAATAAGTGAAGACATGATAATTGCCAGAAATAACCCCAAGTTACCTTGTCCAGATGAATTATAATCCCAAAATACTAAAGAACGTGTGTAACAGTGATTTTAGAGAAATCGCGTACATCAGGTTAGAGCTCACTGGACCGAAAATAGGAAAATAATTTCAATTTTCAGTGAGAATAAGACAGATTCTGTAAACCATAGTCTGGAAAACAATTTTCTAGCAAAATTCCATAATCAATGGTTTGTAAGCCTGTAGTGAGGAAACAGCAATCACTAGGAGCTAGCATGGATTCACTGAGAATAAATAACACAAGATCAACTTAATTTCATTTTTATACAATTATTAGAGGTGGATCAGGAGAAGGCTAACAAGACAGAATGCTAGTACTTCTGTAAAGCATCTAAAAATCTCTTACAGTAAGGGTATGTGTGCTTGTTCTTTGTTGCCAAAGAAGACCGTGCCACCAGAGAAATAATGACATAACTTGCACTTGACTTGGTTTGGAGTGAGAGAGGGCCATGCAGGTCACCAGCCTCACTTCTCCTCCAGAGCCTCTGAATCCAGTGACCAGATCCAGTGATCAAGATGACTGGAGATGACCCAGGATGAGGCAATTGGGGTTAAGTGACTTGCCAAGGGTTATGTAGGCACCAGCTCAAAATGACTCGTGAGTGCTTAGTGTTAAATTTTCATTTGATCATGTATACCTCAGAAACTGGCAAACAGACTATAATTCTCCATGTAAAGTCTGATAAGGGCAGAATACAATGAGATTTCTCCTTCCCTCTTCTATGAAATCAGCCTTTTTAGTTGCCACAATACACTGCTGACTTACATTGAACTTAAAATCCAATAAAACATTTTTTCATATTGTTGCTCAGTCCAAAACAGTAATATTGTAGTTTTTACTAAATTAAGGAGTTAGGAAAGGATGAAAGGGAGAAATGTCAACTCTGTCCTTCTAATTTAAAAAATTATTGGTAGCTTTTAGTATTTTATATCACAAACCCTAATTGCACTCTCTTCTCTCCTCACACTCTCCCCCCCATCAATCTGTGGACAAAATGATACATACTATCTGACAGTATGCAACATTTCACAACTCTAGTAACCAACTTCTCCACTGAGAGATGCGAAGTGTGTTTCACCTTCTATTCTCTGGGACTAAGACTACAATTATTCTGAATTCACATTGACTTTTAAAAATTATTTTCACCTATGTTATTGTAGTCATTGTTTTCCTAGGTCACTATGTAACAATTCCACAAATTTTCTTATATTTTGTGAATTCCTTATATTCACAGTTTCTTGCAGTGTGATAATATTCCATTATGTTCATATACCATATTTTTTTCAACAATTCTCTAGTTGATGGTAAAGCTACCAATAATTTTTTTAATTAGAAGGACAGAGTTGACATTTCTCCCTTTCATCCTTTCCTAACTCCTTAATTTAGTAAAAACTACAATATTACTTGCTTTCCAGTTGTTGACTGGTATGTTTTGTTCTTTTTTTTTTCCCTGCCACAAAAAGTGCTGCTACAAATATTTTGGCACATCTGTGACCTTTGTGTGTGACTCTTTGGCTGATATGAGGTAAATACTCAGTAGTGGGATGTCAGGATTAAAGGGTTACACAAAAGATTTAACCAATTAATAGCTCTATCAAAAATGCATTAGTGTGCCTTTCTTCCTATAGATTCTGCAACAATAACTATTTCTGGCTTTTATCATTTTCCCCAATTTGATGTGTGACCATTTAGTAGTCCATACTTTAATTGGCACTAAACACTGCCAGATCATTAAATTCAATTGAACAAATATTTATGAAGCACCTGCTATAAGAGAGGCACTGGTCTAGATTCTTGGGTGGGAAGATAGAAATGAAATAGTTTAGCTAGGAGTTTACATTCTATTGAGTGAATGCAACATATACACAGACTAAGTAAATGAAATGTAATTTGAAAAGGGGCTATTACTATCAACTAGCTAGATCAGGACAGCTTTCAAATAGGAGGCATCAATGAGTTAAGAATTGAAGGAAGTTAAGGATTCTAAGAATCGGTGATGAGGAGGGATTAAATCCAAGGTGTGGTCAGGGTGAGGAGTGGCACATCCTTAAGAAACATGAAGGTAAAGGGAAAAGACATCAGATAGAATGCTGTTTGAAGCCAAGAGGCCGATTTTGCCATGGTATAGGTATATGAAGGGGATTAATGAGAAATCTTGGGAGGTTGACAAGAGAAGGTAAATTGAGGTCAGGGAGTAATATAAAGCAACCAAAGTTTCCTTTCCTAAATAGAGGTCCATATATTGTATATATTATTTTAAAATAGTTGTCATCCAATATTTTTTTCACACTTGTGCTAAAAATCCTAAGCATTTAAGCAAATTTTAGAGAATGCTAGCTCTATTATGATTGTATTGGAATCAAGTATCTTAGACCAATATATAAGGTTGGAGGAAAAGACTAGCTTCTATTAGGGACAAGATTAAAATTTTATTACCTATAGAAACCTGAGCCACTCAGAAGTCCTAGTATATAACATTGAATTGGGTAGGAAAATTCTCTCTGGTTTATTCCATGGTCACTTTGGATATATTCTGTATATGCTTACATATGTAATTATTGTATGTCCATTAGAATGTAAGCTTATTTAGGGCACAGACTTCTACATTTTTCTTTATATCTACTGAGTGTTTGACACAATGTCTGAAACACAGGCTTAAAAATGATTCATCTATTCAGATATAGCCTGGAATTCCTTATTGTTTACTTTTCATACTTCATAATATTTCTGTCAATATTTCAGTCAATAAGCATTAAGTGCTTACTATGTGCGAAGAACTGTGCTAAATGTACATCAGATTATTACACAGTTGAAAATGTATATAGGATAGAAAAGGAAAATGACAAGTGTTTGAAGGGATAAGGAAAAATTAGGACACTGTTGGTGGAGTTATGAGGTGGTCCAACCACTCCGGAGAACAATTTGGAACTATGCCCAGAGGGATATAAAACTGTGAGTACCCTTTGACCCAGCAAGACTGCTACTGGATTTATATGACAAAGAGAGCAAAGTCAAAGGACTCCTATGTACCAAAAGATTTATGGCAACCTTTTTGATGGTGGCAAAGAATTGGAAAATGGGATACCTATCAATTCTGGAATGACTGAACAATTTATGGTATATGATTGTGATGGAATACTATTGAGGGGATACAACATATACATAAATATATAAACGTACAACATAAATGACAAGCACGATGTTTTCAGAAAAACCTGGAAAGCCTTACATAAAACTGATGCAAAATGGAGTGAGTAGAAGTAGAAGAACACTGTACACAGTAATAGCAATACTGTACAATGGTCAACTACAAATGACTCAGCTACTCTGAGTAACATAATCAGCAATCCAAGACAATTCTGAAGAATTTAGATGAAAAGTGTTATCCATCTCCAGAGAAAGAACTGATGGAGTCTGAATACAGACTGAATGCAGCACACTGTTTTTGTTTTTTATTTTTCCTTGGGATATTTTATTGGTGTTTTCTTTTACAACATGATTAATATGGAAATATGTTTTGCATGACTGTACATATATAAACTTTATCAAACTGCTTACCTTAACAATAAAGGGAGGGGGGGAGGAAGGGTGGGAGAGAATTATTTGGAATTCAAAATTGTTAAAATGAAGGTTAAAATTGTTTTTTACACATAATTTGAAATAATTAAATTTTTAAATTTTAAAAAAATTATGAGGGGGGATGGTTTCAGAAAAACCTGGGGACACATATGAATGGATGCAAAGTGAAGTGAGCAGAACCAGAAGAATACCGTATGCTGTAACAGCAATATGGTAACAATAATCTAATCAGCTGTGAAGAACTGATGAAGTCTGAGTGCAGATCGAAGCATAATTTTTTAACTTTATTCTTGCTCTTTTTTTTTTTTTTGGCAACATGGCTAATATGGAAATGTATAATTGATATCACATTTCTTGCCTTCTCAATGAGTGGAGGAAAGGCAGAAAGAGAGGGAGAGAGTGCAGAACCTAGTATTTTTTAATGCTAAAAATGAATAATAAAATGGATTTTTAATGGAAAAAAAAGAAAATGTACATGTATAATTTTTTTTCCATGAGAAAGCCAACAAAAGAAGCCTTTCCTTTGCTCTTTTATGCCTTGATAGTGGTCAATACTAGAAGGCCAATTTAAGCAAGAATTTACAAAATGAATAGACCTTTCAAAAGAAAGTTTTACTGATCTTAATATCTATATTGCTCCATATAAACATTAAATACACATTCTCCAATGAACAAATTTGTATTTTGCACTAAATTTTTTTTTTGCACATTTTATTTTGCACTAAATAATGTTTGGAAAATGTCTAATAAATGCAAATGCGTATACAATGTTTTGTGCATTCCAAGGATTGAGATAACGTATCCATCATTCTTGTTATAATGGTGAGGTTGTCCAAGGAAAGTGAGACATTGGTAGTATCCTTTTTCTCCACTCAAATGAGAGAGAAGGAAAAAGAGGAAGAGAAGGGGGAAAAGGAAGAGAAAAGAAGGAAGGGGGAAGGAAAAGAGAAAGTCTCAGATCTTTCTTTCAACGTGTGATAAGAGAGCCTAAATCCTGAACCCTCTTGAAGCAAATGGTGATGACAACAAAACAATGTCAGCAGGGACTGCATACTTGTAAGATCACTCAGAGCTCTCACCTGTTCAGTAGCTCAGGCATTACTAAGCAGGAGATATTCTGATTGATTATAACTGAGACTTTTTTTAAGGGTTGTCCCTACCAGTCTTTTCTGAATTTTGGTAACTTGCCCCCCCCCCCCTTTTTTTTTTTTTTAAAAATGAAGCTAAAGAATTTACAAACATGAAAAATCCTTCTGATCCCATTTTCTATGCTTCAATGATTTGTTTTAACATTGGAATTTCAGTAGGTCATATTTTTGGTTAACATTTGTTTTAAAATAAATATAGACGAAGAAACGATAATTAGGAGTTCCCTTTGTGCTCTTGAATTTTGTTCTAGTTTCTATATTCTTCTATTTCAAAATTGTTTAATTCAGACCAAAAGGTGTGCACCTTCCTCTCCTCCCCGCAAAGAAGATTTAGCCCAAGAACAAAGCCTTGAATTTAATGAATCTTTGTTATACTTGTCTACTGAAATGACTATTTTCCACATCTGGAGAAAACTACAGGTTGTCCTTCAGTGAAAAAAAACAATGGAGTTATATATCCAATATGACCTTTTTCTATGCTTCAGAAACATATGGCAAGGTCTGATTGTATAAAGAATGAAACCAGCTGCTTTTTTGCTTTCATTTAAAACTTCAAAAAGACTAAAAGACAAAGTGCAGAGATCCAAGGATGCTTTTTTCTTTTGCTTAAAGCTGTTAAATAAATTCTTTAATATATCCATTTCAGACTTATAGAAGGCAAAATTCTTCAATGATAGTGACTATTAGTATACTTTTCCTTCCCTCCAGGTGGTATTCTTAGGCTGTATTCTTACCTTTTCCCATTCTAAGATTTGGTGTAGCATTCTTCCCATATTTAACTTCCCCTACACACTATCCTTGTTCAGGATGTCTATCCTACTTCCTCTACGTGAAAGCTCACTTCTCCTGGGTCCTATTGCCTCAGAAAATGGTTTCAGAAAGCCGGTGTGGTTTAGTGAGAATTAGACTAAAACAGAAAGATGATAAATGTTGGAGAAGATGGGGGGAAAATTGGGACACTAATGCATTGTAGTGGAACTGTGAACTGATCAACCATTCTGGACAGCAATTTGGAAAGGGTGCACAAAGGGTGATCAAACTGTGCATACCCTTTGATTCAGCAATACCACTACTTGGTCTGTATCCTAAAGAGAGCATAAAAAAGGGAAAAAGGACCGACGTGTACAAAAATGTTCATAGCAGCTCTTTTAATGGTGGTCCAAAATTGTAAATTGAGGGGATGCCCATCAATTGGGGAATGGCTGAACAATTTGTAGTATATGAATATAATGGAATATTATTCCATAAGAAATAATGAGCAGATGGATTTCAGAAAAACCTGAACTTACATGAACTGATGCTGAGTGAACTAAGTAAAACCAGAAGAACATTGTACACAGTAACACACACTGTGCAATGACAAACTTTGATAGACCTACCTCTTCTCCGTGATGCAATGATCTAAGACAATTCCAAAAGACTCATGATGGAAAATGCTATCCACATCTAGAGAAAGAACTATGGAGTCTGAATGCAAATTGAAGCATACTATTTTCTCTCTCTCTTTTTCTTTCTCTTAGTTTTTCCCTTTTGTTCTGATTTTTCTTTTACAACATGACTAAAGTGGAAATATGTTTAACATGATTATACATAATATAGCCTATATCAGATTGCATGATGCCTTGGGGAAGGGAAGGAGTAAAAATTTAGAACTCAAAATCTTATAAATGTGAATGTTAAACTAAAAATAAACTAATTTTTAAAATTACAATCTATATAATTCACCTCAAATCCACTAAGTCTATGTCTAAGGTCTAATATAGTAAATGAGAAGGAAAACGTGATGTAGGTAGTCAAGCACCTTAACCAAACTGTAAATGCCAAACCAGAATGAACCATATAGATAAACCCTATATCATATCCAAATATCAATTTCCATACTGAACTGTGAATTGATGCAAAACAAAACAAAAGCAAGTAAACAAAAGTCACCCATCTATCAAAAGTGAACCAGAACTATATCCTACAGTTCAATAAAATATCAAATGAGAAAACAGGAACATCAAAGTCATTTCTAAAGTGAACTTGAAAATGATCCTCAAATGCATTCTCTTTGGGTGCACTGATACATGTGCACTACTGGCCATAACCATGTTTGAATCTGAGAGTACAATCAGTTGATCAGGATCCAACAATCACTGGAGAAGCTGAAAAAGGAGACATATTCAATAACAGTCTTGTCCAAGTAATCACTGGAAGATCTCTTTTGGTAGACAGATTTTGAAGTTATATATTCATTGCCAAGTCTGAAGCTATAGAGGGATTCACAAGAGAACTAGGCAGAAGGAAGCAGGGATGTTAACATGAGCAGCAGAAAAAATTTTGCATTTTTCTAGTTCTTAGAGACATAGACAAGGAAACAGAATGGGGGGGAGGTGTTCATCTCTTTTGGGAGGCAAAGGATATATCTGGAATTGGGTTATAGTCATATTTGTGAGACTCATCCAGAGGAACTCCATGGATTATTGGCTTTAGTCTCAATAGTAGTTGTTAAGGATAAGCTTGATTTTCAGACCTATGATGAGAGATTAGCTACTCAGAATTACAGGATTTAGAATTGGGTGGGTCTCCAAGTGAATTTCAATTTAGTATAGTAGTTCCTAATCTGTTCAAATGTGAGGACCCTTCTCTGACAAAAACAAACAACAAACCAAAACTATTAGTGCATGTCCCTTACCCCACGATCACACAATGAATTACATTACCTTTTATAGTTAATAAAGTTTAATGGACTTCTGCTTGGATGTTGATCTTTCATGACTATTTTATGTAGAGGGAAGGTTTCCTTCTCTCTTCCTCATATATGGACTCTCCAACCAGAAAGGGAATATTAGGTACAACATTTCCAAAAGAAGAAATTAATATACTATGATTATTGAGCCAAAATGCTTAAATATAGACCTAAGTACACATCTTTTGTAATGTTCAATATATAACAATGTAAATTTTTAAAAGGCTCAAAATATGACTATTTATATAGAGGCAATATAGTACAATGAAATTGATGCTAGATTTTGAGTGAAATCCTTACCTAAATCTACAATGCTATGTATGTCAAGAACATTTTTCCCACTAAGTGTAGCATCTTTGCCCTGCTATTCAGATTGTTGTGGGGAATAACTATTCCATGTAGGAAGAAGTTTTCCACTTTGTAATTCTGGAGCATGTTATTCTGTCTTCATTAGTCTACTTTCTGTGAAATCATCATGCGCATCAATATAAAGCCCACTGGACAAATCATTGCTCTAAACTTTCCCTCCTGACCAACCAATGCCAAAAAAAAGAAACAAGTACATAGGTGGGTATCATTCTCTCTCATCTCTCCTTGTATTCAATCTGAACATGGAAGGCAAGGACCATTTATGTGTATAAAACAGGGACCAACTTGGGAAGTGGGGGAAGGGCAGATAAAAAGAAACTGTTAGGATATCACTTTAAACTCAACATGATAAAAATTTATTATCTACCCTCACCCCTCTAGTTTTTTTCAAAAAAGTTTTCTTCCTTCAACATTTTTCTGACACTGATAAATCTCTTATTTTCCCAGTTACTTGAGGGTCTTGCAATTTTTTTTATCACTTTCATATGTTGTTTTCAAAATTACAATGTAAGCTCCTTGAGGGCAGAACTTTCTGCTTGTATTTATATTTCTATTGCTTAAGCACAGTGCTTAACAAATCTATCTATATCACCTACCTTATCTGCCATCTATTATCTATCATTTTATTAATCTATATAGTCTCACTTCTCTCATGCATTTTTAATTAACCACCAAGTCATGCAATTTTTTCCTTTCAGAAGTTTCTTCCATCTGTCCTTGTCCATTAATTCGCCGTCACAACCCAGACCACTGTTAACCCAGGATTACTGCAAAATCATCCTAGTTGACCTTGCCACTTTTAGGTTCTCCCTAATCTAGTCTTGCACACCACTGCAAGACTAATCCTTTAAGGCAATTTACATCATGATATTCCCTTCCTTAAAAGTCTTGCTCCCAATTTCCTAGCCCATCAAGTCTTACTGTCCTCAAGGCCCTCTTCTGTCTGTTCAAGACCTTCCTTCCTTCACCCCTATTCCTTGATATATATCTTTCATGCTGATCAGGCTGATATCTTCACTGTCACATAAAGATAATATTTCCCTGAATCTGACCCAATATTCATGCTATTCTCCTGGCCTGCTATATCCTCCCTCCTTCCTGTTTCTTATTTAAATTCTATTCATCTTTTGAGTCTCAGCGGTCTCAAATCCTCCTTGGAGCCTTCCCATACTCCATCAGCCCACACTGATATATCTTCTAGAGTCCCACACAACTTAGTCATTCTGTAATAATTATTACACTGCACAATTTGTGCATGCATTGCAATGTATATAATATATAATGTATATGTTATATATACTAATTATAATATAACCAAATTTCCTGAACATTGAAATACTGTCTAAGAAAGGGGTTTTTGTTTTGATTTATGTTTATATGAAAAGTGTTATTAAAATATTAAAAAGTCACATTTAGTTATACATTTTAAAATAACTTCAAAATACATATGGACATACATAGAATCATCATCCATTGAAGGGATAGCTGTGATTTCAATGGTATAGGGAAGAAATTCTAAATGAGGAAACTATCAATGCAGTTCCACAACTGTTCTTGAATTTATAGTCATAAAGAGTTGTCCGGGACAGTGAGAGACTAGGTAACTTGCTTCAGATCAGAGGATTATATTTTAAGTCTTGAAGGAGACCTTTAGGAGCTTGAAGAGACCTCCAATATCCAGTCTAAGTCCTTATTTTTACAGATAAAGAAACTGAAGCTCAAGTAAGTCAAATGAGTCCAAGCAGTAAGCAGTTACAAAACCAGGATTTCTCAGAGGCAGAACTTGAGACCATCCTCCTGTTTCCAAGTTTGGCCCTCTATCTAGCATTGGTTTTATATACACCACTTCCAAATTTCTCTCTGCACCCTCAACTTCTGTCCAGAATTCTACAGATATTTCAAAATTATTGCTGGACATTTCTATCTTGTTATTTCACTGGTACCTCCAACTCAACATGTCCAAAACTGAATGTTACTTTCTTCCCAAAATCTACTATTTTCTTATTTCTGTGGATGGGAGCAGTATTCTCCTTGTCATCCAGGCTCAAATCTATAGTTATCTTTGAATCTTCCTTCTCCTTTACTCCTCACAGTCAACCTGTTGCCAAGCCCCATGGATTCTACCTGAGAAATGTTTCACTTCTGTTCCCGTTATTAAATGCCTACTACAAACATCCAAGTTCTGCTTCTCATCTCTTTTTGACGGCTATACTGTAATTCAACAAACATTTATTAACACTTTGTTCAGGGTAGCAAATGAATAAATAAAAAAGAAGAAACAATCTCTAGCCTCCATAAATTTGCATTCTACTGGGAGGATAAGTGAATGTAATTTGAGGAGGAAGAGTTCTAACAGCTATGAGGACTATAAAAGCATTCCCATAAAAGCTGTCACTTGGAGCCGTGAAGTTGGGATTCTAAGCGATGGAGGTAAGGGAGGTTTACACTCTAAGAATAGGGGTGGGGTAAGGATGAGATAATCTGTGTTGAAGTGACAGAAATGGGGTGAAACATTGAGTCAAAAAAACAGAAATGAGGCCAGTATGACTGGACTTTGGATTGTGGAAATCTGGAAAGGTAGGAGGGAACCAGAGCTATGAAAGACTTCACTGATTGGTTATCCTACTTCTAGTCCAGAGTCGTTTCAGTTGTGTTCAACTCTCCTTGACCCTATTTGGTATTTTCTTGGCAAATGTACTGGAGTGCTTTATTTCCTTTTCCATCTGAGGCCAGTATGAATTCAAATCTTCCTGACTCCAGGCCTAGTGCTCTATTCACATATACCCCCTAGCTGCTCCAATTCTAGTCTGTCCATTCTCTAGTCTAACCTTCCCACTGTTGCAAAAGTTACCTTCACAATGTGTAAATCTAAATACATTTGACATTTCTACATCTTGATAAAAATTTAGGCTAGAATCTTCGAAATTATCAAAGAAAGACAATCTAAACATCTGAATTTTTTAAAAAGTTTTTATACACAAAATTTACTGCTTTCTTTGCAATGTTTGATCTTCAGGGAATAGTCTTTAAAAAAGATATTTTTAAAAATATATTTTTCACCCAAATACTGGAAACGACAGAGCTAACAACAAACAGATTGCTCTTGGAATGTGTGAAGTGTTGGCAAGTATACTACCATAGTGAGAATAAAATGTTAATATGTTCTTTGAGAATAGTTTGTTGGTTTTTGTTTCACAAAACCTCATTAAAAGTACACTTCCTTTGACCATGGCACTACTTTTGACCTAAAATAAAAATTTATGATTAAATAATTTCAAGTATACTTTAAACAACTTCTAATCATAGAAAGTGTAACTAACCCCAAGATCCATTGGAAATATTCACCATCATTATTACCTTTAGTTTGTAGCCTTAGCTACTGGGGTTTTTATACTATTATCAAGACAATGTTCAATCTTTAGGACTAAAACTATTAGAACATTGTGTCTAACAGCCACACCAAAAGTGAACCCACTATTAGCTACATACATAACTATGTATGCAGGTACAAGTAGAGAGAACTCTGGAGTTTCTGGAGAAAATGGGTAGGTTTTAGATGGGGAGAAATGAAGGGGCTTCACTTTATTTTAGATCACATCTGAATATTTGGTCTTTACCATTTTTTTCTGAATTTTGACATTATTTAGCTCTTTGGTTTGGTACAGAAAGAAGTCAGTAACATCCATGTCACATTAAGGAAGAACCTAATATAGTCTAGTCTCAAAGAATGTTATTCAGACACTAAACATTATTTTAATATCTGATCAGATTTATATAGACACCATTAACTAAATAAATGGAGGTAGGGGAAGATGGCATAACAACCACATTGTTTTATCCCTTGATATAACTGAGAGGAAATGGAGATCTTGACCTAAATTATTTGTCTGTACTGGATAATGACTACCTTTTCCTCTCCATTACATTTTTTTTTTTAAATTTGACCTGTAGGTACTTTTCACTATCCAGTTTTGGTTAAAGTCCCAAATATTAGTGTGCTCTTAAAATCAGGTCCCATTTCATATAGCATATTCATATAAGTGTAAAAATAATACTTTTCAAATAAATACAGAAGTTTTTAAATTCAAATAACAGAAGTTGAAATTATGTAAAATCTAATTTTTCCATCAAAATAGTAGAAAAAAAGAATTGTTTCTAATTGAAGATCTGCTACCCATTTTATCAAAAATCGATCCCCAAATTAGTCACCTATAAATGTTGTTTTTAAAATACCCTATACATATAAAGAATACATAAATCAAATAAGGTAAAATGGTAACTAAGCACATTTAAAAATCTTGTTCACGGGCAAGTCATAACTTTGTGGACCTCAGTTTCCTCATCTAAAACAAAGTTTTGAACTAGATCTTCAACATCTCCTCTAGCTCTCAATCTTGTAATCTATAACATTCACTTCTCTGTCTTATGCTTGTATTCCCAGCACCTAGTGCAGTACTTTGAATATGGTACGTACTTAATGTTTGGCTTCACAAGTCTCAAAGTTTGAATCAAATTTGAATTATAGTATCAAAAACTGTAAATGAGAAGGTGAAAGAACAATGAGCACAGTCATCCCATTCAGATATGGGGGAGGGATTTATTTATTCTTGAATAAATCTTTGAGGATTTTAGGAAAAGGCCTTCACTTTTTCGTGAACTTAATGTCCATTTTGACACTTTAAAAGAAAAAAAACAAAAAACAACCTGTAGCATAAGTGCTACACTGTTATGTAGTTGTTACATAGTTCTGGAAACAGCTTTCTTGAGTTACCCTCTGGCTGTACTCATGTCACACAACCATATATCTAAAAAGAATGAAGTAATTCTTATTTAGTCTGAAATTTTCATCCTTTGATATTCATGACTACTTTTTGGCAAAGTTTAGGTTTAAATGGTGGCCAAAATAAAGGCCTGGAACACTTGAGTTTGATCTTGAGTCCATGAAAATCTAATGTTAGTATTTCTCAAATGTTTCACTTTGTCTTCCAACAGTTAATTTGTAACTCTCACTGGAAGACTGTTTCCCTTTCATCAATCATTTTAAAGAATTAAATATGTGGCTATAAAGTAATGAGATGACAAGGATTTTTTTTAACAAGAACATAACTTACAAATCTAAATTCTCCCTGGGGAGGTGATAATTATTCAAATGATATTATTGTTGAAAACATTTTAAATGTTTTTTTAGAATTGCCTTGAGAGAATTTCCCAACATAAAAAATGCCTCATTACTTAATAGGATCATCTTCCTTTCTTCAATCCTCTCAATAAATCTCTCCTTGACTCATTTAACTCAACTTACTTTTACCTTCTTCCTCTGTCACTTGAGCCAACAGGACCAAAGTCTACAGAATGTATTGTGGAGACTTTCTGGGGGCAAGGCTGTTCAGTGTAAAAGAGAAGCTGTGGTGCTACACTCAGTTTGGTAGCTAGGGGGAGTCTTAAGCATATAACGCTTTAGCAACATAGTTGAGACCCAAATTCAATGTGTACTGCGCTTGCTGTATTTTGATAAAATGGATATAATTGGTAAATACCAAATATTCAGTATAAAGTAAGTTGAGAACTGCCTGAATTATGTCCTGTTTGGAATTACACATTTTAAACAAATACTTGTTAAATTCTATTTGTTGAAAAACATTATAATAGGCAATAAATAAGAATACATTTGTATTTATATGTATTATGGGCTAGGGTGGGATGACAAATTGAAATTATATCTATATATATCTTTGAACAATTTCTGGAAATATGGAAAATAATTTGCTTTTGAAAAAGAATTTTTACATTTCAAACTTCTAAAAAAATTCAAAAGAAGTATAGGATAGATACATTTAAGATACCCTTTCTTTTTGAACTCAGGGAATAAAAAAAAAACAGATTAACATCCTAAATAGGGGAATATCCAACTAATAAAACTCATAAGCCCTCACAGGCATAAAAGGTTGATTTTTTTTGTGTGTGTTTAGCAAAGCATCTATAAATTAATATTTCACCATTATTTGGGCACTACTTCTACAATAGTGCCCACAATCTTTCTATGAACTAACAGTAGTCATAAGTTATGTGGCTAGAAACCTGATGGCATGACCAGCCTTCTGATCTTTCAAGAGTTAGCTAGGCATAGTTACCTTGGACAGATTGAGCATTCTCATTTCCTGGCCAGTAATGGAGGCCTTTTTAGCTTAGTAAAGTAAGTTTTTACTCCACTAAAGTAAGTTTTAACTGTGATAAATTCTAAACTATGATGGGGCAATTGATTGGATAAGGTCTTTTCACACAATCAGAGAATGTGATACACTGAAAGAATTTAAGAAATGATCTGGTAACTTTACCTCTTCATTTATAGATGAGAAAACTGAAGCTGAAAAATCCAAAGTGACTTATTTAAGGTCATACAACTAATCAATATTGGAAATAAGATACTGGTCTGTCTCAGTAGTACTTTCCCCTACTAATGAAACTATTTCATATGGCCCTACAAAGCAGTAGGAAATGACAAGCTTCCAAAGCCACCTGAGATACCGAAAAACTTCTAACCTGTATTTCTAATTTTATCCTCAAGACCCTTTTTAGTGGAAGGCAAGCCCTACAGGAAAAGAGGAAATAGTCTTCTCTTTACTCCCTTTCATACTAATCCAGGCACCCAGGGTCCTACATAACACTAGCAAAGGAACTGTTTTAGAAGTGGCAAAATATACTACTGCTCAGGTATGTGTCATTACCCATTATATAAAGCATGTAAGTAATATCCACACATTCCTGTTTTTAGAAATGTGAATTCAAGAATATGTTGGCTCCTTGAAACGTTTCTTCTTTTAGAATTACAATATAATCAGGGGATTGGGAAAAGTTTTTGCAGTAGAGAGAAGTATTTTCAATTCAAGAGAATTCAATAAACATTTATTAAACACCTACTATGTGTAAGCATTAGGCTTACACAGTAGGCGTATAAACATGAAAAGCAATATATTCCTTGCCCACAGGAAGAATGTACAAATCACACATTCTAAGCAAAATCCTAGATTATATTATTATAGATACTGTGAATTCTTGGGAAGTAGTGACCCAAAAACCCAACATGGCTTCATTTAAAAAATGTCATGCCAGAGTAAACAGACTTTTAAAGTTTTATTGGTACCATTTTACATTAGTCATTTTACCTCCTTTCTCTGGAATTAATCATTCCTTGTGACAAAGAAAAATAATTAGTCAAAACAATAAAGTGACTGCGCATTGCAAGCTGTCCTAAGACCCAGTCTTTCTGCCACAAAAGGTGGAAAGATGTTTCTTAAATTATTTTTATTATTTTGTTTTGACATTACCTAGATCTCCCACTGAATTCCCCACTCCCTCTTAGACAGCTAGTCCTCATAACCAAGAATTTCTTTTAAAGAGAGTTTAAAAAATAGTATTGAAATAAATCTGACAATAAATGCAATGTTAAATATTCTCAGACCCTAACCTCTGTAAAATGGGAAAGGGTACTCTCATATCTCTTCTTTGGGGCCTGTTTTTTTTTTTTTTTTACAAGTTTGGTTTTTGGTTAGTTTTTATTCACATTGTAGTCATGTGTATTGTTTTTGTTGCCCTGCTTATTTCAATTTGTATCAGTTCATATAAACCCTTCCTTGCTTCTTTGTATTCAGCACAATTGTTTCTTATAGCATAATAATATTCCTATTTTTGTGCTACAATTTGTTTCTCTAATTGATGGACTTCTACTTTGTTTCCAGTTTCTTTTTTCCTACCACAAAAAAAATTTGGTGTATGTGTGGAACCTTTCTTTAAAGAATGCCTTGGATTAAAGGCCTAGCAGTAGAATCTCTGGGTCAAAGGGTATGGTGATTTTGCTCATTTTATTTGCATAATTCCAATTATTTTGAAGAATGTTTGGGTCAATTCACACTTCCACCTAAAAAAATGTATTTGTAAACCAGCATATTTCATTATCTGTTCTTCAGGACCTTTAATGGCTTCTTTTAAGCAAAATCTTCATTTACATTGTAGTAGTCACTGTGTAAATTATTCTCTTCATTCAACTTAGTTCTGCCATCAGTTCATACAAATCTTCATGTTTCTCTGAATTCTTCAAGATTTCTAATTTCTTACTGCACAGTAAAATTGTAGAACATTCACATTGCGTTATTTTTTCAATCATTACCCAATTGATAGGTACCCTTGGTCTCCAGTTCTTGGCTACTCGAGTGTGCCACTTTATGTTAGCATATACTTAGTTAGAAAATTTTTATTTCTATTTTTTACTTCTTCTGGTATGTGCCCAGTAATGGAATTGGTGGGCTCAAAGGAATAGTTCATTTCATTGATTTTAATGCATAAATCCAAACTGTTATCCAGAATGGTGGGACCACTTCACAGCTCAACCAGAAATGCATCTATATGTCTTGTGCTCCAGTTTCTCCAACATTCACTGTTCTCATCTTTTGTCATGTTTGCCAGTTTAAATATCACTGGTGTAGGCCTACTAGCAGTATTGCTCAGTTAAAGGACATCCACAGGTTAGTGATTTGGGGAAGGGAAAGGTCATAGTTCCAGACTGTTTCTCAGAATGATCAGAGCAATTCATAACTCCAACTGTGAATAACTGTGCCTGTTTTCCCACAGTACTTCCAACAACTGACTTTTGGGGGAAAGGGACATCTTGACCAATCTGATGAATTGGGTGGAATCTCAGAGCTGCTTTACTGTACATTTCTCTAATTATTAGTGACGTGAAACTTTTTTCTTAGAGTTGATGGTAGCTTAAATTTATTCCTCTGAAAACTGCCCCTTCATATCCTTTGACTATTTTTGAGGGAATGGCTCTTGTTATTATAAATTTGAATTAATTCCTTATATATTGGATTGAGAGATATTTAACAAAGAAATATACTACAAAGACTTTCTCCCCTTTTAACTACATTGGGTTTTTTTGTGTGGATGTTTTAATACTGAGTAATGAAAATTGTCTACTTTATCTTCTGTCATCTTCTCTATCCCCTTGTTTGGCAAAGAACTCTACTATCCATAAATCTGAGAAAGTTTATCGTTGTTCCTCTAGTTTGTCTACCATATGACCTCTTATTTCTAAGTTATATATTCATTTGGTGCTAAACTTGGTGTGATATGTTGGTCTACACCTAATTTCTGCCAGGCTGCGACCTCTTATTTCTAAGTTATATATTCACTTGGTGCTAAACTTGGTGTGATATGTTGGTCTACACCTAATTTCTGCCAGGCTGCTTTCTACTTTTTCTAACATTTTTTGCTAAATAGTCCTTACCTCAGGAGGTGGGGTCTTTGGGGTTACTGAACATTTTGCTAATTAGTTAATATGATTTTGCACATTGTGTAATTAACCTGTTCTACTGATTAGCCTATTTATTAACCGGGGCTAAATAGATATGATTATTGTTTTGTAATTAATTTGAGATCCTATTGGATCTCAATTGCTAGGCCTGAATTTTTTCTATTGTTGCCTCAAAATTCTTGACCTTTTGTTCCCCTAAATTTCATTATTTTTCCTGCTTTATCAACAACTAGAAATTCAATAGTATCTTAAAGTTTCCAAAATGCTTTACAACTTTTAGTTTGCTTTATCATCACAACCACCTTGGGTGGTAGTTTCCCAATTTACAGATAAGGAAAGAGAGAGTTTTAAAATACATAAACGTGTAGCCACATTTGAATTCAGGTGTTCCTGACTCCTGGTCCAGTACTCTACCACTTTAACATCTAGCTGCCTCTTCATAAAATAATCCTTTGGCAGTTTGAGATGACACTACACAATTATAGTGTTTCATGTGGTCATTTATAGTTTGAACAGAACTGACCTATCGAACAAGGATCCTTAGTATAATCTTCATTGATTTGATTCATGCAATTGTTTTGCATTTTATGTAGTCAAAATTATCTATTTAATCTTTTATGGTACTCTCTGTGCCTTCTTTAGGAATTTCTTCCTTATCTATAGTTGTGAAAGATATCTGCTCTCCTCTAATTTTTAAACATGATTAGGCATTTCAAAGTCAAGTCACATAGCCATTTTGAGTTTGAGTGTTTAAGATGTTGGTCTATTCTGGATATAGTCTGTGCCAAATTATTTCCAGTTTTCCCAACAGTTCTTTTCAACTTAAGCTTCACAGCACTTTCCTTTTACAAGGTTAAAAAAAAAAAGCATTGGTTGTGAAGTTAGAAAGCTTGGATTCAAATCCTGCCTCTAGTCTTTAGAAAGCATGTGACCTTAAGCAAGTCATTTAACCATCTTGGGCCTCAGTTTCCTCACCTGTAAAGATGTGGTTAAACTAGATAGTCTCTGAGGTCTCCCTTCCAGGTTTAGGTCAATGAGCTCATGAGCCCATCCTGAGACCTCCATTCACTGTAAAGCATATCCCTTAAAAAAAATCTCATTTGGACAGGCAAATCTTACGTGTGGACTTTCTTCTTTTCTCCTCCTAAATGTGAATGTTGATTTCTCATGTGGAAATGCTTCTGCTAAACATGATTGGAGAAACTAAACAAATTTCTTATTAAAACTCTTTGATTTCACAAAAATAGCCCCTATTCAGATTGCTTCAGTAAGTGACTCTAATTCAGAGAAGTAACACAATGTACAAGAAAGTGAGAATCCAAAGACTTTGATTGTCTAGTACGATGAGCCAAATCTAGTAAGGAATTAAACAGATATAAGAAACAGGAGCAATAGGTATCATTTGCATAGGCAAATTTTATCTCATTATAAGAAACATTTCGTAATGTATTAGTAATATCCAAAAGTGGAATGAATTGTTTGGGGAGTATAGTAGTTTCCTGGTCAGACTAAGTCTTCCAGCTAAGGTTGGATGATTAGACTGTTGTGAATGGTTCCTATGTGGGTTATAGATGGGACCAGATGGACTCTGAGGTTCCTGCCAACTCGGAATGTTTGTGAGTCTATGAAATAGCACAGAATCTCTTCTGGAGTAAGGGGTGGTGGGTAAGAGGGGGATAAATAAACATAACAAAAAGTAAATTGTAAAAGGAGTAAGGAGAGGTCTTGACAAAATGCTCTAAAGAAATTGAAGGATAGAGATTGAATTCATTTGAAGGGAAATCTTCATGGAGGTGTAGAACCTGATCTGCCTTCTTAAAGGAATATAAGGCTGTCAATAACTAGAAATTCAACAGATAAAGGCTCTTTGAAGATAGGGCTTAATTTTTGTCTTTGTATTCTCATTGTTCATGGCACAATGCCATAGTAGTACTTATGATGTTGAAAATGAATTGAACTGAAACTGAGGAAGTGCATTCGAGGCATGAGGGATGGACTACAAAAATGTACCGAATCAAATTTAGGATCAGTTAGAAATTCAAGATAACTGAAATGTAGAACGGATATGAAATGTCTGGGAAGACAGACTGGAGCCAGACTGTGGAAGGCCTCACATGTCAAGATACAGCGATTTTATTTAATCCTAAAGGCAACAGGGAAACAATGAAAAGCTTTTTTTAATGTTTTATTGATACTTTATTTTACACTGCTGTCACTTTCCAAAAACCCCACCCTCAGAAAAACTTCCCTTGTAACAAAGAAGTGCAATTAATCAAAACAAACCCAACACAGGGATGGTGTCTGACAATTACCTCATTATGCACTGTTGTAGTCTACTACCTTTCCTAAAACACCAAAGGTTCTTCCACAAGGGAAGAAATGGTCAGATCCACACAGCATTCTTACGAGCTATGCATCAGGAAAATCATTTTGTAAACAGTGTGAATGATGAGGTGGAGACAAGAAGAAACAGTAGGCAGTGAGAATTCTTTTCAGTAGGCCAGTGTAAACCCCTAAGTTAGGGCTGTAGGAGGAATCACAAGATCTACAACTTGAAAGTGCCCACAGTTATCATTCTGGTCCATCTCCTTCATTTTACAGGGAATGGGTTGATCAATCACCATGTAAGATTACATGAATAACAAGCTGCAGAGTTAGCATGATTACTATCTATGTATACGTGGGCAAGCCCCTTAATTTTCCTGGGTATGTATCTTTATGTGTCAAATGAGGGAGTTGAACTACATGGAATCTGAGGGTCTTTCACACTCTAGATCCATGTTCTTATGGTTCAGATTCAGGATTTACATGACTAAATGATCAAGAGACTTAGAAATAACAGATAATGGCCTAATAGTATTATGTCATGGGTGAGAAAAACAGAGGGATAAACAGGTCGGCTGAGTTTTCTATGATCACATATCTAATAGAGAACAGAGCCAGGAGTTGAAATCATGTCGTATGACTTCAAATTCAGGCCTAATTTCTCTATACCACGTTGTTCACATGAGTCAACAAGGAAGGAGAACTAAAAAGTCTTGGAATAAAAATGAATACCAGGAGTAACTGAGTAGAAAGTGTCAAAAATATATTTGGGATTTTGAGTCCAGGTGAATAAGGAAATAGGGATGTCATGAATTAAATTGAGAAGGATGACAGTTTTTGGGGAAAAGATTAGTTAGTTATCTTAGGCTGAAATATGACTCAGATACCCAGATGTAGATATACAGCAGGCAGATGTGATACTGGGTTGGGGTTTCAGGAAGGACGAGGGCTGAATAGAGATTTGCGCCTCATCCTCAGAGTGCTGCTAAGTATAAAACTACGAATGTGATCAATATGGCTGAGAATTTAAAGAGAAGGGATAAGGACAGAACCACAGGGCTCACCCACACAGGGTTCAGAAGAAAGACAATATACCAGTGAGTGTGATCGGGCACAGGAGAAGGAAAACCAGGAGAAAGCAGTGTTACAGAAAAACAAGGGAAAAGAGAAGGAAGGACTCAAGAGTGTCAAATGCTACAGAACAGTACTGAAGGACGAGGACTGAGGGAGGCCACGGAATTTACCAATTAGGTTTTTGGTGATGTTGGAGAAAGCAATTTCAGTATCAAGTGAAGTCAGAA
Source organism: Potorous gilbertii (assembly GCA_028658325.1). Taxonomy (NCBI): domain Eukaryota; kingdom Metazoa; phylum Chordata; class Mammalia; order Diprotodontia; family Potoroidae; genus Potorous; species Potorous gilbertii. The sequence goes on from CM053772.1 coordinate 146,236,533, forward strand.
GCCCAATTTTAAAGGACTAAGTAATAAGTGAGTGGCAAGGCAGTGAATGCATACTAATCTTTCTATACGATTAGCAATGAAGGGGGAAGAGAGATGTAGGGCATCTTGAGGGGATGACAGAATCAAGGGAAGGTTGTTGCTTGTTTGTTTTAAAGGACAGGGGAAACTTGAATAGATTTGTTTGGGGCTAAGAGAGGAAGAAGTTGAGATGAGAGGAGAATCACTGACAGAGGAGACCAGAAGGAATGGATCAAGGCCACAAGCATCAGGGTTATCAGCCTTGGCCAAGAGGAGCCACTTCTTCATCTGAGACTGGAGCAAAGGAAAGAGGATAAATGAGAATACAGAGTTCTTCGGCTTCTTCTGGCTCTCCTCATTCTACTCTTCCAGTTTTCAAAGTAAACCCCTCAAGAAAACCCATTCTCTACCTTTCCCTCCCTCATCCCTGCCTTCCCACCTTACCTGTTCATCCTTCACTCCTCTTCTCCCTCCACATAGTTTGAAGTAGTGGATGGTTTGGAGCGAGTGCAAGAAGGGAAAGTCAAATGGTAGTTAGAGGATGATAGGAGCCCCATTTAGTTCCCACCTTTATCTACCGCAAGCCCTCACATGAAGTGCTTGAAAATAGGCATGTGTTGGGTTGATGTATTTCTATGTGTTTGTAAAAGTTAAAAAAAAAAAAAAAGTGCTTCGCTACGCAACTGGATGTTTTTTGTCTGAACCAAGTAGGATTCTATTTAGAAATCAACTTTACTTTAACTCCATGACATACAGATGACCTAAAATGATAATTCAACTTCAAAATTTTAATATTTTATTCTCTTCTCATTGGTACAATTATCAGGTTCACTGTTTAAGCATATAAACTATGTTCTAGTTTTGTATCAGATTGCCACTGATGGACATTTATTGCTACCATTAGTTAGATTTGCTAAATAAAATTTACAAATATACATATATATTTGTATATATATTGAATTAATGAATTTAAATATATTAATAGCTGACCTCATGTAGCACATATACATATATAAAATAGGTTAATGATCAGAATTTTGAATAAATTCCAAGTTCCCATTTCTATATAGTAGAAACGCATTATAATCTTTAAACAAAGATGATTTATTAATAAAACGATCCAGTAATAGATATGTATTGTTTCAAAGTCAATAGCATGTAGGTTATTATTTGTGATAAGTCAAATCATGTAAAAGCCTTCTATGTTCCAGAACAGGAACATAAAGTGGGGTTTAATTTTCAAACCTGCCCAGCTCTACTAAAAATCCATATTTTCACACATAAATTAGCCTTTTTTCACTGGACAGATATGGAAACATTTCCTGCTTTGTTGTAGACTTAAAAGGATTTTTCAGTATTACCCAATCCACTTGAAACAACCACAGCTTTTTAATGATGTTGTGATGATAACTGTAAACAGTACCCAGCCTATCCAGGACTTTTCCAATTAATACAGATATTTAATAACATATAGACTCTATATCACATTAAGGGCCAGGAATGCTTCTTTTCTTCGTTATAAACAAAGGAAACAGTTGATAAGCATAAAGGTCAAAGCAGTGGCTTTATAAGTCTTCTTTTTCTAGAAAATGGAGCTAGTATTTCTGAGCCATCAAATGGCTGCTTTTAGCAAAGGAAAAATTAGTAATAAAAAAAGATTTGTTGGAATAAATGAATTACTAAATGAAGAGATGAACATGTATATACAAAAAAAGCACATCTAACAAAACACTCATCTTTTTAGCATCCTTTCAAGGTTTTTGTAAGCTGTAACTATATTAAATTAAATGTCAAGAGATACTCATGATATTTCTTTACATTTGTTTGAGTCAAAGCAATAATAATTTGTTAAATACCTACTACATGCAAGGCATTAAAAATGACATACTTCCCACCTTTAAGGAGCTTAAAATCTCATATGAAGATGAGATCTGTACTCATGTAACTATAGTATAAGTTAGAAAAGTTTTAAATTTATTGGAGATATATGAGAATTCCAAGAAAGAGAGAGGGAAAGAGGAAGTGAAGAAGAGAGTGGGGGAGGGATCACTTCTAGTCCTAGAAATCTAGGAAGGTGTCATGGAGAGAGTAGCACCTGAACTAAACCTAGAGAAGTAGTAGGAAAATGGTTTCACTAGATGGGAGATGTACCAGGCCTAGAGAATAGCACCTGCATAGAAATTGATGTAGGGAAGAGTTGGCTGAGATCAGGGAATAGGTATTGGTTGGATTATGCAATGGGAGATATGGAAAATAAGGTGAAGCCTAACTCTTGGGAGCTTTAAATGCCCAGCTTTATTTTGTGTTTTATCCAAATAGGCAAGCTTTATGAACAGGAGACTGATCTTTTCCTATTTCTACATTAGGAAAATTACTTTGGCAAAAAGAATGGATTGATAAGGACAGAAGCTGGTGACAGGAAAACTAGTGAAGTGGCTACTATTATAATGAAGGTGAAAGGTTCTGAAAGCCTAAATTAGGGTGTAAGGGATGTAGGTCTAATGGAAAGAACAAATTGCATGTAGGGTTGAAGGAGAGGGAAGACTTAAGGATGATTTTCTCATTTCTAGTCTCAGTGATTAGGAGAGTGGTGACATTACAAGAACTGGGTAATTGTGTTGATGGAAAGAAAATGATATTCATAATACTTTCAATTCTTTTGTGCTTATTTAAAGTCACTAAAATATTATATCACTTTTGAATGCAGTTAACAATATTCAGGTCTACAGGAAAAAAAAGATCATTGTTTATTTTAAAACTGCCAGTAAGTAGCAACAAGGTACCTTAATAGATATAATATATTAAAGAATGAGTTTTCCTTAATTATTATACATTTTCTGTATTACATAGGAATATCAGAGCAAACTGGACACTTGTCAGCATATAAATAATTAAAGCAATCCTTAAGGAATGAACTGAATACTTCCCAAATTTTCAAAGTCTTTCCCCAATTCAGCAAGATTTACTAACCTTTTTTTTTTGTTGCATCATGTTTCCATAGCTACACTTCAACAGGATAACAATTATATATTGATCACAATTCCAAAGAAATAAAAAGCATTGTAGTTGAATATTTTAGATTTGACTTGGCATAGTATTGACAGGTTACTATAATCTACGGAAATTCTTTTAAACCTTAAACCAAATGTTTGCCAGAATCACAACATGCCTTTAAGGCATAAACACAACTATTTGGTTCTTCTCTTTTACTCCAGTTACTAACCCGAACTCTAAATCATACCTGAACTAGTTTTCCTAAACCTGAGCAATGCTAATGAGACTTAAGAAGATCTTGTAATTTTTTTCTTCCCTTATGAATGTGTACAATTCATGTTTCATATATTAATAACTTTATTTTTCTTTGGCTATTAGAAGTAATTGTTAAATGGTTCAAGAATATTCACTTAATTTTCTAGGAAAAGGTTTGTAAAAAAATTAATTTTCAATAATCCTTAATATAAAATATATTTTATACCATATTAAATAAGGACTGGAGAGAGGAACTGGCTATGTGATTTTATTGGTATAGGGAACTCCCTGAGAAGAAAACTCTCCTAATAATATCAGTTAGCCTCTTCTTTGGAACTTATTAGTTTTAGCTGCCTGGAGCACTGAGAGGCAAAGGGATTTGCCCAGGACTACTAAGCTAGTATGTATCACAGACAGGATATGAAACCAGGGTGACCAGGTTCGAAGACCAGTTCTTTATGGTGCCTCTTTACATTTAAATATCTCTTTTAACTGGCAAAACTGGATAACTTTAGTACTGGTTACAGTACTGATCAAAATAGGTCACTATTTTGGTTGCTTCAAATGGACTGGGAAATAATAGAAAATCTTTTCTTACTAGCACAGATCAGGAATTGAATCCCAACCTCTGAACTGAAAGGGCTGGTTTAGGGGCAAAAGTATGGATTCTTAACAAGAACAGCCAAGGCAAGCAAATACCCCAAACAAAATTCGAAAACTGTATATTCTCCCTAATTTTTTCTATAGGAGGCTTTGAGTCTTCACTGTAAGACGTGAGATGGAGGTGTTAGAAATACATGCATTTACATCTAGTTTACATTAGACCCTTCATTAAATATAAGAATGAATTCTTAAAGATTATGCCAGGAAACAAATGCTCAGGAATGTCCTACCAAGTCAAAAGCTTTGAATATGAGTTAATGTCAGGCTCCTCAGAAAGATGGCTACCAGTGGCTTTTTTACTTCTAGCACATGGACTCACCAAGCCATCTATTAAAGCACAGATGGCATTACAACTCACATTACTAGAGGGAGAACCCCTACACTGATGCTATCGCAGATCTTCTGAATTATATTAAATTATGTTAATTATATTAAAATACTTTTCTTATTATATCTTATTACGTGTTGTGCTCTATACCCCATCTAACTTGCCTACCCCTTGTTCTAGATTCAAACCCCCAAAATACATGGATGATAGATCTGAATCCAAATGATGTGGCAGTACCTACATTGTTTAAGATTCAATATTTTGGTCTGCTGTTTAATTAATTGTATACAATAACTTAAGTTCTTGAAGCTCTTAAGTAATGCTTTTTTCAGTCTTTTTAAAAAATCTGTATATAAATACTCCTCCTTAGGAGTGAAAGCCTTTGGTCATGCCTAGGTACAATCAGTAACTGTCAGTTACCTGGAGAAGCCATTCCTGAAGGTATAGGACCAGTTCAGCTCCCGTTCCAGAGCCCAAATCACTGGCTCTCCTGGCTGCAATCAAACCACTGGTAGCTACCTGTGGGATCGATTAGTGAAGTCTCCATCATATAAACAGTCTAGTTACAACTATGAAACTGATTTACTGCCTACCCACATATCTTCCTTTTCTGTGGCTAACAAATCCCTCTAGCTTACCTCCTATCTTCCTACTTTTCTCCTCTTCTCTTATCCCAAGAGATATGTCTTTTTCCCCATTATTTCTCTCTTCTCAGCAAACCCCTCCATATTCCCTATCCCTTTCTGCAACACCTACTGTCAACAACAGACTCCATTTTATCCTCAGACTCTTCCTCTTCTGCTCTTTGTCCTTTTGGGATTAAGCAAAACCTGGCTTTTCCATAAGGGCACCGTATTCCTGAGCACACTGTCCAATGCTGGTCACTCCTATTTCTCTTGCTTCATTGTGCCAGAAGAAGGAATGACTCTCCCACTTCCATTTTCAGACCATTACTCAATCATCAACACTGAAAAACCTATTTTCCTCTAAAGTTCAAACTATTCAATTAAACCATTCTTGTGGTCTTTGTCACTTCCACCAATGAACCTACAAGTCACTTTCTTACCTGCTTCAACAATACTCTTTTCCCTGTGCTACGCTATCATCCTAGATGACTTCACTACTCATACTGAAAACCCCTCAAACACTTCAGTTTCTCTGTTCCCTAGCCCCTCCAATTTTTACTGACCTCCATCTTCAATACATTTTAGTCATTTACTAGTCTAACACTCAAAACTAATGAACCTCAAAACTGCTGAATTTTCAGATGTCTTTCTCTGACTAGTCAGTGTCTTGTCCTACCTACATCCTCACTGCTCTTGAACCTGCTGTGTCTTCTTAGGACCACCAGTTCTTTGAACCCTCTCTATTTTCCTGATCCATCTAACTGTTCTAGCTATGTTCAAGTCATTGTTTGTGAATCTCTACCCTCTTTGACATTCCATTATTCACTTTCTCATAATATCAATCCTGGAAAACCTCCTTTTGTACTTCTGCACTATTAAGTGCATCAGGGGAAAAAACAGACCCTTGAACAAATTTGGACTTTCTCATCTTCCTCATCACTGCCCTTCCTGCCCACACCATATAATCAGTTGCTAAGTCCTGTCTCTTTCTCATCTATCCCCTCCTTTTGACCACCACTACTATCATCTTCCTTTAGGTCCCCGTCACCTCTTTCTTACACTATTAGCCTCCTACCTTCTTCCTTTGCTAAATAACTTTGCTGGCTTCTCAGAGTTTAATAAACAATATTTGTTTTCCTTAGCTTGGGATTCAAGGACCTCCACAATCTAGTTCTATCTTGTCTTTTTTCACATTACTCCCCTTTCTCTGTTCTATGCTTCTAACAAACTGAATTATTTACTATTTTCTGATCTTATCCTGTATTCTCCCCTAAATATCCTCATGTTGGAAATGAATCCTCATCTACTCCTCCCTCCCTCTGACACCAACATGTACACATATAATCCTGTCTTTTTAAATTTTTCTTCTTCTGAAAAGTCTAGTTCAAATATCTTATCATCTTTGATGCCTCTCTTTATATTGCTTCCCTCCAAACAAAATGTAATCCATTCTACTAATTTTTTTTCATGCTACACTTAACCTCTCCCTTATTCAAGTACTAGCCTTGGAATCAGGATGACCTGAGTCCCAAGTTCCAGCTCTGATACAAACCAGCTATGTGACCCTGGGAAATTCATTTAGCTTCTTAGTGTCCCCAGGCAACTCTCAAGGACAGTAAATTATTAAAGAGGTTCTGAGCATATGTGTGAGTAGAGGAATTTCCTCACAGGTAATACCCTACTCCAACAAAATCATAAGTCTCAACTCCTCTCACCTCCAAAGTAAGAAAAAAAAAAGACTTGTATGATAATTATTTGTGTGTATTTTATGCCCCTTAGTAGATTTTAAACTTCTTGAGAGAAAAGACTGTGTTGTTCATTTCTATATTTTCAACAACTACCAAAGTATCACGTGTGTATGAATATTTAATACATGTTTAATATACTGAATAAAATATTAACTGAGAGTAGCACAAAGACAAATGCACAGGTTTTATTAAAAACATTTTTAGGAAATTAAGATGCTAGGGTAGCTATAAAATATCATTTTAACTAAGAAAACAATTTAGAGATACAATCTGCATGCACCAGACATTTCAAATGACGTGTGTGTCCTCAAAAGAGCTTACTGAAAGCTACAATATGATATATTGGAATGATTGCTGTGTTGGGAATCAGAGTTTCTGATATGGGTTCCACCAGCTGTTTGATACTAAATAACTTACTTCACCTCTCCAGGTTTCTGCTTTATAGGCTGTCAAATGATAAGGCAGGACTGAGTCAGTCTTGGTCTACAAGGTCAGCCCAACAAAAGCCAAGGTCACAAGGAGCACAGATTTAGGAATTTTAAAGAGTGTTAGAGGGCATAAAATGGTACCTTCCAGTTGTGACTATGTGAGCCTATAATTTCATAGTCATACATTCTGATATATTGATATGAAACTATTCCAAATATATCAAGTACATAGGAAGTACTCAGTGTTATGTAAGCCTACAGTTAATTACTAGATGTAACATATAGTGTGACTATATATTTAAGTGTTTTAATTTCAGTGTTATATATTATTATATTCCCAAGAAATATGTCAGTTTAAATAACCCTAATCATCCAAACAGCACAGTAGCACATTAACTTTTGCCTGCTAGGAGAATACAATCAACTGTATTTAACACTGTGTGCGCAGGCACACGCGTGCACGCGCGTATGTGTGTATCAAAACGATTGTGTGTCTGCGTGTGTGTGTGTGTATGTGTATGTGTATCAAAACGATTGTTTCTGAGTCCTTGATTCTTCAAACACTCATAGCTTCACAGTAAAGGCTAAATAATACTGTTAACCATACACAAAAATATAAATTGCATTTGTAAGCATTCAGGTTTAAGAACTTACTAAGCAATATAATTGTTTCCTCAAACCTGATTGTGGTGATTTATAAATAGGAAGAAAATACCCACCTAAAGAAGAACAAGTTGCCAATGTCTTCCTCCTGAAAGATTTCCTATGTCCGTATTAAGGTGAAATTGCCTAAAAAGAAAAAAAAAACAATAATCCCTGGTTTTAAGTTTTTTAAAAAAAATATTTTGAAATTTTTAATGTTGGCACTTGGAGATTTAGCTCTTTAATTCTTTTGGCAATTAGGGAAACTATGTGGATAAAGAAAGTATGATACAAATTTGGGAAGGCTGTGTTTGCAGGTTACATCACACACATTACTGTTACGACTGTGGCTTTGCAAGTGGTTGTATAAGTTAGGCAATTCAAACGTTTGAATTGGGAAGGAGATCTTTTTCAGAGACTTTAATATATTATCTGAATAAAATCAAAATTGTTTGAGTTAATAAACACAGTACTGCAAGAATAAAATGGATTTTTGCAAATATTTTCATACGAACTTTCAATATCAGTAAAATGAGTAATAAAATACCTTATATGTATAGAATCTTAAAGCACAGGGAAAAAAATGTGTATTTACTTAAATGTAAAAATCCACTAGGTTGTAAAACGTATTCAACTTTTACTCTTTTGTATTATCCCTAGTGCTGAGGTAGAGCTGATCTGCTTATTTACAAATACAGTTTCCCTGAAAATGAGTTTTAATACAGTCACAATAATAGAGTATAGTGGTTAAACTGCAACAATTTTGTAGAGGTCAAAATTCAAAACTACAAAAATTAAACTATTTTAAGAGGTGATTAATAGATTGTACTCAGCAAATGTGAAAGATTAATCCACTAGCAAATTGGGTACAAATTATAGACAAAAGTAGTTGCTGGAACACTTACCATTTACTTGGATTTTAGACATTTAATTAAATACAAGAAGCATTTTTTAGGACCTATTTATGTGCAAAACACTGTCTTAAGCTAATGAATATACTGAATATATTCATATATATTGGAATATATTGGATAAGGATAGAAAAGCAAAGTATTTGGTCTTCCTCACAAATCTGATCAACTGCTTTCAAAATGGTTGTCTCTGGGAAGAACAAAGCATTTGCTTTATATATTTCCTTCAAGGAAAAAAATGTTAACATCTATATAATAATTATCTAATTCTTGAAGATGTTCCATTACTGACTCACCTTCACACAACTTCCATCTTATTTTATTTTATTTTATTAAAAGTAAAACCTTTTAAAAAGGGTTCCATTCATATAAAAGCAAATATGAAATATAGACAACAGTAGAAAGGCATAGTTCTAAGAGAGAGATTTGTTAACAAATATGGAAAAGGGAAATATTTGTTTACGATAGAAACTGTAAATAAATTAAAATTAAGCAAAATATTAATTTATAAACTTGTTGCTTTTAACTATGGGAAAGTAACAGTATCCAGATAAATAGCTGTTATGTGGCACATTTTCATTCTGTGCTATGCAGTTGGTGAATGGTAATAAGATGACATAGCTTGCAACAAGAGGTTTGAAATAGATGTTAAAGTCTTTGTAAACTATGAAATGTTGTGATTTAAGAAATGTAGAAACTGCCTTGGAGGCTTTTGAGGTTGAAGATTTTGGTATGGGAGGGAATAGGTAAAGGGTTAGGTAAGGACTTGCTGGCAAGAAAACAAGTGGCACTGCAGTTGGTTACATAAGCACATATATATGCATGTCAGGTTCCCATGTCGCCCTCTCCTGAATTTCGTGCAGACAGTTGGTAAACACTCAGTCTAACGCCCCCACAGTCCTCATCCCTGCCTCCATCTTGGGTCCCTTGATTCCACATATCCATTTCCCTCAATATATACTATGTAAATCCTTAAAAGATACAAATAATGACTATATTGAATACAGAAATACAGAACTTCATACAGCAATAAAGAACCTCAGTGGCTATTTAAACCAACCCCATCTGAATGGTAACCCCATCTACAATTATCCCCAACAAATACAATCTCCATTTGAAGAAAAAAATTGTAAAATTAATTTAAGGATAGAATGTGATTAACCAACCACTATTATCTCTACAGATGGACAATCTATTATTACAGAAATATATGTCTAGCAAATGTTGCACAACATTTTGCAGTATTCAATGCCAAAGTGTAGAACAGTTGTTCTACCGATAGGAGGTACGGAACTAGGATACACTCTAGTGGAGCTCTGCCCAAATGACTAAGTTACATAAGCATCAATGGGGGTTTCTGAAAGACTTAGCTTCTCTTCCTACTAAGAAATTCTGTATTACCACCTTTACTGATGAAGTTCTAGAATTATAACAACATGATTCATAAGCATTGTCCACTGAATAATGGCTTTAAAACATACAGAAAAATTGTAACACATACCATACATGAAAACCATAAATTGCCAAAGAAACAGGAAAATCAGGGTGGGGCAAAGTCCAGTTTCCAGTTCAACCCTTATACAGGAAGGCATAGCTTCAATACTTGTCTGTGTTCATCCTTCACTGCTGAAGAAGACCATGCCATCGGAAATCATTGCCTATCCCTTTTCCGGCTCTCCACAGAAGTCTTACTAATTCTACTACTGAAATGACTCTCGAATTCATCCCCTCCTTTTTATTTGCCCCACCATTTCTCAGGCCTTAATGAGTATAATAGCCTCTGAAATGGTCTGCCTTTCTCCAATCCATACCTGGTTGCCAGATGAATCTTTTAAGATTTCTGCTCAAGGCATTCTTATACTTAAAAACCTTTAATGGCTTTCATTGTTTAAACTCCTCAAAGTGGCCTTCAAGGCCTTTTTATTAGCTTTATCACATTAAGCAACAGTCTCCTTAACAGCCATGGCTTTAAAATATATCCTATGTTTCTTCACCACAGCACACACTCCTCTTCTTTGTTTAATTAGTTTTGCTGCGTATTTTAAGACCCGACTCAAATGTCATCTCTTCCAAGATACCTTTCTTAACATCTTTTCCCCTCAGACCACGCATAGCATTTTGTTTTGTAACACTACAATGCAGTACATATCAGGTAACAATATGCAACATAGTAATCTGTTATTTTATCCCACTACTGGGTTCTTTTGAGGGCAGGAACCACATCCTTGCGTCTCCCAAGACCTAGCAACAAGTACCTGATAAATTGCCTGTTGCATTGCATGTATTTTTATACAACATCCAATACACTTTTCCTCCATTAACAAATGCCCCCAAAACATCAATCCTTCTTTTTCCTTTACCTCTGAAGACAAGATGAAGAATAAGGATGGCAAATTTCATATCCTCTAGGGTCTAGGACCCAAATGGGCATTCAGTAGGTATTTTATGCCTTCAATCAACACATAAATACCAAGCGTCCATTTAAGTTCTTAACTGTAAATAGCTCTTTTTTTCTTCCAGATGCCGACTATACCAAAAATAAACATTAGAATTCTTTTGCCTTTGCTGCTCTCACTTAAAATCTATTGGGTCTTTTAAATTAATCTATGCTAATCAATCACTGGTGAATGATTAGATCTGGAGGTTTAGATTAGATTCTGGAGGTTTTTAGAAAAACAAATGTAATGCTGATTTCCTTAATCCTTCTCAGTAGGTAGCAGATACCAGATTTTTATAGACATCTAAGACGCACCGAAGGAGGATAGAGCAGGTGAAATATAACAAAGTCTTTGGCATAAAGAATATTCTTCCTTGAGGACTGCAAAGGCTGATTTAGTCATCACATGTAAATCTCTACTGCTCTGTTACTCTTGATAAACACCTATAGAAACCTCTGTCTCTGATATTAACTAATTTGATACCTTTACCACACACATGAATAATTACTTTTCAAAGCTCAAATCTTCTTTTCAGTGACCTCTTATCCCCTCAACAGTTATCTTTCTAAGACTGGGGAGCAAAGAAAGGGAATTCATATTGCAACAAAAACCGGTTTTCTTTGCTTAAGAGATCCTATTAGCTTTCATTGCCAATCTTAAAATCATTCGCCATCGGGTCACTTCTCTCCTCTAATCCAGACAATTTTCCAATCCGTCATTTGGTTAACTCATGCAAACCATCACTTCCTTGGATTTCGCCTCTATTTTTGTTACCTTTTACCTGACGGCATGCTTCCCCCAGCGCCTACCACTTGTTACGTTTCCCCTTCCTATTTTCTGGGTTCTTTACCACCCTGCGCACCCCATCCGAAGACAGGCAGACAGCTTTATTTACTACTCCCTCCCCGCAGGAAGCCTGCGCTCCAGGCGGCTTCTTCCCTTGGTTTCCTGCCTTGGCTGAGGATGTCTTTCCTTACCCGAGATAACCCGCCTCTCCCCATCCTCTCACATCGTCGGGCTGAGGAGAGAGCGGCCGAAGTCCAGGGTTCACCGCTGCCCTCGCCGGCTCCGCCAGCTCCAGACCCCCCGACCGAGTGCCCTCGATCACGCCTGTGCGCGGCGCCTCCACCTCCCCCTCCCCGGCGCCAAGCGGGCATGCACGCGCGGTCAGAGCGTACCTGCGGCCGGCACGATGCCCTGCCGGAACCCGAAAGTGCTGCCCTCACCACGTAAGCACTTCGCAGCGTCCATCCTGACGTTTCCTAGGCGACGGCCTCCCCCATCCTGCGTCAGAGGGGTCGCCGCATGGGGGCGGCCTACCGACGGGGCGCTGCCGGCGCCCTTCCCCGATCCCCTGCCGCGCCGCCGCTCCTCTCCGCAGCCTCTGAAAGAAAGGGACACACGGTCAATAGGGCGGCACCGCGCCGGGAGGGGCGCGTCACGGCGCCGCGCCCAGGCCTCGGCAAAACCACCGACTCATGGCCCTCCTTCCCAGAAGCGCCAGCTCCCGGCGTCGTGACGTCACGGCGCCCGGCCCGACGCGAGGCCGGCGGACGTGCTGCCAGCTCAGCAGGCATTATGTCACCGCGTTCCACCGCCACGTCCTGCCGTACTGCGGCAGCGTCCTGCGTAGTTCGTATAAAAATCTCCCCAGCAACAGCCTGCCCAGCCGGGCTGCGCCAGCTCACCGCTGACGTCATCCTCTCCGGAAACTTTTCTGGCAGGACGAGTTAAGCGCGGGGGGCCGTAAACTTTAGAGGAAGTCAGCAGATGATAGCAAGCGCCGCTCGTGGGGCGCCAGACTGCGCCGGTGTTTTACGGTACCGGGGCGGGCTCGCTTAACCCCCGACATGCCGGGGACACTCCTTGAAATGACCTACTAGGAGGCTTTCCGGTTCTCAGGCTTCCGCTTCCGCCTTCTTTAACTCCCCTCTGGGCCCCTAACGCTTAGGCCGGTTTGAGCCGGTCGAGGCTGGCTCCGCTGCCTCGGGCGAGTGCGGGAAGCTCCGGCCCCTGCTGCCCTCGTGAGTCCAGCCGCTCCTTCTAGTTTCGCCCTCTCCGGGGCCTCCTGCCGCCGCCCGTCCGCCTAGGCCCCGGCCCACGCTCCCGGCCCGGCCGCCCCTAACCTTGCGCCCCTCTCCTCTCCGCAGGCTCCTGAGGGCTTCGGTGGCCGGAAGCGGAGCGCGCGTGGCGCGTGGCGCGGCGCGTGCGCGGCCGGCAGAGGGCGCTCGGCTCCCACGGCCAGACTGGGGGCCCGCGCTTCTCCCGCCCTGGCTCCTCCCGGGCGCCCGCCCGCGTGGCTGTTACCGGGTGAACGCGTGAGCTCCTGAGCGCTTAAAAGAGTCCTCCTCGCCCGACTTTTGGCGCAGACTTCCCACTTTGGGGCGTCTGCGTCCGACGGCGAGCGGGTGGGTCCGCGGGACCCAGGGCAGGAGCGGGAGAAAGTTTGCGGGAGCGGGGTGGCGCCTGGAGGAAGCGGGTAAGAGCGGGAAAGTGGGGGAAACCAGCCCCCGGAGTGAGCAGAGTGGCCCAGCCTGGGCGCGGGATGGAGGGCGTAGGAGGGAAGGAGGCGGACGGGACGGGGGGCAAGGACACGGACGAGACGGACCGGTCCGAGGGCAAGGAGGCGGAGCGCAAGGCCATCAAGGTAGAGCCCGCCGACCCCGCGGACAACGACAACGACCCCGACCCCGACCCCGGAGAGGGGCCCTCGTGCCTCATCAGGGACCCCAAGCCGGGGCCGAGCCGCAAGGTCCCGGACCACGAGGAGGAGGACAGCGAGGAGGAGGAGGACGACGAGGACGAGGAGGATGCGGGCCTGCCCCTGGTGGTGTGGGAGCAGCCCCTGAAAGTGGGCAAGGAAGAGCCCATGGACTACGACGACGACTGCATGCCGGGACCCAGCCGCGCCAAGCCCCTGCACAACTGGGACTCCGCCAGGTGTGAGCGAGGCCCGCCCTGCCCCTCGGGGCACGGCGCGCGTGGGCCTGGGGGGTGGGAGGGCCGGGGGGCCGGGCCGCCGCGAGATGGGCCCCGCGGGGCTCCCTGCGCTGCGGGTCCGCGGCTGCGGCTGCACCATCCCGCCGGGGTCCGCCGGGCACCTCTGCCCCGTCCCGCCGGGGTCCGCCGGGCACCTCTGCCCCGTCCCGCCGGGGTCCGCCGGGCACCTCTGCCCCGTCCCGCCGGGGTCCGCCGGGCACCTCTGCCCCGTCCCGCCGGGGTCCGCCGGGCACCTCTGCCCCGTCCCGCCGGGGTCCGCCGGGCACCTCTCCCCCGTCCCGCCAGGGTGCGCCGGCGCTTCGCCGTCCGCAGCGAAGCCTTCCTCACGTCGGGGTTGACACTTTCCGCTCTGGAGCGGCGCTCTGGCGTTCTTAGGGGTCCCCGCCCTCGCCCCAAACTTTCAGCACCGTCTTGGGGCCCCCACTCTTTTCGGAGTGCGGTAGGGTTTTAGGCTCGGTCTCTGGGGTTCACCGTGGGCCAGAGTGGATCCAGAGCTGTGCACCAGTTGTGCCTTCACGCTGGGCCCCAGGACCAGCAGGCTTCCCATTTCTAACGGGGTGACTAGCCCCCTGAGCTCCTGGACACAGCTGTTCAGTGTGGGGGGGTGTGTGGGTGTGTGTGTGTGTGTGTGTGTTGGCCTCCTGAGCACCAGCACCCCCAGAAGTATGTAATAACCCTTAATGGGCTGAGGGGCGCTCCCTTCTCACCAAACTACAGCACACGCGGTTGGATTTTTGGTTTTCGGGGCCCAAAAAGTGCTTTGCTGCCTTTGGTCGCTATGGTACCTCGGCTCTTCTTCCTCCCCCAGAAAGGCTCCGCGGTCCTAACTTGGGGTCACCATTCTTTCCTAGGTCAAGAGTATTTAGCAGTAACATTTTACTCTCCTGACTTAAGTCCTCTCCCCCCAAATTTGCTTTTCAGTTCTTAAAGAAGGGATTAAGCTCCTCTTTTTTAACCTTCCCCCGTTTCCAGCCCTCCCAAAATGTTTTGCATGTCTTCAGGGTGCCAAGATGTTCTTTGGCGCCCCAATGCCTTGAGTCGGCCTTTCCCACTCAGAAAAGTGGTTCACAACCCTTAGTGGAGTTACTAGCCCTTTCCTGCCCCCTCAGCCCGGTCCCGTGCGTCTTCAGCAGTGAGTTTTGACCCTCCTGCCTCGCAGCTCATTGCCTCTAAAACGGGGGGTTACGGACTAACGGGGTGATCCGTCCCGCGTTCCCCCCCCAGGCTTGGGACCTGCCCCCTCCTCACAGAAAGCTCTGGCGGGGATGCCCGGCCGGAGGGACTCGTGCCCCCTCCTCCCGAAGAAGTGGCCGCTAACTCCTCCCCTTTCCCCCCAGTTATTGGTTAGGCGGCCGCCGGGGCGGCCCATTTATATGGTGGCAGGTCCTGGGAGCGGAGCGGAAGGAGGGAGCCCGGAGCCGGTGGGACGGGCCGGCACCTGGCCCAGGGCGGCCCGCGGCCGAGGGTGGAAGCCTGCCCGGGGCTCGGGCTTCCCGCCGGGCCGCGGCTTCTCAGCATGCTGTGCGTGTGCTTGCTGATCCTGTGCTCGGGGCAGAGGGTGGTCGTTCTCGTGCTCATCCTGGTGGTCCCCGCAGACCCCAGCCTGCCCCTCTGACGGCCGAGCGGGCGAGGGGGCGTGGCCCCGCCTGGCACTGCCCCCGATGGGGCGCGGGCAGGGGAGGGGGCTGGGCGTGCCGAGGGGCCGGGCTAGGCGCGCTATAAATGGGGCCGGCGGCGCGGCTCGGCGCGCACTCCTGGGGAGCCGGAGGAAACTTTCCTTCAGTCGCTGGCCGCGGGCTCCATGACTCCCCACGCGCCCTCCCGCTCCGGGCCGGGCCTCGGCGCTGCTCCCAAGCTGGGCCGATGTGACGGCACCCGGAAAAAAGTCAGGTTCCACTAGGGCGGCCCGAGCGGGAGCAGCGACCATGCTGGCCATGGTGAAGGTCTACGAGATCTCGGCCGCCTTCGCCTTTCTGGGGATGGGCTGCGCCTACGCCTACCTGAGAGTGCGGGTGCCCCCGAGGCGCAGGTGAGTCGGAGGCGCTGGCGGCCGAGGCACGCGGGGGGCGGGCGGGCATGCGGCCAGGGCCACCGAGCGGGACAGGTCCGGACGGCCGCGCTCCGTCCGCCAGGTCGGCCAGGTAAGGTTCCCAGCTCGGGCCAGGTAAGGCTCCCAGCTCGGGCCAGGTAAGGCTCCCAGCTCGGGCCAGGTGGGCGGCGTGGGGAGCGTTGCCTCAGTCTGTGACTTTTCCCTGCAGCGACTCGGATTCCGGAAGCTCTAGCCTGTCCTGTAGGATCCGAGAACTTGGCCCGGACGAGGAGGACGACGAAGGGGACGATCAGGCTCGAGCCCCGAGGCAGAGGAGCATCTTCTGCTTCAAAAGGACGGACATCCCTGCGGCTGATGTAAGCATCTGGCCTTTGCTAACGTCCGCCCCGAGCACGCGGAGCCCGACCCCACCGCCCACCCCGCAGCCTTGGCCTCGGCTTCCTAGCCCTCCACGGGCGGGCAGACCCCCTGCTGCGTAGTCTAAACTAAGTCCCAACCTCAGAGCCTAGGCAGCGCGCCCCCCCTCCTGCCTCTCAGCCTTGTGATCCGCAGGGCTCAGGCCCCTCAGGAAGCGGGAGGAGAGATTGTTAGTGGCTAGGACTGACCCTACCTTTACCCCACCAGTGTCTTTAAAGAGACGCCCGGGAGTCTGGGGTTCTGGCCGTCACTTTTTGCTTTGGGGCTCTTTGTTTCCCTCCGCCTGGCGGGCAGGGGCGCTGACACCAAAAGTGTCTTTGAGAACCTGTAGGATCCTGTTTGAGGGGTTAAGAGCTCCGGGTCCTTACAGACCTTGCTGGCACTTAAAATCTGGTTGTCCAGCAACTTTGACCTGTGATCGCCTTCCGATAGTCCTAGAAAAGGCATTGGTCACCTTAACAACTAGCAGGTGGAAAAGAGAAATGGCGAGGTTTGTCGTGTGACTACCCTCTTCCAGTTAGAGTTTTCCTGTCAAGATAGCTTTTATTACCGTTTCTGACGTGGATCGTTTGCGTTTTTGATGATTATAGTTTTTTGGCTTCAACGTGTTTAAAAAAACAGAACATATGACATAAACAACTGATTTTTTTTTTAAAAAGGTGCTTCACAAGGGGAATGTTTATTGAAGAAATGTTAATTTATGTATGTCTGACTTAATTTCATCTTGTCAACCAAGGTCGGTTTCCTATTGTTATTTGCCTTAGAGAACAGGGTCGCAGGGAAGGTGGTAGTAATTTGTGTGCACAGGGCGCTGCCACTGGAGCTGTAACAAAGTTTAACCAAGCTGTTTAACTGCTTTATGGAGGGTTTAGGTGAATGATGTGGTGATGGAGAATTGCTTTTTTAATTTGAGAGAATCTGAAACCTTTTATTTGCCCCTTGGTGGGGGAGCTTAGGGGGAAAGAATAATTCAAAGCTTGCTCTTTGCGGATTTTTTGTGGATTATTTGTTCAGTGAGGGAGGCTGCTTTAGTTTCCCGTTGTCTTGTCATTGGCACGGTTGCTACTTCTTAACAGATTTGCAACCACTATTTGTTTAATAAAGCCTTGCTGAATTAATTTGTATCATAATTTCAGATGTGCTTTCAGATTCTAACAGATTTTGCTTTTCATTAACCTTTGATCTTTTAAATGGGTTTAATTTTGGAGAAAAGTTAACTGTGGCTATTTCTCTATCTACTAAATGAATAAAAATCCTTATTTTTCTGAAGAGTGAATGTTCTCCCAACCATGCCTTTTGTCCTTGAGGTCATAGGTGACTTCTGCCTTTTGTCCTTGAGGTCATAGGTGACTTCTTTGGCCATCTCAGGCCAGAGGAAAAAGGGTGGAACCCTCCCTAGTAGAGAAAGTGAAACCATTCCCATTATCTGTGACTGGGATTGAGGTAGTGGTCCGAAGAGATTCAAACAAACAAAATATGATGTCTGGAATGGTCAGAGGAAAGTCGTTGTTAAGTTGACCTAGGTTTATTCAGGAGTTCTACAGGAACTCAATTGCGATTGTTGAGGGAGGTCTTTACAAGACCTGTGAAAACCAGTGTGCCTAAAAGGAAGAAGAACTAGACAGGAAAGGTAAAAATTAGGGTTGTTTTGGAGGAAGCAGTTTTCATTGTTTTTCCCCCGCTCTTACCCACCTATGGGAGTGAGGTAGAAGAAAGCATTGTTGATTTAGGCTTAATTGTATCTCTGGGTGTATAGCAGGTGTGTTGAAAGAACAATCACAATGATGGCGCATTCATACAGTTTGCAAAATGCTTTCCTCATCACAGCTCTAAAAGTTATGTAGTTTTAAGTACTTGATAATTTTCCCCATTTTACAAATGAGGACATGGGAGTTGAGATCAAAAAAGAAATAATAATTCTGCTCTATAGGAGCTATACTGGGTGGAGGCAATCCATATAACCTGTTGTTTGTATCTTCCAAAGTCAACAAAATTTTGAACATCTTTTAAAAGTGATGTTAGAAAACAGAGGGGTTTTCACCTATCTTACCTAGTACCACACCCCTACTTAAAAATCTCAAATGTCTCTGTATTCTATTAATTAATATTCAGATGACTTAACTAGACATTTATGCCCTCTCACTGTTGGCCTCAAACCCTGTATAGCTTAATTTATCATCGTTCTCTCATGTAAAAAGTATATGTTTAAGATGTCACAAACAAAAATGATCTCCCACAAGTCCCTTGGTATCATTAGCTGTTGGACCATGGGATTGAAGCAGTGTGGCATTTCTTACTAAAAACAATTTAATTCTTACCAAAACAAAACAAAACAGTCTGGGGCACAAATCAATAACATCATCTTCCCGTATGAAAAATAATTTTGTTTTCATGAAGGAATAAGTCTATATTCCATTTATCCCACAAAACATTAGATTTTTATGCCAGCATTAACATTCTGATCTTTAAAATGGGAGTAATAGTACTTCTCCTACCTACTTAACAAGGTTATAGTATTAAATATGGGAAGTAGCATGTTTGGCAGTGAAAAGAATCAGGAGACTTGCCCTGTGGCATTCATTAGCTGTGTGGTATTTCCTGTATCACTTAGTCTTTCTGAGCCTTGGGCTCTGAAAAGATTATAATACTTGTGTGTCATCTTTGTTGTGAGAAGATCACTTTGTAAACTTTAAAACACTATAGAAATGTGAATTTTGTTAGAATATGTGTGGGAAGGGTTTTTTTTTAAATAAACTATAAAAACAGTACAAATGTGGGGATTAAATTGTAGGTATCCTATTTCAGGGTGTGATTCATTTGTGACTGATCATATACCTTGAACTCTTGTTGTCTTCTGTTTTTTCAATATCACATTGCTTAATATACTGTGAGATTTTATGTCTAACCAGAAACCTTCCTGAACATGTACTCTGGCAGAGAAAGAGATGAATTTAATTCCTCCTAGGAAAATGGAAATTAGCTCTAGTGTCTAATTGATCATAACATGTTTTATAAGCATAACTCGTACTTGGTTAATGTTATGGCTTTTGTGTGTTTTAAAATGGGGTTAGGTTTGTATTAATTGACTAGTAAATTGAAGTGACCTAAGAAAAATAACATTTAAATGCACAGACAGCTTCAAAACCTAGCAGCTGACATCGAATGAACTTGTTCAGTTTGCACTAGAACTACAGCTGACTGACATTTACTGACCATTAGAATCACAGTCAGCTATAGCCACTTCATGTGGCTGCCATATCATTTCTATTAACGTTTCAAAGATGTACTAGGCTAATTGGAAGTTAAGTTTCTTTCAACTGAAATGGGAAGAAAATCTCATTTTTTTTAGTTTATTGCAAAACATAATTATTCTTGGGCAAGCACATTTTTAAATATGAAATAACTGATCCATAGAAATTACATATCCTGCCTATCTTAAAAGACTTAGAATTAATTATGAGATGTATTTGTGAAAAAATACATTTGGCTTCCATTTTGGAGATACAGGTAATACCCTAATCAGAGCTTTACACTTTGTACACTTATTCTTTGCAATTGAAATGAGCAGGTTGGATAATTAAAATTCCTGTTCCTGCTACCCAGAGTTAGGTAGTCCATTATAAAGTATTTTAGTAAATGGAGAAAGACTAGGGAAAAAAACATCTTGCTTGTATATCCCACTTAAAATCATATACAAACATGCCTTGCTCCGTGGAAATACTTTTCATAATAGATAATTTAGAGAATGATTCTCTCCAGTCCAAAAGAAATAATTTCCATAATTCACATCAATAAGGAGCTCCTTTTGTGCATTTAAAACTTCATTCAATTTGGAAAAAGTCATTTTTCAGGAGCATTGTGTAAGTCAGTGAATTAAAAATTCACTTTGTCCTTTGAATTTTTGTTGTTGCTACTGTTGTTGTTGCACTAAGTTTTTGTTGTTGGGATGGGGTTTTTTTTTTGTTTGTTTTAGATTTGAGTTTGGCAAGTGATGATAATGTTGTAAAAAATAGGAAGAGAACATTAAGGGAGGTAATGACAGTTCAAAATAATAAGCATTGTGTTTTAAGAGGAAAACTTAATGGTGTAGTCTGGTGTAGTCTTGGCACAGTGCCTAACAGTGTCATGCACAATTAAACATTTAATTAATTAATGCTTTTTGTTGATGATGTCTAGACAATCAAGGGATTTTCCAAGGGAGCTTATTAGTGCTCTCTCTAGAGTTGTTGATAAATTAAGATTAATTGTATGGTTAGAGTTGATATACAAGGTCCAGATCAAATTCTTTTTCTCTCTAGTGTATTTTTTTTTTTAACCACTCCTTGAGTAGGATAAGATGGGAACAAAGTAGTTGATCCATAGCCCCGTGTATTTATTCTCCAGGGTCATATGGATCCCTAGTAGGAAGGATCTCCTCATGTCATCACAAAAAATGTCTGAAAAAAAGAAGATGGCATGATATTAATTGCTTACTTTGTTAGGGTTATTATGAGGATCTTAGGAGATCATGTATGCAGTGTGTCTCGTAAGCATTGAAGTGCTGTTATAAATATGAGCAGCAGGTTTCCCCGTGGTCTTCAGTAGCTAAATTAACACTTTTCTTTGTAGGTACCTCTTCCAGTAGATGACTTGACCCTCATTCTGCCTGAAAGTGTTGAACTACAGCCCTTTGGGAGAGTTTCAGGTATTATCGAAAAGCTAGGTATGTAAAATGTTTTATTAAAAATACTCACTGTTTATCCTTAACTGTTTGACACATTTTCTTAGTGATCTATATTTTCTTTGTTATTTTATCTTGCAATCAACTAAGGAAAAGGTAAAAAGGATTTTCTTTATATTTAAGTACTGTGATTTTTGTACCGCTCTTTAGGGGATTATTATGAAATTCTTGGATTCTCTTGGTTTTTGTCAGTACTTTGTATAAAGTAGCACAGTTTTCAAACTTTCAAAATATATAAGAAATTAACGTATCATTTACCGCAAAATGTGAAGTAAATGCCTAATGAAATAGATCATCATCATAGTTACCGGTGAGGTAGGTAAGAAGAACATAATTACGTTGACCTTGAAGCAAAGAGAGAAGTTGACACAAAATCGCATAAACAAGTCAGAGTGAAGAATAGAGCTCAGATATCAGGGATTTGAGTCCTCCCTCTTGTTGTTCCACGTCATTAGAGAGAAGGCAGGAGTTACAAAATGTAAGTTATAGCCCTGGGTCACAAGTAGGCTTTCTATACATAGTTGTTCCTTACGTATTTGGGTAGTGATGAATGTCCAGAGTCCTCCAAATTAAGACCTATAAAACATTTCATTTGTCATGTAAGGCAAAAATGCTTCTTCCCTAACCTTCAATGTTATTCCTGGCTGTGTGAGACCCAGCTTCAAATTTGTTATATTGCCTGTGAATAAATTGGGTACATCTTCTAACACATGTAAATATTTCATCTAACAAAATTTAAATAATTTCACTTTTTAAACAGGTTAACTTATTACATGTATGTATATAATGGTGTTATTTGTTGTTTACATTTTTGTGAAAGATTTTATTAGATCAGCATCAGGATTTTTTTTAGATCAGTGAGAAAATGAGAGATTACAATGGGTCTTGATTAATTATTTTATTTTTTAAGAAAAAAAGTACAATATAATCAATAGAATCTGGGAAGTTCAAAGCGGTGGCTGTGATAAAAAAAAAAAGACCATATTATTGTGCAATCCATACCCGCTATCCCACCTGTACCAACAGAAGATGCTTTGAGTCCTGTAGAAGCTTTTCATGTGTCGCCAAATAATGCCTGAGGGCCGGATAAAGGGAAATTACTGGGTTGTGGGGTGGGGTGGAAAAAAGTTAAGTGGGAGGAACTTTTAAAAATGGGAATTTTTTTATGGTATTCTAAAATGTCTTTATTAATTGTTTGCTTATGTAAATGCCCAAAACTAAAATTTGGTGATATATAATATGCTTTAACTCATACTTTTAAAAATTTTATGATTTGTAGGGTTGGCTATACCTTATAAACAGCAAGACTTCTTCTTAGGTAATAGTGTACTTCCTGCATCCAAGAATAGGTTTTAAGGTGTAAGATCCTGCCTTCAATTCTTGTTTAACTTGCATTGAAATTAGCAGTTTTAACATTATGTTAACATTTACATCTAAACTACCCTTTGGTTAATGCCTCTTTTAAATGAAACACATCATTCTGTCTGGTTTTTCAGTAATAATTGAATCTGTGACTGACCTACCACCAGTTTGTGAAGATAGCATGATCTTCAAGAGCAACCGACATGCTGCTGGAAAGGTTTGTACAAATTTAAAAAGAGAAAATTTTACCCAATGCAGTTGACATAATTTCTAGTTTTTTTTTCTTCCTCCTATAATTGAGAAAAGACATTATAGTTTTCAAAACTAGTAGCAGTAAGCCTACTAGCCTCTCCAACCTCATACCTGCCATTATGAATACTTTATTTGAATCATGTTAAAATCTACAAAATCGCTTTTAAATCCTTACTTTAGAGAAATTACCAAACAGGGTTTGTAGCCAAATTGGCCCTTGTATATTTTATTACTGTTGTTTTTTAATTTTAGTATTCACCTCTCTCCCGTTCCCTTCACACTCAGATTTTCGAAATCTTTGGGCCTGTTGCACATCCCTTCTATGTCCTGCGGTTCAGTTGCTTGGAGCACATCAAGAGAAAGGACATCAAAATCCGGGACATCATGTATTTTGCTCCCTCAATCCAGCACTTCACTCGGTACATATTCACAGACAGGATTAGGTAAGTACTTCTTTACCATAATTTTGATTGGCATAGCTAAATTTCATACTTGTAGTACTTAATTCTTTTCTATTTCTTGCTATTCGTTTTATTAGCATTTTCTCTATTCCCTGAGGTTATATTGATACACAGTATGCGTTGCTTTATTTTCTGCATTTCTAGGGATAGGGGTTCTGATGCTTCCTGGAAGAATGATCTAGAGCCACCACCTGAAGTAAGTCCATTTTTTCTTATTTGTCAGACTTTTAGGGACTAGACCAGTGATTTCATTAGTGTTTAAGAACTGCTCGATGAAGAAAATTCCCT
The DNA here is from genome assembly GCA_028658325.1 of Potorous gilbertii. Classification (NCBI taxonomy): domain Eukaryota; kingdom Metazoa; phylum Chordata; class Mammalia; order Diprotodontia; family Potoroidae; genus Potorous; species Potorous gilbertii. Next base: position 146,260,134 of record CM053772.1, read on the forward strand.
CTGTCAGTGGGAGTTAACACTTTCTTTGCAACAGAAGTATTATAAAATCAACAAACGTGTTGTTTTCATTACTGAAACCAAAATTAGCATTGTTGAACTTGGTAACATGCCTTTTACTTAATGAAAAGTAATGCATTTTTAAAAATATAGATCTGGAATATGCATTAATTCCTTCCAACATCACTGGGAGTATCATATAGTAGCGACGATGTACTTTTCCCCTCTCCAGGCTGTTGATTTCAGTGATGATGAAAAAGAAAAGGCAGCTAAGAGCAAGAAGAAGTACTACGGACGGAATCGGAAGAAGCAGAGGGCAGAGTACAGGTCAAAAAGCAGATCCAGTTGCAGCAGGGATGGTCGGAAGGGACCCAGGTCTCTTGCCCTCCAGGAAGACAGCCAGGAGAATAGGCAGGAGGATAGAGAGGAGGAGCAGCAGGAGGAACAGCAGGAGGAGAAGCAGGAGGAGAAACAGGAGGAGAAGCAGGAGGAGAAGCAGGAGGAGAGGCAGGAAAATAAACAGGAGAGCAAACAGAAGAAGCAGGGTAATAGGCAGGCTTCCCGCCAGGGCAATAGGCAGGCTTCCCGCCAGGACAATAGACTGGGTGCCCGGGAAAAGTCAGCTGCCCAGCAGGAAAACAGACAGGGAGCACACAGAGAGCAGAGAAAAGGTGGCCGACAGGATCAGAGGAAATCTAGCAGACATGATCACCGGCATTCTAACCGCCATGATCGCAGGCAGGATCGCAGGCAGATGGTCCAGCATGATCACAGGCAGCTTGTCCAGCAGGATTTCCAGCAGGAATACTGCCAGGAGTTTGGCCAGGAGTTTGGTCAGGAGTTTGGGGGTCAAGAATATGGACAGCTAGAATTTGGGCAGCTAGAGTATGGGCAGCAGGAGTTTGCTCAGGAGTATCAGGAGTTCCGACAGGAGTACCATCAGGAGTACCACCAGGAGTATCGTGCTGCCGCCGCCGCTGCTGCTGCCGCCGCCGCCGCCGCTGCTGAGTACCACCAGGAGTACAGACCTGTTGCTGAGTTCCGTCAGGAATATCGACCTGACTATCAGAATCTTGGTGTGTAAACAGTTTGATCTGACTTGTGAATTGCTTAGTTGAACCCTATAGAAGTAGAGCTTGCACTACAGTTTTAAGAAGTAATGTCAAAAACCTCTATCTTTCATCAATCCTTTTTTCATTCATATGCTTCAAACCCATACACTTGCTACTTTGTAGCCCCTTAGTAGTGTGGGAAATGATGGGAGAAACCACAGAGAACAGTTTATTGGAGTTTGTTGCCTCTTAGTTGTATTAGAATTTTGTCTTGTTTTTACTTTTGTGTATATGGCTGTTTTTCCCTTGTTAGGTGCTTATGGAGGAGAAGCACCCCCTGCTGCTCACTGGTGCCCCCAGCCTCGAGAGGCTGGAAGGAGCTGCTACAGCCGACGTGATCACCACCGAGATTTCTCCCGGGGCAGACACCACAAGTCCAGCCACTCCAGGTCCCAGGCAGCTGGGCAGTTTTACAACGCTGAGCACAGGTTGGCCCAGGATGCCCCTCCCTCCCTGTTTGCGCCTCAGCATAGGCAAGACAATTCTCTCATGCAGCATTCCTATCAGCTGGCTCCTCAGTACTTTGACGTGCACCATTACCAGGTTCACCCATCTCAGCATGTGGCTTGGTCTGGGCTGTCCCAGCATGTGCACAATGCACACTACCAACACTTCCAGGGCCATCACGCCAGGGGTGGTGGGCACTGCTCCCAGTACAGACCCTACTACTAGACGGATCGTGTTTCATGAGCTCACTACTGAAACAGATGACGGAGCTCCTAAAGAACGTGATTCCTCAGTCTAGTTACTAAAGAAAGCGAACTTGATAAAAATGAAAACACTTACTGTAAAATAATTCATTATTCAAGTGTTCAAGTGGTAAATATTTGTGAACTTTAGTGAAATGACGTACTCTCCTAACATAAAAAATTAGACCTCAGATGGAAAAGAAAACTATAAAAACAAAAAACCCTCTAACAACCTAACTTTCCAAATTACATATCACTTAACTAACACTTTGATAATAATCCAAAAGATTTTTCTTTTCTTTTTTTTCCCCACAGTATAGATCTAAGTAGCAGAATTAGACCACCTTTCATCAGGGATTAAAGCATGTTGAACCATTGATTGACTTAGAGTATTTGTGTTAAATCCAGCAAGATAAGATTTTGAAGTCCTATTGAGGATATGTGGAAAAAAATAAATTTTTTTTTTTAATTTAAACTAAATGTACTTGTTTGGAAATGGCTTTTGTAGATGTATCATAATTTTCAAAAATCTTGAACCACATTGATTTTTAAAATTGAGCAAATGGAGATGATAGAAGAAAAACCATGCATTCTTTGGCAATTAAAGATTAGTGTGAGGTTGCATAAACAAGTATTGTGGCTCTGAACAAATGCAAGGTTAAAGCTGACAAAGAAGGACATTGCACATTTCCTTAATTTAGGTCAAGTACAGGGACCTCTTCCAATCATCACTATGTTGGTCAATTAAAAAGAAATCTTAAGATGAAGCTGTGTAATATCCATTCCTAAGTGAAAATCATCATAAAATTTACTTTGGGCTGTTCATTAGACATCCTAACAATAAATGTTACTTTATACCATGTGTGAGATAGGAAGTAAGAGACTCTAGTTAAGACCTCTCTGGGATTCAGGTTCCTCAGATTGAAAATGCAAAAGTCAGGCCTGTCAGAGGCCATCTAGGTTAATGCTCTCATTTTACCAATGTAAAAAAAAAAAAAAACGGTGGCTCGGGAGGGTTGAATGAGGGGGAAATGACTTGCCCAAGGTCGCACGGATAGTACAATATCTATGCAAAAAATCTAACAAAAATTAAAACCCACAACAAATACAAACCAGACAGTACTATCTATGGGACTTTGAACAAGTCAGTTAACTTCTCTAGGTCTCATTTGTGAAGTGAAATTGAACTCAGCTCTAGATCTGAGATCCTAAAGAAACCTTATGAATTATCTATTTAATCTAGTCTTCTCATTTTAAAGCTGAGGAATCTAACCCAGAGAGACTGTGACTTGTGTTTTTTTGAAAATTCATTGCATTGGTAATTCTAGTCCTAAATTCTATCAAAAAATTGGTTTTGTCAAAATAGTTTTATCTTTCCCACCCCCTACCCCAGTCAAAAGAAAGTGGTAAGAGAATGGTACAGTTGATCTTCTACCAAATAATTTATCTTGGAAAAAATAATTCAAGACCTGCCATACATTCACAATGTGTCTAGGTCATCCATTCATGACAAAAACTAGGCACCAAAAGGATTAGTTGTTACAGACTTCATTTCTCCTAGGTTTGGCATAGCCTTTCTCTATGGTGGCATTTTTTTCTTCAGTTACAGGGTCTGAAATTACAGGTTGTGTCAGTTCATCCATACAATGCCCTTGTCCTAAGTTTGAATAAACTTGCCTTAAAATCAGTTTTTACAGATCATATCTATAATGATATGTGAATTTAAAAGTACACAGGGAATTCTTTCAAGATTAGTCAAATGGGTCAAAAAAATTAGTCAAAATCTGGCAAATATTTACTTTTTAAACATGAGTTAGGGGTTCATAGATTTGAAAAATGTACACTGAAGGTGTCTGAATGTAGTCACAGTTGGAATCTTTTCAGGGTAAATGCACAGCTATAAAGGTAAGTTAGTAATTATTGATATTATCCATGTAGGCAGCAAAGTAGTAGCCTAATTGTGCTTTTCAGACACATGTTATTTTAAATTATGCGTGAATATGTCATTCACATGTTATTTTTTCATGCATTAATCTACAAGATAAATATGTATATGTGTATATATATATATATATCTGTTAATTGTTTATATATCTTGGATACCAAACCATTATCAGAAAAATTTAATGCAAGATTTTTTTTTCCCATTCAAGTACTTCCTTCCTAGATGTACAGTGCACCTTTGTTTGCATTTCACTTGGCATTCCTAATAGCATTTACTTCAAAATGAAATGGAAAGTCTTGGCCTATAGAACAAGAGAAAAGTGATAAACAAATAAACTAGTAAAGTGGGCTTGAATAGCTGTTAATAAGTAAACTGTGTAAGATAGTTTAGTTTATGCTGTACTAATTAAGAAGGGACCTTCTTAGTCATACCAAGTTCCATCTTTAAAAGAAAACTTGATGAGGTGAGATTATCCTGAGGCAAATCAAATTGTTGATTAGGTCTTTATGGAATCTATCATACTTTATGGGCTCCAACATCTAATGAACCAAATTTAAAAATTATTTAAAAATCCATATATGTACATGGAAAATGATATTTTAAAAAATCTAGTATGAGAGAGTTCAAGATCTGTGAAACTAATTTTAAAATCTTCGGAAAATCCAACAATTCACGAATAATATATTCTAGACATTTCCCTCTCTGTTGAAAAATTCATAAATAGCATTATATGCTGATTATTTTTCTCTTTTAGATTCTTTCCTATTCAGGTACCATGATTTTTATTTAGTTTTTTGAGCATGCGGTGGGAAAGAGTATGTCCTTAAGGTAGTACTGCAGCGTGCTAAATGCTTCATGTCATCAGAGCATTATGAGGGGCGAGATGAGTCATCTTGTACCTCTCTAAGCCTCTAGTTTCCTCATCGTTAAGATGAGGTTGTTACGAGGGTCCAAAGGGTGCATTCGTGCAATTAACATCTTACCATCTTAAAGCGTTGCACGATGACAAATTAGCTAAAGTCTATATTAAATACTCTTCATGCTGCAGTGGAGGGACAGTTAAATGGCATACCGTACATAAATAGTTTGCGATCTTGAATCCCTAAATTACAAAGGGGTCCTGTATGTCCCTTTTGATCTCTAAACTGTTCAAATAAAATTTAATATCTTTAGTAATTACCAATTCTAATTTGATCAAATGCATACCAATCCATCAGTCTCCCAGTTCAGTTCATATATTTAAAAAAAAAAATACCACGTGATTAATTTCTCATCCATAAAGTTGAAAGACCTTTAAAATCACAGCTAAAAACAAAATTGAAGTTTAGAATGATTTCCTTCATACTCTCCCTCACCAAGTAGACAGACCATAATTGTAATGCATAATAAATAGAAATCATCCACATGATTGAAATCATCAGTATAGTACTACAATTTAATCCAATTAAATGTATTTAACACCTATTAAAATGTATGGTCAGTTGAACTTCTTAGCAACTTATACTCTTGCATGCTATAGAATTAGGGGCATCTTACTTTATATGTTGAGTGCCACAGCTGCCAACTTTTGACTGTTTCTTTATGAGATTGAGTGGATGCTGGGTCAGAAATATCTATATTGGAAATGCAATATTTTATCTGGTTCAAACAAACAAACAAAACCTATCAAAAGTTAATTTAACCAGGCAGGCCCCTTATTCCTGAAAGGGGGGGCTCTGATTCCAAAATAAAATGAATAAAATGGCCTTAGAAATGTTTGCCACTATGAATAAATATTAGCAGAATCAGGAAACTTGAGGTTTGGTTGCTTATAGTATTAATACAAAATACTTAGTGTGGTGATTAGTAAGTACTGGAGCTGTAGATGGGCATACCAGAGGGAAAAAGGAATATAAAATCAGATTAATATTCTGTGATCAAATTTTCTTTTGAAGTAGATATTGCATATAGTGTGACATGTCTGAACTCAGAAGAATAAAAACCAAGTTGTTTTGTGGTAGCCATCTTATTTCTTGGGGAGACAAATACTATGCCAAATGGAGAGATGATCTTAGGATCATAGATGACTCTGATACTGATGGAAAACAACAAATAAAAAACAAGCCCAAAGCAAAAAATCCGCTTGTTTAGCATAGAACCCCAATTAAAGAGTGATGGCTAGGTGAAGATGGTCTCTAACAAGTTTGGGGAAAGAAAACTCTAAAGGGTTCTCAATAGTCTGCTGGAGTGAATGTGCTTTATTCTACATCCCACTGCTATTGTGAAGGTATACCTGCCTGCACTGTCGAACAGTATCTCTACTAAGAGATGGTTTGACATTGTTGGGTTCAGTTATACAGATTGTAATAATTGTTGCTACCCATTCAAAGCTAAGAAATTTTTATTTAATGTATAATTTTTTTTGGCCAGCTGTAAATACCAGATATTACAGTATTAAGTATATTGTAGAGTATGTAATTAAATGAATTTTAATAATACTTAAAAGTTAAAGAAAATAGCTAGGCATTAATTTGATCAATACTGTCAAGTTTTGTATGTTTGTAAATATATTGAATCAGAAAAATGCATAATACCACAATCCCAGGTACAGTCATTTTTTTCATAGATGGCAGCTACTCAGCCATGTTCAGTAAATGAGTTACATCCACTTGGTTACAAGTTCCTAGTGACTGGCTGTGTGATTTCTAACGTGGTCAGAAAAACTACATGGAAGTATACAGATGCCTCTAGTTCAGATGAAACATCAGTCTACTTACTGTTGAGGAACAGAGCTCAGTTGAATGCTTGGACCCTGTATCTTTCAATTAGTATAAACTTAACAAATTCTTAACATGTGCCAAATGGTCAATGCCAATCACTTGTATCAAAATTGTATCAAAATGAATCCAGTGACTCACTAGTAATTTTAGAAATAATTCTTGAATATTTATCAACATATTTGGTTTCCTAGATGGTTTAGCTTGAATGCATCTATTGCATATCAATTTCATTAATTTTGTGATTATAAAAGAAGGCAACTTCAAGAAGTAATTTGATGTCCTACTCTTGTGATTACATGAAAATTAGAAAAACACATTGATATTTTTCTTACTTTATTGCCAAAGATTGCACAGTGATCCAGAACTCCAGAATAAATAATTTTGAAATTTTTAAAAAGTATTATAAAAGCATTATCTGCAGAATTTAAGTTCTACAACAAAAGAAAGCAAATGTAAAAATTAAGAAATCTAAATCTGGTTAGTCTGTTAATAAGAAAACTTTGAATCCTAATAAATTATCCTCTTTAAGTAGATGTCACATTGACAAAATTATTGGGTTTTTTTCATCATTCCTCTCCTGTTGTCTTTTAAATCTGACCTTTACAAATGTAACAGACAAAATGTTATTCATATGAAGCTGGAGGACATTTGCCCATCAAAAAAAATGTTCAGATTTATACCAGAAGTATTTACCTTGGAAATATTTTACAGTAAGTTTTTTTTTCCCCTTAGAATCTACAAGGCCCAGCCCAAACCCACTTCTTTCATCAAGCCTTCTCTGACCATTAAAAAGGACGATGTAAATTCATAATCCATTCTTCATACCATTCATCTGTTACCTAATTGTCTGCTGCCTTACAGGGACTTCTTCATTGTTCTGTCGTTATTTAACCTTTTATATATGTCTTTTTCTTCCCCAACTAGATTTTAAACCTCTTGAGGGCCAGGACCAGACATTGTACTTCTCTATATAACCCCACAGCATCTAGATTGGTACTACGTACATAGTAACCCTTCCATGAAATGTGTTGGCTAATTCTAGCATATTTATGATCTCAAAACTCCAAAGGCTTGTGCATTGTTACAGAGGTGTTGTACATAGCCTCTGGAGCCATCCACAGAAGGTGGCTGTGTGCCAAGAGATTGAGAGAGAGGAATCAGTGAGTGTCTTCTCCAGTGCTCCCTGTGGGTGGTTTTGCTCTTTTTGTAACAACATTACCATGCAGCTGGGATACCAGATGCCAGACGGCTCACTTCACTCTTTAGTGGAGTCCACCTGTCCTAACAAATGGGAAAGGAAGGTGTGAGCTGGGCTAGTTGGCTTTTCTGTGAGGTGGAGAGAGGCATTTAAAGGAAACATGGCTAGGATCTGGAATGTGAAAGAAAAAGCTGAGAAGAATAGTATTTTAAACCATTTATCTATTTTGCAGAATCTACAGCAGTTGATATGAGACAGAATGACTCGAGCCTCTGCCTAGTGTACTGCTAGTCCAAACTAGAGCACTGAAATATGTTTTTTGTAATTTTCGATAATTATGGAATATTTTCCCCCCAAAGACTTCAAATCAATTTGCAGATACTCATTCTCATAACCAAATGAAATCAATGGGTGGAAAGTCTCATACGGTAAATTTTCCTGAACATCATGTCTAACAATTTCCTTTGGAAGATGCTGAATTGGAGGTCCTTAGAGGAGCAAAGAGTGAAGATCACTGAGGGAAGCAAAAGCTCTCTCAAATCACTTAGCACCTCTGAGGCCCCAGGGCCCTTTGAAATTGACTCAATGTATGTCACTTAAGTCAATTCTGTGTCTAAAAGAAGGGTCTAAGGTCCCTTCCAGTGATAATGATGTGTATTTCTAGGATATGTAATAACTAAAAATACAAAAAAAATACAAAAAAAACTGTGAGTAAATGTAGATCTTTATGTATGCCAAAAAAACAAACCTATATAACTTTAACTTCAATGTTCACTTTCTTAAGCGCCAGTAGTTTTTAGTGGTACTTAGTCTTTCTAGATTGTCAGTAGCTAATTAACGTATTCTTGGCGCTACATAAATCTTAAACTGATACTAGTTAAATGTATCTTTCTCTATTTGATGTTATTTCTCTTTAACTATAGGTTAAGTAACTGTAGAGTAAAATATAGAGTAAAACTCTGAACTCTACAGTTAAAAACCACCATTTGGGGCTAAGGGCTATATCGCGATTGGTGCTGGTGAAATTTGTGCCGTAAACGACTTAGTTATCCAACTAAGTTATCGTCCCCGTAAATCTGTTGTGGAGTGCCGTAACCCAATCGTATTATGCATGTATATGTTGATATCTTAAATGTTTATCTATGTTTAAATGTTAAATAAATGTTCAAATAAATGTTCGCAAAATCAGTGAAATGGAGTAGTGTCATTTGTATGCTTTTTCTCTCCCATCTAACCAAACTGGTTCACTCCCCAATTGAAAGAAGAGCTCTCCATATAACTCAGAATTTTTTTCAGTTTAGTGCTACTTAGACACATTCAACTCATTTCAGATCTTTAAAACTGTAGTTAAAAACTGATCTCAGCTTCTTAAGAGGTCATAAATGAAAGTTCTCTGATCAAAAAACAGTATTTAACATTTCATTCCAATTCTCAAGTCACACTACATGGCCCTTTTTTGGTTGAAAATCATGTTAAGTTTGAAAAATATTCCCTTCCATCTCTGGTTAATACTCTCTATCCCAAATCTACATATATAATCTATAGTTAGCATGTTAAACAGGTTACCTGCCACAGAGTTTTTGATTACAGCATTGAAGTCCTACTTAGTGTATCTCAGATTTAGACAGGATGATACTCATGGAGCATCACAGTGAGCCATTTAAGTAGGGGATATGTAAGGAAATGGGTTGTTTTTATATAGATAAGGGGTCATATATGTTAGGTTGAGTTTTAATTAGGGAGCTGGGAAGTATATGAGAACACTGCTTATGTTATACTTTCCTTTTCATTCCTTACTGGAAGAGAAATAATTTGAGACTAGCTTATTCTTTGGGAGGTTCCATAGGTTAAAAGCAAGCAGCATTCATAAAGCTTCCTTGGTGAGAATTAACCTGGCATTACAGAAAGGAGCTGTGAACTTAATCCAGTACATCTAGCCACAGTCTTACTTGGTCCTTAATCTATGCCTTTTTTTGTTTAGCCCACTGCAACACTTATTTAATATTTCCTTTATCCCAGAACCCCATTTCCTAGGTCTACATGGTCCAGATACAATCTTGGGGGCATTCTTCAAAATCATAACTTATGGTTCTACCCAGAGTTAGTAGGTACTTTTAGGAAACTTGACTCTTGGCTCTCGATCTGTCGAGATTTAGGTAACCTGATCCCTGACTCCCATAAAGTCATTTGAGGTAATGATATATTTTGAATACAGTATAGCCTTTATTTCACCCATAGAAAACAAAGGACTACTTTAAAGTTGATCATAAAAAGTCGATACAATTCTATTCCCTCTCCTGTCTGAGTCCCCTTTTCCCATAGTTCTTTATAATTCTCTGGACTCCATGGCATTACTGAGTCTTTTTGTCACCCCAAGAATCCCTCAGGTTTCCGGTCTCATATTTCCCCAAGGACTTTGACTTCCTGGGAGGGGAAATACACGAGTCTCCAGACAGGTAATGCCCAGACATTCAAGTGAATCCCCCTTCACCTCAGATATCTATATAGGTATCTAGCCTGCATTTCCCTTTCCTCTTTGACTCCAGTATCCAAAAATTTCACTTAGCAAAGTCCAAAGCTTTTGCTCCCATATGTCATAGGTTTAGCTCTTTGCAGCCTCTCACTTTAGGGGTGGAGGGCATGTGTGGAGGGGTGGTATCTGTATCATCCTTTTGTTTCCAACTAGATAATGCTGTCCAGAAAGCTGTTTCTCTCAGAAACCCTGAGAAGGCTGTAGTTGTGGAAGCTGACAATGTGACTTCCTTCTTCTTGGGCAACATAATTGAAAGAATCATGCCTCTGTCCCTCCAGGGCTGTGTGTCTAGGCATTAAGAGTAGTGGAGCTCAGAATCAACAGCTCTCAAAGTAAGAGAAAACTCCAGCCTCTAACCTTGGAGATGAGAGATCTGTCCTTCTGTTACATTCAGATGTATTCTCTTAAAAGTACTATGGGCTAGATGAATACAGCTGTTTATGGGCCCAGTATATTATAGTATCAGTATATATAGTCAGGTATATTCCTGACCCACAATAGCCAAAGTCAAACAAAACTTGGCCAGTCAATCCCAATAAATTTCAAATGGGCCAAATGGTTATTTGTATCCCTTTTATAGGGAAAAACAAAGTGTGAAAATCAAGCTTACCATCTTATAACCACATCAAATTGATAAAAAGAACTCTTCTAACTAACTCCCTTATCTATCTACTCCCTATATCCTATGTAGAAATTATTTGCAGGTCCTGAAAATCAAACCAAAGTTTCCTCCATGCCATTGTTCCGTCTCTGTCCTTAGTTCTGTCTCTGAGGACCCAGGAAGGAGGCTCCATGTTGTTTGGCAGCTGATAAAATTAGCTATTTGGCCTCTTTTCGGATTGCCATCCCCAGTCCCAAGCGTTCTCCACCTCTCTAAGGAGTTTCCATCAGTATCTAAGATGCAGAATTCTTAGGTGCTCTCTTAATTAAAAATCTTTTGTGAAGATCCAGAACTTCAGTAGATGGACAGACCGTAGAGTGAATAAATGAAAAAAGGGACATGGATAATAGAAAAGAATAATTTTTAAAAATTAAGCTTCTTTCAAAAGAAGGAAAGGATTCTATTGCTAAAGAATAAAGCAACCCCCGTCCTATGAACCTGGATGACCCTCACAAATATAAACCAGGAAGTAGTACTCCAGGGTCTAGTCTTATTTATATCTCTAATTCAGTCTCAAGAATGACCCCAGAATTGTCTCTGAGAAATCTCAGAATACTGTTTGAATATATCGTAAACTCTCCATAAATGGAGATGTAAAGGGTTCATAGCCCTGTAAAAGGACACGATATATTAATGCATATTGGGTCTGGTAATAGCCTTTATTCCACCCCATAGACAAAGGGGAAGATGCATAAAGTACTTTGAGTAGCCCACAAACAATCGATAGAATTCTGTCTCTTTAGTGAGTCCCACTTTCCTCAAGACATTATAAAATTACCCTTACTCATAAACACTGTAGAAAGAAAGTGAACTCAAGCTTGATAAAGGGGCACCTCCCTAGGAACCAGAGGCAGTTAGGTGGTCCAGATGATACAGCATGAGTCCTGGAATCAAGAAGACCTGAGTCCAATTCTGTTCTCAAATGCTTAATAACTATGTGACCTCAACAAGTCACTTAACCTCTGCCAGTCTCAGTTTTTTAAACTGTAAAATGGACATTAAAATAGTATCTACCTCCTAGAATTGTTGTGAGATAATTGTAAAGTACTTAACACGGTGCCTGGCACATAGGCACTTAAGGTTTGCTTCCTTCTTTCTTTTCCTTTTTTCTTAGGAGCACAATGAATAGTCTCCTAGGATTTGGAATACTGTAAGTGAATTATACTCAGAACTACTATAGAGAATTGCTTAGAATCCTGCCTCGAGTCCCACTTCATCCCAGAGACCCATATAGGCATCTAGTCTCATGGTACTACCCTGAGGGCTTCGGCTCTTCAAGATAGGAAATAAATCTTGGATTTGCTAGAGTCACTTTTGTCTCCCATTGGATTTGTAATGTTCAAACAACTCAATAATAGCAAAGAAAGAGTTCAAGTATTTTAGTTCCCCATGTTATGGCTTAGGTTTTTTCTGGTTCTTTATCTTTGGAGTTAGAGATATGATCCTGTCTTCCACCACCAACCCCTCCATCCCCACCCAAGAGGCTTTTGCTCTCCAGAATTGCCCATGTTCTCTTTCTCTCTTTTTTAAAAATTTATTTAATTTCTATATTTTAAGTTTTCAACATTCATTTCCACAAAATTTTGAGTTCCAAATTTTCTCCCCATCTCTCCCCTCCCCTACCCCAAAGTGATGAGCATTCTACCCCTACCACCAATCTGCCCTCCCTTCTAACATCCTTCCCTTCCCTTATCCTCATCTTCTCTTTTGTCCTGTAGGTCAAGGTAAATTTCTACACCTCATTACCTGTATTTCTTGTTTCCCAGTTGTATGTAAGAACGATACTCAAGAGTTGTTCCTAAAACTTTGAGTTCCAACTGCTCCTCCTTCCTCCCTCCCCACCCATCCCCATTGGGAAGGCAAGCAATTCAATATAGGCTATATATGTGCAGTTTTGCCAATGACTTCCATAATAGTCGTGTTATGTAAGACTAACTATATTTCCCTCCATCCTATCCTGCTCCCCATTTCTTCTATTTTCTCCTTTGACCTTGTCCCTCCCCAAGAGTGTTGACTTCTAATTGCTTCCTCCACCCATTGCCCTCCCAACCCCCCAACTCTGCTTATCCCCTTCTCCCCCACGTTCCTGTATTGTAAAATAGATTTTCATACCAAAATGAGTGTGCATTTTATTCCTTCCTTGAGTCAAATGTGATGAGAGTAAACTTCATGTTTTCCCTCTCACCTCCCCCCTTTTTCCCTCCATTGAAGTCCTTTTCTTGCCTCTTTTATGAGAGATAATTTGCCCTATTCCATTCTTCCCTTTCTCCTCCCAATGTATTCCTTTCTTACCCTCTAATTTCATTTTTTTAGATATGATCCCTTCCTATTCAACTCACCCTGTGCTCTCTCTCTCTCTCTATGTGTGTGTGTGTGTGTGTGTCTGTGTATGTGTGTGTGTGTGTGTGTGTGTGTGTGTGTGTGTGTGTGTGTATGATCCCACCAACTACTCAGATACTGAAAAAAACTTTCAAGAGTTACAAATATTGTCTTTCCATTTAGGAATGTAAGCAGTTCAACTTTAGTAAGTCCCTTATGATTTCTCTTTACTGTTTACCTTTCCATGCTTCTCTTGATTCTTGTGTTTGAAAGTCAAATTTTCTATTAAGCTCTGGTCTTTTCATCAAGAATGCTTGAAAGTCCTCGATTTCATTGAAAGATCATTTTCTCCCTGAAGTATTATACTCAGTTTTGCTGGGTAGGTGATTCTTGGCTTTAGTCCTAGTTTCTTTGACTTCTGGAATATCATATTCCAAGCCCTT
>CM053772.1:146274289-146312112 GCA_028658325.1 Potorous gilbertii
CATTCTTGATGAAAAGACCAGAGCTGAAGAAAATTTGACTTTCAAACACAAGAATCAAGAGAAGCATGAAAAGGTAAACAGCAAAGAGAAATCATAAGGGAATTACCAAAGTTGAACTATTTACATTCCTCCATGGAAAGACAATATTTGTAACTCTTGAAACTTTTTTCAGTATATGGGTAGTTGGTGGGATTACACACACACACACACACACACACAGAGAGAGAGAGAGAAACAGAGAGCACAGGGTGAATTGAATAGGATGGCATCATATCTTAAAAAAATGAAATAAAACGATGAGAGAGAAATATATTGGAAGAAGAAAAGAAAAAATGGAATGGGGCAAATTATCTCTCATAAGGGAGGCAAGTAAATGATTTTTCAGTAGAAGGAAAAAGTGGGGAGGTGAGAGAAAAAACATGAAGCTTACTCTCATCACATTCGACTAACGGAAGGAATAAAATGCACACTCATTTTGGTATGAAAACCTATCTTACAATACAGGAAAGTGGGGGAGAAGGGGATAAGCAGGGTAGGGGGGGATGATGGAAGGGAGGACAGTGGGAGGAGGAAGCAATTAGAAGTCAATACTCTTGGGGAGGGATAGGATCAAAAGAGAGAATAGAAGAAAGGGGGAGCAGGATAGTTAGTCTTATACAACATGACTATTATGGAAGACATTTGCAAAACTTCACAGAGATGGTCTATATTGAATTGCTTGCCCTCACAAAGGAAATGGGTGGGCAGGGAGGGAGGAAGAGAAGTTGAAACTCAAAGTTTTAGGAACAACTGCTGAGTATTGTTCTTGCAGTTAGGAAATAAGAAATACAGGTAATGGGGTATAGAAAGTTACCTGGCCCTACAGGACAAAAAGAGAAGATGGGGATAAGGGAAAGGAGGGATGTTAGAAGGGAGGGCATATTGGTGATAGGGATAATTAGAATGCTTGGTGTTTTGGGGTGGGAGGAGGGGAGAAATGGGGAGACAATTTGGAACCCAAAATCTTGTGGAAATGAATGTTGAAAACTTAAATAAATAATTTAAAATAAATAAATGGGAACCCACACTTATCAATGAAAGCATTGAGATCTATTGAGATAGAGTGCAGAACTTAGTCCATGGAACACCTGGGTTTAAATCCTACCTCAGTCACTTATTAGCTGTATGACTCTGGGAAAAATCATTTAAACTCTTGGAGTCTCAGTTTCTTCATTCCTGCTGAGGAAATTGGATTCAATCATTTCCAAGTTTCTTCTGTAACAAAAGAATAATCCTAAGGGAATTTTATGTAATTAATAATCTATTATTTAGGCTAGCTGGCAATCAATAAATTGGTGGTCAGCGATTTCTCTCTGTAACTAAAGACAAAGACATGGAGAGTCCAAAAGCCTTAAATACCTTTTAAAAAGGAATGCCCATGACCAGTAAAAAATCTACCCTGATTGGTGGACATTCTTAATGAGGAGGTAGGCTAGAAGTCTTCAGCTTCTTCTGAGAACTTGAGTTAATCATGAGACTCAGCCATTTCCAGCAGTCTGGACAGGGAAATCCATCTTCATCAAGACCACTCTGTTTGTTTTTCTCCTTCACAAGCGCAGGAGCCCACTGCCAAGAACTTGCCTAGACTAGATTCTGTTTATACACCAAAAAGAACATAGGTCTCCTTGTTGGATGGAGTCCCACCCAAAATTGAACAGCATGATCCCTGAGGGCTAGGACAACCTCACCAATTAGTAATGTCTTTCATAGACTGACTTCTTAGAGGAATTGAGTCTTCCATGATAAAACAGAGGAGAAAAGCCTGGATCCTAATTTAATCACTGGGTATATAATAGTAAAATAATTTCTCTCATTTCCAATATTGTATCTAAGAGCCTATGTGTTAACAATAAGGAAGAGATGAGGAATGAGCAGGGCATCAATATTCGCCAAAGTTTGTTGTCTTGATGTCCTGCTCATTCCTCATCTCTTTTTAGATTTACAAAGCCTTTTTCTTACAATAATTATTTGAAGTAGGTGGTACAAGAGTTATTATCCTAATTTTATAGTTCTGTAAACTGAGGACTAGAGCCTTGCCAATCTGTGCTTATACAGTAAATGTTAGCAGTCAGTATTCAAATCTAATTCTTTCTGGGTTCACATCCAGGGTTTTTTCCACTATGTATGTGTGTATGTGTATCTATAGATCTATGTGTGTGTACATATATATGTATATGTGTGTGTATAGATATACCTACAGAGAGAGAGAGAGTCTCTTTTCTAGAAAAAGAAAATGAGAAGAAGCAGGCATTAAAACCATTACCTAGACATAGCTGTTATCATGGACACGTTATTTCTAGTCTATTAATAGTAATATTTCACTATCAGCTAGCTCTGTAGGAAAAGTTGAAAAAAAATTGAAAACTGTATTATCAATAAGCAAAAAACAATTCCTTTCCCCAAGAATGATAAAATCAGAATAATAGAACTTAGTAGGTTTGGTCAGCTTTGCCACTAAGAAAGAACCAAAAAATGTCACACGGTAAGAAATAAATAAGAAGAATATAGGGAAACAGAGAAAAAATATGAGCGGATGCAAAATGAAGTAACCAGAATCAGGAAAATAAAATCACAATTATAATGATGTATATGGAAAGAAAAACACCGGCAACAAATCTAAATTGATCACTGTATGAAAATGTGCCTCCTATCTTCCTTTTTCAGAGGTGGAACTCTACATATACTGTCAAACTTGACTGAAGTATTGGTAAACTATTTTTTCCCTTTTTTGTACTTGTTATAAGGAATAACTCTCAGGAAGCAAGGAATATATAACTATAGCTATATCTACATATATTTCTATGTATCTCCAACTCTCAGAAAGCTTCCCTTATAACAAATATGTTTGCTTATGTATATGTACATATATACATACACACTGATGTAATACATATACATATGTAATAAAGTTAATTTAGTTATGGTGTGTGTATGGAAATGGAAGTGGTGTTTTAAAAAAGTCAATAGGTTTTTTTTTTTCCAAAATATTGCCTAGACTCTGAGGCATGAGTATTGACCTTGTAAAATGAAGGAGATCCATCCTTTTAAGTGTCACTTGCCTCAGAGATTCCCATGCCAGTATTCCCTAAATGACCCTACACGTGGTGTACATGAAAGTGTAGAACAGAAGAAAACATAAATAAAAACCAAAACAAAACAAATGCCTTTGTTAATGACAACAATTCTTTTAGGTATTCATTCATTCACTCATTCATTACTTGCATTTATTCAAAAGATATCTGATGAACTCCTGTTAGATATAAGACATTATACTAAGTGCTATGGAGTATGCAAAGATGAATAGAAGAGGTAGCTGAAGCATTCAGGCACCCTGAAAGAAAGATAGGAACCAGCACATGCCAAGCAAATCAAACCACCACCACCACCTTGACCACCATCTTACCTCAGATCCTAGGGGAGACAACCTAGGACCCTGAACCCAAAAACTCTAGAAATAGTATTGCTCCTGTCCCAGTGCCTTCAGCCTTTATCTAGGGAAGATGCATCTCTATGGAGATGAAATCTGGCAACTGCTTCCACAGTACTATAACCACAGATACGGAAGACACATAAAAGAGAGTTCTTGCTTCCATCAAATGTTTCTACCACCAGAAATTGATGTAATTTTATTGGTAAAAATGGCATTAAGGAGAAAGCTGCTGCACCCTAAAGACCATGGACCTTTCCATTTTATTTACAACTGAAATTGTATTAGAACATGAGCACATCTGGACAGTAAGGACTGTCTTCATTTTCAATATATATTCTCAGTATTTAGCGCAATGATTTGCAGAGTAAGCATTTAATGAATGCTTCATTCATGTATTAATTGGTAGTGGAAGGAACATAAATATTTGGTTCAAATACTAGGTAACAGTTGTCTATTTTGCCTTGGATGAGCCACCAAGCCTCTCTTGGTCTCATGGACCCCCTTTCCCCCCATCCTGTGTAGAATGAGAAGTTTGGACTTTCAAGTCTTGCCCTCATGGAGTGTGCGGGCTAATGGGGGGAGGCAAGGCATTCATCCAAAGAACTATACCTAAAGTAGCAAGTGAAACATAAACAGTAAGACTGTATACAAGAGAAATCCCTGGTCATTTTGTGTCCGGAGTGTAGACACATCTCAGTCTGAATGCAGCTTCATACTCGGCACACTCTCCAAAACACCATTTGATCTTTACTGACATTTACTTGGTAGACACCAAATTAAGCTGCATGGGCTGCCTCATTGTTTGATCTTTACTCCTTAAACAACAACCAAATAGTATCCAGAAATTAAAAAACCTTTTATCTTTCACTGTCTTGTTTGTCTTCCCTTTCCACTTTTTATGTGCAGTGCTTGTGTTTTTATAAGGTCAAGGCAAAGTTGGTGATTAAATAAACTTTGTGATACCTGCAGTAATGCTTGCTAAGGCGTTACAAGTCTACAGAACGGCTTGGCAAAAGCTCTGATGTTTGACTGAGACCATAATGGAGATTGGCAACATGAGTGATTCTGATGTTTATTCCTCTGTATAATTGAGAATGTGTCAGCCACAGGAGCTCATGTTTTCAGGGCCCAGATCTCTCTCTCTCAATCCTTGTCTCTGTTTCTAGATGTGTCTCTTACTCTTTCTCTTACTGCCCCCCCTCTTTCTCTCTGTCTCTGCCTCTCTCTATGTCCTCCCCCCTCTTTCTTCCTCTGTCTCTCCCTTCACCCTCAACTTAAAAGAGGCACAGAGTTCCAATGAAGCAGAGACATGTTTTCATTAGTCTTCTCACTCTTAAGAATTCAGTGATTTACCGTTTCATAGGAAGAAGAAAAAGGGAATCCTGACTGAATGGGTAAAATTTTGTGAATTGTTCTAAATTGGAAGCAGTTTTCTTTATTTTCCTGTTTTCTTAATTCAAAATTTACACGTTTATCTTTCCCCTCGACCCAGGAAATCATGAGAAATTGAATAGTTCCTACCATATAGAGGCAGTGTTTGTTTCTCTAAAGGGTGTGGCAACAGGGTTTTTTTTTCTCCTGCTATCTTGTAGGTTCCATATTGCCTTAGAATTTTTCACTTTCATATATAGATGTTGAGTATTTACAGCTAGCCTGTTGAGAAGAAGACTGATGTCTTCTACTTCTTTTGTAAACTATGCTACCAGGAACTATGTTGGACATATAGTACATTCTTTAAATTTAAAATTTTGAAAAGTGTTTTTTTTTTCTCTGAGAGAAATGAATTTACTTGAAGCAATACCTTGAAAAATACCTTTGTCAAGATTATCTTACAAAATGAGGTAGAACTTGTCTTATAGCTATTTATTTGTATTTCTTTCCTCTCCAGCTCCCACATTAAGCTGCAGTTACTCTGAGATCATGGTCCACGTTGAATATATATGGGCAAAGGGAGAGATATTGGACAGATGAACAGAAAGTGGAGTTTCATAGTGGACAGGGAGGTAGCCATGAAATTAGGAAGACCCTAAGTTTAAGTCCAGTCTCTCTGTCATAATTAGCTGATATGAATGTAAACTATAAGCAAGTAGAGAATAAGTGTTTGTTTCTTATGGCACTGTGCTAAGCACTTGGGATACAAATAGAACAATCACAACAGTCCTTGCTCTCAACGACTTTATATTCTAATGGTGAAAGATACCACATAAAAGAGAGGTGAAGGGGAAAGGGGACAGAATAGTGAATTCCAGAGGATGGAAACTACTGCCAGAAGGGAAATGAAGCATGGCCAGCACTCAGAATTGAGTCCCTGAAAGGAATTTGATAATGGGAGGAGAAGTCTGGCATGGCAGAAGGATATTTCTTGATGAGAAGGCCCAAGGGAAGTTCAAGGGGGAAAACGTAGCATGGGGTGGTAGGAAAAGAAAAGCCTGGATTTCAAGTCCTGCCTAAATGAATTACTATTTGTGTGACCTTGGACAAACCAGTTAACCTTTAGGAATCTCAGTTTCTTCAACTGTAAAAATATAGGATTGATCTAGAAGACCTCCAAGGTCTCTTCCAATGTTAAATCTTGTCGTTCAGTTGTGTCCAACTTTTTGTGGCTCTATTTTGGGGTTTTCTTGGCAAAACACTGGAGTGATTTGCCATTTCCTTCTCCAGTTAATTTTACAGATGAGGAAACTGAGACAAACAGAGTTAATCACTTGTGCATGGTCACACAACTAATTTGTTTGAGGCCAGATTTGAACTTATGAAGATGAATATTCCTGATTCCAAACCCAGAGCTCTATTCACTAACTGTACTTATAATCCCTTAAACTCTTAGTATCCCAGGCAAATCTCTAATGATATTATATACAGAAAAATAGAATAGGTAAAGAAAATTTGCACACTGGGTGTTCTTCAAACTGAAGAAATTACAGGTTGGGACAAAAACCATTTATACCCTAAAAAAATAAATCAATGCCCTTTTAAAGAATTATTATATCCCTAGCTTCTGGCACAGTATCTTGTACACAGTAGGCACTTAGCAAGTGTTTGATGAATGAATATTATATTATTGTGGCATATATTTTTGTCATAAGACCTCACTTGATAAGTTTTACCTCTAATTCAAATAAAACCAGGACACATCTAGAGATAAACATTTTCATTACTAAGGGGATTTAATTGCATTAAAGCTGCCTGGGATGGACAGCCATCTAGAAATTCATATCTGAACCACCCTAGGCTCTGAGCTCATTAGTTCACTGTCTATATGTGGTCAATGATCGAAGGAAGGACCTCCAAGAAAAATTCATGGTGCAATGGAAATGGTCTGGGTGAATGATAGCCTTCCCCCTTAGTGCTAGCAGAGCTAGAAGCCCTGGAATAGCTGGAGGAGGTGTCTTTTACATTAGGCTTAAAACCTCAACAGCGATCACTTAGCCCTTATGAGAGTCCATGACACTTGAGTCTTAGTGATTTGGAAAACGATTGTTTGTGCCAATCTGCTAAAATCCAACTTATATAATTACGTTCAGCAGCACCATAATTTACCCCGTGGCTTGCTTTCAGCATTTTTTTTGTCACATTGGAATTTCTCAGGGCTCAGTACAGCAAAAGTTTGGTTGAACTTTTAATGACTGGCCTCAGAATAAAATATCATTCTCTCCTGGGTTTATCAAAAATTGTACTACAACAGAGATTAGGAAATCTCTCCCTTTGTATTTGTGGTAGACAGTCTTCATTCTCATGTCTAGTATGTCCTGGTGTATTCTGGGATGGTTCCAGATGCACTAAAGACTGAAAAACATCTTCAAAAGCATTAATCTCATTCAAAAAGTATAAATACAAGGGGACATACATCCTGGGTGCTCAAAATACCCTGACTGTGTTGTGTTAAACTTTGGGTAAATAGTTTGCTTATTTGCTATTCAATTCTAAGGCACTAGTTCCCATCATATCTTAAAAATCCATTCTACCCCACAAAAAAATTAGACTCTTGCCTTCCTTTCAGAGGATGTTCCACTATTCTCTAATCCAGATTCTAGGGCTTTAGAATCTTTATTTTGAACTCAATGAATAGAGAAGAATCAAACTTTCAGTATCCAATTCTAATGCATCTGAAAGACATTCTATCTGTTATTCTCTGACTACCTCTTGGAACATTCCCCTTTAAAAGTATGGCAACCCAAGTTAGCTTATATAATGCAGTAGAAAGAGAATTGACTCTCAAGTCAAAAGACCTGGGCTCAAATCCTGCCTTTAGTGCTCATTTTTTGCACAACCTTGGACAATCAGTTCACCTTCCTGAGCCTTAGTTCCCTCAATGGTAAAATAAAGGAATTGGACTAGATGGTCTCTAAGGAGCCTTTCCACCACAGATCTAGGATCCTATGATCCCCATTAAGTACCGCTACTTTGATGGGCCTCTGAAAGCTCTATCCAAGACAGCAGTCCTCCATTGCTCCAAATCACTCATCTAGATCATCATTAGATCTTTGTCCTCAATCTATTTCCTAGCTCCTCTTTCTTAGCCTTAGGATTCTAATACTGACCCCTACTGACATCTACCCCACTAGGACTAGGAAAAGGAACAATCGTTTATTGATACCTACTTTGTGCCCAGCACTACGCTAAGTGATTTATAGATATTATCTCTTTTCAGCCTGACAACAGCCCTGTCAGGTAAGTTCTATTTTTATTCCCATTTTATCATAGAAGAAACTGAGGCAAACAAAAGTTCTTTCTTAGTTCTCAGTCTTGTTTGAATCCTGAGTCTAAGATTCCCTCCTGTCTACCTCCATTATCCCACCACCTGAAACTCTAGTTTCCACACTGCCTATCTTCTCAGTCTGAATTTTTAAAAAAAATTATTAAAGTACTTGGTCCCTTTTCCTATAAGCACACATGACCTAGCCCTCACTGGGTTCTCTGATCATCTGTCATACCTTTCCCAGCTGGATCAATCAGCTAGCTCTTACCCATTTGTGATCTTATCAATTTATGCAATGGGACACAGTCAATTGCTTGCTGACTAAATCCTGTGTACCCTTCTCTGGTTCTTTCCACTTCCCAGATAAGACATTCACTTTTGAACTTTCTCTTGGGGGCTCTTAAAAGAAAATAATGAATCTGGCCAACTCCTCCACACGAACCCTTCTCCCAGTTTAATCATGAAGTGGAATATTTTAATTGATTTTATTTAAATGTGAAATTCATTTAGATAAGAGAACACTAATGTAAATGCAATGTTGTATATTGCAAAGCTTTTTATGAAAAATAATTTTCAAAGTACTTTGTTGCCTCAACATCAGTCAAGTAATTTTCAAAGTACTTCAAAAACAAAGGGTTATTTTCAGATGAGTCATTAAACTGTATCAATGGAGAAATTCACTCTCACTTTCTCCAGAATCCATACTGTAGCTTATAGAAATTAAAATCTAGGGAACAGAGGCTATTCTCAAGTTCCTTTCTTTAGGTGAGGAAATCTGTGAATTCATTCTAGGTTATCTAGCAAAATAGTTGGGATGCAGAAAGGTTCAAAGTGAAAATAGTTCCTTCCTGCATGGATTCTGATTGATCTATATCATCCCTTCTCCTAGAGGAGTCCTCAACACTCTTTGGTTCACCCCAGAGAAGACTACACTGATTTCCACCTCCCCAAGAAAGTTCACTTTATAAAATCCAGTCAATATCTCTGCAACATTACTTGAGGGGTAAAAGGGAAAGCTCATCTAGAATACCTGTAGCCCTGAATTTTACAATATTTCCTTAAAAATAGTATTTTATTATTTCCTCAATTACATATAAAGATAATTTTAACACTCATTTTTTATAAGTTTTTGAGTTCCAAATTTTTCTCCCTCCCTTCCAACCTTTCCCTCTTCCCCAAGGTGACAAGCAATATGATATAGGTAATATACGTGCAATCATGTTAAACATATTGGTTCATGGATGGGTGGTTGGTTGTTGTTTGTTCTTGAAGGAGACCAAAATGATATCACTATGCAAGGGTCAAGGTCTAGTGTCCTACTATGGCTGATGAGACCAGTGCAAACTCAGAATATTCTACCACAGGTCAGACACAAATAATCCATGTGAACATTTGGGGTAGATTCTCTAAATTTGCACAGTAGCCGTATTGTGAAAGAAGAAAGAACAAAATGGAAAAGCCACAAAAAACAAAACAAACAAAAAAGTGAAAACAGTGTGCTTCTCTATCTGTATTCTGGCTCCATGTTTCTTTCTTTGGATGTGGATAGCATATTCCATCATGAATCTTTTGGAATTGTTTTGGATCACACAATGTTTTATGGAAGAAGGGTTAAATTCACTATGATCCAGCAGCACTGGTCTCCTTCCTGTTCTTTATACCCTGTGTCTCCCAATCCGTGCCTGGAAAGCTTTGCCCCCTCCCCTGCAAATCCCACCCTCTGAGTCCTGCTCACTGCTCAGACCTTCCTTCTGAGATTCTCTCTTATGTTCCCTGCATGTATCTTGTATGTCCATAGTTGTTTGCATGCTGTCTTCTTTAGGATATAAACTCTTTGACAGAAAATATCTTGTTTTTTGGCCTCTCTTTGTATCCCCAGTGTTTAGCACTTTATCTGGCACCTAGTAAATATTTAATAAATGCTTGTTGACTGATTAACTGATTGACCCCCTGTGTTACTACAATTCTAGTGCAATGAGTTGCATTACACAAAACTTGTATCATGTGGATTACATTCTTGTTCTCTCCTTTCACTGCCAGTGTCTCTGTGCATTTTGTTAGCATATTATTTTTTGTGACTGAGAGTCATAGGAAACATTTAAAGCAATTTAAAAATTAAAAGACAGATGGACTTTACCATCCCTCCCTGCTTAAAACTTACCAAAATTACTTTTAAAAGGTCTTATATTAAGTTGGTATCAAGTTGCCTTCAGGAGAGCAGAGCAAAAGCCATTTGTTGGCTTTAATTAGCAAAATTCTAAGAGTTCATAGCACCTGCATTGGGCTCATTTATTTTTCTTTCTTAGAGTATTTGAATAAAAGAGACTTGTAGAGAGCCTTTGGTCTACTTTCTCTATTTTGTGAACCCTTGAGGTATAGTCTGTCCCTGCTGGAAAAGTGTCATGGGAAGTCCCTAATAGTGTTTTGGGTTTATCATTTGTCAGGAAGAGTGCAGCTGGATTACAGTTAGGGTCTAACTAGTTGAGTTATTATTTAATCTGTAACAAAATGAGGATAGTTTAGTCAGGTTTAGTGTATTTATCCTGCAGAATCTTCCTGAGATAATTCAAATGGAAGCAATTCAATTTCCTAGCATGGTGCTGGTATACTGTCCAGGTTTCACAGGCACACAATAATGAGGTCAGCACAACAGCTCCATAGACCTTTTTCTCTCCTATACTTTCCTTCAGAGCCTCTTAAACCCTAAACTAGCTCTGGCAATGGGTGCATCAATCACAGTATCCATATATACATCCCTGGAAAACACACTACCAAGGTAAGTGAACTTATCCACCACATTCAAAACTTTTCCATTTGTTGTAACCAGTGGTTCCACATATGGATGTTATAGTGCTGGCTGATGGAACACCTGTGTTTTCTTGGTGTTAATTGTTAGGCCAAAATTAGTACAAGCATCAGAGAATTGATCCATACTTTGTTGCATCTCAGTTTCAGAGGCTATATTGACTGCATAATCATCTTCAAATAGAAAATCATGCATCAACACTCCTTCCACTTTGGTCTTGGCTTAGTCTTTCCAAGTTGAAAAATTTACTATCCCTGCAATATCTGACCTTGATGTCCTGTTCATCCTCATTGAAAGCATTAGAAAACATGGCTGAAAACAGCATGATAAAAAGCATGGAAGCAAGCACACAGCCTTGTTTCCCCCCTATTGGTGACTGGAAAGCAAGAGAGGGTTATCCATTATCCAGAACCTGGGCAAACATACCGTCATGAAATTGACATACAATGCTGATGATCTTCTCTGTGCAAATTTTGACATGATTTTCCATAAGCCCTCATGATTGCCAGTATCAAAGGCCTTGATCAGTCTACAAGTGGCATTTCTCCTGTAGCTATCAGGCAGCAGACACCATATCTATTGTTCCCCAGTCCTTTCTGCAGCGATAGTGGTTCTCAGGTAGATGACCATCCTCCAGGTGAAGGACCAGCGTACCTACTAAGGAGGACTTTGGGAAGAATCTTGCCAGCAATTACTAAGCAAGAGACCCTCCTGTGATTGTTGCAGGGCAATCTATTCCCTTTACTTTCATAGAGATGGACAATGGAGGCATCCTTGAACTTCTGGGGGATAACCTCCCCTTGCCATATAACCTGGAAAATTCTGAAGATCACCCGGCAGGATAAGATACCAGATAGTGAGGTCCTTTCTTGAACCAA
The DNA here is from genome assembly GCA_028658325.1 of Potorous gilbertii. Lineage (NCBI taxonomy): Eukaryota > Metazoa > Chordata > Mammalia > Diprotodontia > Potoroidae > Potorous > Potorous gilbertii. The sequence continues at coordinate 146,286,142 of CM053772.1, forward strand.
ACTGCTAATAATTCAAACTCTGATTCAGAGAAAGTAACTTTGATGGTCTGGTTATGTTGTTCAAATGCAAAAATATACTTGCCCAAAAGAATACTTTATGGTGAATTCACACAGGGCAAGCATTCACATGGTGGTCAGAGGAAGTGACATAGGGACACTCTCAAAGTTTGTCTTAAGAATTTTGGAATTGATTGTGTGACATGGGAGATACTGGCACAAGGTCACTCAGCATGGCATGCCCACATCGGAGAAGGTGCTGTGTTTTATGAGCAAAGCAGAATTGAAATAACACAAAGGAAAGGAAGATACACAAATTGAAAGAATTCACACAGACTATATGTCCCTTATTTGTGGTAGAGTATCCTGAGCTTATATTGGTCTGATCAACCATAGCTGGACACAATGAAACTTGACTCTAGTGTAGTGATGTCATTTTGGTCCTCTTTGAGAATGAAAGTGGTAATGGTAGTGATATTCAGATAATTTTATGAATGTGAGATTGTTCCTACCCTCAGAAGCATAGGTTTAAAGTTTGGTAATTGGGTCTAGCCCTCTTGCTTAATAGATGAGCAATCTGAGAGGCACAGAGGTTAAATACCTTGATCAAAGTCATACAAGTAGCAGAGTTGGGACCTGCACCCAGTTTATCTGACTTCAAATCTAGTACCTTTCTCCCCTACATCCTGAGAGTATTATTTCTCTTAGACATGTGGGTAGAGTATAAAGTGATAGTAGGGCACCCAAGTAATGCATTGCTATCTGCATCTGGAGCTTGAGTGGGAGGTTAAAACTAGAGTATAAAGGATATTTTTTGGGAGGTATGACATGAAGGGATGTTGGGAAAAATTCTGGTGATATAAAAAGTAAAAAGGACATCAATAAAAATTTATTTTAAAGAGAACTAGAAGTCTAGAATTGAGAATCATCTTTATGGGAGAAATGGAAGACACATTCTCTTGTGGGAATTTCTGTGAGTTGATACCATGATTACTGGCCCAGTATAGCTCTTACTGTAGGTGAGTTATATGCAGATTAATTTTATTAGACTTTGGAAACATTTTACCCAGCAAGAAAAAGAAAGGAAATGAGGGAGGAAATTTCAATGAATTATACATTTGGACTCACGGAGTTTACAGATAAAGGTAAAAAAGAGTAAGATTAAAGAAAGCATGGGAGGATCGTGTGACTGTGGAGTTGGAAAGGATCATGAAGGTAATTTAGTTCAAGACTCTTATAGATCAGATAACTGAGGTCCCAAACAACTAAATGATTTGGCCAAGCTCATTCAGATGTCAAGTGGCAGAGCTGGAATTCAAACCCAGGTCCTCTGATTTCAAATCCAGTGGAATACATGGAACTTTGTACCCATAGTTCTCATCTCTCCACTAAGAGAAAGAAAGTATGTATCATTATTAGATCTCCAAGTAGAGATTGGTCATTGCAATTGATCAGAGTTCTGTTGGATGACATTAACTTTTTCCTTTTCTTCAACTTTTCAATTCAGCCTGAGGATTTTTCCTCAGCAGTATAGTTCCAATTTGATGGTAAATGGGAAGAGGGGATTGAGATTTATTCTATAGAAATTCACTTTATGACCAAATTTTCTGGAATGTCACTTTTGATAAAACCAATTTATGGTCATTAAAAATCTTGTGAGGAGATTATTTTGAAGACATTCAAAAACAGAAATGTCCCCTGGACAATGAGACAAAGGGCTTTAGAACTATCTCTACCCCAGTCTAGCTGGCAAAGTTCCTAGTGGCTCAGAATGTGCGAAGGGCAATTTTAATGAGTTTTAAAACTTAACCTTTATTTGCTAATAAGGTATTGATCAGGAAGGTGGAGGAAAGCTTGGAGAGCTAGAGTTCAAAAAGAAAAAGAAAAGTCACTGGCTGAGAAAGTGTCTCAGTCCAATAGGTGTTTTTGAATTTTCAGATTAGTAATGTAGTTACATAATTTGTTTTCTCCCTGCTGCTTTTGTACATAGAAAGTTGGGAAAAGCAAGGATTGGAATTAAAGAAATTTAGTATTTGTTCTTCTCTCCTACAACACACCACCCTCCACCCCACAACTATCCTTTGGGGTGGGAAGAGTAAAGCAGGAGTCGTAATATTCAAGCTATGGAGGAAGCTATTTGGAGCCTTCACTCCAAATGAGAAGGTCTCACAGCATCTGGAGCTGGGAAGGGGTTTAGAAAATCTCTAGCCCAGTTCTCTCGTTTTACATATGACTAAATTGAGGTTCAGAGAAGTGAAATTATTTACCCAAGGCCACACAGGGAATAAATGGCACAGCTTGTAATGAAACTGCGGTCCTCTGACTTCAGAACTTTCCATTCTACCAAAGGTGTCGAACTCAAGTAGAAATTTGGGCCACTAACCATGCACAAGGTTTTCTGTGGGCTGTGTATTGACTTAGAAAACTGGTAACATTATCTATGTTCTATTGTGCTTTTATTCATTTTGCTAAATATTCACAACTGCATTTTCATCAAGGTCAGGCAGCATTTGGGAATGTTGAGGGTAAACCCAGAGGGAGTGTGTTTGATACCTCTAAACTACATTCTATTGCGTCTTGCAGAACTCTGAATTATTCTAGAGATGTGTACATTAAAGCATGAGAAAGAGGGAAATAAAAATAAATTTTAAAAAGCTAGATCTTCACAATTAAACATATATAGCAATCTCATATGGAAACTCACTTGAACTGGCAAGTTGTTTCCTCAGGTTATAGAAGTGGGAGTGGGGTAGGGTAGATATTCAACCATGTCTCATGAACCCCCATTCTTTTGGTTTCTATTTAATAGTCCACCAAAAGATACAATAAGCACTCAGCAAAAAGAATTTACTAAGATGGCATGGTAAAACAAAAACAAAAATAAGAGCTAAAAATCATCCCTTCCCCATGTAAACTTGAAGCATCATCTTAGGCATAAGATGCACATATTTAGAGTACAGTGTAAGGAAAATGTAGGCAACGTATTTTGCCAAGGCAATCCACAGCTCAACAACTATAGGTTATTGAGATCCTTTCTTTCATTGTATAACCCTTTCTACAACAGAGCTTTTGATTGCCATGCTTTCTTCTGCTCCCTTACTTGCTGCCACTGCTTACTCTCCTTGAAGCTTCTAACTTAAAGTGATTGTTTCTGTGTATCTGAATCTGTCACAAGAATCTGTACTTTTGATAGATAGGGTGTTTTTGGGTAAAAATCTCCACTGCTCGATGCCATAGATATTGGGAGGGAAAGAAAATATCCTTCCTTCTTCATCCTAAGAGAGATCCCCTCTCAGAAATGAAGTTTTGACCATGAGCTACTTCCAGAATTTCCTGAACTTTCTTGTACTCTTAAAATTGTTGAACATTTCTAGGCTTAGATATTTGAATATCTTCATCCAGTACAAAAAGAAAAGTAAAAACTCTCTTTAATTGCCTCACAGAAAGATGTTCACTTTTCATGAAGATCACATTAGGTTTTTAATTTATTTATACATTAACATTTTGCCATTTATGATTATATTCTGTGACTACATTAACTGAATTGGTTGGTAGAGAAAAGAAGGTAATTGAATTCCTCCTCCCTTTCATTTAAAATATGAAGGGAGAAAACATTGACCATGCATTCCATAAAACATTAACCTTTGCTTCTGAAACATGGAATGAGTTACCAATATTTCTTAAGAAATAAAGGCTTAGCATGTTCCTTTCCTACTCTGGTCAAAGGAGAAATAAAAAGAAGTCTTCTATTGATGAGGATGTACCACTTTCTCTAAACTTCCTCAAATCGCCAAAAGAGTGGCAAAGGAGACAGTTGAGTTTAATAGGTAAAAATGGAAATAGGTTTTACATCTAAATTTTCCTTGTACAATTAAATTTGCATCAGTTAAAACATTTTCCCATCTCCAAATATTCTCTGCAAATTTACAAAACAAATTAAAACTAGCTTGATATGCAGAATTGGTTCAATTAATGAGAATATATCTATATATGTATCTATCTCTAAATCTATATCTATTTATCTAGTTCAGCTAACACTGTCATTTTGCAGAGGAGGAAACTGAGACTCAGGTAGGTGAAGGAATTTTTCAGAGGTCACTCAGCAAGAAAATCACTGGGATAGAGTTCAAGCCTGGGTCTCCTATTGCTATCCTTCTCTGTGACTATACTTAAAAGAATATAATAGTATATAGCATTCATACAAGGCTTTAAGGTTGTGAAACATTTTATATATGTTTTTGAATCTAAGTGTCCTCACAATCTTGAGAGGTAAATTCTGGAGACTGTTATTCCCATTCTACAGATGAGGGGATCAAAGTGCAGAGTAGTTAAATTACTCACCTATGATTTGAACCCAGGTTTCCTTATTTCAAGTCCATTCTTTAATGGATCCATACTTTTTTTGGATGTACATACTTCCTCTAATGGCATAGTTCATCACAAATCCATTCTTTATCTTGTGTGATTCAATTATATTCTCATAAATACTCCATAATGTATCTACTCAATATGCTAGTGGTTTTCTTTGAACATTTCATGAACACCAGTATAACATTTGAGCCCTTCATCTGTTATCATGTCCTTTACTACATCAACTTTTTCTGTCTTGTATTTCCTGAATGACACAAGTTCATAGAATCTCTATATAAAATCAAACTAAAGAGAAAACCATCTAATAATTCTATTTAAATATATTTTTAAAAACTTGGCATCTGAACTTAGCTATAGTAGGCCTATTACTATAGTAAGCAAAATTGAAGTAAAATAACAAAATCTAAAATGGAAAACTTGTAAGTTAACAAGAGAAATCAGATTGAAAAATCTGAATTATTTTAGGTCCTTGTACAGTTTTTTTTCTTCCTATATTAGTATTTTTGTCTGGATTACCTTGATGATACAATCTAAGTTTCAAATTTTGCCCAACTCATGAACCCCTGAACCACTTCTCCATCTTATCGCAGATATTTATTCCCCCATGGCTTTCTTCAATTGGTGAACTTCTTCCCAGAATCTCCATTTAACCAAGTATCTTCAAAGTGAGTCAGGTATCTTCATGTCAAACCCCATGACTACGTGAAGTATTTATCCACTTTACTCACATATAGGTATCCTTCCCCTTTGCAGCTCACTTATATGTTTCCTCCTCATCCTACCCCAATTCGAATGTAAGCTACTATTTTTCTTTTTGTTCATATTTGTATTGCCAGATATTTCTTATCACATAGTAAGCACTAAATAAATGCTGTCTTCATATTGCCTTTGCTTTTCAACAGCAACAGAAGATTGAAAGCTAACATTATTGTCTGTGTGTATTCATCCTTCATTGCTAAAAAAAGACCATGCCATCAGAGAAATAATGACATGATTTGCACTTGACTTTCTTTTGAGTGAGGGAGGGCTGTGCAGGTCACTAGCCTCACTCCTCCTGCAAGGTCATCTGAATCCAGTGACCAGATATTCATCAAGATGACTGGAGATGACCCAGGATGTGGCAATTGGGGTTAAGTGACTTGCCCAAGGTCACACAGCTAGTGAGTGTCAAGTGTCTGAAGTGAGATTTGAACTAAGGTCTTCCTGACTCCTGCACTGGTGCTCTATCCTCTGCACTACTTAGCTGCCCTAACATTCTATCCTTATCTAGCTTCTCTAATCTATCTGGCCCCTGAGAAAGAGGGAATCATCACCAGGAGGGTCTTTCAAGAATTAAGCCTGAGCTGGAGAAACTGAATTCAAACAACTCTACCCAGAAACAGTTAGGAGATGTGTGCTTTTTGAGGTATAACTTCAGTATCACAATCATAGAAAGCTCTTATCTGCCCTGATTTGAAATGTCTTCCAAACTTGCCACCTGAACTCAACCAGGGACCAGTTGCTTATCTCTATGAACCATGTGTTCTTAATGGTCTTTTTCTCTGCTGTCATCCAGCTGTTTTCCTCTCTCATTACGATTAGGTGGGATTCGAATGAATCTCAGCAGCAGCGCAATTTGAGACCACCTAAAGACTCTGATTTATATTCTTGGACCTTCAAGCACTCTGATCATTGTGTGAGTAATGAGTCCCCCCTATGATGCCACAACTGCAACAGAAATGAGGGGTTGCTTTAAAGATTCCATGTCTATACCAAACTGTTTGCATAAATTGATCATGATAACCCCCCATCCCCCCCCCCCCCCACAAGGGTCCAGTTGTGATACCTTGCCTCTTAGAGTAGGGATCCTTCTATTTTCAAGGCTATTAACATGTTATAGGCTGAAAAGGTTATTTTATGCTAACCTTGTCATAGACTAGCAGACTAGCTAAATTCAGAGATCCGAGCCTTCAGGCAACTAAATTTTGGGGTCAATGATTATGATTTAGGTAGGTGGAGGAAATACTTAATATCTCAACTCTAAAAAGACTTTAGGATCTCATCAAAGTGAAGATTTCCTCCAAGAACAGATTGCAAGTCATCTGCACCTGTCTGTTCTATGATATTCTTGTTCATGCTCTTCCATCAATAAGCCTCAGAGAGGCCATTCAAAGTGCTGAGAACCTTCAGCATCTCTTCTTAATGTCACAAGAGTATCACAAGAGCGCATTTGATGAACTGTCCATCAGTTATTCTTTGTTTTGGCTCTAAATTGAACTGCTTTCATCAACCTGTTTCCCATGCTACACAAATTATTTGTCAAGCTTCATTGTCCATTGAAATTTAGGAGAACGTCTAAGAGAAATTGTATTTGAGTCAGGGCTAAAAAATAAGGGTCAGGATCTGAGTTTGATGTCCAAAGGTTCTGGACTAACTGCTTACTACATATGCGAAGAAATCACATCTCTTGTACATATCTCATGCTTTTCTGTCCTGTGTAACCTTCCTCAGGAAGCTTTCCTTAACCCCCTTTCTTTGCAGTGCTTTTCCTCTTTTAATTAATTCTTATTTATCCTGTATATAGCTTGCTTTGTTTCCACCCTTGTACCTCCACCCATGTCCCTTAACTTCCAGCATCTGACATACTAGTCAGAAAGAAGATTCTTTCTCCATGAGATAAGAAATAATTTTCTCTCCTGATTTGACACAGTATCTTATCCTACTCCTACATAAAGAGCTTATTTACTCATATATATTCTTTTTGTTTTCTAGTCATTTTTACAGTCATTCAACTTTTTGTGACCCCATTTGAGGTTTTCTTGACAAAGATAATGGCAAAGAAATTGCCATTTTCTTCTTCAGCTCATTTTACAGATGAGGAAACTGAGGCAAATAGGATTAAGTGGTTTGCTCCGGGTCACAACAGCTAGTTGTTCAAATATGAGGCCATATTTGAACTCATGAAGATGAGTCTTCCTAACTTAGGTCTGGCACTCTATCCACTACATTACCTAGCTGCGTCACTGTATATTTTTTAGTGTGTTTCAATTTGTATAACTTCTCTGATTTGTTTGCAGGGTTTTTGTTTATAAAGAGGTTTATTTATTTATGATGATTTATGATACTTATGATGATTTTTAGTGTAACCAAAATTTAGTCGGAGAGAGCCAAGTTAGTTGGTGTTAATAAGGACCACTTTCCCTTTTGAGAGCTACCAAGGAAATACATGGCTTTTGTTCTGAACCCAAGTTCATACTCCTAGACTAGAAATGTTTGAGGAGCAGACAGATACACTTCTAGCCTCATATTCGTCTTTGAAGATGGAAGAGAGCTCTCCAAGCTTCAGCTTATCTGTCATCCTTTCTGATCTTTCTGATCTTTTCTGTGACTTTTACAAAACATTTTAACACTTTTTTCTTTTCTGTTTTTTCATCATTTTCATTGCACACAAACTTACCCTCCCAAAATAGAAGCACTACCTTAGAATAAATAAATAGTTTATTGCTCATTTTATTTATGTCTAACTCTTTGTAATTCCATTTTGGGGTTTTTTTTGGTGAAGATACTGGAGTGGTTTGCCATTTTCTTCTCCAGTTCATTCATAGATGAGGAAACTGAGGCAAACAGTGTTAAGTGATTTAGCTAATAAGTGACATAGCTAATAAATATTTAGAGATTTAGCTAATAAGTGACATAGCTAATAAATATTTAGAGATTGGATTTGAACTCGAATCTTCCTGACTCTAGACCCAGTACTCTATTCGCTATGGTAAGTAGCTTGAACTGACCCCTTAGTTACATCTATAACTCTGTTTCTTTCTTGATCTCTTTAAACATTATCTCTCTGGCAACAAGAGTGAAGAACATTTTATTTTCAGTTTTCTGAAGTTCTGACTGTTCTTTACATTGAACAGAACCCTGAAGTCTTCTCACGTATATTTTCTTCAAATGACAATTGGGAAATACTGGATAAGGCAAGCATTAACTACTATCACAAAACCAAAATTGATTATACTTCAACAGCTAGGAAATAAGTGGTTATCGATGTGTGGAGCATTTCAGAAGCAGTTGTCTATGTATAGTCAGAGCACCTACTTATTGTAGCTAAGATAAAAACTAATGATCAAGTTAGAAGAAATTGGGAAGAAATGATTCATTACAGAGGCAAATCCAGTTTGACCTAATTTTTAAAGACAAATTGGTACCAAAAAGTGGAAAATGGAAAAAGGAATAGACATTGACTCCCGTTATTAGTTTTTCTTAATGAAAGTTTTACTAGGATAAATCATTTTTGTAACAGTGAAAACAAAAGAATGAATTAATTGTTTAAGTCATCAAACACTTGATCTCCTTAACATTATCGAGATGGCAACCCAAAATAACACCAAATAGGAATATAAACTGGTTAGCAAAATCTTATGGAAAACAGTCATGATATCTTTGATGAAGATATGAGAAGGGAATACATAGGCATTTGCAAACTATATTCTGCATCATACTGCATCTTGATAGTTACAGTTTTTGAGAATATGACTCTAAGTTTTCAACCACAAAAAAGTCTTTTATTAAGTAGAGCAAAATTTCCCTTTAAAGTTTTTTCCTGTCAACAAAATATCTCCTATGCATGTACAATATTGATACTAGCGTTAGTTTATAGTGGTTCTTGAGTCTGAATTGTTGAATTTTTAAATTTGAACTTTTACACATTGGAAATTGGCAAATATTATAAATTAGGGTTTAATTTATTTTGTTGACTGTCTAGACTTAAATTGGTGAAGACAATGTGATTAATTTAGGTAATTTAAAAGTGTGTCACTTGTATATTTTATTTTTCCGGAGAGCTGGTTATTAAACATTTACCAGCTTAATCTTGTACATATGCCACAATCATATCAGATTCTTTGAAAGATGTAGCAATATAAATAATTTTGTTCAACATTCCTCTAGCTATTAATATAAAATATTGCATAAAATAGAGATGAGCATGCCTCTATCACAGAGAATCTCCATCAAAGACTTCAAATTGAAGATGAATTCCCTAAAAGTGATCAAATTTTTCTGATGTTAACGTTTATGTGACATTGTGTTGATGGCTTGAGCCCCAGAACACTATGGCACTTTGAAAATGAGATTCATAATCATTTAAGAGAATTCAACCTAACTGTCTAGACAGAAAAACCAAGTGGATAAAAAAAATTCTTATTGCTTTACTACTTTATGCATTTACACCATCTATAGAGTTAGTGTACTATTTAAAATATTTTAGACAGATAAAATATATGGCACTAAGTTAGGTCTACACTGAGAGCAGAGTAGCTAGACTTACTTTATCACAGTGCGGCAAGATACCCCAAACTTCTTCCTCAAACAACAATTTTTAAGTTTCCTTTCACTTTTCAATAAAGAAACATTTATTTACTCTCTCCCTCATTTAAAAGAGAAAGAGAAAAAATAAAGCTCTTTTTAAACAAATATGTAGTTAAACAAAACAAATTCCTGTGCTGTCAAGTTCTTAAAGTGTGTGTCTCATTCTGCACCTTGAATCTATTGCCTCACTATAACACGGTCGATAGCATAAAGCATTACTAGTTCTCTGGAATCATGCTTGGTACTGCATCCATCAACATATTTTAAGATCAATATTCTTCTAGTAGATACTGTATTGCTATGAGTAATAGAATACCATATTGTCTGAAATGAGTCACCCAAAGGGCGATGGAGAGGCACATCATGGATCTCAATAGACTGCAATATTTTAACAATGATAAATCATGTGGAAGAGGAGCTGATATCATCAGAGAGATATATGCTTAGAAAAGGGATTCATCTAGAAAGAATCAGGACTACTTGGTGGACAATCCAACTACATTGATATCTCTATGTCAAGTGGTCCCAATATATTGAATGGATTTCTAGGGAGAATTTATGGAACGTAGACAAAAATTCACATGGAATGAAAAGGCTGGGACAAGTTGTGATCTATACTGTTGTATGGAGTTCCCATACTGATGAGCTTTCAGATCTGTTGAAAAAGTAGAAGCATTATTCATGTTATATCCCTCATCCCCACCCCTACCTCACTATCTAATTATTAGCTCTTTGAAAGTAGAGACCATGCTTCTATTACCTTTGTGTCTCCCTAGTGTCTTGAATAGTACCATACCCCAATGAATGCTTGATAAATGGTTGCTTGAATGAGTGACTGAACCAATGTTGGTAGAATCAGGTAACTTACTATATAAATAAAATTGTCTAGTCTTTTAGTTCACAGAAGGAAGTGAAAGAAGGTGATAAAAATGGAAAAGAAGAACAATTCATTTCTCAATGAAAAATGGAAAGCTTTCTTAATGGTTGAGGACAACACCTTTGTTTATTATATATGTCAAACCAAATTCAAAAACATTTCCAAAAGGATAGGAATTTCATATATTAAAAATAAGCAATAGACCTGGAATAATAATAACTCACATTACTATAGTTCTTTGAAGTTTTTGATGTGTCTTCTTCTCAGCAGCCATGTGTATTCAGGAGTTGATTCTTGCCCTAATTTTATCGATGAAACACCTAAGGATCAAAAGAAGCTTATAGGTTTAAAGGCAGTAAATGGTAATGCTGGAACATGAATCTCCACAATGATATTTTACAATAAAAATCTGGGAACCACATTTTTACACCAGGGTCTTGCATCTTTACTGTGGGTGCACAGAGATGATTCAGAAGGATATGGACTGAGCAAAAGGAAAAGAGTTCAAGGGAAGTTCCATGGAAGAACTCTAATGGAATGGCTTAATTTCTCAGCGAATCTATGCTGACTCTCACAAAGAGACAAAAATACATAGTAGAAAAAAATCCAAGTTTAGACTGTGGACAAGTCTGCCTGTGACTGCTTCTTCAAATGCTGTTGACCCTTCACAACAAAAATTTTAAAAATGTCAGTTTTAAGAGGGACTTGGGGATTTCCTCACAGGTAGAATTATTTATTTTCTTTTTGCTCAGATGTCACTACTGTTTCTGGAATATTTGTAGCATAAGGTTTGTATAATCAAGATACTTCAGTTCTATTTACAGAAAGTAAGACAGAGTTCATAGTAAACTGGCCTTGGAGTCAGGAAGATCTGGATTCATATCCTGTCTCTGACATGTTGATGTACTGCTTGTATCATCCTGAGTGAGTCGCTTAACTTTTGAATGCCTCTGGGTGATTCTCTAACACTATAATTCCTATTAACTATCTTCATTAGTAGAGAAAAATTTCCACATTGGGAATTCTCAAAAATGATGAAATCACAAGCCTGGATATTCACTGGGCACCCCTGACACTCTCATCATTCGCCAAAACCTAAGCTCATCAAAGGAAATTCAACAGTCCGGGAGGAAATCTGTTTTACTTAGTATTTTGACTACTTTTCTCTCCTCTACCATCATCCTCCTCAGTCCAACATATAGACAAAAAATTATATGACAGTTTTGAGGTTGAAATGGTGGGTCAAGGGAGGAAATCTTTCTCTTCTCTTTCTTCCTTTGGTTATATTTTCTTTGGTCTAGAAAAAAATCACAATAATTAAGTTCGTGGTTAATCTCTCATACACACCAATGAATCTTTAATGAACTTAGCCACTGTGGCATTCTCATGAATTTTCATAAAGGTAGTCTATAAGCACTTTTCGGGGGGGTGTCAAATTGTAATGCACATTGTTGTTCAGAATTCAGTGACATCCATATTCTGCTTCTGTTTGTATTCATTTCACTGCTCCCAGAGATCAAATAAGCAAGAACTGCTCGATTGGAGGCAGATTTGAGCAGAGCTGCCTTCATTATGACACTGTTCAATTTTACCAGTCTGGAAAGAAAGTGGCAGGTTAAGGGAAATGTCTTCTCATCTGATGAGGTACATCTGCAGTATGCATTGTTAGCATCAATAGTGACAGAATTCAAAAGAACTGATGGTCTGAACTTTGGCATTGGCTCAGGACATTGTCAGAGATCCATCGATTTCTTTAGGATTCCAATCAGTAATAGTGGAGGAGAAAAGGAGGAATCAGTAAACTATAGATGGCATTTGTTTAGTATCTTCCCTTAGTGTCTTTTTATGAAATTCATTTAACTAAATGCTAATCAAATCAACAAATATTTATTGAGCCTCTGTCATGTTCAAGGCATGGTGTAAAGGTGTTGTAGGGAGAGACAAAGATGAATAAGACAAAGTCTTTCTTCAAAAGGAGCTCACAATATAGACAGGGAAGACACAAATACATGAAAAGTGAGATAACAATACAAGAGTTAGAGAACAGTACAAGACAAGAGTACAAGAAATGTCACCAGGCAGTACATGATTAATTGCCAGTTGACTGGTGTAGACAATACAAGCTATGAATTCAGAGAAGGGAGGGATAGCTGTGGGTTATGGGAGTCTGAGAAGTTTTCATGGAGGAAGAAAAATTTGGATATGTCCTTGAAGATAAACAGAGAGAAGTAGAGCATCTCAAAATGGGTAGATAGTGTAATGGAAAGAACCTTGGGTTTGGATTCAATAGATCTCGATTCAGTGACTAGTTCTGCTCCTTAGACTTAAAAAATAACTTAACCTCTCTGGACCTCAGTTTTTTCTGTTAGATTATGTGTTAGACCAGGACATTTCTACCTCTAAATATACAACTGTATTAGTAGTATGATAAAGATAGGGAAGCAGGTGAGTTTAAGATTTGTTAAATAACTCCTGTGTAAAGAACACTGCAATCAGAGATGCAAACTTTAGACATGACATGGCCCTGATCTTATGGAGTTTACCATAGGGTAGGTGAATAAATCACCAAGAAAGTAGCAAGAGCACCCAATCTTACATTATATATGTGTCAGAAAGCGGTAAACAAAATGATATGTGATCACTGATCCTGTTTTCAGCCCCTCTACCAAAGCTATCATTGAAGAGAATAATTCTTGCAGAGAAGTGGTCTGCTTTCCCTAAAACCAGTACCAAGTAACAGAATAAGTACTACCAGCAGTCTGATAAACCCAAGAGCCCCCAAAACACAGAGCCCCCTCCTATCAGTTCTGCTTCTGGCCTGTCCACAAAGTCACTATTCAGGGGAGTAATCCTTATGGAGAAGGAACCTGCCATCTCCACCACCACCACCAATACAACTTATTGAGTAACTTCCCCCACTGTTGTGCAAAAGCCAGGCTAACTAAAGCAGCAAGGTAGCATGAGGAAGGGGCAAAAGCACCACCACCACCATCTCCCCTTAGACCATGATCAAGATAGATAAAAACCAGTCTATAAGAATCCCCCAAATAGATAGCAGTATCTCCCAGGCCACTTGCCCTATTTCTCAGCCCAATGTCCACAGCCATTGAGAATAGGAACTATCTTGTAGACAAGTGACCTATCATACTCACCATTAATACCAAACTCCAAGAACTGTTCCCAAGAGTCCCAGGACTAGAAGTAATCTCTCCCTCTTCCTTCACAGATTACTGACCTTGTTTTTTCTATCCTCTATCACCTCTTAAATCATTTTCCAAAGAAGCAACTTTTATAGAGATTCTACCTGACAACTGCCTCTACAAGGATTACACTCCCAATTGTCTCAGCAAACAGCTGCTGAGATGTAAAAAAAAGAAATTCCTACCACTAAAGTTTCTGCCTTTGTCAAATGACTCAATGTTAGTAACATACATGGTTTTAAAAAATGGCAATAACATTCATAAAGATGTATTTCCATCTGCCCTGCTGCTACACCCTCTAGACTGCACAATTTTGGACTTTATTACTATGTCCTAGATACTTCTTTATCCTGGAAGATCACTTCAGCCCTGGAATTCACACCTCAGAAGTACCTTCACCCTGGAGGACTCTTCCTTTCATTAAATGGTTCTCCCAGAATTTCTATTTAAGGAGGATACCCAGGAATCATCTCTGCATGTCCCATCAGGTTGTACTACTCATGATTACACCCTGCCCAGAGAAACTTCAAATGCAACAATTCTAAAACCATCCATCTCTCCCTTAAGGAACAATTATCCTTCCCGTGTTTGAGATTTGTAGTCTTGACCTTTTCATAGACTTCTCATTTTCCCTTTTACTGCCCCCCTCATATATAGTTGATCTCCAAATTATGCCATCTCTGCCTTCATAACATCTCTCACGTCTGACCCCTTCTCTCACTGCCATCTTAGTTCAAGCCCTTTCTCCTAGATTATTTCAATAGACTAATAATTGGTCTCCCTGCATTGTGTCCCATCTCCCGTTCATTCTTTACACAGCTGCTAAGGTAATTTTCTTTAAATGCCGATCTGACCCTCTGACTTGCCTATTCAAGACCAACTCTAATGGTCTCAGATTGCCTCTAGGATATAATATAATTAATGCATTTATTTAGCTTTTAATTCTCTTTCTATACAAACTGATACTGACTTCTCTTTCCAACTTCACTGGACATTTCTCTCCTAGCCAAACTTGTCTTTTCCCTGTTCCTCACAAAACAGCATCGTATCTCTCATCTTTTCATTGTCTATCCCTCATTCCTTGAATACATGTCCTTTTATCTCCACCTAGAATCTTTCCCATCCCTTAAGATAAAGTTCAGGCATTCTCTTCTCCATAAAGCCTTACCTGATCTCCTCTTCCCCTCCAATTGCTAGTGTCCTCCTTCACAAATGACCTTGTGATTACTTATTTGTATTTACCAATTTCACTTTTATGCTATATATATTTTGCATGTACTTGCTTCATCTGTTAGAATGTAAGATCACTGTGAGAAGGTATAACTTCTAGCACATAGTAGGTGCTTAAGATACTTATTGATTTTTAGTTATATCAGAAGAAATATTTCTTTAAAGGCATATAATAACTATTTGGAATGGATGAGAAAATAACAAATATCAGAAAGAAGACAGAATTGCTCAAATTTTATTTTATTCCAAGGAAGATGAACAAATATGACAAATAGGGAGTTAATATCCAAGGCAAATAAGAACAGAGTAACCTAGAGTGACCAATAATCATCTTTGATAAGTTTTTTGCTTCATCCAAATGGACTACATTCTTAAGTCTTGAAAGTACTGATATATGTAGTAGCTGAGCCACTGTTAGTGACTACTGAAAAAAAAAAGAAAAGGAGAGAGAATAATATAGGATTGGAGAAGTGCGATTGTATAAATTTTTGGAAATGGGGGGAGAATGAGATCTATGAACAATAGGACAATTGTTTGAATTGATTGAATTTTCTGGGCAAATTAGGCCAGATATTGTTACAGATGGTCAGAGAGCATCTGAAAGAGGAAGTGTTCATCAGAAAGAGCCAACATGACATTAGCAAAATCAAGTTGCTCCAAACCAACTTTGTTTCCTTTTCTTTTGGAGAGGAACTGTCAAAATTGCTAGACAGAGGCATTCTAAGTAATAGTTTACTTAGATTTAGCAAAGCATTTGCTAAAATATCTCATACTAATTTTGTGAAAAAAATGGAGAGATGTGTGTGGACAAGATAATCATTCTATTAGAATAACATGGAACTTGTTGAATGGCTAAATGAAACCAGTCTTTCATGTTCAGAGTCACTCTGGAAGGAGGTCTTTAGCAGAGGGTCTTATTTATCTTATGTATGACTAGACCTTTATGGTTGCACATTTTGATAGATTATTAGGATAAAGACACAAATGATATAATTATCAATTTGAAAGTGATATCAACTAGGAGATCTAAATAGATGATGACAGACTAAAAGGAGAGATTCAATTGAATTAAATTCATTTAGTTTCTATTAAATGCTAAGTATTATTGTGTAGTAAGTACTGTGTTTGGTGCTGAAGTTAAAAAATAAACAAAGGAAATAGTTTTTGTCTTTAAGGAACTTGTATTTGTCTAGAAGATCTTATATACTGTTAAACCAATGCAAAATATATATTCAAACAAATGCAGAGTTTTGGAGGGAAGGGGCACTAATGATGAGGGGGATTAGCATTTGAACTGAGTTACAGGTTTCAAGAGGCTGAGGTCAGGAGGATAGTGTGTCATGTCTGGGAAATGCAAATGGGATAATTTGCCTGGAAAGTAAAGTAAAATAAAATTGGTCTAGAAGGATAGGTTGGAGGTGGATTAGGACGATTGCAAAATGCAAAACAAAAAAAGAATTGTGTTTTATCCTGAAAGTAATGGAGAACCACTTGATTAGGAAAGTGAAATGGTCAAACTTGTGCTTTAGGAATATTAATTTTGTCATATGTTGAGAATGGATTGTAGAGGGGAGAAATTAGGGGAAGAAAGACCAATTAGTAGGCTATTGCAAAAGTTCAGACAAGCAATGATAAGTGCCATAATTAGAATAGGAGTTCTTTTAGGGAGTCAGGTATAATAGATGATATGGAAATAAAATTGACAAGACATAGCAACTGATTGACTATGAGGAGTGAAAGCTAGTGAAGAGTTAAAGGTGACCTGAAATTTATTAACCTGGGAGGCTAGCTAGAGACAGAAAAACAGAGAGAGAAGAGAGGCTAGAGATAGGGATGGAGAAGGAAAAAGAAAAAGCCAGAGATGGAGGGAGGTGTAGAAAGACAGACACAGAAAAGAGAAACAATAAAAAGAGGGACAGAGACAAAAATATAGAGAGAAAGGTAGCAAGAATAGAAAGTGAAGAGAGTCCAAGAAAAAAATAATATGGAATTTAATAACAATAAATGTACAGCTTTATGCTTGAGTTAAAAACAACAATGACAATAATTTCATAAATCTAAGCCTAGACAGGAGTTGTTCTGAAACAAGATCTGTGGGATTTAGTGTACTTCGCAACTCAATATGAGTCAATACTGTGGCATGGCAGTCAACAAAGGTTATGTAATTTATAGGCTTCATTGAAAGATGACCAGGGAATTAATGGCCCTGCTGTACTCTGTCTCAGTCAGATTATAATGGGTGTACAGAACTGTGTTCAGTTCTAGGTACCTTCTTTTAAGAAAGATATTGATAAACTGGAGACCAGTCAATGAAGTAAAATCAAAACAGTCAAGTACTTTAAATCATACGATGACTATTTGAAGGAGGTGGGGGGAATTTAGCTTGGAAAAGAAAAGACTTAGCTGACATGAGAGCTTTCTATTAATTATATGAAAGACTGACACCTGGAAGAAGTATCAGACTGTTTGGCCCAAAGGGTCAAAAATAGGAGCAAGGTGCAAAAATTCCAAAGAGATAAATTTAATTTGAGGTAAGGAAATTTGTTTACCTTAGCAATTGGAGCTGTCCAAAATTAGAAAGTATTGCTTTGGGAGGTGGTAGTTTTCTTCTCTATTGTAAGAATCTTAGCAAAGGCAAGGTTAAACATTTGTTAGGACCCTTCCAATTCTGAAATTCTATGTATTTCCATGACAGTGTAGTGGCAATGGGAAGGGCAACAGAGAGGAAAGAATGAATGCGGATGTTATGGTGATAGACTCAGCAGAACTTGGTCTTGACTAGAAATAAAAGGTCAAGTAATCAGTATATTTATTAGGAATCTACTATGTGTCAAGCACTGTGCTAAGCCCTGGGGATACAAAAAGAGACAAAAGATAGTCCCTGCCCTCAAAGAGTGTACAATCTAATAGGGAAGACAACAAACAAATATATATCAAATAAGCTATAAACTGGATGAATAGGAAAAAATTAAAAGAGGCAAAACACTAAATTGACAGTGGTTAAAGAAGGCTTCCTGTAGATAAAAAAATAGTTAAAGATAATCCCACATTATGGGAGGAATAGGTTATAGGTGTTGCCACAAATAAAAATAATGAACTAAAAAGAAAGATCAGGTTTGGTGAGGGAAGATAATGAGCCTGATTGGGGGCATTATGACCTTGAAGTACTAGTGAGACAATTGGGTGATGTCCTATAGGCAAATGGAGATCCTGGACTATGTACATATATGTGTATGCCCATATAATATATACAATAGAATAATAATTATTTTTATAGTGAAAACATAGGAGAAAAAAATAAAGGCCATTTCCCATCCTCTCCATTCTCTTCATCTTTGCTACAGGATCTGATGAAAGGGTGGCCTTTCTCCATATCAAGGTCAACTCTTTAATATATATTCTTGATCCTATTCCCTCCCATTTTCCCCAGTACAATTACAAGTACCTTACAATTCCTTTACAATTAAGCACCACTTCTGCCTAATCTATAGTCATTCATATTTGCTGGTTTCTTCCCTGATACCCACAAAACTGCCTAGATCTCCCTCACCTTTTAAAAAAAATTAAAAACAACTTTCATTTAACTCTGTCATCTCCTCATGATATTATTCTATATTTCTACTTGTTTTCAAAGTCAAATTTCAAGAGAAAAAAAACTTTCTATTCTAATTTCCTCTCTACTTACTTTTTCACCCTTTGCCATTTGATTTCTAATTACTTCACTCAATAGATACTGTTGCTACTTACTAATGATCTCTTTAATAACTAGATCCAATGGTTTTTTCCCTTTCTTTTCCCAGCTAGGTGGCACAGTGACTAGAGAGTGATTTGCCTCAGATGCTTACTAGCTGTTTGACTTCGGATAAGTCACTCAACTATTTGTGTCTTAGTTTTCCTATGTGAAAAATGGGACCAACATCACCCACTTCCCAGTGTTGTTATAAAGATCAAATGAGGTAACATATGTAAAGTACTTGGCACTATGTAAAGGCTAACTACTTAATATAAATGCTAACCACTTAATCTCATCTTTTCTGACCCTTAGACTGTAGGTGCTAAATGATTGATTCATTCTGACCATCCCTTCTATTGGATACTATATCCTTTCTGAGTTCCTGTAAACTCTCCTGATCCTTCTATTAATCTTACACCTCTTTCTAAATTTCCTTTACCGGATGATTATCCTTATCATATCCTCTAACTGTATTTGTATCCCAAGGTTCTATCCAGGGCTCGCTTTTCTATATATACTCTCTTGATGACCTCATCAGCTTCTATAGGCTTCATGTTATCATCTCTAGGTAGATGACTAGCATATTTCTGTGGCAGCTCTAGACTGTCTCCTGAGTTCCAGTCCCCCATCACCAATAGCTAATTGGACATTTCAAAGTGGATGTCCAAGAATATGTCCACAATTAAACTCAAGTTTTCCCCAAAACCCACCCTTCTTTTTAACTTCTCTATGTTTTTCAAGAGCACTATCATTCTTCCAGTAACCAAGATTTTCAGCTTGGGAGTTTTTCTTATCTCTTCACTCTCCCTCATCCTCACATATGTGATTAGTTGCTGTCTTTTCCATTATACCTTATCAAAAACTCTTGCATCTTATTCTTCTTTCTATTCACTTAGACCCTATCCTAGTTGTATTGATAGTGAATTTTTTCTTGTTGTTAATGTAATATTGCTTCTTAATGGGAAGATCTTTCCCATCTATTAATAAGCCCATGTGACCTGCCTGGGTCACATGGAAGTCTGAGTCACACAGAGCTTGTGGTTGGAAGAGTTTGCTGAATGGGTAGAGTAGAAAGAGGCAGAGCTAGAGCAGAGCTGAGAGTAAGTTAGTCCTGAGAGCAGTCAGAGTGAGGAAGGATGCAGGCAAGCAGGTGGCTGGTATGAGTGAGAGAGCTGGTTTGTGATTTTGTTTAAGGGAGCTGGTTTGTGGGAAGCCTAGCAGGGTGATGATGTTGTCTTCTGTATTCTTATTGTACATAGATTTTTGTTACTATGATGGATTTGGCATTCTGGTGTCTAAATAAATGTTCTGGTTCTGTCTTCCATGTGTCTGATGTATTTTGCAATTCAGAATTGCACTGGCATATCCATGGCTACCTTAGGTGCTGTGAATATTGCTTTGGTACAACACTAATGTAGGCCCTCATCACTTAATCTTTTCAAATATACCTTTTGTTAGCTGTGTTTACTAGTTCAGGTATGTTTTTTGTTTTTAACTGAATATATTACAATTTTCACAATTTCTTCTTTCAAGCTAATTTTGTTATTGTTCTTGTTCAGTTGTTTCTGACTCTTCATGATGCCATCTGCAATTTTCTTACAAAATACACTGGAGTGTTTTGCTATTTCCTTCTCCAGTTCATTTTTATATGTAGATGAAGAACTGAGTCAAACAGGGTTAAGTGACTTGTCTAGGGCCACAAAATTAGTAAAGCTGGATTTGAGCTTAAAAAGATGATTCTTTCTGACTTTAGGCCTGGCACTCTCTCTACTATGTCTCCTAGCTTCCCCTTGAACTAGTTTATGGATGGTTAATTTGTTAATTATCCAGTCTAATGAATGGCTCAAGCCCATTTGCAAAGACTCTGAGAGAGTTTGCAAAGACAGTGTGGGGAGGACACACCCCCAAGAAGGACTTTATTTGGACATTTTGTTTTGAATTAAGGAAGGAGGAGCTGGTTGCTCATTCCTCAGAGATTGACCCCAAAGAATGATGTTATGTTATGTATTCTGCAAATGTGAAGTTCTTGGTGTGTTTGTGGGAATTATATTGTATTTATTTAAGAAATGTTAATGCCTATTCAGACACAAGTTGCACATGTAATGGATGTGAAAGATCTTGGAGCCCAATGTAATGTTAATCAGAGAGTTAAAGATCTTTCCCACATATTAATAGGCCTGTCTATTAAGGAAAGCTTGATTAGGGGAGGCCCACATCTTTTGCTCATTTCTAAGGAGGCACTGGCTCTCTAGGGTTGTGATGCCCTCTGGTTCTGAAAAGTGTATATATACTCTGAGGTAAAGTTTTACTTGGGGGTTTAATTTTTGAAAGATGGTTTATGTGCCAGTTGAGACTCTGGGAAGCTGCTAAGGACCCCCTGGGCTTTGAAAACCCAGATTTTGGTGCTTCTCTCTCTGGTAACTATGTATGTAATTGCTTATGGTCAGACAGATGGAAGCCCTGTCTGTTGATTATTTCTCTGTATTTTCTCTGAAGTTCAAGGTGCTGACGTTTCCCCTGAACTAAGTGAATGATACATGTGATTAATTAAAGTGATTGTTGACCCCTCAAAATTTGCTTTGTTTTTAGAAAAGCAGATCTAACAACCTGTACAGCAGATCCTCCTGTGTATATCCCTGTCTTGCTGTTAAGAAAAGCTGAGCTGGCTTTCAGCTTTGAAAGAAAGGAAAAACAATCATTGAATCTCTTAAGGGAGCGGTCTCTAAAGGAATAGAAAAACTATCTGCTGCACCACCTACCTGCCCCATTGATATAATACTAAATGCAAACAAATGGTGGTGGTTCATCTATGCACCTAATAAAAGGATTTGAAGAGAAAGAGTTTTCAGCATGCCTCTTGCAAGATCCAGGGGATAATATTCTTCAACAAGGAGATATGAGTATCTCAGCTAGTAGATCATATCCCTGCTGAAAATGGAGAAAATTTCACTCACCAGTCTGCCAGTCTAATTTTTCTCTTAAAGAAAAATTTTATTTTGGTGTATGATTTCATGCTAATAAAGGAATCTTTGGATTATGAGTTAGGCTTCCCAAGTACCTTGATACCAGGAAGAGACCTCCTTGATGTTAATATGTTGATTTTCATAATGAGCATTTTTCCCATTTTGAATGCAAATTTTAGACCTTTGGTCTCAAAGTCAGCTGGAATTTTCTTAGTGTAGGTCAGTTTCTTAGCATCCCTGCTTTTGTTGGACATAATGTCTAGAGCTGTTGACTCCTACTCTCTCTCTGTACATTCCTTCATCCTCCTTAACTTGACATTTTTAACCATCTTTAACTTCTTTAACCATTTTAACTACTCTTTAATTTCTTTTTTCTTATTTCTCCTTAATTATTTTTCATTTGTTTTCTTTATATTGTAAAATTCAAGTAATTTATGAGATTTTATCCCTGAGAATTTGTTCTTTTCTTTTCATAGTTATTCCAATATGAAATTATGTACTCTCATGACATCAACTATCAACCACTGGCAAATGATTTCTAAAGCTCCGTCACTAGCTGTAGCTTCAATATTCTCAGCTATGTAGAGTATATTGCCATTGGGGGATCTTATCATTGCAGTGCACTGGAAAGAGGCTGAGATTTGTCATCAGAGGACCTTAGTCCGAATCCCACTTGCACTTCTCACTACCTTTTTTAGGCCTCAGTTTCATTTGTAAAATGAGAGGTTAGAGAAGAAAACCTCTAAATCCTTCCAGTTCTAAATCTATGATTCTTTATTAAATCTTTTACTAATCATTCTTCATTCTAAATAGTCATCCTCCCCAAACTGCCACATTTAAATGTGAACTCTGATAGAGTAGCACTGTCTAGAATGCCATCATCTGCATAACTTTTCTTATTTTTTGCTTGTTACTGGTTTGGATAAATGGGTTTATTTGCTATTCATTTTGTATAGTTTTGCTGTAAATGTTGAGATTAGGGGTACTCGGGATTCTAAAATATAGACACACTAGGTCCTGCCAAAATGAATTCGACCCAAACTTTCTTTCAGTCAAAGAGAAAAACAAAATTTATTTAAGATACATCATATTGAGTAGATTCTTCAGGAGCCTAAGCATTTGTGACACTTGTATTGACATGTGGGCCAGATTGAATCTCAGTTGAATTGAATCTGAGCACCTTCATGGAGATGGGAATATAATTTACATACAGAAAGAAAATGTGAGAGATCTAGAGGTGACTAAGTAGTCTGGGGTAACTAAAGGAGGGTTGAGGGAGGGTTTTGATGGGAACAGACAATGGAGGGCCAGGCTAGTTTAAGGGTGTATTGATAGGATCAAGGGTGGGAAATAGCCAGGGGCAATTGGAGAAAGCACTAATGAAAGGCTCATGGCCTCAAGTCAGATTAAGTGGGAAAATTCATAACCAGCTTTTGGTGGGAAGGGGAGTCAAGATTTATTCAATTTGTATTCACAAACACACATATGCATAGAGGAAAGGGTGAGGGGAGTGAGAGTGGGGGGGGTGCATCTCCAGTGGTCTTGATGTATCGACATGTGGCTGTGGAGGAGAAAGTAAGACTGGTGACTTTTGAACAGTCCTCCCTCACTTAAGTCCAATTCACTTGCATGTCATAGCATAACTTCCCTGATGTCATGGTCCTCTTTGAGAATGAAGAACCCTATGAATAATAGGAGCTGCTCCATTGGGGACCCAACTGGAACTGGTCAGTTGGGCAATACAGTTCTTTGTATTCTTTCTTTCTCCCTCCCTCCCTTCCTCCCTTCCTTCCTTCCTTCCTTCCTTCCTTCCTTCCTTCCTTCCTTCCTTCCTTTCCCTTTAGAAATGTCACAAGATATCTTGGGGTTTACAGCTAGATTTCTTTCTTAAGGACCATGCCATGCCTTTCTCTGGCTTTTACTGATTTTGACCAACAAATGGTCCCAGATCAAACTCTCCTTGGTCATTGTTTGGACTCTGATTGGCTCAGAGTGAATGTAAATAGGAAATGGTTCTGTTTTGGTCAGAGACCCTGAGGTTCTTCCCCTTCCAATTTGATTTTTTCTTTTGGACTAGGTTAAAGAGGTCATTCTTTATCTCCTTTGTTTTACTTCACCTTAATCACTGAATGGACTTTGTCCCAGTAAAACTGAGACCTGCCAAAGACCTTAGCTTTAAAAGATCAAGGGGTCATTTCCAGTCATCCTGATGTGTATCTAGCCACTGGATTCATATGGTTCTGGAGAAGAAATTGAAGCTGGTGACTTTGTACAGCCTTCCCTCACCTAAAATCTAATTTACTTGGCTGTCATGGCATCACCTCCCTGATGTCATGGTCTTCTTCAAGAATGAAGGAC
This sequence comes from Potorous gilbertii, assembly GCA_028658325.1. Taxonomy (NCBI): domain Eukaryota; kingdom Metazoa; phylum Chordata; class Mammalia; order Diprotodontia; family Potoroidae; genus Potorous; species Potorous gilbertii. The sequence continues at coordinate 146,310,217 of CM053772.1, forward strand.
ATATATATGCATGTGTGTATATCCGAAGATATGTATGTATATGTGTGTGGATGTGTGTGTATACTATCAAACTCTAAGAGTTTGGTCTAAGAAAGACAAAAAGAGTTAGATTGTCAGAGTCCATGTTATAATTCTCACAAAGCAAATGTCATTCATATGTATGGAGATGCAGTGTTAGTACTGAGCTCATTTTAGGGTTGGAGGAAACAGTTTATATACCTTTTCAGGGGGGACTATCACCCCAACATCATTTTACCTCTGAAAAAAGGAAATCTCTTCTATTAGATCATCTCACCCCACCCCGCCAACCACACCAGACCACTCCTAGCCTTGGGCTACCTAGACAAAAGAATCTGTCTCCACCTAAGCAGAGGAGAACCCAATATGCCTTCCTACCTTAGATTAAGGTACTTGTGACCTTGGGTTGGGGTAGGATAAGTATAAATCTCATTAGCAATAAAGTCCTTCTCAAAAAGAAACTAAACTTTGGAAGAAGGGCTGGGGAAAGCTCCGAATCTACATGATAATGATGATTAAAAATCATTTTTCACAATACATATACACATTCATAGAACACATATCCATGTATATATACGTATATATGTATATATACGTATATATACATATATACATACATATGCATACACACACACACACACATATATATATATATATATATATGTAAATTTTTCTTCTTTGTTAAAGGATAAAGATCAGGAGTTCAACTTGAACTCAAAATAATAATTGGGGTAGGGAGATATAATGTTAGCTAATACTACACCTGAGAAGAGGGCAGAGTGGTCAGCCTCATGGCCCTAATCTCCTATGTCCCTTGCTGGTATGAGTCAAAGTCTCCCTTGAAGAGTAGATAGAGAAGAGGCTAGAGGTAACCATTCACACCTCACTGTGAGTCACATTAGATAAACATTTATGGACATATATATCCCACATGGATAATATGCATAGACATCCTTATACCAATATCTTTAGCTGCACAATCAGTTAGTCTTCACCTACCTTTTTGTTGTTTCTGTTAATGTAAGCATTCAGAAATATAAATTTTTCTCTGAGCATTGTTTTGTCTACATACATGCAGGTTTTAGCTCATTGTTTCATTCTTATTTTCTTTCATATAATTATTTGTTGTTTCCATGATTTGTTATTTGTTGCATTTATTTAGAATGATGATTTAGTTTTTCACTTGTCTGTGTCCTTAATTCATATTTCACTTATTGATTACAAATTTATTGTGCCATGGTCTGGAAAAGATGAATTTAACATTTCTACTTGTTTGCATTTATTTATGAGTTCTAATTTCTGTACATATTTCTTCATTTAGTTATTTTATTAGAAATTTTCAACCACTGGGTGGGGGTGGAGGTGTCCTGTGCATATTCCATTCTCTCTCCTGGAATTATAGTTGTAGTTACTTTTGTAGTATTTTTCTCTTCTGGGGTTTCATCTTGCTATTCTCTTACCTTATACTACTTCTTCATTGCTTTACATTACTGGCTTATTTCCTGTCTCCTTGTTTGTGTTTTCGTGAGTGGACTAAGGTTAAGAACTTCCCTCATCCCCACCCCACACCAGCAGAGGAGTGATGGAACCTGATTAAAGATCTACTCTCCTCAGGGTCTGGTGAAGGTCTTTGGAATGAAAACTAAGAGGGTCTGCACAAACTATGACCTTCTGTCCTTTAAACTACTTTTACTACTCCAGTGTATTTCCCAAAAGCTGGTGACTAGACTGCAGACAAAAAAGGGTGGTCTATAGGAAACAGAGGGAAGGGCAAAACTCAGTTGTCTCTTATTTTTTTTTTATTTTAAATAAATTTATTTAACTTTTTACATTCATTTTCACAAGATTTTGGGTTCCAAAATTTTCTCCCCATTTGTG
>CM053772.1:146312612-146329639 GCA_028658325.1 Potorous gilbertii
GCTTGGGTCTGCTGGCTCCTCTCAGTGCTGCGTGGCCGGGGCGGGGGAGGGGAGGGCTCGGCGGGGTTCAGCTCCCGTCCTGGGTACCTTTGCAGTGGGCTTTTCAGGGCTCTCTGCAACGGAAATCTCCTTCACTGTGTTTCTGCGCAGCTTCCACTGTTCCAGAATTTGTCAGGAGTTCTTTTTAGAGGGGATCCATGGGCTGTGGGTTCAGAGCTAGCAAATGTGAGTCTTTCTACTCCGCCACCTTGGCTCCGCCCCCCTACAATTCTTTTATGACCACTCGTCTCTTATTTTTTTTCAAATGGGAATTACCTTTAGGAAATTTTTTTTCAATTTACTGTTCTTTTACTGATTTTGCCCATTTCATACTGTTTTGAAGTGCGGAGAGTGAGTTGGAATGAGATAAAACATCTTGCTTGGTCATCTTGCTGGAAATTTATATTTCATCTTTATCACAGTGATAATAAAAAAGTTCATTCTGAAGTATCACTTCTCACTGATCAAGCTAGGAAAGCAATGGGCAGGCAAAGACAAAAATGTGACAGTCAGTTCTTTCCTTGGAGAAATTTATATTCTATGGAGGAAATGCAATAGAAATGTCTTCACTGATAAGTGAATATAATTAAATATAAAAATGATTTAATTTTGAGATTGGGGAAAACTAACAAAACCTAGGGAAATCAAAAAAGGTTTCTTAAAGGAAGCAGAATTTGCATTGAGGCTTGAAAGGAGTTGAAAGTTCCAAGCAGGGGAGAGAGCAACAGAGAGAGAGAGACAAAGAGACAGAGAGTGAGACAGACATAGAGAAATGGGACAGCATTCCAGGAAGAAAGACTTTCAGGCATAGAAAGAGGTCAGTCACAGGGCTCAAACACATTTTGCCTGTAGGCTGTATGAATCCCACAACATTCCCTGGTGCTGCCCAAGCTAGATTAAAATGTAATTAAAAATATTTAGCAAAATAAATTAAAATGTAAAAATATAATAATACACTTTAAAACAAAACCATAACATTTTCTTTGGAATTTTTTTTATTATAAAATTGAATAATTTATTACCATGTTCACTAATTCTCATTTGTTCATGTTTATTGGCATGGCTATAGTTGTACTTTCCAATCTTAAATATCTAGTTCTTATTGGTAATTTTGGAGGAGGCAAGGGAATAATGGGTGGGAGTAAGAGATGAAGAGGTGTATTGACCTGTATTTTGATGGTCTGCTGGAGGTGGAGGGCTGGGGAATGAAATGATATAAGTGAGAGCCCAGCTTGGCATGTGTGATAGAAATTGGTGACAAATTCATGCAACATGGAAGGCATGAGTCAGAACCTTACATAGAAGCACATGAGTAAAATAACAAAACAATCCTGGAAGTCATGCAGTTCACAGTCAAGCTCCTATCTTTGCAGAATGCAATATATTCAGTGGGGGGAAAAAAGGAAAAACATTTATTATAAAGAACTTTGTGATATTTTTAGTATATGAATGGCTATTAGTAATATGTAGAAATGTCCATTTTTCCTTTGCATGGTTGTTTTTACGGGACGCTATAAGTTATATATTTTCATTTCATTTCATTTACACTCAAGAGGTACTGACAGATCCTCCTGTATAGTATTAAAGCATATTGTGGATTTCTCTTTTAAGGTGGCTTCTTTTAAGTGGAAATTTCACCCATTCTGGCAAAGTACCATGTCAATGGCAAGCAATCTACTGCAGTTCATATGGAAACTAAATACATGACCAACAGTTATTTCTGAGAAAGTAAAGAAAGCCAAAAGCAACAAGAGAGGGATACCCATCTTTCTGCTGCTCTCCCCTTAGTATGTTCCTTCTTTCTTGCCCTTGGTGGAAGTGTCTGTAATATTTGGAAACTCTCTCCCTTTCAATAAGTAACCTAATGGGGGAAGACTTCTCCACCTAGGTAAGTAGATTTTGCCCCTGAGGTTCTTTCAAGAGGTTTTGATACCCCACTGAAATTCATTCTGTATTAAATGTTATGCAGGAAATCATATTTTGTTGTTTTCATAGTCAAGTCTTTCCTGTGGGTTAGAGGTTAATAAAAAGAAGAGTCTTTACCATAACTCATATAAGACAAGAAAGTTATATATTTTAAACTAGAAATATAAAATCATAAATTGTTTTTTAAACTAATATTATTTTTTATTTATAGAAAGTACATAAAATCACATTGCATTCTAAGAACAGTATGAAAAGATCCATACACAGAATTTTTCAGACAAGATGGGCACTAGATTTCTTTCTAAAGTTAAAAGAAAACAACACAAGATTTTGTTTAATTTGTAGACTCAGTGTGCAAGGAATATATAGTAATTTAAAAAGTCAGTATGAAATACGCTATTCTGAGCATGATCAATACTTAGGTAAAACAAAGAGAAAATAAATCAAGAAATTTGCAATCTGTACTACAAAAACAAAGTTTTTACAAAAATCCATGAAGATAGTGAAAGCTAGTCAAAGCTAGTTAGATTTTTTTTTCAAAACTTGTATCTAAACATTTAAGGTGTTTTAGTGAAGGCAAAATTTTGAAAAAATAGACAACAAAAACTATTGAAATTCTTTGGAAAAAATAAAAGTTTTTGGAATTTTTCATGAATGTTTCAGAGTATTTCTGAATGAAACACTACTGCAGAAAGAATAAAATTGCTAATGACATCAGTGGAAAACATAAATCAAAACTGGAAAATTGACTTTTTTAATTGTGGTCAGTGAAAGCAAGGATATTAGTGGATGTATTTATTTGCACATGTAATGAAAATCTGATTCTGAGTGAATAATTGCTTAATATTCTTTCTCTTAATGACACTAAAACAGGTAAAAATATTTTAAAGGAAGTATGTGGACTTTTAGAAAAGCATAGTCTTTCATTACCAAAAAGAGTTTGTGTGGTTTCAGAGGATGCAGGAAAAACAAATGTATTTTTACCTACATGGTTGACTAAGCAGAATGAAATTGCTGTAGATTAAGTTTTGTTTTAAGCTTTAGCAGGAAGTATGGTGCTTAAAAGTAATGAAAATTAAACATATGTTTAGGTTAAGAAAAAAAGTGAATTTATAATTTTGTAATTCTCAAGGATTGAATCAACAATAATTTTCTTCATTACTCTTGGAAATTGGAAATGAGCAGGAAAAATTACTTCATTATACAGAAATTCACTGGCTTTCTTGTCGTAAGTTTAAAGCAACTTTGGCAAGTTCACCATGAAATCAAAATAATTTTTAGGATGATAGAAGAGTCATCAGAACAATTTAATAAACATAATTGGTTTCAGAATTTGGTGTTCACAGTACATATTATAGGGCACCAAGGTGACATGAACGGTAATTTAAATGGGAAGATCTTTCCCATTTATTAATAGGTCACATGGAACCTGTGGCGGGAGGAGTTTGCTGAATGAGTGGAACATGAAGAGGCAGAGCTTGAACAGACCTGAGAGGAAGTTAATCATGAGAGTAGTCAGAGCTAGGAAGGATGCAGGCAAGCAAGTATGTGGCTAGAGTGAGTGAAAGAGCCTGCTTGTGATTTGTTTAAAGAAGCTGGTTTGTGTGAAGCCAAGAGGGACAAGGTTTGGGGATGGTATTGTTCTTTGCATTGTTATCATGTACAGATTTTTGTTACTATAATGGATTTGGTTGAATAAATGTTTTGGTTCTGTCTTTTATATGGAAAGTCTGTTGTGTTTTGTGATTCAGAATTGTGCCGGAATAATCATGGCCACTATAGATGCTGTGAATATTGCATTGGTACTATGAACTCCTGGGTAAAAATAAGCTTGTAATGTTTACATAAGATGATATTAAATTGTTGATGATAAAATTTGACTTTAGGAAAAAGCAACTAAAAATTGTGATTTAACTAATTTTCTTACATGTAAGCATTATCAAGTCATTTGGTTCTTGTAAGTTCAACAAGTATGCCTCAAATATTCAGAAATTACTTTTTAAATATGAAAGGTGATTTGTCAGATTTAAAATGTGTGTAAACAATTTTAAAAACAATTTGACCTTCCATTTTCCTTTGATGTTGAGAGAACAAAAAGTAATATTCAAATTGAACTTATTGAAATTCAATGTGGCACAATACTAAAAGATAAACTACGATGATATTAGTGTTCTAGAATTTTATTGTTACTTGATACATTTTTTTTAAATGAACATTTGGTGCAAGAATCTTGGCAATGTTTGATAAGACATCCCTGTAAGGGCAGATATTTTCACTCTGTCTTGAAGACTATTATTAAAACTTCAGATAGAGTGAGACTAACAAATGGCTATACATACATATATATATATTTATCATCCATACTGAAAACTACAACATCACAAAAACTTATACCTGATATTGACAAAACAGTTTCTGGCCAAAAATGACATTTCTAGATAGCAATATTAAATTAATTTTGAATCCTATTGTGACAATATATTCTGTAATGATTTCAAATCTACTGGATATTAAAACATAACTATATGCTTCTTTTTGTCTTTAACTAGTTACCTCATTTGTGTATATGTATGTAACAGATATGTATATAAATATACATGATTTTGGAAAATTAATTGTCAAATTCATAATATATTTTTTATATATGTTATATCTAGTTTCTATATTTTAATGTGTTGATGTAGTATTAAAAAAAATAAAAGTATGGTTTTCTAAGTCAATATGAAACCTTTAGGAATCCTTATGTATAGTTTAGTAGCCCCCCTTTTCTATGTGTTTGAGATCACTGGTCCACATAAATGCATGGAGACAGGAATGAAATATATACTGGAAACAGAAAGTGGGCCAATTAGACTGGAACATAGGGAGTAAAGAACATGTAATTGACATGGAAAGAAAGGATGCAGCTAATCTGTGGAGAGTTTAAAACAGAGGAGTTTCCATTTTATCCTAAGTAATAGGGAACCATTGAAATTTGTGGAGCAGGAAGTGACATGCTGAGACTCATTAGGAATGGCCTGGAGAAAAAAAGAGACTGAAAAGAGGAAGACCAATTAGGAGACTATGGTAATAGTCCAGAAGAGAAAGAGTAAGGTCCTGAGCTATTGTGTTTTGGGTATGTATGTGTTCGTCCTTCATTGCAAATGACCCTGCCATCAGAGAAACAATGATATGACTGGCATTTGACTTTGTTTTGAGTGAGGGAGGGCTGTGCAGGTTACCAACCTCATTTCTCCTCCAGAGCCATCTGAATCCAGTGACCAGATATTCAGCAGGATGACTGGAGATGATCCAGGATGAGGCAATTGGGGTTAAGTGACTTGCCCAAGGTCACACAGCTAGTGAGTGTCAAGTGTCTGAGGTGAGATTTGAACTCTGGTCCTCCTGACACTGGTGCTCTATCTACTGCACCACCTAACTGCCTTGTGGTTTGGGTAGGAAGAAAGAAACAGGTATAAGACAGCTTATGGAGGTAGAATCCACAAAACTTGCCAACTAATTGGATATGGGGTGGGGATGAGGGTAGAACCGATAAGGAAAGATACTAGCTGTTGGAAAGCCTGTGGAGCTGTGTTTGGATCCAACTGTTCTGGAAAAGAAGTTCAGATAATACAAGTCTAAAGTCCTGAGTTGATTTAATTAATCAAACACCTTTCCTATGAAAGTGGCTGCCTTAATCAGGTATTAAACTAATTAATGAGTCAATCAGGCAGTCAGTTAAAGGCATTAACTAAATGAAAAAAGCCTAGTTAATTAAGTTGGGAAGGAGTAACATTTTAAATCCTTGGATGAAATTCAATGATGCTACACAGGAAGTATGTTGAAATGGGCTGGGAAGGTGTAAGACAGATAAACATAGCACACAGGAGGGCTGGTAACATAGGTTCACTCTTGATTTGGTCAGACAGGAAAGACACTAAGAAGGGATTAATAATTTTTCTTTAATCTTGTCTAGTTTTCTCAGAGGAGGATTGCTGATAACAGGAGCACAGCTCCTACAGCATCCCCTCATCATGTTTCTTTGCTGGGGCCATTGAGGAAGTCATCAACTACCCCTGTATCTTGAGGGGGTCATTAAGACAGACAGAACCTGTGCATTTCCTAAATCCCCTCCAACTTCAATGGGGGCCAGTTGAAGCAAACATAGATTCCCCTTAGGCCTTGATGGGGGCTGAGCAAGGCATTTGTGTATTATTGCTAGCAATAGCTTTACAAATTTACATCACCTCATCATCCTTGTATCTCATTGCACAACTGCAGTGAATGTTTATATTATTTATCATTATATAATACTGTGCAAACATGGTGGAGATATTTTGAACCATAACTGTAGGAACTAATATCTAATAGCTAACTGAAATCTAAGAAATAATAACAAAAATTCACTTTACACACACTAAAATTCACCGTACATACAGGAGATTAGTCAATCTATGGTTCCTCTTATAAAACAGCATACTAGTTCAGAACCTGGGAATTTTGAGTCTCTGACCAGTCTAGTGGTGGGAGTAGATCCTGCCAAACTCCTGAGAATGATCTAAAGGTGGCGGGAGAGAAGGACAAGTGTTTTTTCCCTGTTCTTTTGACCAGAAGATGACATTGTAAACTTCCAAAGACTGAAGGATTTGGACTTCTCATTGACATTTTAGCATAATCCTCAGGACAATAGCAGCTGCCAGCAATGTACATAGACACCCTAGGACAAACTCTCCACTGAGGAAAAGCAGCTTCAGGAGCCCAGCAGAAAGTTATCCCATGCCTAGGGGAAACTTTGTGAGGACTCTATAAAAGGAGAAAAAGGTCTTCTGGTGATTAGTAACTGTAAATTACCCCTTTGCCACATGCACGTTCTGTTTTAAGCCTGTTCTGTAGGTACTTGTGAGGGAGTAGACCATCAGTGTGGGTGGAAAGTATACCAAATGTTCTTACTATGCCACCTTAGTTAAATATTGAACTGTTATGAGTGATCATGGAGAACTAGCAGCTCTGGTGTGAGGACTTTTTCAAGGCTGTTCATCTTTCTTGGTGTCCACCTTGCACTCAACTTTCACTATCACTAGGCAAATGAACTAGTATGCTATTTTATACAAAGAACCATAGGTTGACTAAGTCTCCCAGCCCATTTCAACATGCTTCCTGTGTAGCATCATTGAATTTCATCCAAAGGTTTAAAGTATGTTACTCCTTCCCAACTTGATTAACTAGGTTATTTTCATTTAGTTTAGTGCCTTCAAGAAGCTGTAGCAGATGCAGTGGTCACACCCTAGTAAACTATCTCTGCAGATGGGCTAAATCAGCTTAGGGTAACCAATAGGCTTCAAATCTGTCAGAAGGTAGGTGGGGTGGGGGGTGGATGGGTGTTTGAGAACAATTTGTTCCAACAGCCGCAAAGGAGGCTGAAAGGCTTTGCAGAGTGCTTCGATCCTGCTTGGGTATCTAAGATGCCAAGGTTATTCACTATATCCCAGGCTATCATCATTCATCCTCACCTTTGTCCTACCTTGGGACTTCATTGGCTCTGGAAAAGAGAGGGAAACTGATGACTTTGTACAATTCTGCCTTTGAATCCAATTCAACTCAGTGATGTCATTGTGACTCTCAAAAACAAAGGACAAACAACAGGCTGCACCTGTTTCTATGAACCAATTAAATCTGCCTGGCTAGTTGTTGTCAACTGATTAGAAGCCACTCTGGTGCGGGAATTATGAATAGCACTAGGAAGCTGCCTTCAGCCTTCAGTGACTCCCAGAAACATAGATGGGGAAATATTGAATAGCAGCAAAATAACTCAGTAGATCAAGAGCAGGACTCATAGTTGGGAAGTCTTGAGTTCTAATCTAGCTTCAGATATTTACTAACTATGTGACTCTGGTCAAGTCACTTAACTGCTGTTTGCCTTAGTTTCCTCATCTGGAAAATGAGGATAAGGATAATGGCTCACCTCAAAGGTTCATTTGAAACCTCAAATAGGGCAGTCTATGTAAATGGCTTTATAAACCATATGCTAGATGCGTGCTGGTTGTTGTTATTAAATCTCCTCCAGGGACCAAATGAGGTTTGAGGTGAGCTTAGACTGGATGTTCTATGTGACATAGTACTGCATTATTCATCCCCTTTTACCCCGAGGTCCCAATATTGAGGCTATGTTCCATGGATTGTTTGACAGCAAGAATCAAACACTCAAGGAGCATTTCGAAAATACCCAGCAGGTAATTCAGCAGATAGAGCATCAGGCCTTGAGTCAAGAAGACTTGAGTGCAAATTCAGCCTCACACACTTACTGGATGTATGGCCCTGGGCAAATCACATAACCACTACCTGCCTCAATTTCTTGATTTGTTAAAAGGGATAACAATAGCACCTACTTCCCAGAATTGTTAAAAGGATCAGATGAAATCCTGTTTGTAAAGTGCTTAGTAGAAGGGCCTGGCACATAATAAGTGTTATATAAATATTAGCTATTATTGCCTTGTATCAGATATTGCACTAATCAATGGTCATAAAAACCATCTGTACCTGTGTTGTAAAAGGCCTAACCTAAATATGGAGATGCCCACCCCAGTACTTCAGTCATAAGGTGGCGAAAATTTTTAAATAGTTATTGGTCCAATGTAGCATCCTTTCCCTTCTATATTAATGGCAATAGAGTAACAGAAGAGACAAGCAGATAATGCTAAAAAATAGCACAGTCTTGAAATGTCTGCAAATATTAATTTAACAAGAGGCATTAGAAATATGAGAGATTCATCCAGTGATCATGTAATTGACATATTGTTTTTGGAAATAAACTAAAACCATCTTGAGATTCTTACTATAAATTAAACATGGTACATATGTTCTCCTTGGAGAAGCAAGTAAATTACCTGAAGAGGTACCCTTGCTCATCTACTTTGCAGTGTTTGTGATAAGCATAAGCAAAGGACGCAAGGAGGATAAATGCATCCTAAACACCAACATCTGCTTCATCGTACCTTCAGAGGGTAAGGTAGAAAGATCCTATCAAGAAACCTACAAGTTAAATCAAGAAATTGTCAAGGTAATCATTAATGCACAGTGACTAATACAAAGAGAGTATAAGGGAAAAGGACAAATAATGTTAGAAATTATGGTTCTGGAGAAAAATCCAAAATATTCAAAAACTCATAAGATTACTCAGAAGTCTCAGGACTTAATGTATACATATGTGTGTGTATATATATATATATATATATATATATATATATATATATATATATATATATACATACACATATTCATCAAGAAGAGAGTCATAAGGAATTAGATATGATGAGCATCAATCAACATAAAAATGAAATTGATTATATCTTACCAATCAGGACATAACTGGTCATCAGTGTAGGAACCTTCTGAATCATCTGTTTTGTGCCATCAGACAATTGAGTATTTAAAACAAAGTCCCAAATCAAGAGCAGATTTGAATAAAAGATAATGATGAGAATATGTGGTACCAAATTACAATAAATACAACCAGATCTAGTCAAATTATTGATGCTGAAAAATGAGGAATAGTTAAAGGAAAGAACATAGATTTTGCTTGCCACCATTTCATATAGAATTTTAGCTGATGTAAATCAATCACTACAAAAAAAGAAGAGGATAAGAGTTCAAAAATGTCTTTACTCAAGTAGCAATTGATTTCCTTGGTCGAAATAGAAACATGGCAACCTATGGAAACATTGATTTAGAATACAAATTAACTTATCAAACTTTGCAGAAGAGAATGGTGGAAGATTATGAGCAGAATTCCTTTCCAGAGCTTTCAAGAATAATATTCCCTGCATTGCTTAGATTGATGCAAAGGAATTGTATAATGGATTGAAGCATACTTTTTTAAACTTTATTTTTCTTGAGTTTTTTTCTTAATCTATATTTTCTTTCACAACATGACTATGATGGATATGCTTAGTATGACTATACATGTATAACCTATATTGAATTGCTTGTTCTCTCAATGGGTTTGAGTGGGGAGGGAGGAAGAAAATTTGTAACAAAGTTTAAAAAGGAATGTTAAAAATTGTTTTTACATGTAACTGGGGAGAAATAAAATACTGAATTTAAAAAAAAAGAAGAAAAAGTCATATAAGACTTTCCAGAGCTTGTTTTTTGGTTCCCATAGCCTTTGAGAACTCATTGTCACCTCTATGCTTGAATGAAGCAGCAGAGTAGGACCTAAGTGGAGCAGGACCATATCATTTTTGGAGGAGTTGGAGTCCAGACCTTTGATTTCATTGGTATGGGATACTGCTAGGAAAACTCCCTCCACTGATGCAGATCAGCAATTAGACTCTCTATAACTCAGTCTTAAAAAGCTGATATTTTATTTAGAAGTCAAATGCTTTGCCCATGGTCACATGGCCAGAATATGGCAGAGGCATAGGATTTAAACCTTTGTCTTCTAATTCCAGTGTTGCTCTGTCAATCACTCTCTCAGAATCTGCAAGTTTTTCCTTCTGAACTTTGTTTTCAATTAACAGGCATTTATTTTGTCTCCCTCCACTGTACTCTCCAGTAAAAAAAAGATAAATGAAACCCTTGTTAATAAACATACGTAAGTAAGCAAAATAAATTCCTATGTTGAGATCACGGCTTTCAGGTAGTCCCATAATTTTTAAATTGTCTCCCCTGGATCTATTTTCCAGGTCAATTGTTTTTCCAATGAGATGTTTTACATTATCTTCGATTTTTTTATTTTCAAAATTATGGTTTTGTTTTCTGTTTGGTTTATTTCATAGTTATTTATTTCCCTGAACTCAATTTTCTCTTTCAGAGAACTGTTTTGTTCAGTGAGCTTTTGAACCTTCTCCTCCATTTGGCTAATTCTGCTTTTTAATGCCTCCCCTCCTCATTGGCTTTTTGGACCTCTTTTTTCTAATCGAGTTAGCCTCTTTTTAAAGGTGCTATTTTCCTCAACATTTTTTTTGGTTCTCTTTTAGCAAGCTGCTAACTCGCTTTTTGAGCTCTTCTATTGCCTGAGGCCAGTTTAAGTTCACTTTGGAGGCCCTGGAGGCAAGAGTCTTAACTTCCTATGACACTATGCCTTGTTCTTCCTCATCTGAAAGGATGGGAGGAGACACCTGTTCACCAAGAAAGTAACCTTCTATAGCCTTATTTTTTTCCCCTTTTTTGGTCATTTTCCCAGCCAGTTACTTGACTTCTGAATCCTTTGTCAAGAGATTAGACTCAGCTGCTCGGTTCCCCTGGGTTTTGGGTGGGGGCAGGGCTATCACTCAGGGCTGGGGTTTAGATCATCTGCTCCCTACCACCAGAGGCTTTAAGCTGAACTGCACGAACAATGGATCCAGGTTGCTTCCAGGCCTCAGTACCTGCCTACAGTCTGTTGCCTCGGCCTCTGCCGTCACCTGGGGCTATTGCTGGAGAAACCTCATTTCCCTCTTGCCTAGCTGGGAAAACCTTGCCCTACTGACCTTTGGAGCTTTCTTTGTCACTTGTAGGTTGAAGTATCTTGGACCTTCCCTGCTAGAAACTCTTCCCGGAGGTCTGTTCAGGTCCTTTTCTTCCCAGGGCCATGTGGCCAGGGCTGTGCTCTGCTCTGGTCAGTGTCCCTTGAGATAGACCTTTCTTGTCAGCCTTCTGGGTTACCTTTGGCTGGAAACCCCTTTTGCTCTGTTGTTCTGTGGCTTCTGCTGCTCTAGACTTTGTTGAGAGTCATTTATACAGGTATTTTGTGGGCTGTGAGGGAAGTGCTAGAGTATGTGCATCTTTCCTAGAGAAGTTAAGGGAGTTACAGAAAGAGACAGCAAAACTATACTAAAGGGGAACCTCAGTTTTCCCCTCTCTGAACTTGATAAATCTACCCTCACAACAAACACCTAAGAAATCAAGGAGGTGAACGGAATTTCAGAAAAAGTAGATAACATAGACCTCTGGAGGAAACTGAATGGGGTTAGAAAGGAATATACCTTTTTCTCAGTGGTACATTGCATATACACAAAAATTGACATGTACTGGGGCATAGAAACCTCACAATCCAGTGCAGAAAGGCAGAAATATTAAATGCATCAATTTCAGATAATGATGCAATAAAAATTATATGGAATCAAAGTCCATGGAAAACTAGACTAAAAATTAATTGGTCACTGAATAATGTAAATCATAAAGAATGAGTGGGTCAAACAACAAATCATAGAAACAGTCAATAACTCATTTAAGAAAATGACAATAATGAGACCACATACCAAAACTCATGAGAGACTGTGAAAGTGGTTCTTAGGGGAAGTTTTATATTTTTAAATACTTACATGAATAAAATAGAGAAAAAAGAGATTAATAAATTGGGCATGCAACTAAAAAAGCTAGAAAAAGAACAAATGGAAAATCCTCAATTAAATATCAAATTAGAAATACTAAAAACCAAAGGACAGATTAATAAAATTGAAACTAAGAAAACTACTGAACTAATAAGTAAAAGTAAGAGCTGGTTTTATGAAAGAAAAATCCCCACAAAATTGATAAATCTTTCATTAATTTGATTTTAAAAAAAAGAAAGAAGAAATCCAAATTACCACTATCAAAAATGAAAAGGGTGAATTCACCACCAATGAAGAGGAAATTAAAACAATTATGAATTATTTCATCAAATTGTATGCCCATAAATTTTACAATCTTATTGAAATGGATGAATATTTGCAAAAACAAAAATTGTGCAGTTTAACAGAAGAGGAAGTAAAGTACCTAACCCCATCTCAGAAAATAAGATATCAAACAAGTCTTCAATGCACTTCATGGGAAAACTCTCCAGGGCCAGATGGATTTACAAGTGAATTCTTTCAAGCATTCAAACGACAATTAATTCCAATACTACATAATCTATTTGAGAAAATGGGTGAAGAAAGAGTCCTCCCAAATTCTTTTTATGATGCAAATATGGTACCTGAACCAGGAAGAGCCAAAACAGAGAAAAAAAATTATACAGCAATTTCTTTAGTGAATATAGATGCAAAATTTTAAATGAAATATTAGCAAAAAGATTACAGCAGTTTGATCAGGTAGAATTTATACCAGGAATGCAGCACTGGTTCAATATTAGGAAAACTAGCATAATTGATCATATCAACAGCCAACCTAGCAGAAACCATATGATTATCTTAATATATGCAGAAAAAGCTTTTGACAAAGTGCATCACCCATTCCTATTAAAAACACTACAGAACATAGGAATAAATGTAGTCTTCTTTAAAATGATAAGTAGCATCTACCTAAAACCTTCAGCAAGCATCATATATACTAGAGATAAGCTTGATGCATTTCCAATAAGATTGGGAGTGAAAAAAGGATGTCCATCATTAACTGTTATTCAATGTGGTACTAACAATTTTAGCTTTAGTAATGAGAAGAAGTAGAAATGGAAGGAATTAGAATTGGAAAAGAAGGAAAAAAAACTATCACTCTTTGCAGATGATATGATAATATGCTTAGAGAATCCTAGAGAATCAAATAAAAAACTACTTGAAATAATAAACAACTTTGGCAAAGTTTCAGGTTATAAAATAAGTTCACATAGTTTAATTACTAACAAAACCCAGCAGCAAGAGATAGAGAAATTTCATTTAAAGTTACTGCAGGCATTATAAAATATTTGGGAGTCTACCTGCCAAAACAAACTCAGGAACTATACGAATGCAATTACAAAACCCTTGTCATATAAATAAAATCAGATCTAAATAATTGGAAAAACACCAATTGCTCATGGGTAGGCCAACCTAGTATAATAAAAATGGCAATTTTACCTAAATCAGTTTATTTATTCAGTATCATACCAATCAAACTATCAAAAATACTTTATAGAACTAAGAAAAACAATGTCAAAATTCATCTGGAAGAACAAAAGGTCCAGAATATCAAGGGAATTAATGAAAAGAAATGCTAGGGAAGGCAATTTAGCCATACCAGATCTTGTATTGTACTATAAAGCAGCAATCACCAACACTACCTGGTACTGGCTCAGAAATAGAGGAGGTAGGCCAGTGGAATATGTTTGATAAACAAGGCACAGTAGTCAATGATTATAGCAATCTACTGTTTGATAAACCCAACGATCCCAGATTCTGGGATATGAACTCACTATTTGACAAAAACTGCTGGGAAAGGCAGAGCCAAGATAGCAGAGTAGAAGGACAGATATGCTCTAGCTCTCCCACCATAGTCCATAAAATACCTGTAAAAATGACTCTAAACAAATTCTAGAACAGCAGAAGCCACAAAATGACAGGGTGAAAGAGATTTCCAGCAGAAGACAGCCTAGAAGGCAGATAGGAAAAGTCTATCTCTCTGGGCTCAGAGCAGAGCACAGCCCAGTCTTAGCCACATGATATGGTACTGACAGGACTGAAACAGACTTCAGGGCATGAAAACATGGGCAGCAGCTGTGGTTCCCAGATTTCTCAACCCACAAACACCAAAGACAGCTTCAAAGGTCAGTAAGAAAACTCTTTCCCCTGGGTGAGAGGGAAGCTCAGCCTGGCCCCATCCCCAGCCCTAGGATGGCAGCCACTGCTGCAACAGCTCCTGCTTTTGGAGCCCTGGCCTAAATACCCTGAGGGAATCGAGCAACTGATCTGGGACTCTTTCTAGAGTGAGGAGGAGCACTGGCATGGTGAATCTAGTAGTAGGAGAGTAAACTCCTCTCCTTTGATTGTGCCACCTTGGAGGAATTGAGAACTTACAGGTCCCCAGAGTATAACCTCCATTGACAAAGAACTCAAAAGTTAAGTAACTGGCTGGGAAAATGCCCCAAAGTGGGAAAAAAATAAGACTATAGAAGGCTACTTTCTTGGTGAAAAGGCATTTTCTTCCATCCTTTCAGATGAGGAAGAACTAAGCATACCAACAGAGGAAGACTTAAAAGTCATGGCTTGTACGTCCAACTCCCTCCCTGAAATATGCAATGGTTTCAGACCATGGAAGAGGTCAAAAAGAATTTTAAAAATCGAGTAAGAGAGGTGGAGGAAAAATTGGGAAGAGAAATGAGAGAGATGCAAGAAAATCATGAAAACTGAGCTAACGCCTTGCTAAAGGAGAATCAAAAAATGCAAAAGAAAATAACACCTTTAAAAATAAACTAACCCAAATGGCAAAAGAGGTCCAAAAAGACAATGAGGAGAAGAATGCTTTAAAAAGCAGAATTTGCCAAATGGAAAAGGAGATTCAAATGCTCACTGAAAAAAATAGTTCTTTTAAAATTGGAATGGAGCAGATGGAAGCTAATGACTTTATGAGAAAGTAAGACATTATAAAACAAAACCAAAAAAATGAAAAAGTAGAAGACAATGTGAAGCATCTCACTGGAAAAATAACTGACCTGGAAAATAGATCCAGGACAGATAATTTGAAAATTATTGATGTACCTGAAAACCATGATAAAAAAAAAAAGAGCCTAGATATCATTTTCCAAAAAATTATCAAGGAAAACTGCCATAATACTTTAGACTCAGAGGGTAAAATAGAAATGGAAAGAATTTGTTGATCATCTCCTTAAAGAGATCTGAAAAGGAAAGCTCCTAGGAATACTGTAGTCAAATTCCAGAGTTCTCAGGTTAAGGAGAAAGTATTGCAAGCAACCAGAAAGAAACAATTCAAGTATTGTGGAAATACATTCAGAATGACACAGGATTTAGCAGCTTGTACATTAAGGGACTGAAGATTTTGAAATATGATACTCCAGAGGTCAAAGGAGATAGGATTAAAACCAAGAATCACCTATCCACGAAAACAGAGTATATCAGGGGTAAATATGGAATTTCAACGAAATAGAGGACTACCAAGCATTCTTGTTGAAAAGACCAGACCTAAATACAAAATTTGACTTTCAAATACAAGAATCAAGAGAAACAGGAAAGAGAAGCATTAAGAACTCATCAAAATCATTTACATTTCTACATGGAAAGATGTTATTTGTAACTCATGAGACTTTTTTCAGTATTAGGGTAGTTAGGGAGAATATATATATGTCCATGTAGGTGTGTATGGATATGTGTATTATTATATTATATTATATAGGTGTAGGTATGTGTATGTTCATGAGTGTATGTGTGTTTATGTATGCACACACACCCATACATATATATGAAGACAGAGGGCACAGGGTGAGCTGAATATGAAGGGAGAATGCCTGAAAAAATAAAATTTACTGTTGAATGAAATGTACTAGGAGTAGGAGAAAGGGAGAGGTAGAATGTAGCAGATCATCTCACATAAAAGAGGGAAGAAATAGCTTTAACAATGGAGGAGAAGAAGGGTTGAGATGAAAGGAAATAACTGAGCCTTGCTCTCATGAGATTTGGCTTAAGGAGGGAATAACAGCCTCCACTGGATATGGAAATCTATTCCACCCTGCAGGAAGGCAAGGGGGAAGGGGATAGGAGAGGAAAGATAACAGATAGGGCAGCAAATTGGGGAAAGGGATAATCAGAAGCAAACGCTATTGTGGGAGGACAGGTCAAGTGAGAGAATGGAATAAATGGAGGACAGGATAGGACAAAGGGAAATGTGGTTAGTCTTTTACAACGTAACTATTATGGAAGTGCTTTGCATTGTTACACATGTATGACCTATACAGAATTGCTTGTTTTCTCAATGAGAGTGGTTGTGGAGGGAGGGAGAGAAAATGGAACTCAATGCTTTAGGAATGGATGCTAAAAATTGTTTTAGCATGCAACTGGAAATTAAGATACACAGGCAATCGAATATAGAAATCTATTTTGCCATACAAGAAAATAGAGGGAAAGGGGGTTGAAAAAGGGTGGGTAATAGAAGGGAGGACAGCCTGGAGAAAGGTGTGGATGGGGTGCATTCTGTCTTGAGGTGTGGGGTGGGGAGAGATGGGGAGAATATTTTGAATTCAAATTTTTTTTTTAATATTTTTTTTATTTTAGAAAATCTTTTTTTATTTTATCTATTTATAAATGTTCTACAATCACTTCCTTAAAATTAAGATTTTATCCCCCCCACATCTTCCCCCCACTACCCCCTTCCCTCCCCATGACAGCATACAATTCTGTATAGGTTCTACATATACTTTCCTA
>CM053772.1:146330139-146371913 GCA_028658325.1 Potorous gilbertii
TAGAAGAGAGGGCAGATTGGTGATATGGGTAATTAGAATGTCCAGTGTATTGGGGAGGGGGGAGGGGACAAATGGGGAGAAAATTTTGGAACCCAAAATCTTGTGAAAATGAAGGTAAAAAGTTAAATAAATTTATTTAAAAACAAAACAAAAACAAAAACAAAAAAAAAGATTCCCAGGCAGAAAGTCAGTTAAGTAGACAATTAGGTGACAGATAGATGGAAGGAAAGAAAAAGGGAGAGGAAATAGGAGGAAGGAAAGAAGAAAGGAAGAAAGAAAGAGGGAGGAAATAGAAATAGAAATGTAACCTTTGAAATTTCCTCAGGGTTATTTCAGATAGACTGGATCCTAGCAAGAGAAAAAAAGTACTGTGAACAGACAGAAAAAGACTACAAATTGTTATAAGAATTTATATATACATATATATATATATATATATAATATGTGTAGATATATACATATATATGTACACACAGATAGATAGATGACAGATAAAGTATGGATGGATAGATCTGTGTGTATGTGTGTTATGTATGTGTATTTTCTCTTATTTTTTTCTTTTGAGCTAAAAGTTTGAAGTATTGGATGAATAAAGTGGATCTACTTTTTAAAACACTATTTACTAAATTTTAAAATGATGTGAGAATAAATACTTCAGAATGTCAAAGACTTACTAAATTTTAAAGGAGGCAATAAATAAATTACAGAGACAATAAAACGACTCACTGAGCTAGAAGCTACTGTAGAAACAGTCTAGGCCAATCTTATTTTATAGATGAGCAAACCAAGGCCCAGAGAAATTAAGTGATCAAGTTTAATAATGATGACCAAAACAATTTTATCACAGTATATATTCGCTGAGTTTCTAGAAGGGATCCAGCACTATGCCCATAAGAGAAGTCAATCTCACAACTAAAATTTATTTGAAGTATAGGGCACCCTCAGAGGGAAAAAAGACTGCCAACCCAGTGGAGCCTGACAACTAAGAAGCAAAAGTTTTAAGCGCTTATTGGAGAAAAAGAAAAAACAATTTGGGCAGAGTTTAGGAAAGAAATCAACCTCGACTCCCCTTTCTGTGATTTCCAATGTAGTTGATTCTAACAAGAAGCAATCAACCTCGACTCCCCTTTCTGTGATTTCCAATGTAGTTGATTCTAACAAGAAGCACTAGAGTTAAATAACCTTACATTGCTAGTACAGCTGTTAGTGAATATAAATTAAAGCCTGTGATTCTTCCACTATTCTCCAAGAAGCTTCTGGCCATACTTTTTGTTGTTCCATGAAAATGACACATCCTTTCACCACATGGGGTTTTAAAGTAGTCTGGCAATAAAATTACCTGCAGAATCTTCCCATGTATTTCCTTCAAGGAAAGAGAAAAATCAATGATTGGTATGGATCCCATACCAAGCAGGTGTTCAGTTAGCTTAGGGCTAGCTCTTTTGTGTTGATTCATTGAAAACTGCTCTATAATTTTTTTTCATTGCTAGAGCAGCTTTGATCTGAGAATCCTTTTAAATATCATCTTCTGGAAATTGTTGTCATATCAATTTATAGATAGAAGAAAAACTAACCCAAAAGAGATAAATTCCTTTCTCCTAAACAAAACAATAAATTAATTGGAGTCAAGAAGAGAAATCAAGTCTTCTAAATCCATATCTAGGGTGCCTATTCACTTTGGATTGCTGATTCTATATCTCTATCTGTGTATCTATCTATCTAATCTGTCTAATGTATTTATCTACCTTTCTTAATGTTCTATGTTTGGACTACTCCTCTGAGATACTACTATTGCCCTAAGTTTGTTTAACTTTAAAAACCCTTGTGCCTACAGTTTACTTAACAACAAAAGTCAAAGATATAATCTATGGCAAGATTTGAAGAGAGATGAACTAAAATCATTGAAAAATACCAAGTAACCACTTTCACAGATGGCTATACCCAAATAGGACATAGTAATAAATAATAATAAATTATGTTGACCATTAGTTAAATGAGGACATTTAGGACATGAGGACAAGATCTCATGTCAATTGGAACATTCATCTACTTAATCACAGATTTAGATCATAAATTTAGAACTGGAGGGGACCTTAGAAATCATCGAGTCCGATGCCTTTATTTTTGTTTTACAGATGAAAGTATATATTCCCAGAGCAATAAATGACCTGTCCATTATCACACAGATAGTGGGACCAATCTGAGAGATGAACCCAGGTCCATCACTTTTTCCGCTGCTTCTCACTGTCTCTCAACATGCTTGGCATCTCTAGAAATGCGAGTCAGTATGTTCTTTTATATTACTGCCATACAGACTGTGAAGGAAACCAACCTAAAAATGTATTGCCAAAGATGATGAAGCCTTCAGCAAGAAACTGCAGCCCTCATATTTTCCAATTGAAAGTGAAGGATGCAGAAGAGCAAAATCAGTTGTAGAAGTGAATACCTGGCTAAGAAGATGGTGTATGAGAATGGGATTTGGCTTTCTGGATCATGACTTACAATTTAAGGTTGACACATTTCTGGCCAGAGAAAGAGTGTACACTGAATAAAGACTGGTACTGTCTTGGCCAAATGACTTACAAATCTAATCAAAAGGCTTTCAACTGAAAAGGAAGGGAGGTAAAAAAAATCTGCATTCCTCCAAATTAGATACCATAAGTAGTGACCACCAAATAAATAATAGTATTTAGGACATTCACAAATTCTCAAAAAACAAAATTGAAAAAAACGTCATTAGTAAAAACTCATGCCCTTGCATACCTCTATATAAATAAATGCCCAAGGATAGATAAGAAACGAGAAGAACTGATGTAAGGGAGTAAACACTATCTCAGAGGTATGATTGAAACTTGGTGTAAGGAAACCCATGCCTACACTATGACCTCTCAGTGGACTGTGGCTCTATTTTATCCAAAAGGAACAGTATAAAGAAAAGAGGATGGGATGAGGTAGCATCATATATTAAGGAGGCATACTCAGGTGAAGAAATCCAGAAAGTAGAAGAATAAATATGATGGAGAGTATTTGAGTGAAGGTCAAAGGAGAGAAAAAGAATTTTGTAAATAGAATATACTCTAAAATCACTTGGAGAGAAACAGGTAGAAGTTAAGGAGTTTGAGAAATAGAACAAAAATTTGACATAGAAGCATTATATTATAATGATGAAGGAAGGAAATAGGCATTTATTAATTACTGGTGTGCCAGGCACTGCTAAGTACTTTACAAACTTAACTAATTTGATCCTCAAAACAATCCTGAGAACTAGGAACTATGATTACCCCTATTGTATAGTTTGAGGAAACTGAGACAAACAAAAGTTAAGTGACTAGTTAAAATTAATGCAACTACCAAGTATCTGAGTTCAAGTCCTCATGACTCCAGCTTTAGTGCATCTCTCTCTCTCTCTCTCTCTCTCTCTCTCTTTCTCTCTCTCTTTATATCTTTACATATATATATATATATATATATATATATATATATATATCTCCTTCCTATTCTTTCCCCCCAAAACCCAGAAAACAATACAAACCAAAGAAAAAAACAGTAGCTAAACATGCTTATCTTGCCTTATTAGTCATTTGATCTTTCAAAAGGAGGAAAGACTAACATAGACATTCTATTCTGAATCTAATTGTTATCAACAAGAAGGAACTCATTTTTAGAGTTGAAATAATGGAAACTTTGACAGACACAACCACTCTAACCTAGAATGTTTGATAGAGAAGGGGAAATCTGAGCATAGACTGACAAGAGCCCTAGGTTTTATGAAAGGAGATTTCAAAGAGTTCAGAGGAAAAATAGGTGGGATCCCATGGAATAAAATAACTCAGAAAGAAAGGGACAGTGGATAAAATACTAGACTTAGAGTGAAGGTTGAAATCCAGCCTTGTTGAGTCACTTGATCTTAGTTTCCTGTAAAATGGGAATAATAGCACCTACATCTCAGGGCTGTTGTGAGAATCAAATGAGATGATGTTTGTAAAGCACTTTACAATCCTTAAAATACTGCATAAATGCAATCATCATCATCATCATCATTAACATCATTATTTCTCAAGAATGAGATTCTGAAGAATCAAAAGGAAATAATTCCAGTGTGGAAGAAAAAATGGAATTTGTTTGAAGAGACCAATATGTATGCATAGGGAAAGTACCAACCAACTTGGATTTTAAAGCAAGGATAGAGCAAAGCTATATAAAAGAAAACAATAAGAACGTGGCATGATCCTATAAAAATAATGTAAGAAATGTTAATGCTAATAACAGCAGCCACAATAGTAGCATTTACATAGTGCTTTGAGGTTTACAGAAAACATTTTACATATACTGTTTCATTCGAAAATGAGCTGAGTCTGGAGAAGGAAGCTAAGGGCAACAAAAGGAATTTTTCTTTGGCTCTATTGTGACAAAAAGGGCAGGGAGGTGCCAGAATGGATGGAGTGCTGGGCCTGAAGTCAGGATGATCTGATCTCAAGTCCAGCCTCAGACACTTACTATTTGAATCACCCTAGGCACATCACTTGGCCCTGCCTGCCTCTGTTTCCTGGTCTATAAAATAAACTAGAAAGGAAATGCAAACGACTCCAGTATCTTTGCCAAGAAAATTCCAAATGGGATCATGATGAGTCTGACACAACTAATGGACAAGAAATTGTGAGAAAAAAGGACGATTGATTGGAAAAGGAATAGAGTCTTTGTTTATGGTGGATGGGGTGACCATAACTGACAAGAGAGTAAAAGCAGAGCGGTTTAATTTAGCATTTAATTTTCCTTTTTTTCTTGTGTTTTCTCTATAAAGGAAAGAGAGTTTTATACTGCAAACAACTTAGCGGAGGAAACTAGCAGAGAGCTGATGCCTAGGATTGATAAGGAGATCATAGTGAGAGAGCACCAAAAGATACATTCTATTAACACAATTGCTTTCTGGACCAGGCTTGAAAGTCTAAGTAACCTGGTGGTCTTAGCCTTAACAATTTTAAAACAAGATTTGGGAATACTCCATGGTTACTGCCATAGAAGTATTTTATGTAATAATTTCCTCTACACTTTCTTTATCATCAGAAATCTCTGTACCATCATCCTATCTACCCAAGTAAAGATCTTATTCCCTTTAATCACCTTTTTTTTTCCCTCACAATATAACCCAATATAGCTACCAAGGGTCTGAGGCAGAATCTGAATCCAGATCTTCCTGACTCCCAAGTCCAGTTCTTCATCCATTGAGCCACCTAGCTTTTGTGTCCATCATCTGAGGACTAGTTTAGGTAAATTTTAAGAATATTTTCAGCAGATGCTTGATTACTAGGAGGTTATCGTTAGCTATACATGACAAGTCATGAAGATCTTCTAGCAAATTGTAGAGAGCTGTGATCTCTGTTACTGGAGGGAATATAGTACATATAAAGCCATAAATCCTTGAGGGCTTAAAGTAAGGACCTGCAGTGCTAGAAGGTCAGTAGCCATGTCAAACTACCCTTCTAATCTGTATTTTTTTGTAGGTATCAAGAAGGAATCATTTCAAAAATTCATGCCTGATTATGGGACAGTATTTCCATCTTAATTCTTCAGAGATATCATTAAAAAGTATATCTATCTTGATTTTCCCCAAGAACATTCTTATTTCTTAGTTCTTTTTCTCTGTGTAGACTCCACAGTTGCTATCACTTTTGTCTGTAATTAAAAATATTTAATAGACTTGAGAATGCAGGTCTAGCATTATAAATCTTGAAATATTAGTTTTTATTCTTACAACAAAAAATATGACTTATTACCTTCTTATATAACCTAGCAACATGTTAACTCTTTCGTAGCCAGGCAGATTGGTCAGTAACAATACTGATTTTACCCTTATCCCTAAAGCCTTAGGGTGGCAGAATCTGCTTATCGCAAAAACTTTTAGAAAGCAAGCTGAAGTGAGGAATTTTCAGCAGTCTACCCTCACTGAGATTCCCTACATAAACTAGCAGTCACCCTCAAAGTTTCCTAATGAAGATATATGTCTCTTTTATAATGGAGTTCATAAAGCCTTGTGAATCTCCATTTCTTAAAATCCAATTAATCAGATTCATTATGTACATGATAATCCAGTTCTTCCTACAGCGATTCTTATTGTCCTGGCACAGACCCCTTTTAACTGCTTTCTGAAGTTCACTAAATTAATTTAAAATATGTATTTCCTGACACTTTATCAATGAGATTTATTAGCTTTTTTTTTTCAAAAATGGGTTTCTGAAGTGGTTATCTAAGGCATAACATCTAAACGATGTCATAGTCCCAATCAAAAAAAAGGAAAAAAAACCAACTTAGCAATTTATTGTTAATTTTGAATAAAGTTGAAAGTGTTACAACTGACTTTTCTTCTTCAGTTTGAATAACAAAGTGATTAGAATGAATCAAATCAGTTTAAATCAATTTGGATTAGCAAAGTGATTACAAATAAATGGCTGAACTGACTTTTTTTTTGCATACTGCTGTCTTGGCATCTTATAGACAAGCTCAAGGTGGCAAGGAATCAGTGATGGATTTAAAATATAATGACTCATTCATTCATGCATTCATTCAAGAAGCATTTATTATGGACTTACTGGGTGCCCAGTGCATTCTCAGGTGCTGTACAGAATGTAAAAGAAGAAACAATCCCAGATTTTAAGGGACTTATAGCCTAACTGCAAGAAAACAAACCAAAAGAAAAACATACAGTATAGAGCTCAAGAGCAATTCTGAGGCTATCTATAAGGAAATTTAGAGAAAGAGTCAGTCCTTATAAATGACGTTCAAAATTTGCAGTTTTTTTGTCTGTGTTTGCCTAATATTTCCAAATGGAAGTGATGTTGATGGACAAGTTTTTATGTTTAGCTCAACAGAGGCCAATGGGTCAACTTTTGGTCTACATTGTCAGAGCCCAGGCCTCTAGTGCAATTCCTGGATGTCCAGAACCACCTACCCTCCAGCCACAATCATTCTTATCCTCATTTTTCTTCCAGCTGAACATCAGACTATATAACTCTTAGATACACTGACTCTCAAAAGTCATCTTTTGCCTTTCCTTGCCAAGTCTAGACCTTATTAACATTTCTTATTTCCTTATTATTCTTTCTCTATCCCACACCCTTGTCTTCTGTCACCATTCCACTTTTCATCATGCTTCCATTGTTAGAATATAAATACCTCAAAGGAAGGAACTGTCTTTTTAGTTTTTATTTATATTCCCAGTACTTAACACAGGGCTTGGCACATAGTACTTAATAAATGCTCTATCTATCTATCTATCTCTCTATCCTTATTTCCTCTTAGGTACCATGTTTTCCATCTGGGTAGCTGCCACCAAATGAAATGTTAATGCCTTGATTATCTTCCCCTTGATAGCATCAGGAGAATCTTCAGCAAGGTGGTCGATACATACAGGCTCCTTCAGAAAAACAGTTTAAGGTCAAAGTATAGAAGTGAAGGCATTATGGCAGATCCAGGGGGAACTACTTCTGTGTAAGGAAGCCTTCCTCAGGCTTCTCCCATTACGTTACAGATAAACTGTGCCAGAGGACATAATTTAAGGGGAGGAGGGAGTTTTAGTTCAATAGAAGAAAGACCATTTTAACCATTAGAATTGTCCAGAAATGGAATAGGCTTCCCTGCAAGGTTCATGTGTTCGCCATCACTGGAAGACTTTGCAGGAGACCGGAAAAGTATCTGTTGTGTTAGAAAGTTGGACGCACCAATCTTTCAGGTCTCTCCTGTCTCTAAGATGCTGTGACTGTGACTCCTCAGTTTAATCCACTGGATTTTTGGAAGCACTTTAATGTGGCTGCAATAATGATTTATTTCTTACTAAGCAAACACCTGTCAAGTCACTGGAATCTTTATCCTTAGAAAGCAGACGGATTTAGAGGCACCAATGCACCTTGTGCTCCGTGACGGTCTTCATGCAGCACCTATCACTGTGGTATAATAATAACTGGGCTCCTTTCTGCTTTGGTGTGATCGTTCATATAAACAAAAAGGTAAATGATGAAAGACACTAAAACGAAAAAAATGCTCCTTACCCTCCTTCAGCTAAGAGGAGAGATCACGGGCGTCCTTTTCTGTGACCCATTAGCTTCAAATATTAAAAGAGATTTTGAAGACAGTTTTAAAGAAAGACAAACCATCTAGGGGCAAAAAATGAAGATAAATTTTGATCTAGTGACAATTTTTTCTTAGAATCCCAACTATTAAGTGACTATAGCACTATATATATATATATATACATATATATGTATGTATATATGTATATGTATGTGTATGTATATATATATATATATACATATATATATAAAACTATTTTACATATATATTACCACATATATTCTTCCTACATATTACTTACAAAGGTCTATTTTGGGGAGGGGGAAAGTCTATATATTCATGTTTGCATCAGTATATATCCTAGTACGTAAACTCCCTAAATTGGTACAGATAGACCATTCATCTCCTACTGAGAGTCTTGAAGAGATTCCTAGGAGCCCTAAGAAATTAAATGACTGGCCAGAGGTCAAAGAGCCAATATGTGTCAGAGATATAGCTTAAATCCAGGTCCACGCAGACTTCCACAAATGCACTCACAGCTACAGGACAAACCAACACAATGTGCAAAGCCTACAGGCTTTCATTTTCTGTTCAGAGAAAACTGGTCCTCTAGCCACTATGACACACTGCCTCTCTCAGCACTGTTACTTGTTATCCATCTATTTAGTAATATTATACAGGAATGTAAGAATCTATTTTCAATATTTTTTTCAAAAGACTGTATGTTTAGAGTTAGAAGAAGCTATGGAGGTATCTAGTCGAACCCACTCATTTTCACAATTGAGGAAAAAAAGGCCCAGGAAATTTAAATGATCTGCCCACCATTATATAAGAGGTAAAAAGAAGCAAGAACAAATCCAGGTCCGCTGTCTCCCAATCCACTGTTCTTTCCCCTGGGATTATGAAAGAATAGAAAAGAAAGAATAGATAATGTTACATCTGTAATGTAAACTAAGATGAACAAAACAAGCAAAATAGCAACCAAGAAGGATTGATTAATTGCTACTATCTACTTCTGCATCTTTATGTGCCCACCAAGGGCCTCTTTAATAAAATTATCAGAAGGGAACAGGCAGACTTGCAAAGATGAGTCTCAATAGAACACTACATCTTCACTATCATATGCATGACTGATAGGTACAGAGAAAACCAGATAGAGTTATGTTTGTTATTTGTCAATTTAAAAAGATGATTTAGTAGATATAGCACAGCTTTAAAAGGTCTGTTCCAAAGAAGTGTGTCCTGTGTATATGTTAAGAATATATACTCTTTGTAGATGTGACCACAGAGATAATTGATAACTGTTAAATGATCTTCTATCAAAATCAAGTAAGATATAAAATAAAGTTGTGCTCACCAAAGTTGTTCACCATGATCATGGAAGAAGCACCACTTTTAGATTTTTGGTTTTCCCAACCATACTTTTTGCATTCTTTGTACTGATTGCATGAAACCCCAGAATACTACATTGAAATCTGCAGCCATTAAAATATATCAGCCTATTTATATCCCCAAAGAAACAACCAAGAGCATGAGGAATTCATGTTGCCCATATTTTCACATGTAGTTGGAGAGGCAGCCCACAATGCATTAGCATCTACTTCTCAGATAGGCACTGAAGATAAATCATGAACAGAACTTAGAAATCAATGTGAGGAAAAGAATGGGTTGGATGGCATTTGGAAAATTGTGCTATACTTCTAACACTCTCCAAACAGCTCGTTGTTGCCAAAGTATAACACCAACATTCTCCCAATGATGCTATAACTGCAGCAATCTTAGCAATGAAGACTTTCATGAAAGTGATGTAAAAGATGTGTACAAAGACATATGTACCCATATAAACATGTGGGCTAGTCACATAGCAAGGAGTGGGGGGAAACAGATCGGTAACACAAATACTACCACAGCATCCACAAGCTATGAAAAGATACAGAATAACCCTGATGGGCTGAGTAGATTCTCTTTGGATGTGGATTGATCTGGAGGGCCTTGGAGGTCCATTCCAGTTATAAGAATTTGTAGTTCTATAATTCTGAGATTTGGGGAAAGACATGGACAAGATTTATACGGAATGAAAAGTGATGGTTGAATTATAAATTGCTTTATTGGAAAGGAAATATTCCTGCACTCTAAGATCAATGAAAAATAATGTTGTATAAGTGCTAGAGGATCTGAAATAAGGCAAGACCTAGTTTCAAACCGTATGTCAGACATTTATTTGTGTGACCATGTGCTTATGTCTCCACTTTCTCATCTATACGATGAGGTTATTATATCTGTAGTATCTACTTAACTGATGCATTGTGAAGATGAAATGAGATGATGTATCTAAAGGGCTTTACAAACTTTAAAGTGTTATGTAAATGTCAGCTATATTGTGTAATTATGAATCTATCACAGTGCTAAAATATTAGTTCTATAGCTTCAGGTGCCTTCAGTTACCATGACATCTCCATATACTAATGTTTCAGGTACTGTACTTCATTGTGCAATAGCTACTGTCCTTCAGAATGTAAAGGAAATGCAAATATATATGTACAATCTAATTGACTATTATGGAAACATGAGGGTCTGAGAACCCAGACCTATGCATAGAGGGAGAAAGG
Source organism: Potorous gilbertii (assembly GCA_028658325.1). Classification (NCBI taxonomy): domain Eukaryota; kingdom Metazoa; phylum Chordata; class Mammalia; order Diprotodontia; family Potoroidae; genus Potorous; species Potorous gilbertii. The sequence goes on from CM053772.1 coordinate 146,340,813, forward strand.
AGAAGCCTACTTAATACGGTTTGAAGATGATTAAAAAATTTTCCTAAACAAAGTTTCAAACATACTTCCTTCCTCAGGAGATTCAGATGCTAAGCCCAACTCTCCTATTACCTGACTGTATGACTTGGAGAAAGAGGAAACTTCTTTGGGCTTCAGTTTCCTCATTTGTAAAATTATAACGGGTGGACTGGATAATATCTGAGGTCTTTTCCATCTTGAACATGATCCCAAGCACTGACATCCATGAATTAAGAAAAAGCAATGATCAAGTGTAACCATGTTCAAGAAACAGTAGAAATTAATTAGTATTATATATATACATATATATGTATATATATATATATACATACATCATACACATACATAGGTCTAATTAGTACTACATATAGTATGTATGCACTACATACTATATATGTATGTGAGTATATGTACATATATTATGTATAGTGTGTATATGTTAGGTATGCATATACACAAGCAAGACAGTCTCTAACTTCATGGGGATTAAATCTGAAAGGAGAATACCACACACATAGTAGAGGGATAGCCAGGGAGGTATATTTTGGTCTGGGAAGGCATAGGGATGGTAAGAGGAGACATAGGGGAGCAAATTGACATACTCTCTCAAGAAATAATTGTAGTATTGGTTCCATTACTATTCTCAGAGCAAAAGGTGAAAAGGATCGGAAGATGGGGTATACACATGTGATGATAGGGTAGATGGCAAGAAGAGGGGATCTGAAGCATGGCATGGCCAGAGCTTCACTAGAAATAGTGGACTATATGAAATTGCAATCAGGACAATTGGGCCCCAAGGCAGAAGTTTCAAAATTGAGTGGATTAACTGCTCCAGGGCATAGTCTGTAAAGATCCAATGGTTTAGAGGGCTGAACAGTTAGGAATTCTGCAGTTGAAGAAATGGAGGCACAGAAAAGTTAAGTGACTTTCCCAACATCACACTTCAACTAAGTGTCTGAGACAGGATTTAAACCCAGATTCTTCTGACTCCAAGTCCAATGCCCTGTCTGCATGCTACCTCTCCAACAAATTCTTCCTCAGATAATTTGTTTCATAGGTGTAGAGCTAGAAAATCATCTAGACCAACTTCTACATTTTGAAGATAAGGAAACCAGTAAAGTTGATTAGTTTTCATAAGGTAGAGCAAGTGGCAAAATCTGGGCTTGAACTGGGGTCCTCTGATTGGTTTATGTAGATAATACTGGATGGGTTTATAATAGCAAGAAAAGGATCTTTTGTTGTTTTTCTGGACTGAATTTAAGCCAGTGAGACATGTAAGTGGGCTCTAACCAGTCAGATGTGGGTTCTAGCCAATCAGAAGCTGAGTAGAACTGTAAATAAAGAGAGCCAGTGTTGAAGGGATGAGCCAACATTGAGAAGAAGAGAGTTGGGAGGACACTTCTGAGAGTAGAGAGGAACCTCTGAGAACACAGAGGAATCCTGTGATGGAAGAGATTTGCTGAAGGACCCTCTGAACTTTGAAAGCAAATAGAACTGTAGGGCAGAAACCAGCCCATGGGAAGGAGGCTTAGCTTGAGCTACTTTTGAGAGCTGTTAAAGTGAATTGAGCTGTTATTACAGAACCCCTGGATTTTGGAGGTGAATTGAGATGACCATACAGATGGTGTGTGTCAGTATCGTTGCCCCGTTGAGCTTTGCTTTCCCAGAGGCAGAAGCTGCAGGCAGGAACAGGGAGAGCTTGGAGTGGAGAAGTCCCCATGAACTGAGACACTGAGACATGGAGTAGGAGTGGAGAGTTGCCTATATGTGAATTCAGGCAAGAGTCAGGAGTGGTCAGACAACAGAAGAAGAGCCATGGGACTTGGAAGTCAACCTCGAGTTAATTGGGGAGATAATTCTTACAATAACCTAGGGGTGAATGGTGTGGTATTTCCTGCTACCCCTTAAGGATGTGCTGTGCTAGGGAAGACCCTAGCCTGGGACCCCCCTGACTGTGTAAACAAGAACATTGGGAAATGCTACTGAATGCAATGATATATGCTATGTGCCATATGGCATACTGAGTGTTATATATAGCACACACACATCTCTCTCTGTGTATGTATGTATGTATGTATGTATGTACATATATATATATATATATACACATATATATTTGCTTAAAGATGTTGATATGAATGTTATATTTTACTTTATCAAAAAATGTTTAGTTTATTGCTGAATAAATAGAGAGGTCATTGCACTGTGCAGTCAGATGCTTGAAATCATTCCTCAGGTGTGCTGCCATGACTGGCAATGCAGGGTTGTAGAGAACTGTTAAGAAATAAAGTTAGTGATCAAGGACTTGAGGGGGTGATGAGTGAATGGACTTGGACACAAGAAGAAAGTGGGGGCTAAAGGACAGGATTAGTTGTTGTTGATACATCTTCACTCAAAAAAAACCCAAAAAAACAGATTTTATCATCAACGAGAGATAGAGAAAAAGACCACAGAGTTAAAAGTCCTATCATTGGAAAATGAAGCTACTTCTCATTTGGATTAAGACTAGAAAGTCTGTAAAAATTTGAGAAACTAGAAGCAAGAAGAAATGAGTAGAGTATGATAAATTGTTTTCATTCCATCCCATACTCTCAACCTCTCTGTCCTCTCCTCTCCATATCAACTTGCCTTATTTCTATTGTACATATCTGAGTGTATGAGATCATTTGGATAAAAGCTTAATGTTATCACTTTGATATCTATGTAGGTAACTGTCTATTTTACTGAATATTTCTACTTATTATTAGTTAATTGTTACTGAATAAACAGGAGAGAAGAGGAGCCTCCAGGATTCAAGGAAGGCATAAAGAACTCACAAAGCAAAGAAAGGTCATTTGGATAGAAGGCTAGCCTTGGAACCAGGAAGACTTGAGTTACAGTGTGGCCTCTTGGACACCTACACCTGACCTCTAAGTACTTGAGACAACTCTATAAGGTGCTGACCTGCAATGGTAACTAGAGCTTTTCTATTGGGAGTTCCTGCTATCAGTTATATCACAGGACCAGTCTTTATCATTATTCCAGAAGGCAAAAAGTCAAAAGGATGACTTGAGCTTCCTGGTAAGAGAAGAAATAAAATAAAAAAGCATTAATTTAGGGGACGCTGAATAGAGACCAGCTACTTAGATACCAAAAGAAGTACACTTATACCCAAGACAGTGGTTGGAACCAGAGACCCCAAATACCCATAAATTCTTCAGTTAGAGGCATTCTGGAGGAGTGTAATCTAGTCCCCAGGAAGGGAGCAGACTGGAACCAGAGAGATAATATAAACTTCTCCAAGAGAAGGACCCAGGGAGGGAAAAGACTAGCCTTAAGATACACACAGACTAGCAAGGAGACTTCTTAGATATCCTCTAAACTAGAAAAAAGCTTGACTCCATAGCTATATTAAGTACCTGTGTTTGCCCATCTACATATCATCTGTACCTATATCACATATGTTGTAAGTATTGCACTCAAGAAGACCAACTTGAAAGTATGTTGTTATCATTCCAGATAAAAATACACAGGGAAAAAGAAGTCTGTATTCCTAAAACTGCAAAAAGATTTTAGAATGTTAATGTACTATAAGCTCAATGTGAGTGAAGTGTGATATGGCATCCAAAAAAATCATAATTAAAGCTAATGCAGTCTTTGGCTCAGAAGAATGGGGTTCAGAACAATGGAGGTTACAGTTCAATTGAACTCTACCCACTTGAAACACTATTTTGTGTTCAGTTATTAGTGCCACATTTTAGAGAAGACATTAATAAAATGAAGAGGGTGACAAGGCTGGCAAAAACACATTATGCCATGCATCAGTTGAAGTAAATGAAGGCTTTTAACTAGATGGTCTCTTAGGTAAGTTTCAGTTCTAGACTTAAGATCCTGTTGTACTGAGGATAGGTACATACATACATACATAACATGCCTCTGACAATGTCTGCCCATGTGGAGACTGGGGCAAGTAGAAGAGTTGTAATGATGTATAGTGGAAATGCCTCAAGAGAGATATTGGAGCATGAATTGGCAGTCTTTAACAGGCTCCAGTCATGTTAACCATATAGTTTGATCTCCTTGACCAGCTACAGTTGCAGAAATGGAACTAGGAGCATCTTCATATGTTCTCACAAGTCTTCCTAAGTCAGCCTTTGCTATTCTCTTTGGTTTCTCTCAGTTTCATTCCTTTACTGATGATCCAATGAAAGGTAATGCTATAAAAAACAGAAACCTTGGACTTTCTTCCCTCTGAGGAATGACATATGGCCCTCTAAAAACAGACTTTGGTCCTTCTGACACAACACTTGTTATCTTCAACTTTAAGAAGAGATTAATCTGGTGAATTTAGTCTTGTGAGTTGCAAGAGGTCAGGAGAGTAAGCCTCTAGGATTCTGGGAGCCTGAGCCCGTTAGGTTTCTGAGCCAGCCTCATATCCCTTCAAGAAGTGACCTTTGAAAATGACCTTCTTTCTGGACCTAGCCTGTCATTAGCTGAAATAAGTGCTAATCTAACAATCATGCTGCATTTGAACAAAAACGTGGGGAAACCACTGCTAGGTAGAAAATATGCTAAGGGGAAGTCCACACTCCTCTAAGATCTAAGTACTATCCCTGAAGTGTGGGTATATACATTTATTCTAGTTATTTCTTTAAAATAACTATCATTTTTGTAAAAGTTAATTGATGTCAAATAGGTAAATGAAGGGGCAGTTAGGCGGCATAGTGGCTAGAGCACTGGGCTTAGAATCAGGAAGGCTTATCTTCCTGAGTTCAAATCCAGCCTCATACACTAGCGCTGTGAACCTGGGCAATTCACTAAACTCCACTTGCCTTAAATTCTTCCTCTGTAAAATGAGTTGGAAAAGTAAATGAAAAATCACTCCAATATCTCTGCCAAGAAAATTCCCAAAAGGGGTCATGAAGGGTTAGGGTTAGGGCACATTTAGGGTTAGGGTTAGGGAAATGATTCAGCCACAAAGGTGCTAGTTGCCTAATAGTGGGGGGGGACAACTTAGTGGGAGCTTGGACTAATAGCAGCAGAGAAGAGACTCCCAAACCTCTCAGGGTACCTCCAGGATCCAAAGAGTAAAATCAAATTTCCTGGTTCTGAGAAAATGGAGCAGAGCACCCTCACTACATAAAGATTACCCTGGGATCCTTATGTGCAGATGAGAAGATAGAAGACATTTTAGCGGTCTTCATGAATTTGAAGAGCTTTCCTATGAAAGTGGGATTGGGTTTGTATTGTTTGTTTAAGAGTTCAGAATGAGCAGCAGCGCAGTGGGGGACAGAGTTGCCAAGAGGCAGCTTTAAACTAGAAGCACCAAGACACTTAACAATTAGAATTATTCCCCCTCGCTTGAGGCCTTCCAGGAAAGTCTGGTGACTTTGAGCATGTCGTACCAGGGATTTCTGAACCAGGGATTGAACTCAGTGGCTTCTGTTGTCCCGTTCAATTCTGAGATTCAGCAAGACTCCTTTGTAGTAGTAGAAATAGGGAGCTGGGTATGTCTTAATAGGGGAGTGACCCCTGAAGAAAAGAAAAAGTAATCACAAAATAGGCATTGAAAGAGGGAGAAAAATGGATCAAGTTTGGGCTGCGATGTGAAGCATGTCTTGATAGAAAGATGAGAAAACAAGAAATGAGGCTGTATTTACACCAGTAAGCTGTGAGAAACAGTTTCTATTTTATTTCTCAGTTATTTGGGGATTTGCTTGTGGCTTATGTGGTTTACAATGTGCTTTTTTGTAAAAGAATGAGAGGGAGACTCTATTTTGCTGAGAATCCTTAGGCAATTTTGTTGAAAGTGAACACCCTAAGAGACTAAGAAATTATAGCATTTATTTATCCATTTTCCTTATCACAAATGCACAACAGAATATGGCTAGGTTGGCTAGATAAATCATACTATGCGGTTCTTCTTCCTATAAAGTTACAATAAGAAAATAAATTGGGTACTGTTTGTGGCTACATTATGTAATTGTATGTGTGATATTTGATGCATTAGAAACAATTTCCTGATAAATCATAGAATTTAATTCCAAGAGCAACTCTTTCATGATGCACTCACTAAATCTTTATTTCATCTCTACTAGAGGCAAAAAAAATGTTAAAGTTGAGGACTCCAGATATTAAGCTTTATGCTATCACTTTTCAAGGTTGAAGGCTGAATAGCAAAATGATAAATGAATTTATTCATCATAGTGTCTCCTGGGACATACTACAACAGGGTACCCCAGTGTATTTTCCAGTATAATATGGGTCATGGGGCAGAAATCTGTATCACCCACTTGTGGTAATTTTGTAATATCCCCAAACACATTAGAAATGTTTCTAAGTGCATAGGATTAGGCAGATGATAGGATCCCATTCCTAAAAGGTACTTATACAAGTGATCCATTTTGTATTGAAAAAAGTCTTGGGAAACAAGAACCTTAGTTGCCCCATTAGTTCTAGTGATGTCAAGTGGTCCAAGTGTAGGAAAGGGAGCACCTAGTTTCCTAGCATAAATGTTGTTCGTCTGAGTGAGGAGGTACTTAATAGAACAATCTGGATCCATTGCAAAGAACACTGCAAAGAGAAACAATGTTCTATTAGGTTAGTATCCTTAAGGCCATTGGTGTAAATATTTAATAACCCATCTCTCTGAGGAGGGTAAAAGGGGACCCATGACAGCTTTTAAAGGTTAATCTGTATTATAAACACTTTTTCCATCACTCTCTTAATTCCACACCTTCAATAAAACAATGAATCAATCCCTGATCTGTAAGGTTTGCAGATTTCCAAGCTGTACATGGTCATACTAAAAATTTAACAATCCATTCTTGGGCGCTAGTAGTGTTCCAGCACACCCCTGTTTAGAGGGTACACTAAAATGTCACTACTTGCTATAACATACCATCAAAACTATCCCAACATTCTGTTAGCCATAAAAACATTCAACATATGTTCAATTTGAGGGGAAAAAGAGAGTTTTGATAAATATAGAATTCTCAAGCAATTCCTGCTAACCACAAGTGTTGTTTACTCAACTTTCCTAGCTTCATATTATCACATAACCGAGGGCATATCTCTTTGTTGTCACTCTCTCCTGCAGAGGTGTTCATCTTTCCAGTAGCATCTAGATAATGCTTCAGAAGTGCTGAATTTTCACATTAAAATATCCTTGAGGGTTTATTTTCTTTTTAGTGATAGTAGCTTTCATGATACAGTTAGGTATCCTGAAACTCAGCAACTCATTAAGGGCAATTCCTGTTTCAAGAATGAACACATGGTGTGTTTATTTATGGCCTACAGTGACATGAGAGTGATTTTAATTGTAGTGCTACAGAGGAGTAGAAAGACCAAGAAGAAAGTTTGAAAGGCAGTAAGAGATTGCACTTGATCAGTAGTCAGGAGACGGGTTCTAGCCATAGCTTTGTCATTAGTTTCATGACTGTGGATACATGATTCCTCTGGGCTTTAGTTTCCTCATCTATACCACAGTGGAGTTGGACAATTAGTCTAGACTAGAGAATTGCACTTATTAGACCCTCCACTTCTGAAATTCTGTCATCTGTGATTGAGAACTGGCTTTCATAGATCACAGTCTGAGAAGTAGCCCAGCAATTCTTGTTTGGATGGCAATAAAACCTATTCAAATTTTACTATTTAAAAGGGTGTTCCATAGGAGCCCCTACTGTCTATCCAGGGAATACTTTAATTGCTTGGTGGAGGCAATAGCAGGTAAATCAAGATCCCCCATTTAAGGTATATACAAAGCCATTTGGGAGCTAAATATGGCCAAAAAAGTTGACTATCTTGACACATAGACTATCAGAAATGGAAGAAACCTTTGGGACCATTTAGTCCAACCCCCCACCCCCATCATGTTCCCACTTAGAAGATGGATTTGGAAAAATGTTTAACTGCCCATTTTACACATACTCATTTTCCTGGAACAGGTAGTCCTAGACTTTAGAACAATGTGAAGTGGTCTGATGATGTCTATTAAAAGCAGAACAGAAGATCACGCTGAGGAGTCTTTCCATATTTTAGGGAATAATTTTGCTTTTCAAGCTGCAAAATACTGTCAGTTTATCTGCCTTAACCCTATGAAGTGCTCTTTTGCTACTGAAATGGTCTCATCTTTTTCTCCTCATATTGACTGCTTTAGCCAGCAAGATTATGGAACTGATTAAATTGACTTACTATTGAGAGCTCAATGTATATGTTTTCTCAAAGCAAATATGTTTGCTACATAATGTTCAGTGTTTTTGTTGAATGCTAGTAAAGCACTCACATTTGACTGTTGATTCTTTTGCTTAAAAAATAGGAAGAAAGAAGGAAAATAGCAAATTTTACAAAGGGTTTAGAAAATTAAATGTTTACCTTGAACTCCCCAGAAAGCAATAGTATTACATTAGATTCATAAAATAAGTAACAGGCATATATTTTACCTTTCCAATGATCAGTTCTATGACATTTGCTGTATTTATTCACTGTCTTGAATTGCCTGTGTTTTTTTAATTTTTCTTTTTAATAAATATGGAGACCTGTATCCTCAGAGGAAGTCATCCCTCTTCTTTTTGAATACTAATCTTTTCATATCTGCTCAGAATTCCACCCCTTCCTACTTCCTAAACTGTTATGGTTAACATATCCCTTCCTCAAACATCTTTATTCTCTCTCTTTCCATTTTTACAGTCAGATTCATATAGGTGAATCCTGTCTTCATTCCTGCTCTTCTCCTTGCCTGGAATCCCTGATAAACATTCCCCCAAATCTTTGTCATTCAAAATTCTACACTTCATTCAAGACTAAGTTAAAATTCTTACTTACATGAAGTTCTCAGTGACTAACCCCTTTTTGAAACATTTTTTTCTTATTAAAATTCCTACAGTAACTCAATCCGATTCAACAAGCATTTCTGAAATACCTACTAATCGTATAACACTGCACTGGACTATGAGGGTAGAAGGACAAGACCAAAAACAAAAATTCTAGCTTTCCAAGATTCTATAGTCTTCCATATGTAACTAGAACTTGGTTATATTTTGGTTTGTATTATCCACTAACTGTTTCATATCACTTTTCTCCCCAGATAGACTGCAAACTTCTTAAAAGAAGAAAGTGTATCTTTTGTTTGTTTGGAGTTCATCCACAAGCATGGTGAATATGCCCGCCAAGTTGGTGCTTTTTTCTATTGTAGTCCAGCCTGTTCCAAAGTAAAGTTGGCTTGAAGGCAAGAAGACCCCGCGTCTTATTTCATCTTCATGACCAATGGCTGAATCCAATGTGGGAGGTGACCCTGGGTTATAGAAGGTGATTTCAGCAGTCATAAGCTTTGGCAAGGCCTTCCATGTTTATAAAATTGTTGTTATTGTTCAATCAGTCATTTCAGTTTTGTCTGACTCTTTGTGACCCCATTTGGTGTCTTGGCAGATACTAGAGTGGTTTGCCATTTCCTTCTCCAGTTGTTTATAAAATGGACCAGATATTCAGGCAAACCCTGGAGGACCATTTCCATTGTTCCTGGGATTGTTCCCAGACTGTGCTGTAATGCATACCTATGAGCAGGTCCTACTCAGATGGAAAGTGATTTAAAAATTTTTTTTAATAATGTAATTCATGAAACCTTCTATTAAAGTGTATTAGTTTGAAGTTTAAAGGGTAGAGAGATGAGAATCTCCCTTGGTATATGAAATCACAGGATCCCCCCCCACTCCACCCCAGGACATACCACAGTGACTTAAACATAGTAAGTGCTAATAATTTTTTGTTCCCCTCAGGATATACCATGGTGCCTTAAACGTAGCTTGAAAGCCCTTAACCCTGAAATGGCTACATGAACCTAATACAACAAGGCAAGGAGTGTCAGGGCATCCATGGCTGTGTGGGTGGGTGTCCTTTGGATGCTGGGAGCACCTCAGACAATTACACACAAGCACAGTCATTACTAAGTGCCACTACAGTGAACAATTTTAGTGACCTGAGGAAGGATATGCAAGGATCACAATGCGATATGGGTAGGACTGATCTGCCTTTTCTCATAATGTTTGCTGTCAGAAACTGGGCAGGTGCCCATTAGGCTTCTCTCTAGGCAGAGATGCCCTTCTGGCAGTGCACCTTCACAATGTTTGCTGCTGACAGTGATGGCTGTGTGGGTGATCCCTCCACTCCCACAGCTGCCAGGTGATTGCTGGAGTTTCAAAGCAGGACCCCCCAGGGCCGCAGCTGTGCCATCAACATTACTCCTTGTACTGTATCACTGCCCAAGGCACTGTTTGTATATCTTTTTATTCATGTCCAGTTCTTTAGGTGGTTATAAGCACAAAGGTACTTAATAAATGTGTGTTGAAAAATGCCACTGTGTTTCTACGTGAAAGAAAAAAAGTAAAAATCAGTAGGCATAATAAAATGAAAAGATAGTACCATCTCTTTCTCTTTACTTTTCAAATACTACTATACTCTGGTGATTTTTTACCTTAACTATAGTAATCTCTTTATTTCTTACAGAGCCTGGCACAGTAGTCAGCTCTCAATAAATATTTGTTGCATTGAATTGAATTTTCAACTTTTTTTCTCCTACATCTCCAAATGATAGGAACATTTCTCCTACCTCTCATAGAAAGTTTACTGTGCTAAGAATGTTGAACTGGCAGTTAGGAGACTGGGCTTTGAATCCTGACATAGATACTTCTTGTTCTGTGACCATGATCAAGTCATTCCAGTTTACTGAGTTGGAGATTTCTTATCTATTTAAAAAAGGGGAGCAAACAACAATAATATGTATACTATATTATTTTCCTCCCAAGATTATTGTGAGGAAAGTGCTTTATGAACCTTAAAGCATTACGCAAACAGTAATTAATAAAATTTTCTGAATCTCTGCAGTATTTTCCTTTCCCTTTTGTAAAACAAAAAAAAAAAATAGCTTCTTTCATTGCTTATGTTCTCCATGATTCTGTTATATCTTCCACAGAAATATAAAATTTCAGATCTGTAAGTGGCAATCCAGCCTGACTTATACCTGAAAAAATTTTCCCTTTGACATACCCAAGAAGTAGACATCCAGCCTTTTGTTTGCATACCTTTACTGAGGGGAACTCATCACCTTCCAAGGCAGCCCATTCTATTTTGGGATAGCTATTATATTTAGGAAGTTATTCCTTACATTAAATATAAATTATCTCATTTGAAACTTTTTCTGATTAGGGGGAGAGGGGAAGGATAAAGCAATTCCTCTCCCACATGACAATCTTTCCAATACTTGAAGACCTGTCTCTCCCCCCACCGCCCCGCCAAGTCTTCTCTTCTCCAAAATAAACACCCCAAGTTATCCATTTCCTCAGCCTTCACATAGCATGAACTCAAAATGTGCTTCCAGCTTATATAAAGTCTATATGGTGCCCAGAATTGAATAACCTCAATCTCATTTCTTTTTTATCTCTACCATTTCTTTGACACTTTGTTCAAAGTTTCTCTGTTCTTTTAATTCTATGACTCACTTCTTCGTTACTTTATGCACTTGAGACCACTTTCTGATTAGCATAAGATTGAGCATTTTTGCCTGTCAGACTTCTTATATAACCCATTTTGGTCCTTGAAATTTAATAGTGATAATATCCACATCATGCTGATTGTTCATGGCATCACAGTTCTAAATTGTGGGCACTTTGAGATGGTTAAATTGATGCCTATTTGTTCAATGTACCCTTTTGAGATTGGGTAGCTCTATGTGAACTTTAAAATGGCAGATTAAATTTCAGATGATGTCCTTGAGGTTATAATGGTAATACCAAAAGTTCAGAGTGTCTTCTTACATTTTTCCATTCCCAATTGTTTCCCCCTGAATGCACCTAAAATGCCACTCAGTAAAGAGAATATGGGATTATCTAGGTGTTTTCAGCTTTAGTATTCCTGAGGTTAGATTCTTCAGTCATTAAATTCATTAATGCCACTTGTTTGCCCCATATGTTAAAGTTCATCATTTGGAAGATTACAAGTTGATTTTAGCACCTAAAGAAGTTAGATACTAAAAAGATCTTGGGGGAGTAGTCCTACTGAGAGGTATAAACTACCTTTTCTCAAACTCTTTCCTATACCTAGAATGCCCTGATTCCTTCCATCTCCACACTCTTGCCTTACTAACTGTTGACAGCCCATCCTTGAAGTCTCAGATCAAATGACACTTCCTCCATGAAGCTTTTCCAGATTTCCACATCTAAAAGGGATTTTTTTCCCTCTTTGACTTTCATAGCTCTTTGTTGTACATTGTAAAGAGCTGAAGATTTAGACTACCTAGGTCTAATCTTGGCTCTGCCATATGCTAATTATGTTCCCTTAGGTAACATTGACTTCCATCCTTATCCTTCAACTGAAATTCTGCTTTCCAAAATTACAAATAATCTCTTTATTGGCATATTTGAAGGTCTTTTTTTCAGTCCTCATCCTTCTTGATCTCTCTGCAACCTTCACATTGTCAATCACATACTTCTCCTACAGCTTGGATTCTTAATCTTTCTTCAGGGTCATGAATCCCTTTGGCATTCTGGTGAAACTTATAAATATCTTCTCAGGATAATGCTTTTAAATGCATAAAATCAAATATATAGTATTACAAAGGAAACCAGTTATGTTGAAATAAAGATATAATTTTCTCCTTCAAATTTCATGATCCTCTTGAATACTGGCCCTCTGGTGAAACACCCTTCTCTTAGATACTTTCTCCTCTCTAGGATTTTGTGACTATGCAATCTCTTGGTTCTCCTCCTACTTGACTTATAGCTCCTCAGTTTCCTTCATTCATGTCAACTGTGTCACACAGATTAACTGTAAGTATTGCTCAAGGCTCTATCCTGGACCTTCTTCTCCTTTTTCTCTATATTATCTTAGCAGGTGATCTCATCAGTTACCATGGATTAAATAATGATCTCTAGAGAGATGACTCTCAGGTCTATGCAGCACTAATTGCTCAGTTGAGTTCTAGTCCCCCATCATCAATTGCACATTAAATGTAATGAACTAAATGTTCCATAGTATTTCAGACTCAACATGTTCAAAATGGAACTTGTTCTGTTTATCTCCAAGTCCTCCCTACTTCAAAACTACCTAATTACTTTTGAGGAAACCACCATCCTCCCAGCTATCCAACTTCACAACTTCACTGTCATCTTCAACTCTTCATTAACATTATTGACACATGTCTAATGTGTTGTCAGATCTTGTCATTTTTCACCTTAATTGCATCTCCTGGATAGGTTACCTTCCCTCTACTCCCACAACCACCCTATTTCAGACTCTCATCATCTCTTGTCTAAGTTATTGTAGTAACGTATATCGGTATGTTTTATTCAAGTCTCTCAATATCTTTCCATTCAGCTGAAAAAATGACTTTCCGAAAGCGAAGTTTGATCATGTTGCTCCCTTCTCCATAAGCTCTAGTGGCTCCCTATTACCCCCAAGATCAAAATAAAAGTCCTTTGGGTGACACTTAAACTTTTTACAGCCTAGACCCTTCTTAACCTTTTAGATGTTCTTACGCTTTTCTCTCCACCTACTCTATAACCCCGCTACATGGACCTATCCGCTGTCCTCGACGCTCTCTCTACACACACCATCCCATCCCCATCTCTCTGCTTCTGAAGTGATAATAATTTTGTAAATCCCATTCCCAGAACCTTCTTCCTTCCTGGCTCCGTCTTTCTTGAAGATTCAGTTCAAATGCCAACTTCTATAGGAGGTTTATTAAAACCTTATCCTCTAAAATTACTATTTTCATGGCATAGATCTTTTGTCTACCTATGTTTTTGCAGGTTGTCTCCCCCATATTTAATGGAAGCTTCTTGAAGGAAGGAAATTTTTGTTTATTTAGCTAGCTGGACTTATTTAGCCTTTCTTTGAACCCCTGGGCTTAACAATGGTGCCTGGAATAGATTTAGTGCTTAATAAATTCTTATAACTGACTCACATAAATTCTCAGGGCCTTAGTTCTCTTATTTATTTATAAAATTAGGGGGTTGAACTAAGATCTTGTCTAGCTACATATTTATATTTTAATTTGTATATGTTTTATTCCCTCTTACTTGATTATAAGCTCTTTGAAGGAGGTAAGACATTACAATTACAAGGTAATTGAATTTGGAGGTCTAAAGGTAGAGATCATCTTATCCAGTCCCTTCATTTTATAAATGATAAAACAGAGGTCATGGTCTGTGAAATGATTTGCACAAGGTCACACTGATAGAAAGGAGAAGAAGCAAAATTGAATCCTGGTCTTCTGACTCCAAATCTATCTCTTTGCACCAAGTCATGCTGCTTGCAGATTGTTCATGATGGCCCCTTTATCAGAAACACTGTGGGTACATAGAAAGGCAAAAAAGAAATATTAACTGCCCTCAAAGGAGCTTTCATCCTAACGGGCAAGAGGGAACAGCATGTAAAGAAACTGACATATTCAAAATGCACATAGGGTATATGTACATATCAGTGTTATTTTCCTAGTACAGTACATTTTGTCCATAACAGTCATCCAGTAAATCCAATCCCAAAGCAGGCATTTATCAAGCACTTATCATGTGCCAGGCACTATACTGAGGATACAATGGTAAACCAAAAAAAATAGTCTTTGCCTTCAAGTTACTTATATTCTACTGGTTATTTGGCCATCTCTGGCAGGCTTCTGGATGGTTTTCTTGGGGTATTCTTTCTCCAGAGGATAAACTCTCTTAGGAGGTAGTGGTTTACCCTTTCCTAGAGGTCTTCAAGTCAAGACTGATGAACCACTTGCCATGAATGGGGCAGATAGAGATTCTTATTTACTTCCAAGTTTGACTAGATGGCTTTTGTGGTCCCTTCCTACTATGACATTCTCTTTTCTTGCTTCTATGGTCCTATTCTTTTAAACTATTCTTGAGAGACCATGTATCAGAATTGGTGATGATTAGGTTCATTCGTTTACTCTGTCCTTGAAAGGTTTTGTGATTGCATTATTCGTTGTTTGTGCCATCTTTTTATTTGCATTATATTCACCAGGTACTAACTTCTAATAGTTTGACAGAAGAGTAATGAATAAATAGCACTTACTCTGCTATACCTGATACAAAGTTTAATTCAGCTTTTTCATTAGTCCTTGCCCTTAAGAGCCTGTTTTCAAGGATTTGTAGATTCCATAAATAATTCAGTGCATTATTACAGTCTTGTGTTGCTAAACTCCTCTGTTTTGCTCTTAGAGCTGTCTTACATAGTGATCTATGAATATCCCTGTGTTCTCCTTCTGTCTTTTCCTCTGTTTCTATATAGGAGAAAATGGTTTATGGCACTCAGAAGTACCATTTTGCTATGGAATGCAGGTCCATGGCCTCTAACTTGGCCTTTTTAACAGTAAATAGCAGGGTATGGCTAACTTTTGGGGACTACAAATCAGCACCAAAGTGTAACTTATTTGATCCAAATAAAAAGAATAGACTAGTTGGCTTTGCTTTGTGAACTTTTTGGTATGGACAAATGGAGTCATTTAGATTCTCACTGAAGGGATATCAAAAGAAAATCTTAGTTATCCCCCTCATTTAGGCGGTTTTCACCTCAACAATTCCAGGCTCTTAAGGATTTCTAGCGAAAGCAGTTCTACAAATCACAGGACTTAAATGACTGCTTAGAAGGCATGCTACTTTTGCCAAGTGATCTGATCTTTCTTTGAAAAGTGCTAGACTGTTCCTATTGCTTCTAATCTGTGTGGGTAAATGTGAACTGGTTACAAAAAGAATTGACACAGACAGAAGGGTGAAATGAAGAAGTCAAAAAAGGACTAACAATGTTTGTTGATAACTTCAACTCAACTGTCTGAGATAGAAAAAATACCATAATACTGAGAGAAGTGGACTGATTAGCTGCATGACTTTGTACAGGTCACATTCCTGCCCTATCCCTTCTGGGCCTTAGTTTTCTCATTGTTGAAGGCAGAATTAAATGATGTTTCTGCTTTGTTGCCTGTGGGTGCATGATGAAACCATTCTACTAATTCTTATATTTGCTTTTCCGAGGGGAGTCTGTGAACCATTCTCCTGTTTAGTTGCAATTTCTTTAAGTCTTCTGGTTTCACTGATAGCCAGAATGTCAAAATGGATTTCTTTAATTCCTCCAGAAGTATATCAGCTTATGGGTCAATTTACCAGGCATTTAATTAAGCACCAACTCATGTGCCATGCACTATCAAGGCTCTGGGAAACAGCTCACATTTAGAACGATGACAGCTAAATGAATGTTTATAGATAGCCTAAAACCTATGATGATTAGCACCTTCTGCCTTCTTTTCACCATTTTGCCACCATCACTGACACAGGTTTGAGGACAATGTTTTTGTTTTGTTCCATGTGTGTGGCAGAAATAGAATTATTCCTATGGTGGACTCATATGTACAAAAATATTTATAGGAGGTCTTTTTAGAGTGGCAACAAATGAAACAAAACGTTAACCATCAGTATCATGGTGTATGTAGACGTAATGGGTTACCATTATCCTGTGAGGAATAATAGAAGAGATGGTTGTACAGGAATCTGGGAAACTTGGATGTAAAGTGAGTAGAAACAAGGTAGCAATCTATCCTATAACATTGTAGAAACAATTTGGAGAGTTAAGAATACCGATGAAAGCAAAGATCAGTCATAATTCTTGAAAACCAGTGCTGAAGAATGCTGCCTTCATGCTGACAGAAAAGTGATGGATTAAATAAGCAGAATGAGACACATATTTCTAGATATCACTAATGTAGGAATCTGAGGGTTTTGGTTTTGCATATTTTTATAGTAATTTCTTATTCCCCCCTCATGGTGGAGTTGAAGGAAAGAAAAGAAGTGCTTGATAATGGGAGGGGTGGGGGAGTAAATTGAAATTGAAAAAAAGAAATAAAAAAGAAATAGGTAAGAATCTTGGAAAATAGATCACAAGCCTGGCACAGAGACATGATAATTAATGATAAGGGATTTCAGTTTTCTAGGCAACTGCTGGAACTTTCCAGTCAAAAACAAAGCCATTCTTAACTTCTCCATGCACCTGAATAATAATTTTATCCTTCAAAAGATGGAAAAAACAACAGAAAATTTTATTTTGGATCTGATTCTTACTAAGAAATAAGTACTCTTTGCTGAGGTGGAAATGTCAGGAACCCTGGAGACAAGTATCTATAGTATAGTTTGTGATGGAAGAGAGGAAAGCTGATTATAATCTGTTATAAATCCTAGGTATGAGGCAAATAGATTTCAAAGTATTCTGGGAAAGGAAAGCTAGGATTTCAAGAACTAAAACTCTACAAGGAAGTAAGCCCAGGAGGGAAAGGAAACCCACAAAAATGTACAAAAGGAAATATTTTCATTAAGGAGGGAAAATGGTGATTGTTTGAAGAATCTAACATAGCCACACAAGAAACTCAACAACCAGCATAGATTTTTAAAAGCTATATACAGAAGACAGAAGCAAGAGCAGGCAATAGAAAATGAATGTAACAACATTTTCAAGGTCCTATTACAATAACGTCATGTTTTCTTAATCTCAAAATGAGCTGAAACTGGCAAAGAAAATTGAAGCAACAAAAAAGGGTTGGTGCTTTGTTTTGTTTCAAAGCTATATATAGAGAAAAAGAAGGATCAGCAAAAGGAAAGGACTACTACTTGGGGCAGAGGGGATGATGGTAATTCATAATAGAGAGAGAACAGAATTCCTAAATTATAATATTTCTGCTTTGTTTTAACAAGGAGAATAGCCTTTTTCACAGTAAATAACAGAACAAAAGAGGCTAATAGTGAACTACAGAGGTCGTGTTTTCCTCTCTGCTATTCATTAAAAGCACAAAAAAAAGAGAAAATAAATGATTTGAAAAGCTAACAACTGACTAGGAATGAGGAACCTAAAAATGACAGTTGGTCTTTTAGATCATGCTTTAAAATGGAGGAATGATAGACTCCTGGTCAGAGACATTGTAAGTAAAGAAATAGTAAGGAGGGGCTGAATGCTTTTGATGAATTAAAATCACCTGGCCCAGATGAATTGCGTTCTTAGGTACTGAAGGTAGACACAATTGCTAAGTACTATCGATGAAATTTAAAATATCATAGAAGATGGAAGAGGATAAATGTTCCTATTTTTGAAAAAGAGAAGAGCTGAGTTCAACTTTAATTCCTGGGAAAAGTTAAGGACAGATCACTAAAGACTTGGATAGGGAACATTCAGAAAAGGAAGGGATGATTACAAAGAACTATATCAATGACAAACTTCAAGAACAGGTCACAAAAGACTAAACATACACTGTTTTTGACTAAATTGCTAAATTGGTAGATAGATATGCTAGTCACCTTGACTTTCTTCTTATTATTGATTCCAGATTCTCTGCTTCCCTTCATCTCTTCCACCACCTATTGAGGTGAGAGATCGATACATACTATACATAAGAAGTCACACAAAACCTATTTCCACATTAGCCAAAGAAGAAAGAAAGGAAGAGAAGGAAGGAAGGAAGGAGGGAAGGAAGGAAGGAAACATGTTTCAATCTGTATTCTGAGTCCATCAGTTCTATGGAGTGAATAGCCTGAACATCATCATTAACACCATCATGAATCTTTTGGAGTTGTGGATCATTGTATCTATCACAGTTACAAAGTCTTTCACAGTTGATTGTCTACAATATTACTGTTACTGTGTAGACTCTTCTCCTGGTTCTGCTCACTTCACCTTATATGGATTTATATAAATCTCTCCAGATTTTTCTAAAATCATTCCCTTCATCATTTCTTATAGCACAATAGCATTCCATCACATTCATGTGCTAAAAAGTATTCAGTCATTCCTCAAATGATAGGTTTCTCCTTAATTTCCAACTATTTGCCACCATCAAAAATGCTGCCATCAAAAGATCCATGTGGTACTTTCCTTTTTATCATATGTCCTCAGTCAACTTGACTTTAGTAAAGTATTTGCTACAATGTCTCATACTAAAGAAAGTGATCCTGAAAAGGATGTGAAAGCATCTTAAGGGAAGCTTCCCTCTGGCATGCCAAATAACAGGCTATAAAGCTCCAGAACTAAGTATATTCACCAATGACAAGAAGATACAGAATTGTCAAAAAAATTATTATAGAAAATAAAAGCCTGAAGACCAACTCCCTAGTTCATGGTTCTATCCTTTTAGATTCTATCCTTAACCCCTCACCTGCTTTAACCCATGCCATTGGCTTGGAGTGGTCCTGAAACTCCTGTGAATACAGCTAATTATAGGGACTTATGTCTTGCTATTAACATTGTTGCTATTTACCACAGTAGCCTTTGCTCCTTGGAAAGAGGCCTCTTGTTCTCCGGTGCCTCTACTGGTTTTTTCCCTTCTCCTCCTTCAGTTTCCACAATCTTAGTATTGGTCTGGAATAGCTCTGCACCTGAGGCACCCAACTTTTGTAGTTAAATCTATGTGAATATCATTGGACCTTCTACTACTAGGGGAGCTTGAACTCTGTGAATCAGACTAGCTCCAAGCCTCAAGAAAGAGAAAGTATGTCAGGAAGGAGAATGATAGCTGAGGATTCAGTCTGAGTGATGAGAAAATTGAGGAAGGAGAAGAAAAAAAATCATGTAGCCATGATTAAAAATATTTAATGTGCTATGGTAGGAGTGTGTGGGGGTGGGGTGGGGAGACAGCCCACCAAAGTAGAAAGAGGAGGATAGAGATGAGACCTAACTGCAAAGTTGCTCACTGAATCCCTTTGAAGGGTTGCCATGGAGGCTCTCCTCATTCTGTCTCAACCAGTCAGTAGGGCCAGCACTGAAAAAGTCAGATGCAGAAAAGCATCAAAACTGGGAAAAGTTGAGAATTGGCCCTATTACAGGCACCCTTGGGTTCTCCCTGAGTAGTGTCCTTATTGATCACTCTCACCTTCTGAGGGAAACAGAATTTTAAAACCTAGGGGTCTGAAAGAACAGAGAACAAACAGCAAGGAATGGGGGCAGGGAATAAGAGGGCTGAGCTGTTTAAAGTGAAAGTATTGGCAGCAAGCACGTTTTCAGCAAGAACACCATAGAAAAACCAGCAGTGTTTGATTTAGATGGATAAAAAGCTGTCTGTGAAGGAGAAATGAGCAAATCTTGGAAGAAATGCAACACTGCAGCCTATGAAGACTTCAAAACAAAAGTTCTTCGCATTATAGGTTTCCAGCTAGAAGGTACCTCCTAGGTCATCCCATCCAACTGGTTCAATGTATAGATGCGGAAACAGAGGCTCAGAAACTAAGGTCTCAGAACTGAGGACTAGAACTCAAGTTGGTGATTTTAAGTGACTTGACAAAAGTCACATAGTCAATTAACAGCCAGCAGCAAGATTGGAATACTTGTCCTCTGTTTCCAGCATTCAGGAGCTTTCCACTCCATACAAAAAAAAAAAAAAAGACAAAACAAAAATTCCACAAGAAAAACAAACCCCAAGAGTGAAAAAAATCTCCTAGAGAAATAAAGATACTTTCATGAAGTGAAGATAATACAACAAATTCTGTACACCTGCTGAAAATGCAATGGGACTACTCCAAAAATGTCCAGAATGAAAGAATTGAGCAAAAACATTAAAAAAAATGAGATGAAATCAAATGTCATAAGACAGAAATAAATAGAGTTCTATATGCTTTCAAAATTGAGAATAACTGTGTATGTTATCTTATTTAATCTATATGAAACCCTCTGAGGTAAGTGCTGTTACTTTACTCATTTACAATTGAAGAAACTGAGAGCAGTTAAGTAACTTGCCAAGGCTCACATAGCTAGAATGTTTCTGAGGAGGATTAGAAATCAGGTCTTCCTCACTTTAAAATCTAGCATTTTTACCCATTGCACCAATTAGTCTACTCTAACCAGAGATTAGAGAAATAAGAACAAAAGACAGAGATAGTGTCCAAATCCATCAATTTTGACAATAAAATATTAAAATTTTAATGCAAAAATGCAGAAGGAGAAAAATAACAAAATCAAAATTTAAAAACAAAAATACTGAAAGAACGACACACAAGCTATAGAATACAAGAATACTGAGTCAAGTCAACATGTATTTATCTAGTACCAGCTATGTGCCCATCATTGGGCTAGGTGCTAGAAATAAAAAGAGGGGTAAAAACTAGGCCCTGCTGTCAAGGAACTCAGAGTTTAATAGGGGAGACAGCATGCAAACAACTATGTACAATATGTACAGGATAAATTAGAGATAATCTCAGTGGAAAGGCTCTAGTCAGTCACTAAGTCAATAAACATTAAGCTCCTACTGCTAGCATTAAGAGGGATTAGAAATGGCTTCTTGAAGAAAGTGGGATTTCAGCTGAGACTTAAAGGAAAGCAGGGAATCCAGGAGGCAGGGATAAGGCTGGAGAGTAATTTAGACATGGGAAACAGCCAGCAAAAATGCCCAGAGCTGAAAGATAATGTGTGTTGTGGGGAGGAGCAATACGGAGGGAGACTAGTGTCACCGTATCACAGAGTATGTGAAAGAGGAAGAGTGGAAAGGTAGGAAGGGGCTGTGGTATGAAGAGTTTTAAAAGCCAAACTGAAGATTTTATACTTGATCCTGGAAGTATTAGGGAGTTTATTGACTAGGAGGGTGATATGGTCACATCTGAATTTTGGAATGATCAGTTTGACAGTTAAGTGAAAAATATCCTGGAGTGGAGAGAGACTTGAGGCAGGAAGATCAACCAGAAAGCTATTCCAATAATCCAGGCTTGAGATGATGAGAAACTACACCAGAATGATGCCAGTGTTAGTAGAGATGAGGGATATATGTGAGAAATGTGGTGAAACTCTAATCAATAGGATTCAGAAACTTATTGATTGGGAAGTGAAAAATGACATTTAGTTTTCAAGCCTGGGTGACTGGGAGATGGTGGTGCTCTTAATAGTAAAAGTAAAGTTAAGAAGAGGGGAGGATTTGGAGGAAGAGATAATGGCATTCAGTTTTGGAAATATTGAGTTTAAGGTATCTATGGGACATCCAGTTCAAGAGGCAGTGGCAAATGAAAGACTGAAAGCCAGGAGAGAAGTCAGGGCTGGATAAATTAGATCTGAGAATCTTTACATGGAGACAATAATTTAATCAGTGGGAGTTGATTAGATCACCAAGTGAAATACTATAGAGAAAAAAGAAAAGTTCCCAGGATAGGGCCTTAGGGGACACTGAGCTTGAAGATAGAATGAGAAGAAATATAGTTGATTCTCATCATTTGTGGTACTTATGTTCTATAAAGTCTCAGTGAACACTGAATTAGTGAATATTGAACCATTGCTCTTGGGGAAATACAGGGTTAGATTCGTGCAAGCCTCTGGTCACAACAATTACTTTAGTGCTTTGCAGAGCAACTTCACATACAGATCACAGAAATTTCCTATTTCTTTTTTTTTTAATGTACCATATTGTTGATTCATTAACATTGAATTCACAGAAGCAGCACTGTAATTCATGCCTAAAATGAAGCTTATTTAATACACATATTTTGTCCATAAGGCATATCATAGTTTTCTTGTGCTTAAGAACTAGACAGAACTTCAGTACTTTGCTTAGGAGCCAATTTAAACAGAATCACCAACAAAAAGCACAAAAACATGGGGGAAATGGGGACACTAAATAGGTTGAGAAAAGAAAAATATGAGATCTGAAACAAGAAAGCAGAGCATTGTCTGGTTTGACTTCAGTTGGGAGGACAAAGGAGACTCTCCACACATGTCCACAAATGACTGTAGAAACACCTCAAGTATTGATTTTGGGGTTACAAATAAATTTTATAAGCTAGGTTAATAAGAAACCATGAATAACAAGATGATTACAATTCTTTTAGAAAATCATCATGAAAAGTTCTAAATGCCACACTGCAAGAAATTATGCATAAAATTACCCAGGCTGACAACAAAATTCAGATTGAGAGAACTGTGGGTTTATTTTATTTTGTTTTTGTACATCACATATATTTAGATTTAGTGGTGGTGTTTTCTTCTGTTATACTCCCACAGGAATACCTACTAGCTCATGCTCCTAGGTTGAGTCCCCCAGGGAATAACTACATCAGGTTCAAGGTATTCTATGGGTCCACACTTCTAATAATTTAGCTCAAGTTCCTACCTGTGACTTCACCTAAACACCAGTAACAAAATCTTCACCCATAAACCTAGGGTACATTCACCTATAAATATAGCGTCTTTAGAAAAAGTGGGCATGCACAAAAAAATATACTAGTGGAGAGGCAAACAT
This sequence comes from Potorous gilbertii, assembly GCA_028658325.1. NCBI lineage: Eukaryota > Metazoa > Chordata > Mammalia > Diprotodontia > Potoroidae > Potorous > Potorous gilbertii. Next base: position 146,364,049 of record CM053772.1, read on the forward strand.
TAGGAAAACACATGGCCAATGTAACTTGTTTCATTGCTACAGGGCACCACAGTCTCTCTACACATCCTTATGTTTCCCCTAGGGCATACAGGTGAACTGCCAGGGCTCATACCTCTTTGAAGATAAACTCTCAACTGCTAGGGTTAACTCTCTACTTGAGAGCTAGATTCCCTGGTCCTACTTTCCAATGGGCACAGTATCTTCTACTGCATGAGTTAATACACAGAAAAATATCATTGCCACTGGAGGGAGGAGGGAAGGAGAGAGAAATTCCTTCTCCCTCATAAGAGGCAGAGTGATTTCCACTCAAGAATTGGGTTCGTCTATGACTAGATCTCCTTTCTCAACTGGAAGAGTACCTTCTACCTTGGACTTCCTAATGACTGCAGAATTGGCTGTCTTTTTAAAGCCGCTAGGAGTGTAGCTGATCCCCAGTTAAACAATGACTAGCTGCAATGTAATTCCATCAAGCTGATGAAAGAAATTTTTATCCCTCGAAAGAGCAAGGAGGTGTAAACTCCTCTTCACACTTCCATTACAAGCTGTGAATGGGTCACTCCCATTCACATTCTACAAACTCTGCAAATAAGTCACTCAGGGTCTGAGAAACTCAAGGTCTTCCTCCACTTTAGAAGGTATAATATCATGCACTCAAAATCTGACAGGGGGTTTACCAGGTGTACCAGCCTCTCATTTTCTATAATCTAATTTAAGTGAGTTTGGTTCAACGTAACTAATCAACAGTTGCCTAGTCAACAAATCCTCCTCTATTCCCTTAATTACTTTATGATTTTGGTATTTATGCCTCTATACAGAAATTCTCACCTGTTAGCTATATGCCAGTGTTACCTGTTCAGAGCTCAGTAAAGAAACAGGAAGCATCAGTGGAAAGTGACTTGTACTAGATGTCAGGAGTTCTGTGTTTCAGTACATACCCACACCCCACCTCAGTGTTTCCCTATTTGACTCTCTCAATATACTTTGAAAGACATAAAGATTGTAAAAAGTTATTTGTTTCTTCTCTCTGAATAGAATTCTAGCATCACATCATTACAGATCTCTTTTCAATTGTTCAAATAATTTTCCTTCGTAGATTTCTATTTATTGTGTTGTTTATATTTCAAAGCCCCTACCAAACTCTCATTTTTTTTTCATTAGAAGTGCTTGGAAGTCCTCTGTTTCATTAAAGAGCCTTTCTTTCCCCTCTGCACAATTGTAATTAGTTGTTCTGGGTAAGTTATTCTTGGTTGTTAAAGTTTATTTACTTTGTCTTCTAGAGCATTTTATTCCAAACTCCTTTATGGTGATACCTGGTCAATAGTGTGATCCAATAAAGATTCTTGGTGGCTCTTTTGTTCTTGAATTCATTCTTTCTGGCTTCTTGTATTTTTTTTCTTTGATCTAGAAGCACTAAATTTTGTCTATAGTGTTCCTGGGGGTTTTCATTTTGAATTTCTTTCAGAAAGTAAGTGGAAGGTTCTTTCAAATTTAATTGCCCTCTGGTTCTAAAAGGTCTGGGAAACTTCTTAAAAATGCTTTTCTAAAAAATATTATTTATTTTAACATTCTTTTCCCTTTAAATTTTGAATTCCAGATTCTCCTCCTTCTATCCCTTCTCAGTTTCCAGAGAAGGCAAACAATATGGTATCAATTATACACGTGAAATCATGCAAAATATATTTCTATATTAGCTACATTGTAAAACAAAACAAAAAATAAAGAAAATTATACTTCAATTTATATTCAGAGTTCATCTACTCTCTGTCTAGAGATGGATAACATTGTTTTCACTGAGTCCTTTGGAATTGTCTTGATCAGAGCAGTCAAGTCTTTCACTGTTAATCATCATTACAATATGGTTATTACTGTGCTTGATCCCTCTCATTTCATTTTGTATCTGTTCATATTATGCCTTGCCACATTTTTCTGAAACCACTCCCATTGTCACTTCTTATAGCACCGTAGTATTCCATCACAATTTACATACCACAGCTTGTTCAGTCATTCCCTAATTGTTAAGCATTCCCTAAATTTCTAATTCTTTGCCTCCAAAAAAAACCTACTATAAATATTTGTGTACATTGGACCTTTTCCTTTTTCTTTCATATCTTTGGAATACAGGTGTAGTAGTAGTATTGCTGGATCAAAGATGTATGTACAAGTTTATAACCCTTTTGGCTTAGTTCTAGGTTGTTCTTCAGAATGGTTGGAGAAGTTCACTACTCCACCAACAATTCATTAATATATCAATTTTCCCTCATCCCCTCTAGCATTCTCTTTTCTAATAAGTGTAAAGTGTTATCTCAGAGTTGTTTTAATTGACCTTTCTCTAATTAATAGTCATTTAGAGCGTTTTTTCACATATCTATAGGTAGCTTTGGCAGCTTCGTCTGAAAACTGCCTGCTCATAATCCTTTGAACATTTATCTGGGGAATGTCTTTTATTTTTATAAATTTGACTCAGTTTCCTATACATTAAAAAATTAGACCTCTATGATAGAAACTTACTGTAAATTTTTAAATATTGTTTCATTTCATTTCATTGAAATACTATTTCATTCAATATCTTTAATCACAATGTAGTTTCCTTCATTTTATCTGAGATCATGATTACCAGCCCTGCCCTGATAATAGCTGAAGCATAATAGAGTGTTCCAGTCCTTCATTTTAACTGTGTGTCTCTCTGTCCCAGGGGTATCTCTTGTATACAACATATTGTTAGATTCTGGTTTCTAATACATTCTGTTTTATGCATTAGCTCATCTCATTCATGTAACTGTACATTTCCCTCCCTTCCATTTTCTTCTATTTATCCTTCTTTCTATCTCTTTTTATCCTGTCCCCTCCTCTTTTTCAGGGTTTTGTTTTTGGCTTGATTTTTTTGGAGAGGGGAAGACAAGGCAATTGGGATTAATTGACTTGCCCAAGATTACATAGCTAGTGTCAAGTGTCTAAGGCCAGATTTGAACTCAGGTCTTCTTGAAGCCAAGGCTGGTGCTCTATTCACTGTGCCATCTAGTTGTTTCATATCCTGTATCTCCTCAAAAGTTTATGTCTCTTCTGAGCACTGCCTGTCCCAGTCTGCCCCTGCTTGTTACCCCAATCCCCCCATGTCTCATCCCCTTCTCCTTCTATAAATTTCTATTCCCAACTGAGTGTGTACACATATATACTCACATACACACACACACACACAGAGAAACTCACAGACACACATGTTCTTTCTTCTTTAAGCCAATTTCCATGAGAATGAGTTTCAAACACTCATGTGCCTGCCACTTTTCCATTTTTTCCCTCCATTATAAAAGTTCTTCCTTGTACGCCTGGTTTATGTGAGAAAATTCACCACATTCTACCTGTTCTTTTCCCCCTTCTCCCCTGTAAGTCTCTTTTTCTCATTCCTTTGTACTTTTTATGGAGATCACCCCAATATCCCACCCATGTCCTCCATATATGCAGTCATCTCTTAATTGTCTTAATAATTATGAAGTTCTGGAGTTACACGTATCATCTTCTTATATAAGAATGTAAAAATTGAGTCTCATGATCATGCTTTCACGTTTATCTTGTTATGCTGCTCGTGAGTCATCTTTTTGAATGTCAAATTTCTGTTCAGTTCTGGTTTGTTTTTACTGGGAATGCTGGAAAGTCCTCTATTTCATTAAATATCCATTTTAGCCCCTGAAGGATTATACTCAGTCTTGCTGGGTAGGTGATTCTTAGTTGTAATCCTAGCTCCTTTGCTCTCCAGAACACCATATTTCAAGCCCTCCAATCCTTTACCATAGAAGCTGCAAAATCTTATGTTATCCTGACTGTGACTCCACAATGTTTAATATTTTTCCTAGTTGTTTTTTTCTCCATTTTGACATTTTCTCTTTGACCTGGGAGTTCTGGAATTTGGCTACAATATTCCTGGAGTTTTCATTTTGGGATGATTTTCAAGAGGTGATTGGTGTATTCTTTCATTTTTATTTTATCCTCTGGATGTAAGATATTGTGGCACTTTTCCCCTTTTTTATCCTGGCTTTCAGTGATCATTAAATTTATTACATTTTTTTCTCATCAGGTACTGTTTTCCAGTTCAATTTTGATTGCTAGGAGATATTCAAATTTTCTTCTTTCCTTTGCTATTTAAAAAAAAAATTTATTTTTTTTCAAAAAATATTGGTCCGTTCTAATTTTCAACCCTACTTAGGCAAGATTTTGTGACTCTTGCAACAAAATGTTAATTCCTTTTCCAGTTCTTTCTTCCATAGCTTTCATTTCTTTTCTGTTTTTTCTCCTCTAGTAGTCTGATTTACCTCTTTTTTACCTCTTTACTTTTTTTCATCTCTTCTTGGAATTCTAGCTGAACTTATGCCCACTCTATGCTTTTCCTTTGAGTTACTGCTTGTGCAATGTTTTAAAGTCATTCTCTTCTGGGTTTGTGTGTTATGCACCCTGATACCATAGCAGTTTTGTTTTTTGTTTTTTGTTTTTTATGGTGGAATTCGTTGACTTGTTTATTGTTTCTAAACTCCTTCCTGGCTTTGGACTTTATGATAGAGGTTATTCTTATTACTTCTGGACGGACTATTTGTGATGGTTCTGATGCTATTTTCTTGGGAGTATTGCATGTTGTGTTATCAGGCCACTGGATCCAGAGAGCACTGGAGGAGAAAGTGAAGCTGGCAACCTTGTGCAGTCCTCTCTCACTCAAATCAAAGTCACCTGCAAGTCGTGTCATCATCTTGATATCATGATCCTCTTCGAGAACAAAGGACAAACAACTTTTGAGTGAATAGCAGCTCCTCCTCTCTTCTCTTCTCCTCTCCCTTCCCCTCCCCTCCCCTCCCTTCTCTTCTCTGTTCTTGCCTGGGGGGTGCTCTACCCAGGGAAAGGTACACTTCCATGGTTAAAAGCTGCCTTTTTCCCTTTGGGTTTATTGGCTAGATTCCTTGCTCAAAAACCAAGCCTTAACTCCAATTCACTCTGGAGCTCATAGACTGGACAACAGATCCTTGCCCTTCCAAGAATAGAATGAATGTAAATACTAAATAACAACTGTTTGCCCAGGAACCCTACAGGCCTTCCCCTCTCAGTTTTTTTTCCTTTTTTTTATTAAAGGGTAACTTAAAGAGGCCTATTAATTGAATGGGTGTATCTCACTCAAAGTGAGAATCTGATAAGACTCCCTGGCCTAAAATGGCCAGGATCTCACATTGCATCCTGGGCCATTTCCAGTGGCCCTGATGAATATCAGGCCACTGGACCCAGATGGCCCTGGAGGGGAAAGTGAGGTTGGTGATCTTGCACAACATTCTCTCACTCAAATCAAAGTCAACTGCAACTCATGTCATCATCTTGATGCCATGGTCCTCTGAGAACAAAGGACATACACAACAATAATCTCAGATTTCAGACACAGCTCAAGCTGGGAATTTTCAAGCTCTCAGTGCTCACAAAGAGGACTATTTCAAGACAAGCTGAACTACTGTCCCCCTAGTCTGAGCTCTAAAAGTTTCTAACCTAGGTCTGGGTATGAGCAACATGCCTGTGGGCTTGTTTCTTTTCAAGTTTCAGTGTGATGCTACTGGTCCAACCCATGATCCACAGAGATAGAAAATTCTAATGCTTCTGAACCTTAGGTTAGCCTTCAGGCTGGGATTTCTGCCTTGGTTGCTCCACTACAAGCTTCAGACTGGGCAACAGACTGAAACTGAGACCTCACTCCACTCCTAGGTTCAGAGTCTCATAGCTGATGCTTGCTTCTGAACTTATTCCTCAGTCAGTATGCATTTTTAACAGCTTCTTATCCTGGAATGCCTCCCCTGCCACAGATGTCTCTCCCATTTCACCCTGCATCTGTGATCTGGAAATGGGTAGTGAGCAATAAAGCTGTCAATTCACACCTATTTCTGTATCCGACATGAGGTCATAGTGCCCAAGGTATGAGTCTGGAACCTTGTCCCACTGCACAGCCTCCACCTTCTTTAGTCACTGAGTGCTGGAATGTTATAGCTAAACCCTGAACCCCTAGGCAGTGTAAACAAACCTGTCTGTTTTGTACCAGCCTATGCTAGAAAGAAAATGACTCACTGTGACTTTTCTTTAGCTTTCTCCATTAAAATTCAGGCTGGTGCATTTTCTGTATATTTTGAAAGGAATTTTGTGGGAAGGAACTCACCACACTTCCTTCTATATCTCCATTCTAACTCTACCTTCAAGCCCAATTATTCGTCAATGAACTCTCCTTGACCTGTTTTCCAGGTCAGTTTCTTTTAACTCAGTCATTCTGCATTTTCTTCTGTTTTTGTTTCACTCTTTGATTTGTTCTAATATTTCTTACTCTCTATCTGAGCCACCAGTTTTTGTTTGGTCTTTTGTAGTTTTCAAGAAATCCATTATTGGGGGAAGGTTTACCAGGCCCTCTTCTAAGCTATAAATTCTTTCAGTTCAGTCCTCCAGATATTAATTTTTTAATGTTTTGCTTCATTTCTTCTAGATATGTATATAGCCTTTGTAGAAAATCCATTTTCCCCCTTTGAGTGTCTGCTTGAACTTGCTACAGATTCCTTCAATGGGGTAAGAAGTATGACTCTTTAGAGCTAATAATTTTATACTGGTTGTCTTTTTCTTTAATTTATTCTTCTCTTTAGTATTTTTTTTTATAAATTTATTTATTTAACTTTTTACATTCATTTTCACAAGATTTTTCATTCCAAATTTTCTCCCCATTTGTCCCCTCCCCACTCTCCAATACACTGAGCATTCTAATTACCCATATCACCAATCTGCCTTCTCTTCTTTCACCCCTCCTTTCCCTTACCCCATCTTCTCTTTTGTCCTGTAGGGCCAGATAACTTTCTATTCCCCATTACCTGTATTTCTAATTTCCTAGTAGCAAGAACAATACTCAACAGTTGTTCCTAAAACTTTGAGTTCCAACTTCTCCCCATCCCTCTCTCCCCACCCATTCCCTTTGGGAAAGCAGGCAATTCAATATAGGCCATATCTGTGTAGTTTTGCAAGTGACTTCCATAATAGTCGTGTTGTGTAAGACTAACTATATTTTTCTCCTTTCTATCCTGCCCCCCTTGTTGCTATTCTCTCTTTTAATCCTGTCCCTCTCCGAGTGTTGACTTCACATTGCTCCCTCCCTTCCATTGCCCTCCCTTCCATCATCTCCCCCCACCCTGCTTATCTCCTTCTCCCCCACTTTTGTGTATTGTAAGATAGGTTTTCATACCAAAATGAGTATTTTATTTCTTCCTTTAGTCGAATGTGATGAGAGTAAACCTCATGTTTTTTTTTCTCAGCCCTCCTCTTTTTCCCTCCACTAAGAAGTCTCCTGCTTGCCTCTTCTATGAGAGATAATTTACCCCATTCCATTTCACCCTCTCTCCTCCCACTACATTTCTCTCTCACCATTTACCTTGATTTCTTTTAAGATATGATCCCATCCTATTCAATTCACTCTGTACTCTCTGTCTCTGTGTGTGCGTGTATGTGTGTATGTGTGTGTGTGCATGCACGCCTGTACATGTGTGTGTGTATGTGTGCGCCCAATACCACCAAGCACCCAGATACTGAAAAATTTCCGGAGTTACAAATATTGTCTTTCCATATAGGAATGTAAACAGTTCAGCTTTGGTAAGTCCCTTGTGACTTCTCCTTGCTGTTTATTTTTTCATGCTTCTTCTCATTCTTGTGTTTGAAAGTCAAATTTTCTTTTCAGCTCTGGTCTTTTCATCAATCAATATTGCTTGAAAGTCCTCTATTTCATTGAAAGACCATATTTTTCCCTGAAGTATTATACTCAGTTTTGCTGGGTAGGTGATTCTTGGTTTTAGACCTAGTTCCTTTGACTTCTGGAATATCTT
>CM053772.1:146372413-146408209 GCA_028658325.1 Potorous gilbertii
CTAATGTGTGTTCCCACCCCTCCTGGGGCTCCTCTCCTGGTGCTGAGGCTTGCCTGGGTGCTAGTGCAAGTTTTCCCTGCCCTGGGTCCTCTGTCCTTCCGGTTTGCCTCTGCCACTGTAGGAGGAATCCCTCTTAGCTATTTTCCTCGTCTCAGGTATTATGAGACTACTGGCCTCCTTCTGCTGTTTGTGACCTGGGATTTTTCTGAGGAAATATTTTATGGTTCTTTCATGGTCATCAAGGGAGGAGGAGACAGCATTTACTGATCACTCTGCCATCCTGGCTCCCAGAAGTTCAAGTAGGTGACTTACTGAAGTTTGATCTTCGGGCTGAAGGTCTCTGGAGCTGCTGTGCTGATATCTGGCGCTCCGCGGCTCTCACTGACTCGGTTGGGCTTGTCTCCTGCCCTTGGTGCTGCTCCTCTGGTTCCACCTGCCGCTCAGGTTTCTCAGTCCCCTCTGCTCCGCTGTGCTGGCCACACTGCGCTGTGGGCTCACCCCCACCGAACAGACCTTTCCCATGGATCCTCCAGTCCAACCTGAACTCTGAATCTGTCACCGTTTGTCTCCCACTGGATTCCACACCTCCAAAATTTGGTCAGATTCTCCTTTCGGAGGTACATGAAGGAGTTTGTCCAAGAGCTTAGGTGAGTTGTTGCTCTCGCTCTGCCATCTTGGCTCTGCCCCCCTCAGAAAATCCTTGAATTCAAATTCTTGTGGAAGTGAATGTTGAGAACTGAAAATAAATTATATCAAAAAGAAAAAAGCAACTACTGGGACAACTGGAAAATAGTATGGTAGAAACTGGGCATAGACCAAAATCTGATAACATATACCAAAATAAAGTTCAAATGAGTACACGATGTAGGCATGAATGGTGATAGCATAAGGAAATTAGGAGAGCAAGAAATAGTTTACCTTTCAGATTTATGATGAACAGAAGAATTTATAACCAAGAAAGAGACAGAAACATTATGAAATGAAAAGTAGATGATTTTGATAATATTAAATTGAAAAGTTTGTTTGCATAAAGCCCATGCAACCAAGATGAGGAGGCAAGAAGAAAACTGGGAAAGAATTTTTATAGCTAGTGTTTCTGAAAAAGGCCTCATTTCTAAAATATATAGAGACATGAGTCAAATTTACAAGAATACAAGTCATTGTATTGATCAATTGTCAAAGAATATGAACTGGCAGTTTTCAGAGGAAAAAATTAAAGCTATCTGTACTCATATGAAAAAATGTTCTAAATCACTGGATTTAGAGAGATGCAAATCAAAACAGCTCTGAGGTACCACATCATACCTATCAGACTGGCTAACATGACAAAACAGGAAAATGATAAATGTTGGAGAAAATGTGGGAAAGTTGCAACACTAATTCATTGTTCATGAAGACCTTTCTGGAGAGCAATTTGGAGCTATGCCCAAAGGGCTATAAAAATGTACATGCCCTTTGACCCAGAAATACTGCTTCTAGGGCTGTATCCCAAAGACATCATAAAAATGGGGAAATAATTCACATATGCAAAAATATTTATAGCAGCTTTTTGTGTGGTGGTCAAGAAATGGAAATTGAAGGCATGCCCATCAACTGGGGAATGATTGAACAAGTTGTGACATACGAATATAATGAAATACTATTGTGGTATAAGAAATGATGTAGGTGGACTTTAGGAAATCCTGGAAAGACTTATATGAATTGATGTTGAGTGAAGTGAGCAGAACCTGGAGAACATTGTTCACAGAATCAGCCACAGTGTGGGATGACTGATTTTGATAGACTTAGCCCTTCTCAGCAATGCAAGGACATAAAAAAATTCCAAAGGAACCATGATGGAAAATGCCATCCACATCCAGAGAAAGAACTATGGAGTCAGAAAGCAGAGTGAAGCAGACTATTTTTTCTTTTGTTATATTCTGTCTTGTTGGGTTTTTTATTTTAATTCTTCTGTGCAACATGACTGACGTGAAAATGTGTTTGATAAGAATGTATGTGTAGAACCCATATAAGATTGCATGCTGTCTTGGTGGGGGGAGGGGAGGAGGAGAAAATTTAAAACTTATGGAAGTGAATGTTGAACCTAAAAATAAATAAACTGGAAAAAAATTAAAAATAATATCATTTATATGGGTCTTTAAGGTTGGCAGAGTGCTTTACAGATACTCTTGTTTGATCCCTAAGGAATATTTTGTGTGCATGTTTGACCACTTCTGATTTGAACTTTGTACCTCTAGACTAGACACATATTTGAAGAATGAAAGATCTAATTCAAGCCTTTTTCCTTCTCAGAGACTGTAAAAAGAGTGCCTAACCATGTTGGGCCCATTTCTCCTTTCCCCAGTAGCATCTTGTTGGTTCAGTTAGTGCCTTTGACTCTCCTCCTCTCCCCTGAAGCTATCCAGGATTCAGACCATATGGTACCCATGAGCACACCTATACATTTAGGCAACTTATGGATATATCTCTCTCATAAGTCATAGGGTCATAAAAACATAGGATTTAAAGCTCAGAAGAACCTAGGCATAATCCAAAACAAACTCCTCATTTTGCAAGTAATAAGCTGCGGGGCTAGGATTTAAGCCTACATGCTTGATGTATTTGCTGAATAGACTAACAGGTGAATTATGTGTTCCAAGGACTTTTTTCAGTATGTTAGGACTTCAGATCTAAAGTCTTTTTGTCATGCTAGACACAATCTGTCTGTAATTTCAGTGAAAAAACCCAACAAACCCAAAACAAACGAAACAAAAAACACATCATACTCTGGCCAATCTAATAAGAAATTTCTCTTACTTTTTCTAAGCTAGTCCTCATGCAGCAGACATGCAACCTGGCACAAGACCAGTATTCAAGATCTTTCTTGTGGCAGGCAGGCAGTACAGTGGGTGGTGTGCTGGAAGACCTGACTTCAAATCCAGCCTCAGTCACTTACCAGCTTTGTGACTTTGAGCAAGTTACTTAACGTTTCCATAAAATAAGGATGAAAATAGCATCTATTTCTCAGGATTATTGTGAGGATCTAATGAAACAATATTCGTAAAGTGCTTAGCACAATGTCTGGCACCTAATAAGCATTGTATTAATGAAAGCTATTTTTATTAATTATCATGATTATATCTTGATACTGCTTTCCAGAACTTTCAGTCTTTTGGCATAACTTTTGATACGCCTTTCTAATTTGATAGAATTTTCCAGAAACTTTGCTTTTTTGGAAATAGCCTTCAAGAAACTATACGTGTAGCCCCAATGTCATAGTCACAACCCTTACAGGTAGCCATGAATATGATGGCACAGTTCTGAGTTGTGAACTACGTTTACATGGAAGACAAAAACAAAACATTTATTCAGACTCCAGAAAGTCACCAGAAAGTCATGTCCATCATAAAAACAAAGGAATCCATCACAGTAACCAAGAAGTCTATACTCATTAGGAGGCCTTCCCATGAACAAGCAAGGACTCAAGAGCCTAACTATCTGTTTTTCTCTCTCTGTTCTGATTGCTCTGATCTATTTCCTTTCAACTCTTCTCTAGTTTTACCTCTTCCTGTTCCACCCTTCCTGTTCTACCCCATCCTGTTTCGTGTGACTTGACTCATATGACTCAGGCTTCCATGCAGGCAGGTCACATGAATCTACTAATGAATGTGAAAGATCTTCACATTTAAATTATCATTACAATGCAATACTGAGAAATCAATATTGTGTGTGTTTATAGACCTCTTTGGAAATTTGGTGGAGCCTATGGATCTCTTCTCAGAATAATATTTTTACATGAATAAAATAAAAATACATAGGGCTGTAAAGACACCAATTATATTGGTTTTCAAGATGTTAACAAAAGTCCTCACAAGCTTTGGACCCTTGGTTGAGAATTCCTAATAAGGAAAAAGAAAGGCTATTAAGAATGACTTTCCTTTTTTTGGGTGAGAGTGAAGGAGAATGCAGAATGTTATAATGAATTATGGATAAAGTGATTCTATAAAAATGGTGAATACTTTAGATGATATTTTTCTTCCTTGGAGAATATGAAAATTCCTCTTAATTTTGGGTACTCTGTCAGCTGTTGCTGATGAAATACTGAACAAAAACTCATGAGAAAAGCCTTACAAGGAGATTGGTCACAAATTGAGTAAAGTAATGAGTATTCTATTTCTCCACTATTAGGGTAGTGTTGGATTCCATGTTAGGGTAATTGTCACTCCACAACTTGCCTTTGGAAAGTTGGAAAACCAAATGAAAGTTCTCCTAAAGTGTTAATTTTTCAGTTTGAATGTGGTTTTATTACCAACCAGTCCACAGGCAGGGAATGAGGAGCAATAGGGCAAGTGAGAGAATGGTTTTGCATTTTAGTTCAAGTTTAGAAAATTATACCTCAAATCAGAATCAGTGTACAATTCTAATTCTGAAGTTTCTTTAAGAATAAAAGCTGAAATGAAATTTGTCTTCAAGTAATTCCTCTACGTGACAAAACTCAAAAGGTCAATTTGATATTTGCTTTGCAAAATCCTTTGATTGTACATAACTATATGCTTATCTCTCTCTATATTAAATTGTTCATTGCAGTGACATCAAAATGATATCATTGGATTCTACGATCGTCTTCCTTTCCCGTCTTCTGAAGTCCACTTAATTTCATTTTGGCATCAGAAAATCAATGGTTTAGAAAGTAAGAACGCATTTTGCCTTTTTCCCCCAGACGGGTGGAGGGGAGCAACGGATTTCAGGGAGCATCATTATTATAAGGGCCATGGTTCTAGTAGAGAAGAACTGGCACCCAAAGGGTCTCTGTTTTGTAAAATTGTCTTTAAATTTTACAAAAGCTACGACTTCGGGAGTTTTAGTTTTTGAAGTCCCAGAAATTTTGATAAAGAAATATTATTTGAAGAAGGATGAAATGTAACTTTAAGGGATTTCATAGCAAGAGGAAAACATTTCCAGAGAACTAGTTGGGATCAGGACCCAAAGTATTTCTATGCTAGACCCCCATAAGTGCTTTCTTGGTAATGGGACATTTTTACCCTAATCATCTTCATAATTGCCTTGACTCCTCACTTTACCTTGGGCAATTCTATCTATGACACTAACTTTGGATTCTGTTTTTGAGCAAAAGAATGCATTAAATAGCTTGAAGCAATGAGTTAATTTCCCATAACAAAGACATCTACTGAGTTACCAATTTGCATCCTGCTCCTGAATGCCAGAACTGTGGTAGCATGATTTTGTAGAAACTCTGTCAGATGAGCCAATGTTCCAGTTAGTTAGATGAAAACATGCTAATTGTGTGGATTCCTTCTTGGTAGCTAAAAGATCTTTCCTTATATCACCTTAAGTGGGGATGGACCCAAATGAATAAATGAGCTTTAAGAGATGCTTATTTCTTCTTCTTAAAAGAATTAAAATAATTTTGAGGGGAAAAAAATCAATAAGCCTTACCCTGGGCTAATCCTTCAATGCAAAATAGTTATAATTTTGATCAATATACCTCAGGTAAAAAAAGAAATCTCTGGTTTATTTTAATTCAAAAGGCAAATCAGACATCCATCCCCCCCACACCACTTCTGATATCTCTGATAACAATGAGAATTGGCAACACTTAAAAATCATAATGGGTGGTGATTGCATAGAGTACAAGGCAAAAATTTTTAGGCAAAATGAGCAATAATAAATCTTCATGAAGCCAAATCACTCCTGAATTCTGACCTAGATTCTCTGACCAAAGACAAAAATAATTGATGTTTTTATAGCATTTTAAAGTTTGGGGAAGTATTTACACATGTATAACCTTATTTAAACCTCAAAGCAATCTTATGAGCTAGACACTAGAAGTGTTACTATTCCCATTTTCTAAATGAAGAAGCAGAGGCTCAAATAAATGAATTAAATTGCCCATAATCACCCAACTAGTAAGTATCAGAGGGAGTATGAATCTCCTTAACTTCACAGCCAACGTTCTATCCACCATACCTACTCTCAAGGGTGAGCCAAGTAAGTAAACAACCATAAACTTTTTGGAAGGAAATCTTCAGAGAATTACCAAGTTATAATAGACATTTAATGATGCTCACCTACACTTTTAAAGACCAATGTCATTTAGCTTTACAGGCAATCTAAAAGCTGTGATTCATAACACTCTCTAACCCCATTTCTACCACAATCACTGCAGTAACAGAAAGAGATTGCACAGGAAGGAGGCCCATTTTATATTTCTATTTGATTCATGAGTTGCAAAAAGAAAGAGAGGAAGGCCCCTTGCTGGTTGAAAAACTATGGGAAAACATATATAAGAGTTGCACACAGTGGGTAGGCATGAATGGGTTGCAATTTGCATTGTTGGAGGTTATAGCCATATTGATGAGATCCCAGAGCTATTGGAGCCTTGAAAGATGTGAGTACCATTTGTGTCTGGGAGTGAGAAGGCTCCTAGTTGCTTAAAGATATTGCAGTGAAAATAGCCTGTTGCTTCATAAATTACCTTCGGTGATTTTTATGTCATCAAAACAAAGCTTTCTTTTTCTTTCCAAGGTTATCAAATTTGTGGTTGGCTTGGGAGAACAGAGTACCAAAGAACTGTCCAATATAGAATGATCTATATTGGCTATTGAGGACATATTGAGTGCCATCCTGTGGCATTTTTATTGGAGGATGGGGATGAGATTCAAAGGATGTATAGATAATGAGGAACTGTGCTCTATATTTGTGTGACTAGTCAGTTTTTTGCCAACCAGCCAGCATTTGCCTAGGTTGGCCAGAAACCAATTAATTTTTTTTTCTCCTTACATACTTTTTGTTAGAATACTGAAGACAGGATGACCTGAATTTGAATCCTCCCTAAGACACATACTAGCAATGTGATATTGCACAAGTCACCTGACAAGTTTTGTGTTTTAGTTTCCTCATCTGAAAACAAGAGGGTTGGATTTGATAGCCTTTTTGATCCTTTTCAGCTCTATGAACCTATTGTAGTTCTTAACTATTATTAATGATGCATTCTGATTTGATATGTGAAATTTGGGATGCTTGAGAGACATTCAGGTAAAAATGTCCAGCAGGCAATTGGCAATGAGGGATTGCACCTCAGGATAGGGGTCAGGTATGAATATGTAGATTTAGGATATGATCAGCATAGATACAATATGGAACCAGTATGAGCTAATGGCTAATGAGATGAAAGAAAGAGACAAAGAAAGACAGAGACAGAAACACACATATACACACACACATACAAAGGGAGGGGCGGGAAAGAGAGAGAGAGAGAGATAGAAATTGTCTTTTGAATACTCCAGGGAGAGATAGCATAGATTGCATTGTTATTAACAATACTGGCTATCTGGTAACCCCAAACTTGATCCATTATACAAATATGGATCACAACTCCTTGTTATCAGCCCATCCTGTAAGAATTTGCTCCACATCCTTCCATAGGAGTGCTACCTCAGGGACCCTACTCAATAGGCCCTCAAGAGTCAACATAGATAATTTTATGCTGGACAGTCTTCATTTTGTACTGGATAGTGCTTTGGTATTCCATTTTCCCAAGACACCACAAGACCACCAATGGAAGGTGTTCGTTCACCTGGAGTGCAAGCTTCTCTGAAACCTGACATCTAGTAAAACTTGTTTTAACTTTAATCATTCTTGTTAACACAGTACTAATCAACTTCTGTTGTTATACTATCAACACTGGCTAGACTTCAAAGCCCTATGGAATATCTCTTGTCTCACACTAGCAATGGTTGGCATTTATTCCCTGTTTCTGTTGCTCCAGCATACACCAAAGAGAAGTTTATATGTCATGACTGCCATAATAAAATGGTTTGCCAGCTTATGTAGAGCCCAGCCAATAACAACCCAATGTAGATTTCTACTCATGGAACTGGAGGTATAAGGGATATCAGAAGTCATCAAATCTAACCCTTTCATTTTACAGATGAGGAAAGTGAGGTGCAGAGAGGGGAAATGACTTGAGCCTATGTCCTGTGACTTAAAATTGAGCATGTTTTCCACTGTATGATGATGCATTTAATACGAAGACCATTTCTGCAAATTATTCCCTACCTGCTTTGTTTCATCTACTGTTTTGCCCTGTTACTCTCTATGAGTAGTGCTTTAAACTTACTGTCTCCCTGGAGTATTCAAAGGGCAAATTTCTTTTTTTCTATTCTGTGTATGTGTGTGTGTCTGTCCTCTCTGTCACTTTCTGTCTCTGTCTGTCAGTCTCTGTCTCTCTGACACTTTCTTTCATCTCATTAGCTCATACTGGCTCCACATTCTACCCATGTTGATCATTCCTAAATCTACATATTCATCCCTGACCCCTATCCTGAAGTGCAATCCTTCATTGCCAGCTGCCTGCTGGACATTTTTACCTGAATGTCTCTTAAGTATCCAAAACTTCACATATAAAACAAAACAAAACTCATCATATTTCTTCATAAACCCATCCCTCTTCAAGGTTTTCCTGTGGCTTTTGAACCCTTTACTATCCTTCCAGTTAGTCATCTTTGCAATCTTTGGGTTCTCCTTGATGCCTCATTTTCCCTCACATCTCCCTACCATCACATCCATTCAGTTACCAGACTTTGTAATTTCTGCCTTCACCATATCTTTTCTATCACCTCTCATCAGCCTCCTAAGTGATGTTCCTTTCTACAGTGTATCCCCCTCAAGAGGCAGCTTAGTAGCACAATGGATAGAGTTCTGGGCCAGGAGTGAGTAAAATGACTAAAATTCTGGCCTCAGACACTAGCTGTGGAACCCTGGGAAAGTCACTTAATCTCTGTCTTCCTTAGTCTCTTTGATCCTAAGATGGAAATAATAGCACCTACCACCAGGGTTTCTGTGAGAATCAAATGAGATAATATTTGTAAGCCCTTCGCTATTATATGATAAATAATAAATGCTTATTCCCTTCCCTTTTAAATTCATGTTCCCCACAGCTACTAAACTGATATACTTAAAGAACAGATCTTATCAGAACCCACCCTCAAGAAGTTTCAAAGGCTTTTTATTGTCTCTAGATAAAAATACAAACTTTTCGGAAAGGGAGGCAATTTGAGGTGCAGCTAGGTGGTGCTTGCTCTGGAGTCAGAAAGACTCAACTTCCTGAGTTCAAGTTTGGTTTCAGACATTTAATAGCTATATGACCTTGGACAAGTCACTCAACCCTGTTTGGAAAAGGAAGTGGCAAACCACTCTAATACCTTTGCCAAGAAAACCCCAGATGGGTTCGTTAAGAGACTGAATCACTGAAAAATGACTGAACATCAACAACAAAGGTTATCTGAAGCCCTTCAAAATTTGACTTTAACATATATTTCATGTTTTTGCTAGTTTCATTTGGAAATCTTAACCAGGCTGAAAATACACCAACCACTTATGGGCCAAATTCCAGTACTGATCAATGCAGAAGCTTCAAGTGATTGGGTAGTTTACCCCTCCTGAGTCACCCCTGTGGTCATGGTCCTCCCCTCTTAAGGACTCAGCCACCATATTTGTTTCCTTCAGTATTAGAAATCTCATTGAGTGTATAGACTTTTTATTGTTATCTTTTTTACTCCCTAGTGCGTAGCACAATGGTGGGCACATACTAGGTCTGTAATATATGATTGCTGATTGAACTGAATTTCCATTATATAAGAATAGGGAAAAAAACGACTGATCTGTTCTCCTCTCTTCCTTCCACTCACTTGACCATCCTCAGAGAGCAGTTGTGTCTTGCTCTATCTATAATTCAATTTTAGTCTTGGATAATTCACAACGTATCTTAGTCCTTAGTGAGACAGAGAAGTGAACACAGAGGTGGGTTAATGG
This sequence comes from Potorous gilbertii, assembly GCA_028658325.1. Taxonomy (NCBI): domain Eukaryota; kingdom Metazoa; phylum Chordata; class Mammalia; order Diprotodontia; family Potoroidae; genus Potorous; species Potorous gilbertii. Next base: position 146,382,227 of record CM053772.1, read on the forward strand.
CTCTGGGTCTTCAGAAGTGATATCTGATGCCATTTTTCACCTGTAACTGAGTGCTGTTAGTATTCCTGTTGTCATTTCTTACCCTTTGGGGGCATTCTGTAAATGTGTTTAGTTGATAATAACTAATCTATTTCCAAAATGTTTAAATTTTTTCAAACTGCTTGTACATTTTTAATAAAATTTATCCTTATAAGAGTCACATCAAATGTATAGGACAAGCATTAGTATTCTCCTTTTGAAGGTGAAGAACAATACAGAGGAGTTAAATCACTTCTCCTAAGTTACAGTCCAGTATGTCAGGGTAAATGTTGAGTTCTGCTAATTTCTATTATACTACTTTTCTTTCTGTATCTGATAAAAAAATATTTAAAGGTACCTAGTTTGACTACCAGTACCCACAAATGCTGGTATAGTGGAAGTCTCCCTTAATTTCAAATAAAGGACTTCAGAAGTCCCTTAGATTGCTGTAACTCACCCCAGCAATTTGAGTCAGAATTTCCTAGTTGCTTCTGAGAACTGGGAACATTGGGAAACCTCTACTGGTTTTCATTAATGTTTTCAAGCATTTGCAGATGCATTTGTGTTAGCTCACAGGATACAGTAGGCTGCTGAGAAATTCCGTTCTTGCCATCAAGAAATTAGTCATGTCTGTTCATGAGCAATGTATAGACCAGGCATATGCTATATATGCCTCTGAATTTTCATAAATTGGCTAACTTTCTGCCCTTGTCCTTGCCAAGCTGTGAATATCTTGCTATTTTGGATGTGGTTACTATTAATTAAGTCATATCTAATCATTGCCTCCATCATGGAAACACTTGTTTCAAATGGCACATCCTCTAGACTTGCAAAACGGACCATTTTTGTCTCTCTGAAGCTCTCTTTTCCTGTTCAATATATAGTAAACTAAGAAGCTTCATAAATAAACTACAGTGGATTAAAGGCATTTTAAGCGTGACATAAGAAAGCATTAAGCAGCTGGGCACAAATTTAAAACGTTTTTAGTTTGACCATTATTTCATCAGTTGTATCTGCTAGGAAAGAAATAAAAAGAAACGAACTTGTTTTTCTCTTCTAAACTAATTTCCTATATAGGGCCAGGCACTTAAAAACTACAACAATAAGATGAGAAATTTTTCCTGAAAAAAAATCAAGTCAAACTTTTCTCCCACTCCATAAAATACTAACATCTTTCTCAGGTACTCTCCATAATTAATGTTCATAAAAAATGGTCATTGTGTATAAGGTGAGTCATATTTTAAATTTCTTTTTAGGCTGTGGTTCAGTTATTGTTTTCTACTTTATGAACCTTGCTGAAATAAACATTAAGGAAATTTGCTACACAACACCATATATAATGGAGAAAGATGACTCAAATAGCCCCTTTATTGGCTATCAGGAGAAATATTCATTTCTTAGAGTGGGAACACTATGGAGCTACCCTTCTTGCAAGGGCCCCAGTGAATTACTGTAATGAATCTAAGTAATGGTAGTCAACTTCTCAAGTTGCTGGTTCAGCTGAAAATACTTTTGGATCCACAGAATAGAAGGATGCTGGGTCTGTGTACTTAGACCCATTGAAAGTATCAAGTCAGGCTAAGAGCTCTTCTTGATCAATGGAAGATGAAAGTAGAATTGAAAATGCTGTAGCTACATGAAGGCAAACAACTTATCAGGCTCTGAAAACCATTTGGGTGGATGAGATTTAAAGGATTCAGAGATGTTAGTGGTTCTGTCTTTCAGCACTCTACCTTACTAACGACTTAATGTTTTCTTCCATCCTAATAACTGTAGCCACCAAATATACTGAGTAGTTGTAAGTGCAACACAGAAAGTCAATTTGGACTATCAAAGCCCAGAAAGTTAAAACAATCAAAACAATATATCCCCACTTTGGATCCCACGTTGCTTTTTAGCATGTCTTAGACTGTGTCTAATAAATCATTTCTACAGTTTTAGATGCAGTTGCCATTGTTTCTTCATTTTATTTTAACCTAAGAAACCAACTTATTAAAACTAGCTTTAACATTAGAGCTTGAAGAGTTGTGAGAAATTATATTCTTTACATATGTATATATTCTTTATATTCATTTTATCAATGGGGAAACCAAGGCCCAGAAAGATCAAGGGAATTTTTCAAGGTCACACATAAAGACAATGACTGAACTTGGGAGTAGAATTCTGATCTTCTGATGTTAGTGTTCTTTCTTCTACTATACCCTATCACCTTCCCCTCTAATGAGAGTAGGATTGAATTTAATTTCACAAACACTTCTGAAGCACTTACTCTGTGCAGAGCACTCTACTAGACACTGGGGGGTAGGCATAGAAATAAATAAGACATTGATCTTCACCTTCATAAAATTTATGACTTAGTAAGGGGCTATAACTCACACACAAATAGCTATAAAGTAGAGAAAATGGCAAGGGCAAAAGAGAAGCCCAAATAAAGTGCTTTGTGAGTTCTGAAGAGGGAAGGATCATTTTTATCTGGAAAAGTGCGATAGGATTCTGGGGATATTTCATGGAGAAGCTGTAATATGAAGTAGGCCATGCAGTAGAATGGAAGAGAAAATATTAATTGTTGACTATGTGCCAAGTGCTGCACTAATTACTGGAATTACATATAGAAAAGCAAGAAAGTTGCTGTTCTTAAAGGGGTTCATATTCTAATTCGAGGAGACAACACAATTTCATTTGCAGAGCAGATGTGTAGATGTGGTGTGTAGAGTCTGGCAGCAAAGCAGCAAGGTGCATGGTGTAGACGCTATGATTTTGGGGATCAGAGACTGAACATATGATCCCCAACCAATGACTTCTGGGAAAGAGGTAATGGGCCCATGTGTTGGTGTAGCCATGAATGATGAGTAAAATTTCCAAAGACATTCCAAGATTAGAAGATGGTGTAAGCAAAGAAATGAAAGTGGGTGATAATGGAATTTATATAGCAGAAAGTGAATAATATAGTTTGGATGGAGGGTAGTATTTGTGGAGGATTCTAGTGTGAGATAAAATTGGAATGGTAGAATGATACCAGATGGTGGAGGGGCTTGAAGCTTGGATTTTATTCGGAAGATAATAAGAAGTCTACTCTTTTTGAAGGGTTTTGAAGTTGTACTATAAAATAATAATTCTTAAACAAAAAAAATTAATCTGATACAAATGTGAAGGATGAATTGGAGGGGAGAAAAAAGGAATCAGGAAGATTAAATATAGGTTATTGAAATATTCATATTGGCATTGGTAATACATTGAAGAGGTAGATCTGAGAGATATTGTCTACAGAGAATTTTTGAATGTGGGAAATGAAGAAGAGAGATTATGCATTTAAAGCATAGTAAAAAATCTGTGAAGAGGTACGAAAAGATGGGAGGCTAAATCAGGGCAATGGCTCTCAGTAGGTCAGTTTGACTAGAATATAGTGTATGTGAAGGGAGTCAATATGAAATGAATTTGAAAAGATGAGTGGCAGCCAAACTGTGAAGGGTCTTGAATGTAAAGCCAAGATATTTGTGTTTTAATCTAGAGGCAATAAGAAATCACTGAAGAGTTGTAAATAGGATAGTGTTGTAGTCAGAAGTATATTATTAATATTTATTATTAACACAGGAATATTAATCAATAAATACTTTATTTCTATATTAGTATTATGTGTTATTAATGTAAGAATATTAATTAGGCATTAATTTATCAAATGATTTGGAATAGGTAGAGTGATTGGGAGATGACAGCAATAACACAGATTTGGAATGAAGGCCTGATGTATTGGGATTCCAACAGGAGTGGAAAAAGATGTGGAGAATCATGGGTTCCCCAAAGATATTTAATTGTAAAATTAATCATAAATCAAAACAGCACGAGAAACTTGATCCCTTGACTACCAGTCCAGCAATCTATGCAAATCTCCTTTTTTCTATCCTTGTTTATTCTATTTACATAAAACAAAATTCCGTTTATGTATGACCTCAAATTCATGTTTTAAAATTGAGATTAAATTGCCAAGAAATACATATTACTATTTTGCTACATTTCCCCTCAATACTTCTCAGACTCATGGACAACGTTCCAAAGAAAGCTCACTTTCGCACAACATAACTGTGGAATAAAATGGTTACTTATTTAGCTCTCTGTCTTCTAGTTTTAAAACCTTAGATATTGCTTAGAAGGACTTTTCCCTGGTTTTGAGGTTTAGTGAAAGGTGACTGAACACAAATATTGCTCATTCTTTTCTCTTAGAACATGAACCAAATAATATTTCTTTTTTCTAATTGTTAATTTCACAATTATATGTGTTTTATGGTTCAGCACATAAGTGAACTAGTCTTTCCCCAATAATTGCACGGGCTTAAATATAGTGTCTCTAGTGTATCTGGTTAGTTATAGTTACTAGAAAAGTTCTTTTTTCCTGACTTCATGCCTAACGTTGCCTTTCCATTCAATGCTTCTGGCTCTTCCCTTTGGGGCTGAGTAATAAGAATCATTGAATCATAGAATTAATTGGTTGGAAGATTTCTTGGAGATTTAATTCCATTCAGTTGGGTTTCAACATAAATGTTATCTATTGCTTGCTATGGGCAGAGCATTCTACTGAGGGCTTAGAGAGATACAGAATATATAAATATTATAATACAGAATATTTATGTAATATAAAGTACATAAAATATTTTTCCCTCATAGAGCTTACAGTCTAGTATAGGAATATTACACATATCCAGGAAAGTATAACACAAAATGTAGGAAGAGACTGCTTGGAAAACTCCTTTCCTCTCAAGAAGCTGACGGTATAATGTCTGCTTCTGTAGGATTTGTGGTCCTATGGAATGAAGTAAGCTGGCATCTGCCTCAGAGAATAAGAATGACCAGTTGAGTAGGAGTAGAAATAGGAATAAATCAAGCTGGGTCCTAGTAGAAAGTGAAGTAAATCAGGATGGTGAACTAAAGAGAGATGGCATGAGCTACTCCAGAGCTATTGGAGCTGTTATGGAATGAAACTGTTTCCAGATAAGGAACATGATGTGGCTCTTCATCCAAGTCTTCAACCCTGGGAATGTCCAAGAGTATACCCAAGACTTCACTACCAGAGTTACGTCCTTTCCACCAGAATAGTGAATGATTCCCAAACTAACTTTTGGTAGGGAAAAGTGAAAGGACACTGTGTTCATACAGCTATTCATTTCTGTAATAATTACAGGTTTACTGTTTCAATGCCATTCCTTGTCTGGATACGTTAATATTATATAGCCTTGGATGCATTGACTTGAATTAATGTCAGATTTCTGATTTTCTAAACTGGATTGGAAGCAGGTAAACCAAGAGAGGCAAATTAATTTTAAAAGCCTTCAATATATGAGTCTGAGTCCAGAAGGTTCTAGAAAGTGGGACCATGTGAGCCATAAAAAGTTATACAATATAAGCACAGAATACAGTAAAATAGAATATAAGGTATAGGGAAGAAGAGGAGGAATTTTACCATTTGGATGTGAAGGGATTCAGAAGGAGGTGAGGATTTAATAAATGGTTAGACATTCAAAAATTGAAATGCGCAACCGAAAAAAATGCTAGCACAGTATGAAGTCAGAAGATGGATAGAGACACGTGAATCCAGGTTCTAATATTGTTCTGTGTGACCCTGGGCAATTCTTTGAGTCTAAGATTCATTTATGGAAGACACTCCAGGATCACTCCCCTAACGTGTGCTCACAATTACAGTTTGGAATCCCGAGGGGGGACTACTACTCTCAGTGTTCTACGGAGCGTTGTTCTGGAGTTACGCTTTGGAATCTGGAACGATGGGCTCCCAAGATCCCAGGAGTGTGCTCTCTGTTAATAATCAACCAATCAGATTTAATTATCTTTTAGAAAAAATATTTGCTAAGAAGAATCTGTTTATTTCCAACATAATTCCAAAATCCCCAAAATCTCTTATCACAAATAGACACGATGTCCATGGAAAGATTAGAAAAACTTAAACTTATAGTATTATGGTAGTAAAGCTCACTTGTAGAGAACATGTGTGCCAAAGTGGTGTCTTACAACTCCTACACTGGAAGTCCTTTTTTTCTCTCATGAGGCTCTCCATAGGTATAGTTTTCTGTTGGTTGTGATGGTGTTGTCCAAGAAGCCATAACTGTAGTTTGTCTTTGCCATGAGGAGTCAGCTCCTTGAAGTTTCTTCTCCTCAGGTCACTATCATTTTGTATCTGTTGTGTGCTCCTCAGCGTACCTCCATGGCTATCAACCACTACCACTCTAGTGCTATCCAGATGCAACTGCCAATGAAACATCTGGCAGCACCTCTGGGTCTTTCTAACTCTCAAGGTTGCTTGGATACTGCCAGAAAAATCATTCTCCTAAGAACAGAAAAGAACAGATGCAAAGAGACAGGTTGTCAAAGAGAAGGGCTGGCTAGGGTCTGCAGAAAAGCACCAATAATTAGAAAGAACAGCAGACAGCTACTCCTAAGAGGAAGTTTATGTGGATTCTCCCACAGAGAGAAAAGGACTTCCACTGCAGGAGTTTTAAGTTACCACTTATTTTAAAAAAATATATTATTTAATTTATTTCAGTATGTAACATTTACTTCCAATAAATTTTGAAATTCAAGTTTTCTCCCCATCTCCCCTCTTTCTCTACCCCAGGACAGTATATATTCTAATTACCCTTAGTTACCACTTTGGCACACGCATTCTTCACACATGTATCTCACTACCATTGTAGTCTAAGTTTAAGCCCTCTCTTCCTTTGAATAGTATGTGTATTATGGGAGAATGAACACCCAGGATCTTAGAAGAAATATTCTGTACTAACTCCTTTTGGTATACCTCCTTAATAAAATATTATGTGTGCTCACAGTTGCCATAGTCTGAGATACAGAACAGCTGTCCTCCTGTCTTGACTTCAAGGAAAGTTTAAGGTAAGCTTGCCTTCTCACAACCAAAAAAAAAATATGGATGGTTGAGTTTCCCTTAGAGGTATCTCGGTGGGACACTGAGCAAGTCACTTAATCTGTATACCTTAGCTACTTCATCTGGAACATGAGAATAATAAATAGTGCCCACCTCCCAGGATTGTTGTGTGGATCAAATGAGACAATAATTGTAAAGCACTTAGCGTAATGACTGGCACATAGTGAGTACTCTTTAAATATTAGCTTTTCTCCGCCTCCTCCTTCTTCTTCTAAGTCTCACTATATAAATAAGCAACTCCGAATAATCACTTTTTCTGTTCTAAAGCTAATTAAAATCTCTTCAATATGACACACTTGTTGTTCAGTCTTCCTCTTTGTGACTCTGTGGTCTATAGCACATCAACAGCACTCTTCATGAGTTTTTGTTGGCAAAGATAATGGAGTGGTTTGCCATTCCTTCTCCAGTGCGTTAGGACAAAGAGATTAATTGACTTGCCTAGTATCACATAACTAGTATCTGAGGCTACATTTGGACTTAGGTCTTCCTGACTCCAAGGCCCAGTGCTCTATCCACTGAACCACCTAGTTGCCTCCTTACATAGTACAATGCAGACCCCTAAATCCTTATGGCCAGAAGTAAGCTTACCCCAAACTTACATTTAGCTGCTTGTGCTGGAACCAAGAATGAAATATCTTTATATGCTTCAAGTACTTGCCCCTTCCCCTATAAGATGATCTATCCCTATGATATTTACGAAACAATCATATTTGACTTCATGATTTCTAAGCTCCCTCCCAGGTCTATGAGTCAATATAGCCCAACCTCTTTGATTTGGGGGAGAGGGAACTTAGGCCCAGAGATATTAAATCCTTGCTTATGGTCACATACTCTTTTCATTAAATTTTAGAGTTCCTTTACATGTACAGAGATGGGATAATCAAGACAATGTCATCTAGTTTGAGCTCTGGAAATTAAAATGTCTTAGTAAACATCTTGTCATAGGTGGAATATGTGGAGAAGTTAGAAAAAAATCAGGATAATGGAGTTTTCTGCAAATTCAAAGGAAATGAACCAAAAAATTGGGAAGAGTGAGTTCTAGTGATCTGCAGATCACTAGGTCATTATCACTAACACCAAAAGCCTGTCTGTGTGTCACTGAAAGAATGTATGTGTTTAAATTAAAGGTCATTATATTAGCAAATAATTGGAGTCATTAAATACATTATAAAATTTTCAAATGAAATTCACCCCCACTGTATTCTTCTTTTTATTTTTATTTTATTTTTTAAAAAATTATTAATTTATTTCTAGTTTTCAGCATTCACTTTCATAAGTTTTAAATTTTCTTCCTCTTCCTCTTGATTTCCTCCCCAAGATAGCATGTAATCTGATATGGCTGTACACATACATTCTTATTAAACACATTTTCACATTAGTCATATTGCACAGAAGAATTATAATGAATGGGAGAGACTGTGAGAAAGAAAAAATAAAACAAAACAAAAAAGAAAATAGTCTGCTTCACTATATGCATTCCAACTCCACAGTTCTTTCTCTGGATGTGGATGGCATTTTCCATCATGTGTCCTTTGGAATTGTTTTAGGTCCTTGAATTTCTGAGAAATGCTAAGTCTGTCAAAATCAGTCATCCCACACTGTGGCTGTTTCTTTGAACAATGTTCTTCTGGTTCTGCTCACTTCACTGAACATCAATTCATATAAGTCTTCCCAGAATTTTCTGGTCTGCCTGTTCATCATTTCTTATAGCACAATAGTACTATATTCATATGCTACAACTTGTTCAGTCATTCCCCATTTGATAGGCATTTCCCTCAATTTCCAGTTCTTGGCCACCACAAAAAGAACTGCTATAAATATTTTATACCTGAGGTTCTTATCTCTTTGGGATCCAATCCAAGAAGTAGCATTTCTGGCAGAGCATGCACATTTTTATAGCCCTTTGGGCATAGTTCCAAATTGCTCTCCACAATGGTTAGATCAGCTCACAGCTCCACCAACAATGAATTAGTCTTCCAACTTTCCCACATCTTCTCCAACATGTATCATTTTCCTGTTCTGTCATGTTAGCCGATCTGACAGGTGTGATGTGGTACCTCAAAGCTGTTTTGATTTGCATCTGTCTAATTAATAGTGATTTAAAGGGCATTTTTTCGTATGACCCTAGATAGTTTTAATTTCTTCTTCTGAAAACTGCCTGTTCATATCCCTTGACAATTTATCAATTGGGCAATGACGTGTTTTCTTGTAAATTTGACTCAGTTCTCTATATATTTTAGAAGTGAAGCCTTTATCAGAAACACTAGTTGTAAAATTTATTTTCCAAGTTTTATACTGTGCTCCTAATCTTGGTTGCATTGGCATTATTTGTGCAAAAATTTTCAATTTGATATAATTAAAGTTATCCATTTTGCATTTCATAATGTTCTCTCTCTCTTGTTCACCATTCTCCATAAATCTGGTTGTCTTCCTCTTCTTAAATGCTTGGTTCAATACATATCTACCTACCTCTCCTGAATATGTGTTGTAAGTTTCTTGAGGTCAGTAATCATTTTTTTTACCTTTCTTTGCATCCTTAGTGCTCAACATAGTACCTGACACAATATAGGCACATGGTTGCTAAATAGAAACGGTGTATTGAAGGAGGGAAAACTTGAGGTAGAGAGATCCTCCAGCAGGCTATTTCAATAGTCCAGGAATGAAGTTATAAGAGCCTGCACCAGGGTGGTGAGAGTGTCAGAGGGGAGAAGGGTATGTATTTGAGAGATATGACAAAGGTGAAGTCAATAGATCTTGATAAGCACTTGCATATGGGGAGGAGGGAGAGTAAGGAATCTAGGATGATGCCTAGGTCATGAGTCTGAGGGACTGGGAGGATAATGTTGCCCTCTTCAGTAATAGGAATGGGAAGGAATGAGGAGTATTTAGAAGGAAGAAGCTTGTTTTTGGACATGTTGACTTGAAGATGTCAACTAGATATCCAGTTCAATATGTCTCAAAGGCAATTAGAGATGTAAGATTGTTGGTAAGCATAAAGTTTTGGGCAGAATAGGTAGATTTGAGGAATCATCAGCTTATAGATGGCAGCTAAATCCATAGGGGTTGATGTAATCACTAAATGAAGTAGAATGGAGGGTGAAGAGAATAGAGTCCAGGACAGAACCCTGAGGGATATCTATAGTTAGAGGACATGGCCCAGAGGAAGATCCAGCAAAGGAGACAGAGAACAAAGAGATCAGACAGGAAAGTGGTGTCAAAAACCCAAAGAGAAGAGAGTTTCAAGAAGGAGAGAGTGGTGAGAACTGAGAAAAGATCATTGAATTTGGTAACTAAGAGATCATTCAAAACTTTGGAAAGTGCAGTTTTAGAGGAATGATAAGGCTGGAAACTGGATTATAAGGGGTTAAGAAGAGAATGGGAGGAGAGAAGTGGAGGTACCTATTGTTTGACCTTTTTTTTCCTCATTTGAGAAATGGGCAGGGTCGAGGTTTGTGATTACTTCCACACTTCCAGCTCTGAGTTTGACATTGGATTAGGAAGGAAAGAGGATGTAGGCAGAGATCCAATGGAAGCTATTTCAGTAATCAAGGCACAAGGTGATGAACATCAGTATGAGCTATTATTTAGCCCTTTGTCTGCTTTTCCTACTTTCCTTAAGAAATTATTCTACCTTCTCTCAAGTCTTTCAATTATCCTCCTTGTTTGGTATTCAAGCAAAATTTTTCTTTCTTTACTTTCCTGTCTTTTAGTCTTAATAATCCCACCTTGAGATCCTTGGGAAAAAAATCCTCCTACTTCTTGACTTTATTACTTTTTCTCATTTTCCATGTAGTTAAATTCAATGGGGACCTTTTACATTATAATTCTCCTTCCTCACCCCAATTCCCCAAAGCATAAAATTATCCCCCACTGACATAACTACCAAGTTTATTTAGAGTATTTGTGAAAAAAATGATTTTACATCCCATAATTGCCTCAATCTGTTAGAAAGATAGCCTCATTGTGGCAGTGAAGTATATTTACATCTTTTAAAATATTCAGAAGGAGTACCTAACCAAATTCCTTAGCTTAAATGCTTTTTAGAGCATTTAACTTTTAAATTCATGTCATTTTAGTTCTTAGATATTCTGAAGAAAATCTGTCCAATCAACAACTGTCAAGGTGAAATATTTGAAAAAAATGTCTATTGTTCTCACTTCAACAAATTCTGTCTTCTTTAGTATTCATGTTTTTTTCCCACATAAGTATTGTTAAACTAAATAAAATCCTGTTGTTTGTGTGTATATGGATTATGGCTATGTGCTAAAGACAATGTTTTGACTGTCTATTAAAAGTGCAGTAAATATGCATATGGTGAAGTTTATAGTTCATCTATTTATTTCAGTGTGATGTAGTGGAAAGAACATTGAACTAGAAACCAAATGCTTTAAAGAAAACTCAAACCAATAAACCCAGTCAGATTTTATGCTCCCTATATCTTTTGGTCAATTCCACAGTAGTGAATATGGGTTCTAACCTAGAATATCAGTGAAAACTTGCCTGTTCCTATCTCCTATTTTCACCAAGAATATTCTCTTCGAATGCTGCGGATGGTTGAGTTTTTGTCCCAACACAATAGGCACTTAATAACTTTTTGTTTATTTAAATGCTATTCCTCCAAAGAAAACTGTGTGAAGGTCATCTCATAAAGATTTGATAAAAATGAAAAAGTAAGTGTATATATTGCTAATGTCTTCTTGTTGAACTTTATTTTTTTGGTTGGTGCTACTACTTTTGGTGATTTTCATATTCTTTTGTTATCTTCTCATGTTTGAAATTCAGTGACCAGGGGCACAAATTTATTACATATATAATAGGCATGTCCTGGTAAATGTTTAACTACTGGATCTCTGAAAAAAATGTCCACACACTATACTTCTAAGTTTCATCTTTATTATTAGCATTTTCTCCATCAATTTCTTAAGTCTAGACAATCAACAAAAAAATTAATTGGTAGTTGGTTTGTGAGACGTGAATGCTCACCTTGAAAACTGCAATGAGTTTTCAGGAGCTGGTTCTACCTTTCCCTCTCATGTTTACTTCATCAGATCTGGCTGTTTTCAATGTCATCTTTTAAAGTACAGATAGCGTTTGCTTATGTGAGTAGACAGATTCTCTTCAGAAGAGAAGTGTGTGTAGAATTCAGTAGGCCATGACACTAGCCCAGTACAGATTCTGATGGAATAAAAATATGTGCATTGTACCTAGGGAGAGTCTAAGTGCAAACTCTCAGGAGACAGACAAGAGATAGGAAGTTTTAAACAAAAAAGACAGAGGAGAGTAATGAACCCATGTACCTCCAGGTCCAGTGGCTGGAGGCTGAGTCTCAGTGTCTGTAAGGTGTTGCATTTAAGCCATGAAACGATGAAGCCCTGGAACTTTTAAGTATCAGTTTTAGTATAAGAATCATAGCTTAGGGATACTTACAACCATTGATTACCAATACCAAAAGTGTTTCTGCCTGAATAACTGAAAAATGCTGATGTCTCCATACTTTGAGCTGCAGATGCCTCAGTTTGTGAAAGGATAGCCCTGGCATCATTTAAGGAAACAAACCTGGATGGTAATGGCAGAAGTTAGGCAGAGTGAAATGCAGCTTCCTGGCTTCACTTCTGCCTGTCTCCTCTCTTTCCCTTACATTTCTGTCTCCCTAACTTGAAATTTCCTGTTTTTTTCTCATTGTCATGGTACAGACTTCAGGAGATAGTGAAGGATAGAAGGCCTGGGTATGCTATGATCCATGAAGTCACAGAGAACAGACACAACTAAACAATAACAGTATCAACAACAACATGGGAGTTTGCCTTTAGTGAGAGCTGCAGACACCCTCATCCACCAATGTGCTCTCGTTTTCAGGTAAGTTACACATAGCCAGTTGAATTCTTCACAGAATTATAGAGGGATGAAATTTCCAAGACCATATTTTTTTACATTTGCATAGTATATTAGATATACACACATATGCAGACACACATGTATATTCTAATATGTATATATTCTTAAACTGTAGGTTGAGCTGGGAGGTACTAGAGTCAGTTTGAATTGACTCATGAGAATCTATTGTTAAATTGTCAGTGTGACCAAAATCATCAAATGAAACAAATCAGGGCTTGATTTAGTACTCTGTCAATTGTCTGCACTTAAGAAAGTGATGGAGAAAATGCTAATCATATAGATTAAACTTAAACATGCATTCTTCATTGTGTGTCCATATACACACATATATTCACACATACCTGTGTATCTACACATATGTATATATGCACAAGCATAAACATATAAACACATGCACACACACATATACACATACAGATACTGACATACACATATAAATATTTGGAAAGTCAGTTATTAAACATTTTCCAGCATACCACTGGTTAGTAACCTTGCCAGTCATCTTATACTTTACTCTCCTCCATACACTCTATGATCCAACTCTACTGGATCTGTTTGTTGTTTCTCAACCATCACACTCCATTTTCCAGAATTAGCTTCTCTTTATTTCCCAACTCCATGCATTTGTACTGGCTATTTCCTCCCTGGAAACTTCTCTCCCTTTTAGCTTATGACTTAGCTTCTCTGGTTTGCTTTAAGATCCCAGTTTAAATCCTACCCCTTACAAGAGGTCTTTCAGAGCCTTTCCCTTCTCCCTTCCCACATGCTTAATAGTCCTTTCCCCTGAGATGATGGTCCATTTACACGATATACATCCAATGTGTACATAGGTATTTGTATATTGTTTCCTCTATTGAAAATGTGAACTTCTGGAGAGCAGAAACAATATTATTGCCTTTCTCCAAGTAAACACTTAATAAATGCTTTTTGATTGACTGAATGGTGCTCAGAACTGAACGTAATACTTCAGATAAATTCCAACTAGGGCAGTTCCTAGAAGCTAGGCATAACATAGTGAATGATGTTTGACTTGAAGTCAGAAAGACCTAGATTTGAATTCTGACTCAGACACTTAATTGTGTAACTTTGGGCAAGTCTAAGATTCAGTTTCATTTTTATCTGTAAAATGAGGAGATGGAGTGTTAAGATCCAGTTCTAAACATATGTTTCTATGATTTTGATTCATCTTAACATTTGGCACTACATCTCTTGAAACACCTGGATTCTTGTCTGAGAAACTGCTATCGAGCTACTTCCCCCCAATTCTATATTGGTAAATTTGACCTTTTTTCTAATAAGTATAAGGTTTTGCATTTATCTTTTGAATTTCATCTTATTAGAGACCGTAGCTCAAGAGTGAGAAATCTGCAGCGTTGTGGCCACATATGACCCTCTAGACACTGAAGTGTGTCTCTTTGACTAAATCCAAACATCACAGAATAAATCTCCTTAATAAAGGGATTTGTTCTATAACATGTTGACTCAGTCAAAAGGCTGCACTAAAGGACCTAGAAGGCCACATGTGGCTTCAAGGTTGCAAGTCCCCCACCCCTGTTGTAGCTACTTCTGATTCTGTCAGATCCTAATTCTGTCATTCAATGTGTTAACTATCCTTGCTCTGTCCCAAAGCTTTTTGTGCTAGTTGCAAATTTACTATGCTTTTATTCAAATCATTGATTTAAAAAAAATCAATAACAGAAGACCAAACACAGATCTCAAAGTTTCTCCGTTGGAGACATCCTACTAAGTTGATATTGAAGCATTGACAACTACTCTTTGAATCAGGTTATTCAACCAGTTACAAATCCACCAATATGTATTATTTTTTCAGTTGCTTATCTTTTTTTAAAAAATTATTTATTTACAGTTTACAACATTCACTTTCACAAAACTTTGAATTTCAAATTTTCTTCCCATCTCCTGGTCCCCTCACCCCAGGACAATGTGTATTTTTATTGCCCTTTTTTGCAATCTGCCCTCCCTTCTATCACCTTGCCTCCTTCCTCTCATCTCTTCCCTTCTATTTTTCTGTAGGGGAAGATAGATTTCTTTACCTTTTTCTTTGCCCCATTGTCTATATATCTTATTTTCTAGTTGCATGTAAAGACATTTTTTAACATTTATTTTTAAAGCTTGAGTTTTACATTCTCTCCCATCCTCCTTCCCCATCCACCCTCACTGAGAAGGCAAGCAATTCGATATAACTTACACATGTGTAGTCCTGCAAAACACTTCTATAATCATCATGTTGTGAAAGAATATATTTCCCTCTATCCTGTCCTGCCCTCCATTTATTCTATTCTCACCTTCGACCTTTCCCTCTACCAAAGTGTTTGCTTCCTACTACCTCTTCCCCCAATCTGTCATCCCTTCTATTATCCCCCCTCTCTTATCCCCTTCTCCCTAGTTTTCCTGTAGGTTAAGATGAACTTCCATACCCACTTGAGTGTGTATGTTATTCCCTCTTGAAGCCAAATCTGCTGAAAGGAAGGCTCACTTATTCTCTCTCACCTTCTCTTTCTTCCCTCCATGGTAAAAGCTCTTTCTTGCCTCTTTTATGTGAGATGATTCAACTATATTCTGCCTCTCCCTTTCTCTTTTTCCTAGTACATTCCTCTCACCACTTAATTTTCTTTTTTAGATGTCATCCGTTCATACTCAACTCACTCTGTTCCCTCTCTCTCTCTGTATATACATACATATACCACATACATGTACACACACACATATATACACACACATACATAGATCTCATAAGCTACAAATATCATTTTTCCATGTAGGAATATAAATAGTTCAACTTTAATAAGTCCCTTATGGCTTCTTTTTTCTGTTTGCCTTTCATACTTTTCTTGATTCTTATACTTATAAGTCAAATTTTCTATTTATCTCTGGTCTTTTCAGCAAGAAGGTCTAAAAATCCTCCATTTCTTTGAAGTTTAATTTTTTCCCTGAAGTGTTATACTTAGTTTTGCTTGGTAAGTGACTCTTGGTTTCAATCCTATCTCCTTTGACTTCTGCAATATCATATTCTAAGGCTTTTGATCCCTTAGTGCAAAAGTTGCTAAATCCTTTGTTATCCTGATTGTGTTTCCACTGTGCTTGAATTGTTTCTTTTTGGCTGCTTGTAACATTTTCTCCTTGGTGTGGGAACACTGGAATTTGACTATGATATTCCTAGGAGTTTTCCTTTTGGGATGTCTTTCCGGAGGTGATCAGATAATTTTT
Organism: Potorous gilbertii; assembly: GCA_028658325.1. Lineage (NCBI taxonomy): Eukaryota > Metazoa > Chordata > Mammalia > Diprotodontia > Potoroidae > Potorous > Potorous gilbertii. The sequence goes on from CM053772.1 coordinate 146,398,314, forward strand.
TTCCATTTCCATTTTACCTACTGGTTCTAGAATATGAGGACTGCTTTTCTCTATAATTTCTTGAAAGATGATATCTAGGCTATTTTTTTTATCATGACTTTCAGATAGTACAATAATTTTTAAATTATCTCTCTAGATCCATTGTCCAAGTCAGTTGTTTTTCCAAAGAAATGCTTCACACTGACTTCTGTTTTTTCATTCTTTTGTTTCTATTTTATAATTTCTTGATTTCTCATAAAATCAGTAGCTTTTATTTGCTCCGTTCTAATTCTGAAGGAATTATTTTCTTCAGTGAGCTTTTGAACCTCCTTTTTCATTTGGACAATTCTTTTTTAAGGCATTCCTTTTCTCATTGGCTTCTTGGACCTCTTTTGCCATTTGGGTTAATCTAATTTTCAAGGTGTTATTTTATTCAGCATTTTTGGATGTTTTCTTTAGTGAGCTGTTGACTTATTTTTCATGATTTTCTTGTATCACTCTCATTTCTTTTCCCTATTTATCCTCTGCTTCTTTTACTTGATTTTTAAAATCTTTTTTAAGATCATCCATAGCCTAAGACCAATGTAAATTTTCTTAGAGGCTTTGTATGCAGGAACTTTGGCTTTGTTATCTCCTTTAGGCTCTATTTTTTGATCTTTCTCATCATCAGTGATGTAAGAAGATAACTTCTTCTCAGATAAAGTAAGAATCTACAGTCTCTTTCTTTTTCCCCATTTGCTCATTTTCCCAGTTAATTACTTGACTTTTCAGCTCTTTGTTAAATGCAGGGGTCCAGAAGTGACTTCCAGTTCAGCAATGACTGCTGACACCCTAGGGATGGGACTGGGACTGGGACTGGGGCTATACCTTCCCTCTCAGCCAGATGAGAGGCCCTTCCCACTGACCTTAGAAGCTATCTTTGGTGTTTGTGGATTGAGAGGTTTGGAAACCATAGCAGTCACCAGCAATTCAGTCCCCTAAGGCCTACTCCAACTCCATCTGCACTGGCATGGCCCACTTCAAACTATAAGCCACTCCCAACCCTTCCTTCTGACCTTCCAGATTGTCTTGAGCTGGAAATTTGTTTCAGTCTGTCATTTTGTGGCTTCCGCTGTCCTAGGATTTGTTCAGAGTCATTTTTTGGTTTTTTGAGGGGCCTGGGGGAGAACTTTATCAGGTCCTTGCTTCTGCTCTACTACCTTGGCTTCATCCCCACCCATATGTATTGTTATCCAGATGATATCTCTCCATGTTCCCCAAAGAATAGTATAAGCTGTTTTATTTTTCAAAAACCTGTTTTACTGCTTCTTGTCTTTACGTGGTAATCATCTTTATTCAGTTAACCCTGATTGATCCTTTGGGACAAAAAACCCCGCAGAAACAAAGAAAATGGACAACTTAACTGACAGTATTTGCAATATTCTCTCATACTAGTTCCCCACTTTTGTACCACAAGGAAAGAAGCATGTTTCATTTTATCTTCTCTAGGGCCTCCATTGATTTTTCCGTTTTTTAGAGTTGATTAAACTAGTTATTATCATTTAGTGAAACTTCCATTTACATTGTTGTAACCATTGTGTTTAGTGTTGTCTTAATTCTTCATATTTCCCTCTAGATCAGTTCTTATAAATCATTCCATCTTTATCTGAGTTCCTGTACAATATGTATTTATTTATTACTGTATAATAATGTTCCATAATACTTTTTAAACAATAGTTCTTCTTAGTCACTCTCTAACAGGTAAACATTTCATTTTATTCCTGTTACAAGAAGTCTTCCTAAGAACATTTTTATAAATAAACTTTTGTTCAGGTTTTTAACTCTCTTAGGATATATAATCAGTAGTGGGATCACAGGAACAAGGGATTATGGAAGTTTAGTTTTTCTTGAAAAGTTCTTCACTGAAATTCACTATATTTGGGCTACTTCACAGATCCACTAGCAATGAGTAAGTGTGCTTCCCCCACTTCATCCTTTCCAACATGGCTAATTTTCAATCTTTTAAAATCATTGCCAGTTTGCATTGTATAACATTTGTGTGTATGTATGTATATATATATATATATATATATATATATATATATACACACACATATGTATCTATATATAATTCAAAAATGTATATAACATTTATATAGTGTAATCTTTCACCTAGGTTATCTTAATTTACATTTCTTTTTAGTAGTTTTAATTTCCTGTCCTCTGATCTTCAATGAATCTTCATGTGTTCATTTATAGGTTGTCAATCTTTGGAAAATTTTGAATATCCATTGATTGGTGAATGACTTGCGTTAAATACTAGCATATTTTGCAAATTAGACTTTTATTGGTTTTATCTGGTGTACATCTTTCTTAATTATGATTTTTTCCTAATTATGTCTTCACTGATCATATTAATTCAAAAACTCTCAAACTATGTGGGCTTTATAAGTTTTAAGAAATATCCCAACTAACATTTTGCACTGATGGGTCAAGTCCTTGAGAGCAGGGCTATATCTTACTCACAGGGTTCTAGTGGTAACTCTGAGAGGTAAAGTATGATTCTCTAATGCTACCAGAGCAAGCCTTCATTTTGATGAATTATTCACTGTTAACTACCAGTGATTAGCACTCCAATTTTTATTTAGCAAACTAAAATCAATTACCTTTTACAAAGGGATATTTACTGTGAATATATAACAAGAACAACAACCACAAAATGCTTTCTTCAACAGTTGGTGGCACAATCTCTCTGACATTGCCTTGGTCACTAAAGAAAATGGGCTCAAAGTTAAATATTTTTTAATGTTTCCCCAACAACCTCACTTCCAAATTTGGCATAGATGATGGGTTACTCATCATAGCTCCCTCTTGGCTCCCTTCAATTTATTTTGGGTCCAGCCAGTCACTTAAGACCTCCTTACTATCTGACTTCTGGCAGATCTCAGCATCAATTCCATCTCCTGGATTACTGATGGCTTAGTCTCTTGACCTTTCCAAGTTCAACAAAACAAAACTATCTACCAATTTCTCTTCATCTAAAAGAAGGAAAGAATAGAGATATTAGAGGTAAGGGTCAATAGCCAAGATATGTTTACCCAACTTCTTGTGCAAGAGTGCCTAAACTTCATCTCACACTCAGAGGCCCACAGCAGTCCTTGTCTCTTCATGTTGACACATCAGGCAAGAAAAACAGGCACTGTTTTGACTGATTAGAGCCTTGTGAATATACCCTTTTTGACTCAGCTGCAAATCAATAATCCATCAGTATACAACACGATCAACATACTAGAAAACAGTTGCATAATGTGACTGATCAAGCTCTGGGAATCTAACTTGATAGTCTATTGTTTGGAGAGAGTAAGTCCAGTCTTACTACTTATGAGATCTCATCTAGCATAAAATTGGACCCTTCACTTTTGCAAGAACTTTCTGAAGAGATTCTTTACTCAGTACTTGAGTTAGTGGGGTTTCCTAGCTAGAAATCCAATAGAGAAAAATATGTCAAAATTTTAATCTTAATGTTTTAAGCTGTAATTGTATGCTGGGTTTTTTTTTTAATGTGTGTTTCTCTTACAAGTCAGATAAGCTCCTTTGGAGAGAATTTTAGACCTCTGCAACTGTTTATCGGTTGAATGCTTAGATACTGATATTTATTATGCGACTGAATCCCTCCTGGCTTCTTGTACTACCAAACTATGCTTTCTAATACTGGAACTTTCCTTAGTACCTGATGCTTCCTTGCCCTGGAAGATTCAATTATCTCTGAAGTTTTCTCAGCCTGGAATATCCCAACCTACCTGTTCTAACGCTAAATTCTGACTGCAGCCTTTATTTTGCAGAGGAACCTAGGTAGGGGCTTCATTCTCATCCCAATTGTGTTCCTAGCTTTCCAGACTTGAAAACCATGCCCTTGAACCTGGATCTTCCCTCCACCATCTCTATCTCCTCCCCACCACTCTCAAGCCATTTTTAGTTTCTTTTTTGTTTTGTCTTCCCTGAGGTAAGGAATTGTTTTTCTTTTCCCTTAGATCTGTATCTCAAGTGCTTATGTGTACTTACATTTTTCCTTGCTCTCTTTCCTTCCTTCTTTCCTTCCTTCCTTCCTTCCTTCCTTCCTTCCCTTTTCCTTCTTTTGATAGTGAGAGTTATGTGAAAAGTGGACTTTGTATCACCTTGATATCATTGACTATTTGATAAATGCTCATATTTTTCATTTTTAAACCTCCACAAGGGGTTATTAACCTTCTTAGTTTCTTGGACCCTTTTCACTATTGATAAGTCTTGGATTTCTCAGAATAATGCTTTGAAAGGGATAAAAGAGGATTTCCAGGAACCAAGATGGTGGAGTAAATCATAAGTTGCTGTAGCTCTCCCATACTTACTTCCAAATAACCATAAAATAGAACCCTAGAACATGAAGTGGAGCAGTCTTCTAGCCCAAGACACTTATAAGATTGGCAAAAAAGGTCTGTATCACTTGAATAAAAGGGAAATGTAGGATAAGAAGCATCCCAGCTTGTCCTACCTTAGCAAACCAATGTGAGATCCTGAGATCCAGTGTGGTGGAGTGGGCAAACGCCAACACCAGGAAGACATCCCTCTCTTCCATGTTTCTTAGAACAGCTAAGGAACTCTACTCTCTCACACGAGTGCAACAGGTTTTGTCCACTGACCTTCCAATTTGTTCTCTGTGTTTTGAGGTTGTGAAGTCTGGTGCCAGAGATTCAGTTTCCTCCCCTCCCCTTCCCCACTCCAGGCCTGCTCAGGTCTTTCCTGTGCTGGTGTAGTCCATGCTAGATTGTGCTCTTCTCCCAGCATGTCATGATAGACACTTCCTGTTGACCTTCTAGGTGATCTTGGGCTCCAATTTCCTTTGCTCAGTCATTCTGTGGATTCTGGAGCTCCAGAATTTGTTTAGAGTCATTTTTTATAGGTATTTGGCTGGACTTGGGGGGAGAGCTCTAGCAAGTCTCTGCTTCTACTCTACTATCTTTGTTTCACCCCCAAGCACCTTCAGTTAATTTGACTTAAAAAAAAAACAAAACCAAATTACCAGTTTCAAAAATGAAAAGAGTGAAGTCACCACCAATAGAGAGGAATTTAAACCAATAATTAGGAGGAATTTTACCCAACTGTATGACAATAAATCTGACAATCTAAGTAAAATGGATGAGTATTTACAAAAATGAAAATTGCCCAGATTAACAGAAAAGGGAATAAAATAAATAATCCTATTTTAGAGAAAGAAATTGAACAACATATCAATGAACTCTCTAAGAAAATATCTCCAGGGTCAGAAGAACTTACAAGTGAATTCTGCCAAACATTTAAAGAACAATTAATTCCAGTAAACAATTAAACTATTTGGGAAATAGTCAAAGAAGAAGTCCTACCAAATTCTTATTATCATACAAATATGATGTTGATACCTAAAGAGCCAAAACAGAGAACTCAAATTATACAGCAATTTCCCTAACGAATATAGGTGCAAAAATTTTAAATAAAATATTTGTCACAAGGACGATACCCTATGTCTAGTTGGGAATGTAATGGGAATGTAAGGTTAAAGACCCCAGGTTCTTAGATAATAACTCACTATTTGGCAAAAATTTCTGGGAAAACTAGAAAATAGTATGGCAGAAACTAGGCATCAAACAACATCTTACTCATCTACCGAGATAAAGTTCAAATGGGTCCATGATTTAGACATAAATAGTGATAGCACAAGGCAATTATGAGAGCAAGAAATAGTTTATCTTTCAGATTTATGATGAACAGAGCAATGTGTGACCAAGCAAGGGATAGAGAACATTATGAAATGCAAAATGGATGATTTTGATTACATGACATTGAAAAGTTTTTGCACAAAGAAAGCCAATACAGCAAAGGTTAGAAGGAATTCAGAGAGCTGGGAAACAATTTTTACAGTCAGTATCTCTGATAGAGTCCTCATTTCTAAAATGTATAGAAAATGGAGTCAAATTTACAAGAATACCAGTCATTCCCCAGCTGATAAATGGTCAAAGATATGAACAGGCAGTTTTCAGAGGGAGAAATTAAAACTGTCTATATGAAAGAATGCTCTAAATCACTATTGATTACATGGATGCAAATCTAAACGACTCTGAGGTACCAGATCACAACTATTGGATTGGTTAATATGCCAAAACAAGAAAAAGATAAATGTTTGAGAAGATGTGGGAAAATTGGACCATTAATGCATTGTTGGTGGAGTTGTAGAATTGATTCAACCATTCTGGAGAACAATTTGCTTGTGACTTGAGAACCACAGGGCTATCAGACTGTGCATACTCTTTAACCCAGCAATACCATTTCTAGGTCTATATCCCAAAGAGATCATAAAAAGAGGAAAAACTTATTTATACAAAAATATTTATAGCAGCTCTTTTTGTGGTGGCAAAGAATTGGAAATCTGAGGAATGGCTGAACAAGTTGTGGTATATGAATGTAATGGAATACTATTGTGCTATAAGAATGATGAACAGGCAGCTTTCAGAAAAACCTGGACCTACCTGAACTGATGCTGAGTCAAGTGAGCAGAACCAGAAGAACATTATATACAATAACCGTAACATCATGGGATGACCAACTTTGATATGCTTGACTCTTCTCAGCAATACAATATGTTGCTGAGACAATTCCAAAAGACTCATGATGGATAAGGTTATCCACATCCAGAGAAAGAACTATGGAGTCGTATTCAGATTGAAGTATACTGTTTTCTCTTTTTTTGTTTTTTTCTTTCTCATAGTTTTTCTCTGTTGTCGTCATTCTTGTTTCACAATATGACTAATAAGGAAACATATGTAATAGGATTCTACATGAGTAGCCTATGTCAGATTGCTCACTGTCTTGGGGAAGGGTGAAGAAGGGAGAAAAAATTAGAACTTAAAATCTTATCAGCATTGAAATTCAAAACTATCTTACCATGTAAATGGAAAAAATAAAATACTATTAAGTGAGGGGGAAAAGAATGATATAACTTAAAATAGGTAGGATTATACAATAAAAAAGCCATTGAAATGTTTTATATGCATGCATATATGCACATATATTTTTATGCACATATAGGTATATATACAATATAGTTATGGTTATATTTACATATATTTACATAACTTATATGTGTGTAATATATATATATTTTATATTTATTTATATATGGATGTGTAGGCACATAACTCATACAATACATATTTATGTATGCATACATATGCTTTGTATCTATGTGTGCATGTTTTATGTGTGTATATATGTGTATGTCTATGTGTATGTATTATGTGTGTGTATATATATATATATATATATATATATATAATATGTATTTATATATGTATGACTTAAACAAACCTAGATTGTCTGACTTATTGTGAGATGCTTAAGGACTGCAGGTTAATTTTTTAAATAAGTGAGAGACTGCCAGATAAGATTTGTTTATTGATCTAGGCACTGTAAGTACTTATTCCCTTTTCTTGTGAGCATTATCCTTTTGGGGTACTCAATGAATCTTGCTTTCTCAAATCTCTCATTAAACTTTCCCCCGATTATTCAGTGATATTGTAATTCAAGTAGGATTCTCCCTACTTGGAAATCCACTATAGGGATCCACTGCAGGGAAATTTTAGGTGCTTTTTGCTACTCAGAAGAAATTTTTCTGGACCATAGGGAATAGCCTTTGGTATAGGAACTCTGGAGAAATTTTGATGGATTCTATCTAAATTTTGTTTAGACTTCAGTTGGATTATTCCTGTGCTTTGAGGGAATAGTAGAAGAGTATTCCTCCAAAGTAGTTTGCTTTCGCACGTAAATAGTAATAATAGCTAGCATTTATATGGTGTTTTAAAGTTCGTAAAGTGGTTTACATATATTATCCTCACAACAATGCTGGAAGGTAAGTGCTATTATTTTAAGTAAGTGCTATCCATTTTACAGGAGAGGAAACTGAGGCAAACAACAGTGAAATGACTTAATCAGAGTCAAATTGCTAGTAAGTGTTTGAGGATGAATTTGAACTCAGGTGTGGAGTGAGGGGGTGATTTCTAGTCATTCCTAGTTCTCTAATTGTTCTATGGAAGGGGTCTTGCTCTCTGGGATCCCTGTAGGGATTAAGCTTTCCTTTTGTTATGGGAAGCTCAATTTTCTTTTCTTTCTAAAGTTAGGCAGTGATTAAATTTGCTCTCTTCATAAGAATGTAGAGAAAGGGATGGTTCTTATAGCATAGGGGAAATAGCCAAGTGACCCAGCCTCCCTGGGAGTTAGAGGTTATTCATAAGCACAAAACCAAATTCATTTGGTTTCTCACATGAAAGTGAAAGAATTACTTCTATTTCAGTCCCTGGTTCTAAATCCCAGTGAGTAGAGCTTCATGTAGTCTGGGAAACTCTCAAGGGATCAGGTTTTCTTTTAAGAAAGCAATAAAATTTTGTCTTCTTCCTTTTCTTTATTTCCTTGTGCTGAGGAAGACCCATTTTGAGGATCAAGATAGATATTTGTTAAGTACAAAATAAGCAGTAATCTTTGATAAACTATGTAAAATGTTCTTTGTTAAACTCACAAAACTATATTCAGAGACAATTATGATTCTTGCCTATATCTGTGATATTGTATTAGATTGTATCACTTTGCCTTTTTTTTTTGAGATTTTTTTCTTTATAATGGCTGGGAAACAAGGGAAAATATAGTATTAATGTATTTATATATATATATATATATATATATATATATATATATAATATCTATATATAGTATTACTGCCTCCTTGGAGCCTATTCTGGATTGGGGTCATGGACAGTGTGTCCATAATACACCCAGGTCAAAAATACACAGGGGAAGAGCGTCTTAGCTGTGACTGGGACTGGCCAACAAGAGTATATCCAGTCCTTCTTATCATGTACAGCTTGCTTGGCCAATGTAATCTATGTGGGCTTTGGATGAGGCTCACACATTGTGTAATTGGTTCTGGAATACTCCCTACATGATGAATTGATGACTTTTGATTGGCTACTGAGCCCTCATGTTTCTGTCTCTAGAGGCAGAAAGTATAGAAGGCTTCTCCAAGAAGGCCACAGAAATCTCCAGGGTTGTCATAAGGCCTAAGGATGTTGGAAACAGAAAAACTGCAGTGGCCAGTGTTGTTCAACAGTGCTCAGATTGGGCCAACCCAGGTCCATGGGCTCTGAGGCGCCTGACACTCTGTACTGAAATACTATATAGAGCCTTGAAGACCCAGATCTCTGAATCTTGAAGATCTGGTGATAGGAATGGGACTAAACCTGGGAAATGGAGGCCAGCACAAGAAGACAGGGGGGACCAGAGGGAGATCAGATGGTCTCAGCCACTCCCACTGAAAAGTGGGTGGAGGTGAGCCCTTGCACAAGATCTCATTTCAAGAACTAAAGAGAAGAGTGACGGTGGAGCCAAGATGGTGGAGTAGAAAAACTCACATTTGCTACCTCCGAACCCACAGCCCATGGATTTCCTCTAAAAAGAACTCCCAACAAATTCTGGAACAGTGGAAGCCACACAGCAACACAGTGAAAGAGATTTCCGTTCCAGAGAAAAACCGATCCCAAAGGTCCATCGGGCACCAGACAGGAGCAGAGCCCTGCCCTGCCCTAGCCACACGGCACTGAGAGGAACGAGCAGATCTGAGCAGGGTTCAGGGACGGAATCTCCAGCAGCTGCGAAGGTCCCTCCACCCACACACGCACAGGTCAGTGAGAGAGATGGGCTGAGAGGGGAGTGGGGTGTCTCCATAAATTGGGCCCCCTCGGGAGGCAGCAGCAGAGGCAGCAGGCAGCCAGAAGCTCCTGGAGCAGGCAGGAGCTTGGAAGGAGCTCCATTACAGAAGGTCTCTGCATAAACACCCTGAGGGAACTGAGCCTGGGAGGCACCCTGCCCCCACCTGAGTACCA
>CM053772.1:146408709-146451548 GCA_028658325.1 Potorous gilbertii
TATATATATATATATATATATATATATATATATATATATATATATCCCTTATGATGGACTATGCAGTGAGTAAAAGTGATATGTTCTTTGCTACCAGCTTTAATTTTTGTTATAAATCTAACAATCTCACCCATCATTGCTCCAGTACCGTCTGTACAGATTCCAACACAATTTTTCCATTGTAAACCTTAATTTATGAAAAGTTCATGGACTTTAAGATATATATCTTCCCCTCTTGTGTGCCCTTCCAAAAGGCTACAAAACAATACTTCATGTATGCTTCCTACATAAACATATCTTACATAAAATAAAAACTATACCATGTTAGAAATATCAGTTGTCACATGTAACTTAATTGTAAACCTTGAGCTTCACTTAAGCCTGGTAATAAGCTTCTAGAATTGGTTATTACTAATTTCAGAAATTCTTTTGGAAATAGTATCATTTGATAAAGGAATATTATGAATTTTATCACTATACTTTTTCCCAATGAATTATTTCTGACATTTTAATAGCAGCAGATAGCATAAGATCTTCTATTTCACAGAACTTTTTAGTTTTTGCAATTGAATAAGTTTCATAAAACACAAGTCATTTCATCAACAGTAACAAATTTCTCAAAACATTGTTGCTATTTATTTGAAGATTTTAAAACTTATTAAAATATTCCTTTGGTTTATTGCAGTATGCTACATACTTGGCTTTAATATGTCATTTTAGTTTGGCTAAATGGTTTCATGCTCTCTGCAGCTACTTCATTTCACATTAAGCAAGGACATTTTTCCACACTATCATCATTTTGTGAAGCATATCCCTATTACAAAAATGATTTGAAATATTTTGTTTTTCTTGTCAATTTAGGTATATTACAAACTGGTAGCAGTGATCCTACTGTACTGTCATCAGTGTTTTTATCTCTTCATTCTAAATTTAGCCACTTATACACAACCAAAAAATATTTTGTCCAAAAATATTAATAAATATTGCTAGTAATTTCTCAAATAAACATTAGCTCTAGTATACAAAGTCACATTTATTTGTACCTAATTTAAAAACTTGATGTTCACATTTAAATGCACATATAGTGATGATGGTGGAAAATATTATTGAAGGACTTTTGTCTTTACTTGCTGTGATTAAATAAGTTTCTGTATAGAAAAGGAGACAATAGCAATTTTAAAAATCAAACATTACAACACAATGTATTCCAAATATATACTAATTTGATACTTAAATATTAAAGAATGAGGGTAGGAAGATATTAAAAATATTTTCTGTATTATTTCTGTATTATTATGCTTCTGTAGGAGCAGAAAACTTTGAATGTATAGTAAAACCACTGCAATACAAAATATACACTAGTTTCAAATCTGAGCCAAGGTGTTTCTGGAAACATTTATTGGTGTTACATGTGATAATGTGCAAAGTATGTATGTTGTGTGTTCAGAACTCAGGCTGCAGTGAAATCACAAGATGCAACATTGTCAAGTGCTATGAGAAACACCCAAGATTCACTATGCATTTGATTTTGAATTAATTTCTTTTGGTCATTGCACATTCAGAAACCTTTTACCATTGCCAAATATTTTGTGACCCCACATTCAGTTATGTGACCCCATGTAGGGTCCCAACCTATGGTTTACGAAGTACTGCAAGTTTAGAGGACAGACAATGGGAGGGATGTTGGGTGAGTGAAACTTGGAGCTTTCATTCAGCCCTTGTAGAAGCAATTACAAGGGGAGCTTTAACCTTCCCTCTCTGTCCCAAGATGCCTGTGATCCACCTGAATCCCTCTCCACTGCACCTTTAGCTCTTTTTCTCTATTTACTCATTGCCGTTGTACCACTACTTCTCTCCATCTTAGCCAATTACACTGTCTTCCCAACTACTACAGTTGCTCAGTTGATGAAGTCCCAGTTTTTCCTTTCAGTTTGTTCTCTCAAAGACTATGTCCATCTTTTTCAAAACTTCCAAGTATGACTCAGGTCATTGGATTTCAATAGTACAAAATCACATTCAGGCCTGAGAGACTGTTTTTCTGAACTGTGATCCCAGAAAACCAGTCATTTTACAACCCCCTATTAGACCAGGATCAGTCAGTCCCTTCCATCAAAGACCTTGGGGTGGGGGAGGGTAAGGGGGGAGAGGAGATAGGCCACAAATTTAAAATTCTTTAATACAAGATATTGGGTGGGAAGCCAGATAAAGTTCTCTGGGAGATATGAGATGGGAGAATTTGGATTTATTTGTCACAATCAGGGAAAGCCTCAAGGACATTACAACTGGGCTTTGAAGGATTGATACAAATTGTTCAGGGGTTTGTGGAATATATTCTCGGTAGATGAAACAAATCATGGTAATTGACAAGTTTTTCTGCTACTCAGCTGGGCTGTCACCTTGATGAGACAGTGCCTCAAATGGACAGCTCAGTTTGTTCCTCTGGGTCAAGCAGGTTACTCAGCTGTGGAGACAGTGCCTCAATGGGTTCAGCAACTGCTGGGCTGGACTAGACTGGTTCTTTGGCCTCCTGAGCTACTGCTGTCTGACTAGGCTAGTGGCTCTTCACAGAGGCCAGGGGCTCTATTGGATAGGTCAGTCTGCTGACTCTTTAGTTTTATTCTTTGATTGGCATTTGAAGTCTGCACCACCTTCAGCTTCTAACTTGAATGGGTATTTTTGTGCTCTAATTGAAGTGATATTGTGTTCTTTTAAGCTATAGTTCTAGTATACTCCTTCAGTAAGGGCAATGACCCTTCAGCCTAAGATTGGCAGAAGCTTCTCCTTTTTTGATTGCATAAATCTGAAGTTTATCATCTGGAGGCAGGAGGTGAGAGATGCCTAGAATGTCTAGTTTTATAAAGCATACTGTGTCACAGAGACTCCACCTTTACTTAAAATGGCCACCCAAGTAGTACTTCCCAGATCCCTGGGAAGTTTCATACAAAGGACTGTCTAGAGACAAAGATATGGAGGGATTATGTGCCCTAGGGGCAAGTTCATTGTTTCTGTTGGCCTTTCATATGCAGTTGAGCTATTCAAGCCCTAGGCCCTTTCTAAGGTATGAAATGCTTCCTTTACATCTGAAAGGACTTCATTGCCTTTACATTTCAATATCTCTGTTTTTGCCCCTTGAGACCTTCAGTTTTGTGGAAGCCCTAAAGGGACGCCTCCTTATACTATGTTAAAGTGTCTGGACTTTAATTAGTGGGCTATTGGAAAGCCTTGGAGTTTTCTGAACAGTAGAGTAACATCCAAGATGTAATTTAGGATGATTTATCTGACAGTAGTGTAGGGGATGGATTAAAATAGGAAAAATTGGCGGAGAGGACAATTAGGAGACAATAAGACTACAAGTAAAGAGGATATGCAAGTCTTGAGAATATGCTGGTATAAGAATGGGAATGAGGTGCTGGGGAGAAATAGGAGAGATATGTTGAAACTGAACTGTTTATGACAGTGACTGCAAATGTATTTGGAACTAGAGATGAGAGAAGTCCGGGATAATTCAGGGTAACAGGGAGCCATTAACAGAAGAATCAGAAGATGGTTTGGGGACTGGGGAAATGATAACCTCTGTCTTGACTATGGAAGTTGGAGTGCAAGTTTGACATCTAAGTGGAAACAGTAGTAATATTAGGGAATTCAGAATTGTTAGAAAATGTAGTCACCTATTTCTCCTCTGTCAGTAATAATTAATTACTCTAAATGAGTTATTGCTGCCTATGGGAGGCAGTTTTAAATAGTTGATGGAGAGTTACTCTCAAAGACAGAAAGATCTGGATTCAAGTCTTTCCTGTAATACCTACTGGCTGCATGATGATGGCAAAGTTATTGAACCTCTAAATGCCTCAGAGAAAAAAAGTCTGTACTTAGACTTGGATTCAAATAGACCCTAGTCATCCATCATGTGGTGACTTAGAAGGAGGGATTTTTCATTTAGGCATTTTGGATTAGAAGATATCTAAGGTGCCTTACAAAATTCTATAACCCTATACGTCCATAAGAGGAATTCATGAATGTCACTCCTGCCATGGGACTTCCTCTCCATTGCCATTTAAGTTAAATTTGTGAGCTTTAAAGAAAGAAAGCAAACACATTTCTCTTTTATCACATTCTTCCTGGACAGTAGAATGAGGACAGAAATTAGGCAGAAAAGGAAGGTTGTTAGCTAGGCGTTGCAGTCTTTGAGGAAGAAAACAGTCTTGTAGGTTGGTAGATAATCTAGAATCTTTATTGAGTGATAAATATGGATTGAATGACCTTCAAAGAAGGAGAGATTATTGAGAGTCTGAAATTAGCAATGGAGAGCAAAGAACTCGTCTACATGATCACTGAATTAGGAGGGTATATACAATCTGTGCTGGAAACAGTGGGCGGGGATACCATGTTATTAGGAGGAACTCAGAACTCAGTGAGGCAAGAAGACAGAGGGAATAAGAAAAGCAAAGGTTTAGGATGAAAGCAAGCTTCTTAACTATAGAACAGTCATTCCAGGAAGTGGGGGTGCAATGGGGGTGCAGCATATCTGGATTGGGACATTGGAATATAGTTGATGGAGGAGAAGTAAAGGAATGGGCAGTGAGGGAGAACCAAGAGTTCAGAATCACTGGTATAAAAATCAATAGATTTTGAGAGTAATTTAACTTAGAACACAAAGGTTCTTACTGTTTGGTTTCTTAGAATGAAACTATACACTCTACCCACAAGTCCCATATTTTAAACTGATCTTCCCCTAAGCCTAAAGTACTCTTTGGTAGGAAGTTGCTAATTGCCAATAAAAGGTTGGCAAGCTAGCCTTATCTTATGAATAAAGTAAGGAAAACAACTACTAATAAGTAAATGCTTTCATAGAAGCTGTTATTGGGAGGACAGAGTGCTACATATGGTGTCAGGAAGACCTGACTTTAAAGATGGCCTCAGACATTTACTACCTGTTTGATTCTAGACAAATCACTTAATTTCTTCTTTAGTTTCCTCCACTGTAAAATGTGGATTAAAAATACTATCTACCTCCAAGTATTGTTGAGGGGCATCAAATGAGATAATATTTGTAAAGCACTTAGCCTGGCATATCAAATAAACTTAATCAATGCCTGTTTTATGCTTTCCTTTCTTTTCTCATTGCTCATTCTTACTGACAACTTTGATACCATCAGTCACCCTCTTCTCTTTGATACCCTCTTTATTCTAGGTTTTCATGACATTGCTTTCTCCTGGTTTTCCTCCTACCTGTCTGACCATTCCCTCTCAGTCTCCTTTGCTGGATCTTTATTAGATTCTGACTACTAACTAAGGAGGTCCCCCAAAGCTCTGTGTTGGGACACCTTCTCTTCTTCCTCTATACTGTTTCACTTGATCTCATGATTTTCCTTTATCTAGCCTCAATATCTTTTCAAGAACTCCCATCTCAAATCTCCAACTAACATGAACATCTTTAACTTTATGTACCATAAACATTTTAATTGTCCATATAAAACTTAGTCCATATAAAACTGAACTCATCTTTCCCCCTGCCAGATCTTCCCCTTTTCCAGACATCACTGTTATTATCAAAGGATCCTCTCAGTCATTCATTCCCAACCTCAGCTCCCCAACTCTCCCTTACTCTGTATACAAACTGTTAACTACTCCATTCAATATTTCTCATATACACTCCCTTCTCTGCTCTGCCTCTGCTACCATCTTAGTTTAGCCGAATCTCACCTCACATTTTGATTTCTGCAATAGCCAGATGGTTGATACACCTACTTTGAGCATCTCCTCACTCTAGATCTGATTATGTCACATTCTTACTTGTAACATCCTATTATCTCTAGGATCAAATGTAAACTCATTTCTTTCACTTTTAATGCCTGTTGAAATCTAGCCCTTTCCTATCTTTCTAAGCTTCCACTTTTGTCTCCTCCATATACTTTGTGATCTAGTAATGTTGGCTTCTTTGCTATTTCTCATATAGTTCATTTTTTCAACTATGTGCAGTTGGTTGTCTCTCATGCCTATCTAAGAATGTTCCCCCTTACCAACTCTGCCTTCTGCTTCCTGACTTCCTTCAGGAGTCAAATAAAATGCCTTCTGTGAGGAACCACTTACTGTTGGTGCCTTCTCTCTGAAGCTACCTCCAACATATGTATGTATGTGCAGAGTTGTTTTCATAGTGTCTTCTCTATTAGAATGTGAACTTCTTAAGGGGGAATCCCATCCTTTCACACACATACATTTTATCCTAGGATTTAGCACAGTACCTGGAACAAAGTAAGCACTTGATGAGTATTTGTGATATGGGATTAGGGGGGATATTGGGAACAGAATTGAAAGACATCGAGAGAATTGAAATATAGGAGCTAGAAATAAGGAATAATATCTCTACTACATGAATTGGAGGTCATTTCTTTTTTATGAGCATTTCTAGAACATACTTCTTCCTCTCTCCAGTCACTGAAATACTCCAATAGCCTCCTGAATCAGAGGTTTTTCACATGGGGTCCATGAACTTCTGTATACATATGTATGCATCTACATATATAAATGTGTATGTGTAGATGTACATAAACATATATATGTATGTATGTAGATAGATAACTTTATTTCAATATAGTTTCCTTTGTAATTCTATGTATTTTATTTTATACCTTTATAAATGTGACTCTGAGAAGGTGTCTGGAGACTTAACCAGACTGCCAAAGCGGGTCTATGACATGACAAAAGGTTAACTCTCTCTGTCTTAATCAGTCTTCCTCCCTGAATTCTCTTCACAATTTTCTGTCCTTTGGGTTCAAGCCATAGTTGAACTAGATTCAGAGAAAACTCAAGAGAACTGTCCAGCTTATTGATGACAATGATGTGAATAGCAACTAATTAAAGAAACAGAGTGTAAGTACCATCAGTAGAGAAATTAAAAGCTCTAAGACCTAAGGTTCAAGCTCACACCTATATTCCTGGAATCAAAAAACTACAGCCTTGAGAACTTAGAGGTGGGAGCACCTGTGAAATACAGTCATCCCTGAACTATGGGTAATATAGCTTATGCTTTTTGAAGGGGCCATGGGAATTTTATGCCCTACTGTAGCAACCAGGTGGCTGGGAAATGACTCAGGGAGGTGAAGTACTGGGAATGACCTAGTAAGGGAAAGACCGCCACTCGACTAGCTGGTGTTAATACGTAATGACTTTAACAGATAGAAAATCAACCCAGGAGCATTTCCTTTTTCTCTCCCTTGCACTAACCCTCCCCCCAGCCCATCTTTCCTCATTCCAATGACAGTAAAGCCAGTCCCTGTACTAATCAATCAACAAGTATTTATTAAGGCTTTACTCTATACTAGGCTAGTATTGGGGATACAAAGAAAAAGTACAACAAGTCTTGCTCTCAAGGGGACTGCATTCTAATAAAGAAGACAACATAATACAAATTCTTCATGTATATACAAGATATACATCCATCAATAGATCAACATTTGGTAAGTGCCCACTATGTGACAGGTCCTGTGCTAAGCACTAGGGATACAAAAAAAAAGACAAAGTATAGTCCTTGCCTAGCTCATAACCTAATTACATACCTGTGTAATTAGATGCACACATATACAAGTAACTGCATACACAATATACATATGCAATGCACATATATACATGTATGTTACTCACATATAAATGCATGCATGCATACATACATGCAATTATGATATAAAGTAACCCTAGAGGTAATCCACAGCTGAGAGGATCAGGAAAGGCCTCCTTCCTAAGGTCATAAGGCTTCATTTGAACTGAGTGATGAAGGATGCCAGGAGATATATAGGAGAGCTCTCCAGACATGGGAGACAATTAAAATGAAGGATGGAGTATGGAATGTGATATGTCAAGAAGTACAAGCTGGCCAGTTTGCTTGGGCCACATAGAACATGGAAGCAAATGACATACAAGAAGACTAGAAAGGTAGGTAGGGAAATGGTTATGAAGAGCATTAAATAGTAAATAAATGGGTTTATATTTGGTCCAAGAGGTAAAAGAGAGTCATTGGAGTTTCTTGAGTAATGAGGTGACCTGGTCAGATCTATACTTTAAAAAAATCACTTTGGCAGTTGTGTGAAGGTTGGGTTGGAATATAAAGAAACTTGAATTAGGGAGACATTTGAAAAACTGAGTGACTGGAAGGATCATAGTAACTCACATAGCAATAGGAAAGTTGAGAAGGAGGGAGATATGAGGTGGAGAGGGGGAGGAAAATATAATGACTTCTATTTTGATAATGTTTGATTTGAGATACCAAGTGCTAGAAAGAAAATAAAAAGAGAAACAAATTTTTCTCAAGGATCTGAGGGGAACTGACATGTATGTGGATAAATAAATGCAAAATATATACAAAATGAATGCAATAGGACTGTTCCTCCTTTTCACAGAAAACCACTCCTAAGGGCTGCTTCTTGCTAAAGTTCCTAGAAACTGAGTTCAAAAGGCATCTACAGTTTAAAGGTGAAAGGGTATTATTTATTCATCTTTTCTATAAGTCTTAAGTCTCCAGAGCCTAGCTGGTTGTCCATTTTAGGGTCTCAGAAAGAAAAGGTAAGTACTCTGTCAAAGGAAAGAGATTTTTTAGTATTTTTCAAATATTTGATTCCTTGTTTCTTGAAATATTATGAAACACCGTAGCCTTGTAGGTTTATTGCCTTTTTTAAAAAAAAATTATTTATTTATTTTTATTTTTTTTGGTGTTCTACAATCACATACTTAAAATTAAGATTTTATCCCGCCCTGTCCCCCCGCATCTTTCCCCCACTACTCCCTCCCTCCCTGCGACAGCATACAATTCTGTATAGGTTCTACATATACTTTCCTACTGAGTACGTTTTCACAATAGTCAGTTTATCACTTTTAAAAAATCAAAAGTCAATTTTCAGTATATCAGTCTTATACAGACAAACCTTTTTAAATACAGTGTGTAAGTCACTTTAAATGTGATTTTATCATGAAATATTTTTTAAAAAAATAAGATAGTCACATGAGAACTATAAATGATTCGTGGAATTTTAGACTTTAAGAAATAGAAAGGACCTTAGGAATTATTTACATGTGAAATAGTCTTGTTATCTCATTTGAAAGATGAGGAAACTGAGGACATTTTCCTTCTACTCCAGTGTTCTTTCCATTACACTAAGCTTCATATCTTGTGGATAAATGGGCATTTGCAGCTGGCATGGCTTAAAGTAATTGAGCTATATTCTCTGAGAATAAGCAGGATTTATCAGCTACCATGTCTCTTATTGGTTGTATTTCCTGCCTTTTGTAAGTGGTTGAGAGGCTCTAGTACCATAAAATATTTGCTGAATACTAACCATGACCTCAATGCTACATGAGGATGGATTTCATCTATTCAATTCAACAAACTTTAAGAGTCTCCTGTATGGAATGCACATAATATCCCTCCACTAAACTCCTTCAAAGCCCCATTGTGATGTTCTTGTGACTCTGAGACCTTGAAGATTATGCTAGTAGAACACAAGGCTCTGATAGTTGCTACCAGGATGCTGAGGCTTTAGTTATGGGCCTTGTGAAATACTATGTCAGTTATCCAAGGATCCATTGCCTGAACATTATAGAAGGTTGACTGTAGGATGGTCACTCTTTTAGCCTGGGCAACTTTAAAAGACTATCTACTAAATGGTAGAGGGGTGGTGACCTATGTCAGTAGAGGAAATACTAATTACAGATCCTTGAGGTCTGAGGAAAGCCCTGTACTCGACTGAGGGTAAGGCAATAGTTACAATATATCTTCCCATAGCACCCAGCCATGATTCACTCATACGTCTTGAGTTTAGCCTTGACACTGACTGTACATGCCCTCACCATATCTTCCTCTGAGTATGACTATCAACTGCTTTGTGGCTCCACTAACAGTCTTTGTGATGCCACAGATCAAAACTTTCCTTCTTTTCATACTCCTCTATATGTGTTATATAATAAATTATGTAAGCTCTTTGAAAGCTCACTGTAGACAGCAACTTTGAAAGCATCTAGATAGTACTGTAGTAGGTAGTAGAACAGGAGCCCCAGAGTCGGAATGATTTGGGTTCAAATCTAACCTCAGATACTTACTAGGTGTGTGATGCTGGGCAACTCACTTAACCCTGATTGCGTTTCCCTCTTTCCCCCATCCCCCACAAGAAAAAGAAAGCAAGCACTATCTTATTGTAGAATTTGCATCTCTAACATGGTTTCTGGAACATGATAATTACTTAATAAATATGTTTTCATTTATTAATACAGACTGTATTTTCTTGTGGAGAATAATTCGAATAAAGGGGGACATTAGAGAAGAGGGCATGATGTAATGAATAAAGAGCTTGCCTCAGAATTGGAAAGAACTGGGTTCAGGTTCTACCTCTGATACATACTGGCCTGCAACAGTACAGAACAGATTAGCTACACCCTCAGTGCCCCAGGCAACTCCTTTAAGTCCAAAAGTTGCAGAGGTAATGCCAAATTTTGTGGATAGCAGAAGTTCCTTATTAGGAGTTCCCATTATCAGTGAAATAACAAGTTATGTTTAAAAAAGAAATGTTGCCTGCCTTTGGGGTAGAGAAACTTGGGGAAGGGGTTGACTTTGACCATCCATCAGGAAGAGGAGACTGAGCCGAGCAAGCAAGAAAGGATTAGAGAGCAGACATGAGTTAGGAAGCTCTCTACTGGCAGGGTGCTGAGGCAACCTTAAGCCTGAAGAGCAATTAGAGAAAATTTTTTACTTCAGAGAAAAAAAAAACACAACACCTTTTTCCTTTTATGGTTAGCCCAGTGTGCTAGGTTCCCACCTCTTCCCCTATCTGTTGCTTTCAATTAAGATCTCATTTGCCAACCATAAAATCAATTGATCATGAGAAATGCTAAGCTCAAAACCTGAAAAGGAAAGCATAAGAGAGGAAATGATTCTTATAGAGGAAAGCCAAAAGTTTGACTAGTAAGAGCTGATATGGGGGCTCAGAGATAAAATATTGTAGCAAATTGAAAGAACATGACTGTCAAAAGCTGGGATTTAGCTGCTCTTAGAAATAAATCAAAACTCTCTAAGAACCGCAGATTAAGAGAGATTCACCATAAAGATCAGCTTCATTTCTGAACCAACAGCACCATTCTTGATAGACTGGATCCAGACAGGAAAGTTATCTCCATTTTCCTCCCTAACCCCGATGATGAGGGAAAAGAGAGCTGAAAGTTATATTCACATAGAGGAAGGATTTTTTCCCCACACCAAGAACAGGGGTATCTTACCTTGCCTTGCTCATCAGTTGACTACAAAAAAAGAATGAAAAAGATATCTATTCAAATAACCATTATTCAAGGGTTTTAGGGGTGGAGCTGATACAAGAAACATATAATCAGGTTTGATTTTAGGATGAAATAAGACATTAACCAAAGGATATTTACATAGTCCAAAAATAGTAGGAAGAGCAGCATGGATAGAGTGGTGCTTACCTTTTCTACAGCAGAAGTGCAAAATAGGCAACACTTCCCAAGTGGGCCAGATAAATTATGTTAATGTGATTTTCTTAGTCAATGTGTGGCAGCAGGGATACTTATCTGTGCTTTAGGGGAGCTGCTTCTATTTGCGTTTGACATCACTGCTCTAGAGAATCCTCCCCCATATATGTTCATTTAGAAGCATATCTGGAAGAGGAGAATGTAAAAGCAGGTTTTAGCCTCAACATCAAAAATAAAAAAACTAAGATCTTTCCAACTGGTCCTATCCCTTCCAAGAAAGTAGAGGGAGAAGAAATGGAAGTGGTGTCAGGCTTTTACATGCTAAAATCACTGCGGACAGCAACTCCAACTATGAAATTAAAAGACATTTGCTGCTTTCAAGCAAAGATATGGCAAATCTGGGTAGCATACTAAAAAGCAGGGACATTACCTTGCTGACAAAGGTATGTGTAGTCATACTATGATTTTTCCAGTAGTAATGCATGGCTGTGAAAATTGGATTATAAGGAAAGCTGAGCACCACAGAATTGATACTTTCAAATTGTGGTTCTGGAGAAGACTTCTGAGAGTTCCTTGGAGAGAGGGAAATCAGATCAGTCAAAACTTTAAGAAATTAATTCAGACGATTTACTGGAAAATCAAATACTGGAGCTGAAGCTTAAAAAATTTGGCCACATAATGACAAAACAGGATGCACTGCAAAAGACCTTGATGCTGGAAAAGACTGAAGAAAATAGAAAAGGGGGATGGCAGATGATGAAATGAATAGATAGTGTAATGGGACAACAAACATGAGCTTCGGGAGCCAATGGAGGCCTGAATTAGTCCATGAGGTCGGAAAAGTTGAATAGTCTGAATGACGGAACAACAGCAAATTCTTTCGACATATATGAATCAGAGATCCCACCCTGCCACACTCCACATGAGCAGGACTTTTATGACCTTAGGTGATCAGGAAACTACTCTAGGCAGGCCATCAGGTCCTAGGGATAGCTTTGTTATCTTTTAGGAAAAAAATGTTGGAATTGTGGTAGGAAGAACTCTGTCACAAAGGGAGAATTTTCTAAGGAGCCTTTCCTGATCTTCAGTAATGCTAGTATGTTCCCTCTCAATTCAATTTGTCTTGTAGAATTACTATCACCCATCAGCCACTTCCCTCTCTGCTTCCTTTTGTGTTTTATCTTCTTCTGTAAGAAGGTAAGTTCCTTGAGAGCAGCAACTGTCTTTTTTGATTCTATTTATATCTTCATAGCTTAGCACTGTGGTTAGCACTTAGTAATTGCTTAATTACAAAAATTTTGCAGTTTCAGAAAATGCATTATATTTGTGTTTCTGACAGTAAATACTAATAAAAAAGAAACCATGTATAGCATGTGCTAGGCACTCTGATAAGAATTTTGCAATTATTATTTCATTTCATTGTCACAACCACTCTGGGAGGTAGGTGTGATTAATAGCTTTACTGATGAAGAAACTGAGATAAACAGGTTACAATGATTTCCTTTGATTGTAACTCAGGTCTTCTTACCTTCAGATCTGGCCCTCTATTTACTAGAAAGGGCAAATGAATCTCTGTCCTAGTGCAGAAAATGAAAGGAATATACTCTCCAGGGAATCTTTGAAGTACTTCAGAGGAAAACAAAGAAAAACAAATGAATGGAATCTTACTTGTATCTATATATTGTAGTATGAAGGGATATAACAGAGAGAAGAAAGGAGCCATGCCTTCTGAAAATGTGCAGTTAAGCTGTTCTTGGACATTAAGCTCTTCTTGGAGAGGAGAAGCTAGACCATTACAGGAAGAGTTTGCATCTTTTGCTCCAGAAAATTATGGTATGGTGGTATAAGGACCATACAAAAAGAGATATAGATATAAAAAGAGGCAAATAATGGTCCCTGATGACTCCCTGCTGAGGGGTATGAAGGAATCTTTTGAGTAAGATTTAACAGTGCAGTGCTACACAGTGAATAATCCATGCTGGACAATTTTTCTAGACTTGCTAAAACCGAGGATCTCAATTCACAGAGAAACATATGATGTTGCTCTAAGGAACCTCAGAAATATTGATAAAGATTATAAAGTTCCGGACAAAAAGAGTACCCTAAACAAAACAAAAACTTGATTACTTTAAGTGTACAGGTGGTGTTTTCATCACCTGTGAGGGTAAGGGATTCAGAAAAACAAACAAACAAAAAGACTGGAAAGGGAACAGCTGGCTAAGGACATGGTGTCTGAAATGGGGTTTGGATTTCTGGACTGTGGCTTGAAAATCAGGAATTGTGGGCTCTTAGCCAGGGCTAGAGAGGACCCAACATACGGTAAAAAACTTATTTACTTGGAGTCTTACAAATCTGATCAATAGTTCTCTAAATTGAAAAAGAAAGGAGAGAAGAAGAAAGAAAATTGCCAATGTAAAAACAAGCCAAGATTGCTACCATAGATGCAGCAAGTGTGGTATAGGAAGAACTGTAGAAGAGAGGTCCAGTAGTTCAGAGAACACAATATTCAATAAAAATTCAACAATGTCCTCAGATATATGCAAAGGTTAAAGTAATAGATAACACACAGGATGAATTTAGAAATTCTTATATGAAGAGGGAAATTTTACTTAATTGATATTACTGAGAATTGATGAAATGGTGCTCAGCTCTAGAAGGGTATTATCTCATTCAAAGAAAACAGAACAAGAGGGAAGTGGAATATCATTGTATAATAAAAAGATACACTCACCTGAGTAAATCCAAGAACCTGAAGGAGAAAAAAAATGGAGAACATTTCAGCGAAGCTTCAAATGGAGAGAGACACAGAAGTGTTAGGGAGTAGGGTGTAGGGAAACAGCAAATTTGAAAGTCAAACAACTTTGAGCTGAGGCAAAGGAGATTCAAAGATGCCTAGAAAAATATTTGATTATCCCTTAGGCTATAAAGAAAACATTCAGGTCTTTTCCCCTGACACTGGTAATTGGTGAAGAGGTATAGTTGGAAGCCAGCCCTTGGGCATATGTGATGGAGTGTATTTTAAGTGGAGTTTGAGCATTTGGAAAATGAGAGAGAAAGAGAGGTAGACAGAGAAAGACTAGTTAATGATCCTGTGTGAAACCTGAGAACCATCCGTGTTGTGCTTTTCATTAAGGTATAAGTCAGATGTACATCTTGGTGTTGACTTGTGGATGGGGCTACTTTGAAGGTATAATTCAAGCCTTGAGGGGAGATTCCAAAAAAGTTTGTGTTTTGTCCCTGGATTTGGGGATCATAGTAGTGACTGAGAATCCAGGCAGAGTGCATCTGGGCAGACACAGCCCGCTTGGATTAACACGGTGAGATTGAGTTCATGTGGGGTCCTAATACCAATTCTTACATAGCAATTCACCATTTTGGGGACTGTGAAGATCCATTTCTGTATGTGGTTATCTGGTTGATGCAGTTGTCAGTTTATATCCACAGAAAAAGAGCACATACAGAGAAGCCAGGGAATTCAGCATGTGTTTGTGAGGGTGCATGTGTATGTGGAGGAATCTGTGTGATACATAAAATAATGTGCAGAAGGACAGAATTAGATCAGGAATTTGGGAAGTGGGTTATACATTTGGCCTGGGGACATGATATTATAATGATGAGTAACTTCAAGTATCTGGACATCTGCTATAGCTCTCCAAAAAAAAAAAAACAGTGGAGATTTTTTTGACTTGCCTTATTGATAATTTCATCCTTCATAAGGCAGAGAAAGCAGTAACAGGAATGGTTTATACTGGACATGATGTTTTCCAACCAGAAAGAACTTGTTGGTAAAGTCAAAATGACTAGAACCTAGAGAGAGGCAGGGCAGTGGCAAGTAAGTACTCAATCATACAGTTCACAATGGAAGAGAGGAAAGATAAGCAGAGACTGTATTCTAGACTCTGCATAAGATTTTGAAAGTTCAGAAAGGTATAAGAAGAGTGTTCTATCTCAATGGCCCAATGTTTTCATGGAAAAATGGCTCAAGATCATAGCATAATTGACTTAGAGCTGAAAGGGACCTTATACGTCATCAAGGACAAACTCATTATTTTACAGATGAAGTAACTGAAGCTTGATGGAGTGAAATAACATGTCCAAGGTAACACAGATAGGAATTGTCAGAGGCAAAATTCAAGCCCATATCCTCTAACTCCTAACTCTGAGCTATCTCTACTATAGTCATACATCGCCTTCCTCAGAGTGAAATGGTAGAAACAGGCATAAAGATTAGGATGAGGAAGAGGTAAAGAGACAAATGTGGTTACATAGTATGCCTATTGATCAATTAAAATTAAAAAAAATATGGCTAGACAAGTAAAGGCTAGAAATGCTAAAGTTCAGAAAAGGAGAAAGCTGATGCCAAATGTGAAGCATAATGAAAAGATGCTCATGTGTTTATGTTGATGCTATGGTGTGGCAACAAGAGGAGGAAAAAAAGAATAGACATGATGAAAGACATGAAGGATGACAGTAATGTAGAACTATGAATGAACTGTGCTGTAAACATCTGTTTTGCTCTTTTTTAAAAAAATAAATGTTATCTCATTGTTTTCTGCCTTACTTATTTTTATTTAGTATTTTGTTTTGCCCCAGTTACATGCAAAAACAAATTTTAGTATTAATTTTTAAAACTTTGAGTTTCAAATTCTCTCACATTTCCCCATTGCACATTGATAAGGCAAGCAATTTAATATGTTATACATGTGTAGTCATGCAAAACATTTACATAATAGTTATTACATGAAAGAAAATGGGATTTAAAAATCCCTCAAGAAAAATAAAGCAAGTTTAAAAAAATTATGCTTCAATCTATATTCCAACACCATCAGTTTTTTTCTCCTGGAATGGATAGCATTCTTCTTCAAAAATCCTTCAGAGTTGTTTTGGATTGTTGTATTACTTGAGAATAGCTAAGTCATTCACAATTGATGATCTTACAGTATTGCCGTTACTTTGTTTACAATACATTTCACTTTGCGTCAGTTCATGTAAGTCTTTCCAGGTTTTCCTGAGAGCATCTTGCTCATCATTTCTTACAGCACAATAGCATTCCATCATAGTCACACACTACAATTTGTTTAGCCATTCTCCAATTGATGGACATCTCAGTTTCCAATTCTTTGCCACCAGAAAAGAGCTGTTATAAATAATTTTTAGATATATGTCCTTTTTCTTTCTCTTTTTTATCTCTTTTGGGATACATACCTATTAGTACAGACCTAGGTCAAAGGGCATGTGTGGTTTTATAGCCCTTTGGGCACAGTTCCAAACTGCTCTGCAGAATGGTTGAATCAGTTTGCAATGGCACCAATAGTGCATTAATGTCTCATTTTTTTCCAAAATCCCCTCCAACATTTGTCATTTACCTTTTCTGTCCTATGAGTCAGCCTAATAGGTATAAGGTAGTCCCTCTGAATTGTTTTTATTTTGCATTTCTCTAATCAATAGTAAGTTAGAGTATTTTTTCTTATGGTTATAGATAACTGATTATTTCATCTAAAAACTGTTCATGTCTTTTGATCATTTATCAATTATAGAATGGCTCTTATTTTTATAGATTTGATTGAGTTCTCTTTATGTTAGAGAAATTAGATTTTATCAGGGCAACTTGGTTCAAATTTCTTTAGTATTGCTAACTGTATTTTCCTCTATCCTATTTCTTGCTCCCCCTCCCCATTTACTCTCTTCTCTCTTCTATCACCCTGTTCCTCCTCCATAGTGTTTTGCTTTTGACTACCCCATCCCTCAAATTCCTCTCCCATATATCACACCTTCCTTTCTTTATTCCCTTCCCCTCTGACTTTCTTGTCGAGTAAGATAGATTTCTATACCCAACTGAGTATGTATGTCATTCCCTTTTTGAACTAATTCTGAGGAGAGTAAGGTTCACTCATTTCCCCTTCATCTCCTCCCTCTTCCCCTCCCCTGTAAAAGCTTTATCTTGCCTCTCTTACATGAGATAATTTAGCTCATTCTGCCTCTCCTTTTCCTTTCTGTCAGTAAATTCCTCTCTCACCCTTTCATTGTATTTTTTATATCATCCCTTCATATTCAATTCACACCTGTGTCCTTTGTCTGTATATTTCTATCTATCTATCTATCTACCTATCTACTCACACCTTCTAACTGCCCTAATAATGAGGAAGTTCTTGTGAGTTAAAATATCATCTTCCCATGTAAGAATGTAAACAGTTTAACTTTATTAAGTCTCTTATGGTTTCCTATCCCTCTTTACCTTTTTATGCTTCTCTTGAGTCTTATATTTAAAAGTTAAATTTTCTCTTCAGTTCTGGTCTTTTCATCAATAATGCTTGAAAGTCCTCTATTTCATTGTATATTCATTTTTTCCTCTGAAGGATTGTGCTCAGTTTTTTTGGGTAGGTGATTCTTGGTGGCAATTGTAGTTTCTTTACCCTCTGTAATATCTATTCCAAGTCCTTGGATCTTTCTGATGTAGAAGCTACTAAATCTTGTGTTATCCTAATTGTGTCTCCATGATACTTAAATTGTTTCTTTCTGACTGCTTGCAGTATTTTCTCCTTGCCCTTGAAACTCTGCAATTTGTCTACAATATTCCTGGGAATTTTCATTTTGGCATCTCTTTTAGGCAATTATTAGATTATTTTAACTTCTATTTTACCCTATGGTTCTAGAATATGGGAGCAATTTTCTTTGATAATTGTTTGGAAAATGATGTCTGGGGTCTTTCCTTGATCATGGTTTTCAAGTAGTCCAATAATTTTACACTTATCTCTTGGATATATTTTCTAGGTCAGTTGTTTTTCCAATGAGATAGTTTACATTATCTTCTATTTTTTCATTCATTTGGTTTTGTATTATTGTTTCTTGATTTTTAATAAAGTCATTACTTTCATTTTCTCAATTCTAATATATTAGGAATGATTTTCTTCAGTGAACTTTTGTACCTCCTCTTTCCATTTGGCCAATTCTGCTTTTTTAATGCATTTTTATCCTCATTGGCTTTTTGGACTTTTACCATTTGACCTAGTCTGTTTCTAAAGTAATTTTCTGTAATTTTCTTCTGTATTTTTGTGTCTCCTTTAACAAGCTTTTGATTCATTTTTCACTATTTTATTGCATCACTCATTTCTCTTCCTAATTTTTCCTCTACCTCTGTTACTTGATTTTCAAAATCCTTTTTGAGATCTTCTATGGCCTGAGACTAATTCATATTTTTCTTGGAAGCTTTGGATGGATGAGTTTTGACTTTGTTGTCTTTTGAGTGTGTGTTTTGATCTTCCTTGTTACCATAGTAACTTTCTGTAGTCAGAAATTTTTTTCCCATTGTTTGCTCATTTTCCGAGACTCTTACTTGACATTTAACTTTTGTTAAAGTAGGGCTCTTCGTTGAATGACAGAGGGTATCCTGTTCCAGGCTTCATAACTTTTATACAGCTGTTTTCAGAGATATTTCCAGAGACCTGGAAGTTTTCAGTTCTTCCAAGGTGATATGATTTAAAGAGAGTTGTTTATGTCTCTCCTGTCCTGTGCTCTGCTCTGTGAGAGACCACAAGCACTCTTTTCTGCCCTGAAAGTTTGATAATGGTCCACTGATTGTGGCTACAAACTCTGGTGTGCTCATGCTCTTCCTCATCCTGGGACTGCCACCTAATATGGCCCAGATTTGTGTATGGGTAAAGCAATTAAGTCCTGCCTCAGTGCTAGCAGAAGTCCCTGTAATTTCCTTCTGACCTGTTGTTTGACCCACTTACCATCTGTGGACTGAGAGCTCCAGAAGCAGTTGCTGCCACTGCTGATTCAGTGGCTCTCAAGACCTTCTTCTGTTTTATTGGGGCTGAAGCTGTGTTGGTGAAGCATGTGATGGCTATGTTCCACTCTCAGCCAGGTGCAACAGACCTTTCCTGCTGACCTTCTAAGTTGTCTTTGGTGGTTCTGGTCTGTGAGGACTGGAAACTGCTACTGCTGCCACTGATTTAATTGCCCCAAGGCCTGCTCCTTGTTTGTTGGGGCCTGCTCTACATTGGTGCTACCTGCTCTGGACTGTGCTCCTCTATTCCCCTGGTGCAACAGGCGTTTCCTGTCAATTTTCTAAGTTGTCGTGGGCTGGAAAATTGTTTCACTGTGTCTTTTAGAAGGTTCAGTCACTCTAGAATTTTAGTGTCATTATTTAAAAGCATTTGGAAGGGTTTGAGGGAGAGCTCAGGTGAGTCCCTGCCTTTACCAATTTGTCTCTACTTCCCTAAATTACATTTTTTTTAGTGAAAAAAAAATCCCTTTTCTCTCTCTCTTGCTTCTCCTTTCTCAAAATGAAAAGAAAGAAAATCAAACCTTCCTTTATAAATTTGGATAGTCAGGCAAAATGAATTCTTGCATTGTCTTTTTAAAAATATATGTATCTTTATCTTCACCTCTCTCAGGAGGCGTATAGAATATATAGAATATTTCATCACGAGTCCTCTGGATCATAGCTGATCGTTTCACTAATCACAATTCCTAAATCTTTTGAAGTTGTTTGTCTTCACAATATTGTTATCACTGTGTTAATCGTTCTTCTAGTTCTTCTCACTTAATGCCTTATCAGTTCATAGAATTCTTTCTAGGTTTCTTTGAAACTATCCATTTGATCCTATCTCAAAAGACAATAGTATTTCAGAGTTCTATCGTAGTTTCTAATCCTTTGTCCCATCAAAAAGAACACTCACAGATATATACACACGTGTACATATGTATATGTGTGCATATACATATACACAATGTATATATGCTTATATCCACATATATACATACATATACACACACCTATACATGGACATACACATACATATTTAATTAAAGTTTGCTTTGCTTAGGGCTACTCCCTCCTTTCTTTTGCCCTCTCTTTACTCCCACTTCTCCCTGATTCCCTTTATATACCATTTCCCTATTGATTGAAATTTATATTTTCCATGTGTTTATTTCTTTCTTTCATTTATTTATTTGCTTGTGTGTTTATTCACTCATTCATTTATTTATTTGCCTATTTATTTATCTACTTATTTATTTGTTTGTTTATTTATAGTCATCAACATTCATTTCCACAAAATTCTGAGTCCCCAATTTTCTCCTCTTCTCTCCCCTCTCCCCACCCCAAAACATCTTGCATTCTGATTGCCTCTTGCACTAATGTGCCCTCTCTACTAACTCCCCTCCCTTCCCTTGTCACCATTTACTATCTTGTCCTGTAGGGCAGGATAAATTTCTATACCCCATTACCTTTATTCTTTATTTCCCAGTTGTACACAAAACAATTCTCAACATTTGTTCCTAAAACTTTGAGTTTCAACTTCTCTTCCTCCTTCCCTCCCCAACCATGCCCACTGAGAAGGCAAGCAATTCAATATAGGCTATATATGTGTAGTTTTGCAAATAACTTCCATAATAGTTATGCTGTGTAAGACTTTCCCTCCATCCTATCCTGACCCCCATTTCTTCTATTCTCTCTTTTGACCTTGTCCCTCCCCAAGAGTGTTTACTTCTAATTGCTCCCTCCTCCCATTTACCCTCCCTTCCAACATCCCCTTATCCCCTTCTCCCCTACTTTCTTGTAGTGTAAGATAAGACTTTCATACCAAATTGAGTATGCATGTTACTCCTTCCTTGAGCCAAATATCATGAGAATAAGCTTCACTTTTTCCTTCTCTCCTCTCCCCTTTTCCTTTTCCATTGGAAAAGTTTTTTCTTGCCTGTTCTGTGAGAGATAATTTGCCCCATTCAATTTCTCCCTTTCTCCTCCCAATATATTCCTCTCTCACCCCTTAATTTTATTTTTTAAGATATGATCTCTTCCTATTCAACTCACCCTATGCTCCCTCGCTCTCTCTCTCTCTCTCTGTTTGTGTGTGTGTCTAATCCCTCCAACTACCAAGATCCTGAGAAAAGTTTCAAGAGTTGTAAATAATCATTTTTTCCCCAGAAGTATTTTACTCAGTTTTGCTGGGTAGGTGATTCTTGGTTTTACTCCTAGTTCCTTTGACTTCTGGAAGATCATATTCCACACCCTTCAGTCCCTTAATGTAGAAGCTGCTAGACCTTGTATTATCCTGATTACATTTCCACAATACTGGAATTGTTTCTTTCTTGCTGCTTGCAATATTTTCTCCTTGACCTGGGAACTGTGGAATTTGGCTACAATATTCCTTGGAGTTTCTCTTTTTGGATCTTTTCAGGAGGTGATTGGTGGATGCTTTCAATATTTATTTTGCCCTCTGGTTTTGGAATATCAGGGCAGTTTTCCTTGATAATTTCATGAAAGATGATATCTAGGCTCTTTTTTTTATCATGACTTTCAGGCAGTTCCATAATTTTTAAATTGTCTCTCTTGGACCTATTTTCCAGGTCAGTTGTTTTTTCCAATGAGATGTTTCACATTATCTATCATTTTTTTTCATTCTTTTGATTTATTTGTGTGATGTCTTGGTTTCTCATAAAGTCATCAGCTTCCCTCTGTTCCATTCTAATTTTTAAAGAACTATTTTGTTCAGTGAGCTTTTGAACCTCCTTTTCCATTTGACTAATTCTGCTTTTGAAAGCATTCTTCTCTTCATTGGCTTTTTGAACCTCTTTTGCCAATTGAGTTAGCCTATTTTTAAAGGCATTATTTTCTTCAGCAAGCTGTTGACTCACTTTTCATGATTTTTTTGCATTGCTCTCATTTCTCTTCCCAATTTTTCCTCTACCTCTCTTACTTGATTTTCTAAGTCCTTTTTGAGCTTTTCCATGGACTGGGACCATTGCATATTTATTTTGCAGGTTTTGGATGAAGAAGCCTTGACCTCTTTTTTTTTTTATGTCTTCCCCTGATGGCAAACATTGTTCTTCCTCATCTGAAAGGATGGGAGAGAATACCTGTTCACTAAGAAAGTAACCTTCTATAGTCTTATTTTTTTCCCCATTTTTGGGCATTTCCCCAACAAGTTACTTGACTTTTGGGTGCTTTGTCAAGAGTAGGGTATACTCTGGGGACCTGTAACTTCTCAGTTCCTCCAAGGTGTCACAGTCCAGGGAGAGGAATTTACTCCTTGGCCTGACTTGATGCTGAGATTCAGATCAGCTGCTCAATTCCCCTAGGGTCTTTTTTGCTTAGGCTCCCACAATGCCTTTAGTGGCCACCACCACCGCCTAGGGCACAAAGGTAAAAAAGCCCTCTCGTTGACCTTTGAAGTTGCCTCTGGTTTTTACGGGTTTGGAGGTCTGGGAATGTCAGCTGTTGCTGCTGGGGATTCCACCCCTGAAAGCTTTGGTCCTGCACCTCCCCACATGAAACAGCCAAGGCTGGGGTGCTGTTCACTCTGCATCTGGTGTGACAGACCTTTCCCTTCAGCCTTCCAGGTCACCCTGAGTTGGAAATCTTCTCCACTCCATTATTTTGTGGCTTTTGCTGCTCTAGAATTTGTTGAGAGTCTTTTTTTACAGGTATTTTACAGGCTGTGAAGGAAGAGCTAGAGTATATGCATCTTTCTACTCTGCCATCTTGGCCCCAACCCCAAAATACTCATGTGTTTATTTCTACTCCTAGTTATAACCAGTTCAGGGGAGAGTGAGGTTCAAGTATTAACTTCTCCTGCTATCCTCTTTTTCCTTATTTGTATATGTTTCTACTTATATACTCTAATTTATTGAGATTAAGTCCTCCATCCTTCTCCCTTTTTCTCTTAATGTATTTTTCTTCCTTTCTTTTTTTCATCAAGACATAACAAAACACCTCATAGGTCTTCTTCCTATTTTATTGCCTCAGTCACCTTTGATGATGATAGTATTCTGATTCTGAGGGGTACATGTTATCATCTCCCTATATTGGAATGTAAACCTTTTATTCCCTTTTAGTTCCTCATGTTTATTTGCTTATATTTATCTTTTTGTTTTCTCTTGACTCCTGTGCTTTCACGTTGAAGTTTCTGTGCAATTCTAACCTTTTAATTAGGAATACTTGGAAGTCTTTTATTAGAAAGCTATTTTCCTCTCTGTAGTATTATACTTAGTGTTGTTTTGCAAGTTATTCTTGACTGTAAGCCTATATTCCTTGCCTTCTGGAGTGTTGTATTCTAAGATCTCGACTCCTTTATAGTGATCATTGCTAAATTATGTGTTATCTTGCCTGTGGACCTTCAGAACTTAATTTTTTTCTTTATGTCGATTTTCAGTATTTTTTTCATTGACAAACCAAAATAAATAG
The DNA here is from genome assembly GCA_028658325.1 of Potorous gilbertii. Lineage (NCBI taxonomy): Eukaryota > Metazoa > Chordata > Mammalia > Diprotodontia > Potoroidae > Potorous > Potorous gilbertii. The sequence continues at coordinate 146,432,369 of CM053772.1, forward strand.
ATTTTTGACTATAATGTTTTTTGAGAGTTTTTATTTTGGATTTTCAGGAGTGATTCTTTTTATTTCAACTTTACCCTCTGGTTCTAAGAAATCTTGGCACTTTTCTTTTATGATTTATTGAAAGGCTCACTTTTTGTTCTTAACTTTCTGGCAATTCAGTCATCCTTACCTTTTCTTTCCTCTATCTGTTTGCCAGGTCAGTTGGTTTTGCTATGAGATACCTTAATTTTTTTTTCTATTTGTCAGTCTTTGATTTAATACTTCTTGCTACGTCATGAAATCATTAGACTTCTTTTTGGTCCATCCAATTATCAGGGAGTTTATTGCTTGGGTAATACTTTGTAACTCTTGTGCCAATCTATTAATTCCTTTCATAATTCTTTCTTCTGTATTTTTTAATTCTTTCCAATTTTACCCCCTACTACTCTCATTTCATGAAAAAGCATACTCCCCAAATTCTCCTACTTTATCTCTTCCAGTAATTCTCATTGTACTTATGCATAATCTATGATTTTATTTGAGGCTTTGATTATACATGTTTTCAAGTTATTCCTTTCTTCTGGGTTTATTCTTGTGTATCTTTGTTACCATAATAACTTTTTATGGTTAGGTTCATTTTTTGTTTGCTTGCTTCTGCATTCTTCTTCCCCATGCCTGTCTTAGACTTTATGTGAGTATCAGGACCTGAATACTTCTGAAGGCAGTGTCTGGGCTGGTCCTGTTTCTTCTTTCTTGGAAGTATTTAATATTGTTAACCCAAGATCTCGAGGACAGCTCAGACTGGAAACCCATAAACTTGCAGTGCTCTCAAAGTAGTCTGATCCAAAATAAAGTCTAATTTTTGGCCTTCCTATTCTGAGTTCTGCAAGTTCCTAGCCTGGGTTTGGATCTGAACAATATACCTCTGCACTTGCTTCCTGTGAGATTCTAGTAGACTTTTACTGTATTTGACCCCTATCAGCCAGGTAGAGCTCTATTGGTTCAGAGTAGCAAAACTTCAGACTCCACTTTGGTCTGGGATTCCTGCTCTAATTATTCATGAAAAATTTTAGACTGGATTGGCAGGTGGAGTGGAGATACTACACCACTACTGGGGTCAGATTCACACAGATGCTACTTGTTTCTGAACTTACTCCTGTTCTGGTAGATAGTTTATAGGGCATGTGACTACTTTTCATCCTGGAATGCCCCTCCTAGGTGTAGGTCTCTTCATTATTCAGCTCTGCATTTGTGACCTGGAACTGGGAAGTAAGCAACTGAACTGCCAGTTGGCATCTATTCCTGAACTCTGCATGAGTTTGGGCTTCTCTTTGATGCATTTGGAATCTCTTCTTGTCCCAACGCTCAGTGTTTCCCAGTGCACAGTTTTGAGTGCTTCACTCAATTGTTCTTGGCTCTGTTTTAGTGTCTATAGACACTAAACTATAGATACTCTATGTCTCACTATGCTGATCTGGGCTTGATCTGGTACATTTTTTTAAATAGAAATCTATCTTTTAAAAAATTTTAATTAATTTATTTGCTTTCAGTTTTCAACAATCACTTCCATAAGTTTTAAATTTTCTCCTCCTCCCTCTCCCTTCCCTCCTTAGACAGCATGCAATATTACATGGGTTCTACACATACGTTCTTATTAAACACATTTTCACATTACTCATGCATAGATGAATTAAAATGAATGGGAGAAACCATGAGAAAAATCAAACTAAAAAAAAATAACACAAGAAAAAAATCACTTCATTCTGCTTTCCAATTCCATAGTTCATTCTCTGAATGTGCATGAAATTTTGCTTCAAGAGTCCTTTGGGAATGTTTTAGGTCCTTGCATTGCTGTAAAGGACTAAGTCTATCAGGACATAAAGTCCTCACACACTGTGGCTGTTACTGTATATAATGTTCTGGTTCTGCTCATTTCACTCAGAATCAGGTCATATAAATCTTTGCAGGTTTTTTTGAAGTCTGACTGTTCATCATTTCTTATGGCACAGTAGTATTCCGTTACATCTGTATACCACAACTCATTCAGCCATTCCCTAACTGATAGACATTCCCTCAATTTCTAGTTCTTGGCCACCACAAAAAGAGCTTCTATAAATATTTTTGCATATGTGGGACTTTTTTTCCCCCATTTTTATGAACTCTTTGGGATACAGTCCTAGAAGTAGCATTTCTAGGTGAAAGGGTATACATATTTTTTAACCCTTTGGGCATAGTTCCAAACTGCTCTCCAGAATGATTGCGTCAGCTCACAGCTCTACCAACTATGAACTAGTGTTCCAATTACATCTTATCCAATACTTATAATTTTCCTGTTTTGTCAAGCTAGTCAGTTTGACAGATGTGATATGGTACCTCAGAGTTGCTTTATTTGCATCTCTCTAATCAATAGTGATTTAGAGCATTTTTTTAGTATGACTGTAGACAGCTTTAATTTCTTCCTCTGAAAAAGCTGCCTATTCATATCCTTTGATGATTTATGACTTGGGAAATGATCTGCATTCTTGTAAATTTGACACAGTTCTCTATATTGGTTAGAAATGAGGCCTTTATCACAGATACTAGTTGTAAAAATTCTTTCCCCATTTTCTTCTTCCCTCCTAATATTGGTTGCAATGGGTTTGTTTATGCAAAAACTTTTCAATTTAATGTAATCAAAATTATCCATTTTGCATTTCATAATGTTCTGTATTTCTTATTTAGTCATAAATTTCTCCATTTTCCATAAATCTGACAGATATACTATCCCTTGCTCCCTTAATTTATTTATACTATCATCATTTATTCCTAGATCATATACCCATTTGGTCTTTATTCTCATGGATGGTGTCAGGCATTGGTCTATGTCCAATTTCAATCGCACTATTATGCAATTTTCGCAGAAGTTTTTGTCAAACAGTAAGTTTTTTATCCCAGAATCTGAGGTCCTTGGGTTTATCAAACAGTAAACTGCTGTAATCATTGACTACTGTGTCTTCAGTACCTACCCTATTCCACTGATTTAACCTTCTATTATCCATTACCAAGTGGTTTCAATGATTGCTCCTTTCAATTTGAGATATGGTATGGCTAGGTCACCTTCTTGAGCATTTCTTTTTTATCACTTCCCTTGATATTCTGGACCTTTGGTTCTTCCAGATGAATTCTGATTTTTTTTCTAGCTCTAGGAAGTAATTTACTGGTTTTTGATTGGTATAGTACTGAATAAGTAAATTGGTAGAATTATCATTTTTATTATATTAGCTTGGCCTATCCATGAGCAATAGATGTTTTTCCAATTACTTAGATCTGACTTTATTTGTTAAAAAATGTTTTATAATTATGTTCATATAGCCCCTGAGTTTGTTTTGGCAGGTAGACTCCCAAATATTTAACAGTGTCTACTGTAACTTTAAATGGGATTTCTCTTTCTATCTCTTGCTATTGGGTGTTGTTAGTAACATATAGATACGCAATTGATTTATGTGAGTTTATTTTGTATCCTGCAACTTTGCCAAAGTTGTTTATTATTTCAAGTAGTTTTTTACTTGATTCTCTGAGGTTCTTTCAGTATATCACCATATCATTTGCAAAGAGTAATAGCTTAGATTTTTTTGCCTCTTCTAATTTTTAAATTTACTTTTCTTCTCTTATTGGTAAAGCTAATATTTCCAGTACCATATTGAATAACAGTGGTGATAATGGACATCCTTATTTCACCTCTGATCTTACCACAAATGCATCTACCTTATCCTCATTACATATAATGCTAATTGTTTTAGGCTGACACTACTTATTATTTTAAGAAAGACTCCATTTATTCCTATGCTTTCCAGTGTTTTCAGTAGCAATGGGTGTATATTTTCTGCATCTGTTGAGATAATCATATGGTTTCTCTTAGTTTTGTTGTTGATATAATCAATAATGCTGAAAGTTTTCCTAATACTAAACCAGTCTTGCTTTGCTAGTATAAATCCTACCTGATCATAATGTATTATTCTCATGAGAAGTTGCTGCAATCTTTTTGCAAGTATTTTATTTATAATTTTTACATCTATATTCATTAGGGAAATTGGTCTATAATTTTCTTTTCTTTGTTTTGGATCTTCCTGCTTTAGGTATCAGAACATATTTATATCATAAAAAGAGTTTGGGTAGGACTCCTTTTTCACCAGTTTTCCCAAATACTTTATATAGTATTGGAATTAATCTTTAAATTCTTTGATAGAATTCACTTGTAAATCCATCTGGCCCTGAAGATTTTTTCCTAGGGAGTTCATTGATGGTTTTTTCAATTTCTTTTTCTGAGTTGGGGTTATTTAAGTATTTTACTTCCTCTTCTGTTCATTTGGACAATTTATATTTTTAAAAATATTCATCCATTTCACTTAGATTGTTAAATTTATGGGCATACAGTTGGAAAAAGTAATTGCTAATAATCACTTTAACTTCCTCCTCATTGGAGGTGATTTCCCTCTTTTATTATTGATATTGGTAACTTAGTTTTCTTCATTGTTTAAAATCATATTGACCAATGGTTTGTCAATTTTATTGTTTTTTTTTCATAAAACCAACTCTTAGTTTAATTTATTTGTTCAATAGTTTTCTTAATTTCATTTTTATTAATCTCTCTTTTGGTTTTTAGTGTTTCTAATTTGGTATTTACTTGGGGATTTTCAATTTGCTTTTTTTCTAGCTTTTTCACTTGCATGTCCAATTCTTTGATCTCCTCTTTCTCTATTTCATTCATGTAGGCATTCAATGATATAACACTTCCCCTAACAATTGTTTTCACAGCATCCTTTAAGTTTTGGTAGGTTTTCTCATTACTGTCATTCTATTGAGTGAAGTTACGGATTGTTTCTATGATTTGTTGTTTGACCCACTAGTTCTTTAGGATTGGATTATTTAGTTTGCAGTTAATTTCTGGTCTATCTTTCCATGGCCCTTTATTTCATATAATTTTTTTATTGTATTATAATCTGAAAAAAATACACTGAATATCTCTACTTTTGTGCACTGGATTGTAAGGTTTTTATGCCTTAGTTCATGGTCAATTTTTATGTATATGCCACATACTGCTGAGAAAAAGGTATATTCCTTTCTATCCTCATTCATTTTTCTCCAGAGTTCTATCCTATCTACCTTATCCAGAATTCTATTCACCTTCTTAACTTCTTTCTTGTTTATTCTGAGGTTAGATTTATGAAGTTCAGGAGGGAAAGTTGAGGTCTCCCACTAGTATGGTTTTTCTGTCTATTTCTTCCTGTAACTCCCTTAACTTCTCCTCTAAGAATTTGGATGCTATACCACTTGGTGCATATATGTTTATTAATGATATTACTTCATTGTCTATGATGCCCTTTAGTAGAATATCACTTCCTTCCTTAACTTTTATGATTATATCTATTTCTTCTTTTGCTTCATCTGAGATTAGAATTACTACTCCTGCCTTTTTTATATCAGCTGAATCATAATATATTCTGCTCTAACCTTTTACCTTTACCCTGTGTATATTCTCCTGTTTCAGATGTGTTTCTAGTAAACATCATATTGTAGGATTATGGTTTTTAATTCTTTCTGCTATACACCTCCATTTTATGGGAGAGTTCATCCCATTCTCATTCAGTTATGATTTCTCTCTGTGTCTTTCTCTTTATCCTATTTTCCCATTTATGCTTTTATTTCTCCCTTCTCCTTTCCCCTCCTCAATAGAATTTTATTTTTGACCACCACCTCCTTCAGTACTCCCTCACTTCTATAAGCCAGCCCCTCCCTTTTCTTTCCCCTTTCCCCTCCTACTTCCTATAAGGCAAGTTAGATTTCTATACATAACTGCGTATGTTGTTCCCTCCTTGAATCAAATCAGATGCAAGTAAATCTCAAACAATGCTCATCTTCCCTCTTTCCCTCTTGTATAATATATTTTTGTGCCTCTTTTTGTGATGTAATTTACCTTTTTTATGTCTCCTCCTTTTCTCTGTGTTGATAATGAATTTTTTTAGTATAATCAAGTGCCTTTGATTGAAAAATGAGATAAAAGAAGATCTTTCCCACCCATTAATGGACTGGGGAAGATTTGTAAGAAGGCCTCTTCCTTTTGCTAATGAGGCCTTAGTTCTCAAGGCTTGTGATGCCCTCTGACTCTGAAAAATGTATGAATTCTCTGAGGTCAGGTTTTACTTTGGGACTCATTCATTGGAAGAAGTTTATTTGGCCAGATGAGACTCTGGGTAGCCGTTAGTTACCACCACTTCGAAAACCCAGATGTTGGTGCTTCCCTCTCGGTTAACTGTGGTCAGACAATTAGACCTGTCTGTTGATCTGTGATATATATATTGCTTATGGTTGGACGGTTGGAAACCTGTCTATTGGTCTTTATTTCTCTTCTTCTATTTTTCTCTGCTGGTGAATGATATATATGTTTGATTCAAGGAGATTGTTAACCTCTCAAAAGTTGCCTTTTCTTTTAGAAAAGCAGATCAAATAACCTATGGTAGCAGGCCCTCCTGTGTATTTCAGGATGCTTACTGTTACATCCCATTACAATTCCTTCAGATGCTTTAATTACATTTTTTATCATCACCTCAGTTAATTTATACCCACACCCTCTATCTTTGTATGTCCCTTTTAAATGTCATGATAAATATACAATTCTCAAGATTAGCAAGTATCTTTCTTCCACATAGGGATGTAAACAGTTTATCTATGTTGAATAACAAGGGTTTTTTATGTTTTTTCCCCCCTGTTTACCTTTTTATATCCTCTCCTGAGTCTTGTATTTGATGAACAAATTTTCTATTGTGATCTTGCCTTTTCATTAGGGAGGTCTGGATATCCCTTATTTCATTGAATGTCCATCTCTTTGCCCAAAATATTATGCTCAATTTTGCTGGGTAATTGATGCTTGCTTGTAGTCTAAGCTCCTTTGCTTTATGGAATATCATATTCCAGTCCTTCTGATCTATTAATGCAGAAGCTGCAAGGTCCTTTGTGATCCTGACTGTAGTCTCTCAGATTTGAATTGTTTCTTTCTAGCTGCTTGTAGTATATTCTTCTTAACTTGATAGTTCTGGAATTTGACAATATTCCTTGATGTTTCCATTGTGTGATCTCCTTCAGGAGTCATCTTTGATGACTCTTTTTCCCTCTGGACCTAAGATCTCAGGGTAGTTTTCCTTGATTTCTTGAAAGATATTGTCCAGGTTCTTTTTTTCATCATGATTTTCCAGTAGAGCAATAATTTTTGGACTTTTTTTTCTCCTGGACCTCGTTTCCAGGTCAGTTGTTTTTCCAATGAGATATATTGCATTTTCTTCTATTTTTTCACTCTTAAAATTTTGTTGATTGATTCTTAATGTCTCCTAGAGCCATTAGTTTCTACTTGCCCAATTCTATTTTTTAATAAATTGCTTTTTTCAGTTTACTTTTGTACCTCCTTTCCCATTTGTCCAATTGTTCCTTTTGGGGGTTATTTTCTCCAGTTAGATTTATACCTCCCTATCCAGTTACCCAATTTTCCTTTCTAAGGAGCTGTTCTCTTCAGTGAATTCTTTTTTCATTTTGTCAATTGTATTTTTAAAACCATTGGAAAATTTTTCTTCCATCTCTCTTATTTGGCTTTTAAAATCCTTCTTGAGCTCTTTCAAAATGCTATTTGGGACTGAGACCAATTCTTATTTCCTTTTGAGGTTGTAGATATGAGTACAGGTCAATGTTGTCCTCTCCTAAGTTCATATTTTGGTTTTTATCCCCATAGCAAGATTCTATGATCTTTCCTATTCTGGTTTGCTTCTTGCTCATGATGATTTCCATTTTCCTGGCTTTTAAAGTGGAGCTCTTTTTCTGGGACCCAGAGGGTTCTGTCTCACTTTTCTTGGGCTGAGAGTTTGAGGTTTTGTGTGTTGTGGCCTCTGGTTCTTTCAACTAGAAGCTAGAATGCTGCATCTTACCTGGTACTGAGATAGCTGGCATGTGCCAAGGCAGAGGCCAGGTGAAATCTTTTTGAGTTTCCCCAGGGTTACCCTGAAGCTCTTTGAATGAGATGTGAGGGAGGGGTGGTCTGGCTACAGGAGGTTTCCTCCTCTTCTGAGCACAGGTAGGTTCAGTGGCTGGTGAACTCCCATCTGCCTAATTCCCCTGGCTGTGCTAAGGCACACCTGGCATCCTGGTGTTGGCTCTTACAGGGTCCACCCCCTCAGGGTTTAGGATGTTCTCCTGGTTCCTGGAAGTGGAAGTGTATGGAACATCTTCAGTCTTGCATTAGTCTCTTTCAGCCATGGAAAGAGGGACTCTTCTCCCCCTTGATCTCCTCAGCCTCTGAAACAGGTAGATTGAAGTACCCCTTCTGTTGATCCCACTGTTACAGGATTTTTTCCTGGGGAAATATTCTCTGGGTTTTTTGAGGTTCACAAGGGGAGAGTGAGAGGACTTACAGTTAACACTGCCATCTTGGCTCCCAGAAATTAAAGTAGGTGACTTTCAAACATTTAACCTGTAGGCTGATATTCTCAGGAATGGCTGCTGCTATTCCCTAGGGCTTAGTGCTTCTCTCTCACTCAGTTCCCTTGGACTCGCATCCTGGGCTGCTATGTTTGAGAATCCTCACTACTGCTTCTAATTCAGTCCAACTGAATGTTTCCTGCTCCACTCCACTATGGCAAAGTTTGCTCTGTTGCAGCCTATGTTTTCCCAGTCCTGTGTAACAGATCCTTCTCATCAACCTTCTGGGCTCACCTGGGCTTGAAATCTGCCACACACTCTGTCTCCGAGTGGATTCTTCCACTCTAAAATTTGTTCAGATTCTCTTTTTAGAAGTACCTGAAGGAATTTGTGGTAGGACTCAGGTGAGACTGTGCTTTTACTCCACCATCTTAGCTCCCTAAACAAGCAATCTCTCTGGTGCATTTTCTTGATTCATTTGGAGAAGTTGGTGGGAAGGAGGCTGGAACTTTGCTATACTTCTTCCTAATATACCACCACATTTTCTCCACTTACCTTTTTGCTCTTTCTAACGAAAATTATCTTTAAATTTGAAAGGATAAAAATAAAATTGTTAATGGACATCGAACTAAAGATAAATGATAATAGAAGGGCAATGAGCTATCCTCAAATAATTTAAATCACCAAGGACATTATACGTAGGAATGTAAAACGGAGAAGGCGGGGGTCATTATTACATGTTCAATTGATAGTCAATGATGTGACGTGTTAGACTGGGAGGGACATGTGGGTTGGGTATTTGAAAGTCATCTCATAACGTCACCAGAAAAGCAGATAGTGAGTGCCTGGAAGAGTGCTTGGAGGCACACCCACATTTATGGAGTATCATATGGATGGCAATTCAGTAAAGTACACTAAGTCGAGTGGTCAGACGGGCAGGAGAACTTTAGCCATAGAAGAGAGACTATTTAAGAGGAGAGGGAAATAAATAATGTTAGATACAAAGGGAAGAAGCATGGCAAAATAATCCTAGATTTGGAATTTAAGAGGTCATTGGTAATTTTGGAAAGAGTAGTTTCAGTTAACTAATGATATTACAAATTCTTTTGCAAAGAGATGAAGAATCAAAAACAGCACAGAAAATAGAGGCAATAAGCGTAGACATCTTTTTCAAGGAGTGAAGGTATAAGATATAGGATGACAGATGACAGAGGGTCAAATTTTTTTTTAAGGATAGGTATGATTTGGGCATGTTTCAAGGTAGCAGGAAAAGGGATCAATAAATAGAAAAAGACAGAAAATGAGAGAGGGGGAGAGAGAGAGGAGAGAGAGAAAGAGAGAGAGAGAGAGAGACAGAGACAGAGAGACAGAAAGAAGTCAGAGAGACAGAGAATCAGAGAGAAAAAAATAGACAGAATGATTGAAGTGCTTACTCCCTTCACCCACACAAATCACAAGTGGTCTACATTTTAGTAAATAATTACCTGAAATAATATAAACAAAGATCATGGCAAATTTAAAGCACTATATAAATGTTAGAAATTTTATTATTTAAGAAATGATCTTTAAGAGTTATTGCCACCAAAAAATATATCACTTGGCAGCCAATGTAGTGATGATACTCTCCAATGTGAGCTGTGCTGGTCATAAAGTATCTCAGAAGAGCAGAATTGTAAGGTGCCTTAGAAATTATCTGGTTCAACTGATGGACTCTGAATAAATATCAAAGCATACTTTTCTCACTTATTTTGTGTTTTTTCTTTTGATCTGTTTCCTCCTTCATAATTGTGACTAATATGGAATTATGTTTTATATGATTGCACATATATAACCCATATCAAATTGCTTGTCATTTTAGGAAGAGAGAACTCAAAATCTTGTTAAAATGAATGCTAAAATTGTCTTTTACATATAATTGGAGAAAAGATATTATAAAAAATTATCTGGTTAAAACTTCTCCTCAGAGCACAAACATATCACCCATCTGCTGACATGCAGAGTTTCAAGTTTTGATAGTACCTGACAGAACTTGTTCTCAATGAACAAAATTCATAAATTTTGATAACTCAGCTACACTTTTGTCCAGCCCTTATATTTTAAAGATGAGGAATTAAGACCACAGAAGGTCATTGAAAGGTAGTAGTGACCAGTCTTTCATCTCCTACACCACATTCCGCATGCCTGCATTCATGTAAAACTGTTCTGAGCCCTCAGATATTTGGAGTTTTCTTCAGTCCTGTAATTTCACTGTTGTAGGAAATTGGACCTCCCACGCAGGAGAGGTATGCAATTTAATTCAATTAAACAAGCATTTTAAAAGTATTTCCTCTCTTTTAAAACATTTTGCTAGGTATTGAGATTACAAATAAAAATAGTCCCTTATCTCAAGGAACTAACATTCTTCTGGATGAAACAACATGTACAAAGATAAATTATCTTTCTTATATATGTAAGAATATGATTTTATTTATAGAAATTCTTTTTATTTTATAGTTAATGTTTAATTATTTCTAATATATATATAAATATATTGAATAAGTATATACACATTACATATTGTATATGATATATAATGTATAAAAATATAATATTGTATAAGCATATGTGTAATATAAACATTATGTAAACATATACACATAAATTTACATGTTTTTTTTTTTCCTTGGTTGGAGAGGGGGATAATGGTGGAATTGCTAACAGCTACTTGAGTGAGAGGTTTGGGACTCCGCCAGAAAAAAAACCTAATCTCTAATTTAGGGAGTTACCTCAGGAAATCAAAACATTAAATGGTTTCTCATGGATACACAAGTACTGTACCTTTGGGTGGTGTTGAAATAATCTTATTTTTGCTCCATTCCCTTAACTAGGAAAAAAATCCTTTTGAATGATTCAAATAATGAAAACCTAGGATAAACAAGGCCTGTATACCTCCTTGAATCAATCAAAGTCATTGTGTTAGAAACTTATCATCCTCCAAGGATTCTTTAATTTGTTGGAAAGGAAGAAGTTAACTTACAACCAGTGAGAAAAATTTGCGGTCTGGATCTGAGAGGTTGGAGAAAGCACCATAATTTTAGTACACTTGAGAAAAGAGATGATGGAAGCTATGATGAAGCAAGGAGATAAGGAGGAAAGTGGTTGGTTCTGCTGGCATATAGGAACCAAAGATCCAAGCAGAGAAAATTTCCAAGAAAAGATCAACTCTTTCCCCAACTTCCCTTTTACTGCCAGTTTATCCACAGACACTTTAACATAATCCTATTTTTCTTACCCAAATATTTTAGTAAACTGAAATTTTGCCCATAGTCAGAGGCTAGGGGTTAACCATATGAAAAGGTATATGTAATGTTAGGGAATGAGGCCAAACTTTACTTGCATGTTTAGAATCTGCCTGACTTAAGACTCTATAGAACTGACTGACCTCAGAACTTTATCAAAAATAAACTACCTAAAGCTGAATTCTGGCAAGATTGGATATTGAAAGTTTACAGGAAGGTTTTAAAACTGGCTTTGCAGAGGGCTTTCTAAAAGCACAAGCATTAATGCAAATAACAACAAAAAAACCAAAATAAGCAAAAAATTCAAATGATTCCTTAAGATGAAAACATTTCTTCCCCCCCACCTCTTTCTGCCACACCATACGCCTTCTCTTGTTTGGTATTTATGAACTATTAACTAAGAAGAACTAAGTGGACATTATATTGATTCCTAGACTTAAATAAAACGATCTAATTCTTGTAACCTGATGTCACACACTTGAACCCAGATCTACCTGTCTTGAAGATTAGACCTTCCATCCACTCTTCAGGTTGCTTCTGGCCCTTCAATGTAGGCACACCATTTTAAATGAGTAGTGATTAATGTGCTATGTAGCTAGCTATATGACTGTTGGATATAATAGTTCAAAATTGATTCTGTTGTCAAAAGTTAATGTATAAAGTTGGCCTCACAATGGGGTATTCCTTAAGTAAGTCCTACTCCAATGCAATGGGTGGAGGTGACCCAGGGTCTTTAAAGATTGTGCCAGACAAACATGAGCTTTGGCAGATTCTATCAAAGCTGGAGCAGTTTCAAGTGTCATCCAGTGATGGGCTGTATGTTTTTCTACCAAGGACCTACCTAGCTCAATTTGGAGAGGTTCATCACCACTTTGGCTACAGAACAAAGAATTTCTTTTCATAAGAGCTCTTCTACTTAAGTGATAAAGAGTTACAACCTGGCTTTGTAAAGGCAATACCTCAAACCGAAGATCACAAGACCTTGATTAGGGAAGGAAGTGACTATAGATTCTCAAAGATGATCTGGTAGATTGAGATGTATATACTTAAAACTCACTTCCCTTGTATCTTTTCAGAATTGAAGACAGGAAGATCAAGAATTAAATCTTACCTCATACATTTAATGCCTAGGTTGTCATGGATAAAATTACTTAATCTTTCTCAACCTCAAAATTTTCATCTACAAAATGGGAGTATTAATATTGGTTACTTCAGGAGAATAGGTTTCAATTTAGGAAGGACCTTAGAGATTTTCTAGTCTAACTTCTTCATTTGATTGTTCAATAAAATGATATCCCACAGAGAGACCTAGCTCACAGGGTTGTGGGGGATCAAATCATGTAAGATATATAAAGTGCTTTGCAAACCCTAAAGCATGATATGTATAAACTATATGGCAAACTTATGGAAGGATATGGCAGGATCATTGGAGTTCACCAGAACTTAGAAACTGGTTAAATTACAGAGCCACTTAAGTATGATTATGAGTATTATATGTAAGTGACTTCTGTCAATTAAATTATGTAGATGAGGAATCTGTTGGGAGTTAGGAAGACCAGGCCTCAAGTAGCGCCTCTGACACATATTGGCTATGTGAACCTGGGAAAGTCATGACCTTTCAGTGCTCTAGGTATCTATCTCTCTGACTCTAAGTTGGAGAGATGTTAACTTGTAGAAGGGAGTTCCTCATCAGCTAACAAACATTCATTAAGCATTTACTAAATGTCAAACACTGGGCTAAGTGTTGGGAATCAAGTACAAGCAGAAGGAAAGACCTACCCTACCCTCAAGAAGATAACATTCTAATGGGGAAAACAATATAAAAAAAGAAGCTGTAGATGATTGTGACATATACCACTACACTATAAGAAATGATGAACTTAGTGATCTTAAAAAGATATGGGTAGAATTGCATGAAATAACCCAAGAGTGAAAATGAGGAAATGAGCAAAACCATGAGACTGTTGTGTACAGTAACAACTAACAACTTTGAGTGACCAAGCTATTTTGACTATTATAGTTTCCCAAATTAACTATAAAGGAAATATGAAGGAAGATGCTGTCTGCATCCAGAAAAAGAACTGATAAATAGAAGTATGTATAGGATAGCTTTACTTTATTACTTTATATATACATATTGGTGTCTAATGGTAGCCATTTTTAAGATAGGGCCAAGGAAGAGAACAAAGGGGAAAATTTTTTTAAATTTATTTTTAACACAGTTTATAACCGATAAAGCAATTCAAACTTTTAGTCAGGTGATACATCTTTTTATGGCATTTACAATATGGACCACAAAAGAATTTTTTTTTGAACATAAGCCAGCTGAGACACAGATAATATTTATGTTGCTAACTTCACAGTCTCTTGATCTAATTGTCTCCTCAGTATTACTAAGAATAAAAAGACCCTAACTTAATGTTGTTGGTCTAAAGTCCTATGCCTAATAGCTTAATTTTAGGCAGCCTTGGATGTTCCTCTACTCATAATCTATAATTGAATAGATCTGGTATTAAGCTTAGAAACCTTTTGACTATGGGGAATTGCACCAAGAGTAGGGACATTGCAGGGAAACAATATCTCCCCAACTTCATGCCTATTCCAGGCAGAAGTAGATTGTCCACTTGCATTCAGTCAGGCTTAAAGTCTGCCAGGTGTCAGTGGGGAAATTGAGTCCGGAGAATCCCACCTCAGCCCATGCTGAATAGTTGTTCTCCCACTCTTCTTTTGAGATCACCTGTGCAGTTCATACCAGCATCTCATGAACTTACTGGCATCATGTAATGGAGGCTCACATTGCCTTTCTTGCTTCCCATACCTGGAGTTAGACTCAGAACAGTCACTTAATAGTTCTACATCATCTAAAAATGGCAAGTTCCTATAACCAGGTTTAAAATATGATTATACTTTCACTTTGGCTAAGGAACATCTTTTAGGCAAGTCTTAAGTGGCTTACATGTATTTCTATACATGTTCTAGTTCCTGATTAAATGGCAATCATAAAATCAAATTTACCATTAAAACCTTGACTTTTTCATCAATGCCAAATTTTATCAGAGCTTACCTTCCTCTTGGAAAGTTAGACTGAAATTTTTTTCACTCAACCAAAGATGTCATTGATTTATTCTCAGTAATTAATTCAGTCAATTGTTTTATTACTAATTGCTTTTACCTCACTTTGTAACATGACCAATTTTTCTCCCTATCACTCCCCTCCCCCACTTCCTAATACCTTGCATTCTGGTTGCTCAAAAGGGGAAAAATTACATAACAACTTTATTATCTATTTATAAGAAATAACAAGTTGTACATAATACATTTGTAGTTTCATGTACAATCATCTCTCTTTTTCTATTCTACTATGTTATGGAAATACTTATTGAATTTCTTAAGCTCAGAATAAAATAAAATAAAGAAATTGAAAAGGATAAGGTGGAGCAGAAGGTACCTGACATGGCAGAGAAAGGAGGCATGGTAATGAAAAACCTGGAGAAGAATGAGATATGGTGGGCTTGAGTACTCTCCTTTCAAAAAATTAATTACAGCGTAAAACAAGCATTTCCATAGCATAGTACAATAAAAAAAATAATTGCATGTGAAACCTCAAATTCACTTCTGAAAGGAGATGTCCAATCCTAGGAAGAAACTAGAGGGGCGCAGGCAAGGTGTGCATTTTAGGGCTTATTGGAGCTTCCAAGATGGAGAGGTTTTGGAAGCATGGTAGAAAAAAATCTTTGAGTCTATGCCCAAGGAGAATGAGTTCATTATTGAAATGAAATCATAAGTCCAGTAATTATCCTATTTCTGTATATAATAATATTCAGTATGGTAAAATTGTAATATGGAAGTAATACTGGTCTTAGACTGGCACTGTAATTTAAAGTAGCTCTGAGTTATAAGGACCATAGATTTAGAGATAGAAGATACTTCTGAGGCCATCAAAATCCAATCCCTTTATTTTACAGAAAAAAAGAAACAGGTTCATAAAAGTTAAAATGACTTGCCCAGGATCCCCCAACAAGTATTTGAAACCACATTTGAACTCAACTTCCCCTAATTTCTACTCCTCCTCCTTAGACTCTGGTGGCTGCAGCATATTTATTATGTCTTTCCTAAAAAATGGCACAAGATTCCATGCAACCAGCCTTGCTGTGGTCATCTAGGCAGAAAAAAGGCAAAGGCCAAACCTGGAGCTGTGAAAAAAATTAAATGGCCCTGATTCCTTTAGCTTTATCACCCGTTTGTATTCACATGCAGATCCTGACATTCCCTTCATAATTAAAGAATGTCTGTGAAATGAGGAATAAAAGGGTTAAGTAAAATCCGAAGTTTCTGCTCACAGCCAGGGTTTTTTGTTTTTTTTTAATATTCATGAATGACATTTATTTTTCAGTAACTTGAGATCTCCTTATTTCTTGCCCCAAATGTAGAAAAGGCCTTCCCTAGGAGCAAAAACATAAGGGCAAAAGGGAAAGGGAAAAAATCACGGCAGAAAAGAAAAAGCAAGAGCCTTAAAAAATGATTATTATATTGGAAATGTAGACTCATTTCTTTCAGAGAGCAACAGCTCCCCCACCAACCTGATGGCTGTCAGGGTAATTGCAACGAATAAAACTACAAAAGGGGAAAATAAATCTGGAGACCAGCATCTATTAGAATTGTGACTGCAGTCATGTCAGTCATGTTACTCTCCTTCCCCTCCCCTAGGTGCCCCTATGCCCACTTTCATACACACATTGGAGTAGAGCCCACCTGCTCTCTCCTTTCCTCAGGTCAGCCTTCTCTGTCTAGTGCTGGGCATAAGATTTTCTGTGCCAAATGTATGAAACAGGGTCCAAGGTACTATTAGGTATTTTTTTTTTACCTCAGACAGATCTATCTGCAGGTAGTAGATTTGTCTCTAGGGTAAAATGACTTAAAAATTCAGAAGAAACACTCGGTGAAACTATGAATAGTGTTCATTCCGCCCCCCACCCCCACTTCTGCTCCCTGAAAAACACACAGAGACAAAAGTCCAGAAGTTTTGAATTAGAGTTTAGTTTCTGCAATCTCTTCGGTCCAAATTCTCCTTCTGCCTTCCATTATACCACAGATCATTAGCTACTTCTGAAGGATACAGCTTACTTGACAATGTAGATTAGCATTAGGTCTCTTGTATGGGATGAATACATTCTTTTTTAGTCAAATTTGGCTTTAAGGAGATTTTAGAAGGCTGTTAGAAGGGGAAAACAAATAAGACACTGTTCCTAAAGCAAAATGGAAGGCCCTAACTGGAATTTCCATAGAATATTTATAAAGGGACAGACTTCTTTTTAGTACAATATTCACATTTTTAATTCTCTTCTAAGTATCTGTCTCCAGCTATAGTCAAACTCATTTCCCAGTAAGGAAGCAAACTCTAGCAAGCATAGTGTATTGAAGAAGGTGCCAAGTTTGGAATTTGGAAGGCCTAGGTTCAAATCCTGTCTCAGACACTTGCTACTAATGTGAACCTGGGTTAGTCATTTGTCTTCTTAGCCTAGGTCTACTTATTTATAAAATGAGAGAGGTTAGGCTTACTTCCTGTATGATCTGTTTCAGCTCTGAAAATATGATTCTGTGATGACACTAATATTGAATGAAATTGCATCTTAATACATTTAATCAGGTCATTTAATTAAATGGAATTTTTCTTCATTCTTCTTTGAGGAGAGAAAGATTAACACCATCATGGTACACTGGATAGACCATTAGCTCTGGGATCAGAGGATATGGTTTGAAATCTCACCTGTAACATTCACAGTAAGTATGACCTTGGGCAAGTGACTTGGCTCCCTATATCATCCTCATTTGAAAAATAAAGGAGCTGGAATAAATAACCTTTGCCATCCCTGCTTGCTCTAGATAGATGTGCCTATGACAAGAAAGTGAGTTATCTGGATGCAAATTGGAGTTAATTGAGATGCTACCTAATCTCCTACATCTCCCTTCACTTATATCTCTGATAAGAACAGGTTTTATGGAAAGGTGAATCAAGTGATTGTATATACAGTGTGATTCCAAGGGTATCTAGGACCTCTCTGATACCAACTCCCATATCCCTTCCCAAATATCAGTCCAATCATCCTATAACTAGGGATTCATTCTTTGGGTATTGAGAAGTTTTTATCTCCATAAATACTACATGAAAAAATAAGTGAATTTAGACACTGGTGAACATACAGACTCTAACAGTTTGCTAAGATGGTGTCTTTATGTAGAGAATGCTAAAGAGCTGTTTCTAGGAAAATCATGATGACTGGAGAATGCATGGACATTCTATAACTGGTTCTAATTGACTCACCACATGGTGAAAAGGAACATTTTTTCCATCAGCCATGTCACTGGAACTGTCATGGATATCAAAAGGGTTTGAGCTAGTTCCATCCATCTCTTTATTGTATTTATATGTGGGGAAGCAGAGTGCCTCCTTTACTAATGGTGTCTACTGAAACCATGCAGTATGGGGGAAGACCTAAGAGCTTCCTTTTTCCCTCTGAGAGGTCCCTGAGAAATGGGACTTTTTTGGATTTTTCATTCATTATTTTCTATTCCAGGGGCAGGGAGTGGAATCTTTGACTTTGGGAGTTTTGAAGTCTGAAAGTGAAAACCACAGGAATTTGAAACTATAGGAACATAGACTGAGAACAGTAGTCAATACTACAATACTACAATAATATAAAAGACACTATTAGGCATTTCTATCCTAGATAGATCTGACTTCAGGTAATAGATTTGTCTACAGAGCAAAATGATTTAAAAATCAAGAAGAAACATTCTGCAAAACCAACAATAGTGTTCATTTACCCATACCTTTACTGGAACAGCTATCTGGAGTGGCCTTAAGGATTTTGTCTCAATGGAAACCATCAGTGATGTCACATTTGGACAAGAACTTGGTAGGATCAATGTTATATAGGAACTAGTCTATGTTTCCTGTCTAACTTCTTTCTCCTAGACCAAGGTGATATAGATTATGCCCCACCTCAAGATATGATGATAAATGTTTGTATTTTTTCTTGTTTTTGAATTAAATATCAATTTGTATAAACCAATAGAAGTTAAATAGAACTAGGCTACTAGTCACTAACTCCTACCAAATGGGAAGAATGTAGTTGGTAAGGTCTTGATCCAGTAGCAAAGAAAAAAGACATGTCAAATAAACCTTTAAGTGCCTAAAAAATGTTGAAGGGGAGGTGTAACAAGGTTTTGAGAGAGTAGGGAGAGAATGTATATGTTATCTAAGTATCTCTGAGAGAAGTACTAAATAACTTCAAGTGGTAAAACTAGCTAATACTATCTCAGGAATGCATTTATCCTAACTCCATTTCCAACATAAACCATTAACTGAAAGCCAGATCCTGCAGGATTGTAACAAAATAGGTGCCAGAAAGGGGGGATGTGCCGAGTGTAAGCTCTGCCTACTTTGTAACTTTTCCTAGGGCCAACACTGTGCACTGAATCCT
>CM053772.1:146451648-146497376 GCA_028658325.1 Potorous gilbertii
ACACACACACACAGAGAGAGAGAGAGAGACAGAGAGAGAGAGAGAGAGAGAGAGAGAGACAGAGAGAGAGAGACAGAGACAGACAAACAGACAGAGAGAGAGAGAGAGACAGACAGAGAGAGAGACAGACAGAGAGAGAGAGACAGAGAGAGAGAGAGAGACAGAGAGAGAGAGAGACAGAGAGAGACAGAGAGAGAGAGAGAGAGAGAGACAGAGAGAGAGAGACAGAGAGAGAGAGAGACAGAGAGAGAGAGAGAGAGAGAGAGAGAGAGAGAGAGTTTTCTGTCTGGTTAAATTTTAGCTAATCACAATCCAATTTACGAGGACCACCACATTCTAATTAACCAAGTCTTCAATGTGTTTAGTTAGTGCCGTTTATCCTTGTCACGAACACCAAGGATCTGTGTTCTCTGCATTGCAGAAGGTAGAGGGTTTCCAGAGGGGAGACTTCAAATTGTTAAAAAGATAAAAGAATCTTATCTATTCTCAAAGGTCAAATATAAATAAAGTCATAGATACATGACCTTTAATGCATTTTAAAATTCTTTTGTGAACCAAACCTATATGTAGGGCACTGGTATTAGGTGTTGAGGATTTGATCAAAATGACTCATATCCTGTGTTAAAACAGATTACATTTGACTGGAGGTGGGAGAGGGCAATGACATATAGAATATGAACACAAATAAGTACAATACAAGAAAGGGAGAGATGGTAACCACAAAAGGTCAAGTGAAGATACTCCAGGGATATTTGAGAAAGTGAAAAATGCTTTCATCTGAGGTTGGGGATAAGGGGAAGTTAGGGGATTGGTCACCTAGAAGAGAGCACATTGAAGGGCTATAGGTATTAAGAAAGGAAAAATCAAGGAGGGAATGGAGCCCCTTAACAGGGCATGAATGGTCTGTGCAAAAGCAGAGGAAAAGGAAGTATCTTGTGGAATTCAGAGAACAGTTTGTTGTCTGGCTTGAATAGAACCTAAGATGTGTAAAGGTGGATAAGGTGAAAAAAAGATTGGAAATATGGATAGAAAAACACAGCAGAGGAATGAGATTTGATAAGCTTGCATTTTATTTAAGTGTCAATAGGGAGCCACTGGTATTTTCAAGTAGGGAAGTGAAACTACAGGAAATTCACCTTAGGAAGGTTATTATGGCAACACCCATATGAAGAATTGATGGGAGAAGGGAGAGACTGGAGGCAGGGAGATCATCATAAAGCAATGGCTTTATGTAATAGTATAGATTTTATATATATATATATATATATATATATATATATATATATAATATTAATAGACTATATAATAGTCCTGGTGGGAGGTGATGAAGGCCAGAAATAGGGTGGGGAAAGACTGAGAGATTTGGAGATTAAATTGACATATTTTATTGAATGTTGTAGGGGTTGAGAGAGGGGAATTAAAGATTACTCTGAGTTTGAAAATCTGAAAAACTGAGAAGATAGTGATGCCTTTAATAGGAAATGGAATGGACAGAGGAAAGGAGGATTGAGTAAGGAAAATGATGAATTTAGTTTTGTTCTTGTTGAGTTTGTGTGATGGCAGATCACCCATATGGGACTGACATTGAGGAGCAAGATTAGGGCTGGATAAAAGGTTTGGTAATCATCTTATAGAGATAAAATTGAATCTTTGGTCAAAGATAAGGTCAGCGAAGGAATAAATATGTAGAAAAAAGAGGAACTAGGGACAGAACCTTGGGAAATAATAGGATACAATGGAAAGAACTTTTTCTCTTTAGTCAGTGGACCTGATACTTACTGACTGTGTGACCTTGAGCAATCACTAACCTTCCTTGGCCTCCATATTCTCATCTGTAAAATGAAAACTTTGAGCTATCCAGCTCTAGATGTAGGATCCATAATTTTCAGAGACAAAGGGTATCTAAAAATGTCGAAAGCAACAGAAAAATGAATAAAATGAAAGCATTTCTGAAAACCACTTAATAAATGTTTATTATATGCTAACACTGTGCTAAGTGCTTGGGATATGAAATGGAGATAACACTTACCCTCAAGGAACTTACATTCTAATAAAGGGAGATCATGCAGAAAGGGGCCAGGATCCCTTGGTTGGGAATAGTGGAAGACAGTGAGTAGAGCCATAGGAGAGTTGTTTGATAGTTTTCTAGCAGCTATGGCTGTACTGATTTGGAGAAACTTGGGAGGGGAGGGCAGGTCACATTCATAGTAGCAGGGAAGAAAAGGATGACAGATAAAAAACATGAGTATGACTGGAGTTGGCTAGTTATGCTTATGGAAACTGAATTGACTAATGACTGAGAAGCCTAAGCACTTAAAGGGTCATTGAAATGAATAGTTGCCACTAAGAATATAAGCAGAGCTTAGAGTCAGTAGGCAAACTAATAGGTTAGAGTTTTGAGACAGTTAAACTAACAGCTACATGACATTCATGAATAGAGGAAACTTCTATGGATGAAAAGTTACTGAGTAGGAATGCAGCAGAGCAAGTCTAGAAGTAGTAGAGGAGTTAGGCCAATTTGTTGGGTCCATCAGAAAAGGAATGGGAAGTACTAAAATGGTGTCAAGAAAGTCAGGTTTCAATGAGTTCCGTAAGAGAAAAGGAGTATGATAGGAAGTTATTTAAGGTGATGAGGACTTTGTTCCAGAGGAAATGGAGGCTGTGGAATATTTCAGATTGAGGAGGAAAAGGAGTAAGTTGAATTCACGTGAAAATGATTAGGGAGGTAGCAGCCGAGATTCTTTCCCCACCTCTGTATATAGGACTCTGAACAACAATAATATCTGACATTTAAGTAGTGTATGAAGTTTTACAGAGTTCTTTATGTATATCATCTCATTTGATCACATTTGGACTTATTTGAATCAGAGGAATTCAGAGAGTAGGAGATTAACCATAGATCAGGGGAAATAGAAACAACGGAGCACTTGAGGGTAATGTTTGGCAGGGAGGTCCTGTGGTGAATATGGCCTTGACTGTTGTTTTTACAGTTCCTATCTTCAAATAAAGCCCCTTCAGTTGATCAGAGTGGCAGATGGGAGGGCTGACAGTCAGAGCCTAGGGTAAGCAGTATGACATGTGCCCCTAAATCAATTTTGTAATTTGTGATGTGAAAATAATACAGAAAGTAATTAAGACAAATTTAGATGAACAGGAGAAGAAACTCTGGGACATTGTCTCCCAAACCATGGCAAGAAAACAGAGGATACCATGAAGTCATAGTGAAAAAAGCCGTGTGTGTGTGTGTGTGCGTGTGTGTGCGTATGTGTGTGTGTGATTCGGGAAGATCTAGACTGGGAAGGATCTCACCTTTTGCCAGGGAGTAGTGCAGGAAGGAAATATGTGCCAGATATTTGCTAGTTTAATATTTTGAGTAGTCTTGCTACTTGCTAAGTCCCAAGTTCAGTTTTTTCTGTGATTCTGAAGGAGTTCAATTGTTGTCAAAATAAAAATACCACAAAATGTTTTAAACGTGCAAGCTTTTAAAATGATAATTTCCCCTTTCTAAATTTTGGTATTCTTGGGAAAGCCCTAGCTGCCCTGCCCTAGAAATGAGAATAATCAGAAAATCTTTAGCTTTTTCTCCTTTTCAGTAAGTCGATGCCCATTTATTAAAAGTTTACTTCTTGCTAGGCACTGTACTAAGTGATGAGAATGCAAAGAAAGGGACACAGACTCTACCCTCAAAAAGTTCACATTCTGATGGGAGATGTCATCTTGCAAAACTTATACATGATGGAAACAATGTAAATGGAAGGCAATTTCAGAGGGAAAGCACTAGCAGGATAGGACGGTGTGATGGGTGAGGAAGGGAAAGACTTCTAGCAAAAAGTGGAATTTGACTCTTCTTAAAGGAGGCCAGGGAAACTAAGAGGCAGAAATGAGAAGGGAGAGAGCATTCCAGGCATGGAAGACAGTCAGTGAGAGGCACAGATTTGGAAAATATGTAGTATGCAAGAAACAATAGGAAGGATGTCAGTGTCGCTAGATTGTAGAATATATGGAAAGAATAAAGTGTAAGAAGACTGAAAAGGAAGGAAAGGGCCAGTTGAGAAAGACTCTGAAATTCAAACAGAAGATTTTATATTTGATCCAAGATAACATGGAGCTATGGAATTTATTGGATAGAGATTGGATAGAGACATGTTGATAGTTTATTACCATAAACCTATGTTGTAGGAAGATCATCAGCCCCTGAGCAGAGGATATCCTGGAGGGGGAGAGAACTGAGTTTAGCTCGAACTGTCACTGTTTTCTCCTTCTAGAAATTACTTTGAACTATTTTGCATTTTCTGGTGTACCCATTGTATTATTCCAGTAGTTTATAAGCTCCTTGAGGGAATAGATTATTACATTTTTAAAATTTTCTGTCTCTGTTGCCTAGCACAGTGCCTCGTACATTATAGGTGCTTAATATTAATAAATGAATTGAATGAAAAAAAGAGAATGGAATTATACTCTTTTTTTGGTTTATGGGTTCATGTGAGTCCTTTATGTATTTTCTGGATTTTCTATTGGGGGAAGCATCTGATATGCATACTTATCTTGAGAGCTTATACAGGATTTGGAACCCTTTTATTTACATCTGTAGAAACTTAAAAGCAATCTATATGTAAGCTATATTGGGAAAATTCTGGAAGCAACTATGATTGGAGGCAAAATGAGTCAAAGAGTGATTTGGGAGAGGGCACCTCCAACCCAGTCTAGGATAACCCAGACCCTCAAGTTCTGAGCCATGGGTTACATTTAAAACTTTTGCTATTATAGCCATTGTGTATGTTATACTCTTGGTTCTGCTTTCTTCACTCAATTCACATATTTTCCTACATTTTTCTGAATTCTTCATATTTTATGATGCAATCATATTCCACACGAAAATATTTTCCCCATCAATGAGCACCCACTTTTTTCTATTTTGGTGGGTACCACAAAACTCCTGCTATGAATATTTTGGACCTTTCTCTTTTTGATCTCAGGGATACATGCAATTAGCGCCATCACTTGGGTCAAAGAGACCAAGGAACAGATTAATGACTTTTCTTCTATGGTTCTAAATTGTTTTCTAGAATATCTATAACTGCATCAACAGTATATTAGTGTGAGTTTCTTCCAGTGGTCCCTTCAACACTGACTATTTTTGCCTTATCACCTTTGTCAATTTGATTGGTGAAAGGTGAAACCTGAGTTATTTTATTTTACATTTCTCTTATTATTGGTGATTTGGAGCATTTTTGATAAGGTTGCTTACAGCTTGCAATTCTTCTTTTGAAAACTGTTCATATCCTTTGACCACTTATCTATCGGAAAGGTCTCTCAGTCATATATCTGTGTCAATTCTTTATATATCTTGGTTTTCAGTTATGCATTCTTCATAAAAGTTCCTAACATGCTATTGCAAAATCTCCTTCTTTGGTCAAACTTGACCCAATGCTTTTACCAACAGACCCAGTTAGGGAAAATGCTGCCATGACTTTCTGGCTGGGAAATTTCT
Organism: Potorous gilbertii; assembly: GCA_028658325.1. Classification (NCBI taxonomy): domain Eukaryota; kingdom Metazoa; phylum Chordata; class Mammalia; order Diprotodontia; family Potoroidae; genus Potorous; species Potorous gilbertii. The sequence goes on from CM053772.1 coordinate 146,457,140, forward strand.
GTGTTGGAAGCAACTACTGCCAGCACTGTTAGAACGTCCATTTGAGTGGGTTAGGCACTGAAATTGCCTGGTACATGGTGAGCCAATAACAGCAAAGCCTCCCTTCTTATGTGTGTAGCAAAGCTGTAAACACCACCTGGAACTTTTGCCTCTGTGACTTTGTCCTGGTCTGAGCTGCTATGGCAATGAAACCTAAGCTCCCACATAGTTGGTTATTCATTCTGTGGACAAATGAGGCAGAAGACAATTAACATAGGGCTTTCCATTTCTACAGCAGACTGAGAACTCATTTCAGCCCCATATTTTGGACAGATTCTGTGATAAAGAACTGATCCTGGCTCTCCAGGGACCTGCCCAGCAAAGCCCTATATAAAGAGAGACAAAGATTGTCTTTTCTTCAGTACTGGAAAGGAGACAGAATTTGATTTAATTCAGCAATATTTTATGACCTCAACATTGCTCAGGAGAAATCAAAGGTACTAGATAACAGTGGGCAGCCAGAAACACTTGCTCTCAAAATGATTTTTGCAGTGGTTTTTTACATTACCTATCACATAAAGGCCCATTCTTCATGAAAATAAAAATTAGAATCCTAAAACACTGGGGAAAATTATGGATACAGTAATCAACCATAATACTGTAGATTCAGAACTGGAAAAGATCTAAAAGGTCACCTAGTCAAATACTCTCATTTTCCAAATGTAGAAACTGATAGGTCCAGAAACTTATCCAATATCACATGTGGAGTAACTGGCAGACCTAGTATTTGAACTTAGGTCTTCTAACTTCAAACCCAGTGGTCTTTCAACTATACCCAACTGCCTCCTTACTAATCAATCGCCAATTTTTTGAGCACGTTTACTTTGTAGGGCTTAATGTCAGTTGCTTAGAGAATATAGAAGTATAAGCCATGGTCTGCTCTCTAGGACCCAGTAATATAGTTAGAGAAAAAAGTCAACATATAAAACAATATTGTGTAATCAAAGCAATGGTAAGAATGCAGCATTTGAAATCAGAAGACTTGCTTTTGGCTCTTCCACTTACCTATGTGACCTTCAACAAATCACTAAAATTCTGTAGATTTCAGGTTTTTTTTCATCTTTAAAATGAGGGGATGGGAATCAAGTAGATAACCCCCAAAGTCTAATCTAACTCCCAGTTCATCATCTACAATCAGATCCTCAAATACGGGTATATCCCCAGAGTCTGCTCTGGGCTCTCTTTTCTTCACTTTCTTCTCAATGTCTTCATCAGCTTCTTTAGATTAAGTAAAATCTCTATGCATATGACTCAGAGTTCCAGCTGTACAGTCTTATGCTCCTTCTTGAACTTCATTCCTACTGGGTTTTTCAAAATGGGTATCCCATAGAAATTCCAAATTCTGCATGTCCAAAATATAACCTATAACCTTTTCTCGTAAGTCCATCTTTTTTCTATACTTCCCTATTTATGCTGAGGGCACCATAATCCTATCAAGCACCTGTATTCACAGCTTCCTACCTGACCTAGTATGGCTAGGTGGTACAGTATGTAGAATGCCAGGACTGGAGTCAGGAAGACCAGAGCTCAAATCTGGCCTGAGACATTTATTAGCTGTGTGACCCCGGGCAAGTCACTTAACTTCTGTTTGCCTCAACTCTAAAAAGGGACATCAATAACATCTACCTTCTAGGATAGTGGCAAAGATTTAATGAGATAATACTTAAGGGCTTGGCACATGGTAGATGCGATACAGGTGTTGGTGACTATCATTGTTATTTATCCACGTTTTCTCCCCTGAATGTGAGTTCATGAAAGGTAGGAATTATTTAATTTGTCTTAGTGTTCCTACTATCAGACAGGAAGTGCTTTTTGAAATACTTGTTGATTACTTGATTTAATTAATGACAGTAACAATATTTTGTATAGCACCTTAAAAGTTGTGTACCCAGATTCATGCCTAAAGGATTGGTACAAAACTCTTCTCATTGGTGGAAAGATTGCTTAATACTGTGTGCCTGGGTCAAGGGTGAAATTGATTCAAGGGTTTGGAGGGGGAAGAAATTTCCTTATTCTTTCCTGTTGTGAAGGAGAACACGCATGGTTCCATACTCTTTTTAGAGGAGAGACAGAGACTTTGGAAGGCAGAAATGTCAAAGTAAGATGGCGACTAAACTTGTTCCTGATTTCCACTTTGCCTCCCTAGAGAGTGCAGAATTTTCTCTAGGGTAATATCTAACTATCAGTAGAGAATCTCCTTCACTCTGAATATTATCTAGCATATTCTATTCTATCCCCTTTTTCTGATTTCTATTTGCTATCTGCTGGATAAATGGATTTACTCACTATTCACTCCTTGTGATAGTCATTGTATATATAGCATCTAGTGGAAGGGGGTCAAATCTTCAAATATAACTTTGGAGCTATAGCTGACCTTCCTTCTTAAGGCATAGTGATGAGAAAAGTTGCTTAAACAAGGAAAAACAAAACAGTAATTCCCCTAGACAGTATCCCCATATTTTAGTATGTGTTGGGTGGAGAGGACAGATATGATTCTAGTCTGGTACCACTTCTCTCCTTTTCTATGAGAAGAGAGTGGCTCCTTCTACTCTCAGATTGGAACCTCTCTCCCTTGGAGAGGGGTGGGTAAGATCTCTGGGACAGCTATCAAAACCTTTGTACAAGTCTAATTTAGACAAACCCATGTGGATATACATGCCCATAAACCTACATGGCTAACACATAATAATATTTTGTCAATTAATGTGTAAACCCCCAAAATAATATTTTATCAGCCACCAGCTTGTTTTTTTACCCCTTAATAAACATCCCTTCATTTTTTTTAGCTCTCACCCTTGATGGGCAAATCAACCAGCTCCAGAGAGACAACCCACAGTTTGAATAGAAGAACCCCACTTTGAGAAAGCATTCTATTCCTGCTGAATGAACTCATCACTGTGCTCTTCAATGCAGTACTGCTCCTACATGAGCATATACACTATGATAGTGTATATGCTTGTATATTGGTTATATATTGTATATATTGGTTATATACTGTATATTGTATATATTGGTTATATATTGTATATTGGTTATATATTAGTTATATATTCTCTCCTTTTCCCACTCTTCACCATTGCTTGCAGTAAAACTTTGCATTGAACTGATTTCCATTGTTTTATATGCTACTCTCAGCATCCAAACTCACTAAGGGATTATTTTCCTTGGTTCTCTGTCTGGCCCACATGCCTCTTATTATACAAAAACTGGGCACCAGGACAAGGACTTATCATGTTGGTATTTAAATATTTGCTTGAGAAGGATGGCATTGTAAACCCAATAGTAGAAAGCAAGAATCAACAGGGAAGCCCTATGTCCTCTCAGGAGGAACTTACTTATTCCAGAAAACTGTCATGGAACAGTCCGATATTTGTGAAGTACCTTATAATATATCATCTCATTCAAACCTTACAAGAACTTTGTCAGGTAGATATTACAGATATTAGGCACATTTTTTTAAAAAGAGGTAACTGAGGCTCAGACAGAGAATCAGGAGAACTATTTGTACCTTTTCTTTCTGGGAGAGTATTCATTAAGTATTTAACATAGTGCCTTAGATATATTAAGTGTTTAATAAATGATTTTTGTGTGTTCAATCCCAGAGTAGCAGAGACAGGATTTGAACCCAGGCCTTCTTGACTCCAACCTAAGTACTCTATCCATGATGACATGCTGCCTCTCAATAATGATAACATTGTGAAAAGATACCAACTGTTGTAGTGCATATGGGTTATGTTTGTGCCATATAAGAACAATAGAATGGCACAGAAAAAGATACATGGAGAAAATTAGAAAGAGAAAATGAAGTAAAAGAAAGCAAAGGACTAACACAGATGTATGATTTGAAGTATTGCAACTGGACTTTGGAAGTCCAAAGGGACCAACCTCACACTCAGGACAAAGGCAAAATTGCTAAAATGAGGGTGAGAGATTGTATCTCATGTTTATTCAGTTGTTCTCAAAGTCTTAGTTCATTTTTAAGCTACTAAAAGCTGTATTTACCTCTTTTAAAGATTAAGACATTGATTGATGTGCAAAACCTTTCAACACCTTTCATAAAACACCTCTCAACGGTAAGAGTAATAGTATAATGTTAATAGCATTTCTATCATGCTTTAAGTGCATTCCCAACATTATTTCTATTTGTCCTCACAAAAAACATGGGAGGTAGCTGCTCTTGTTATGTCCATTTTATAGGTGAGAAAACTGAGACAGGTTAAGTGACTGGTTAAGGGATGATTTCAATTCAAGTCCTCTTGACTGAAAATTGAATACTACATTCATTGTGCTATCTGCCACTACTACTAAGCATTAAATTCAATTGGCCCTCTTGACAGGAAGGAAGTCATGATCAATAGTCACCTACACCCTGAAAAACAGGAATGCAGTCAGCCATCAAAAACCTTTTGAACATGTTAGTTTTCTTGAGTCCTAACACTCAAATAACTTCCTAATTGGTGGTCTTGGTAGTGGTTGTGGTGGTGGTGGTGGTGGGTGGGTGGGTGTGTGTGTGTGTGTGTGTGTGTGTGTGTGTGTGTGTGTGTGATTTACGGGGGTTCTCTTGTCTGTTACTGAAAAGCAACAGGATTTTCTTAAGCAAACCTTCCCGTCTAATTAAGTTTAAAAAGCTTTGAGCAGGAACCCACCATCTTCAACTTTGTCCCCTTGAATAAGTGACCTGAGGTCACTGCAACACAGTTGAGTTAATCTTTAGTTGTACGCTGAGCCAGACAGACTTCTGCCTCAGGTCATTCTACCATGAGTCCCCCCTCCCACCTTCCCCAACATGTGCAGCAAGAAGATGAGAGCATGATATTCATAAATCATAAGAGATGGAAGGGACCTTAGTTTTTCCAGCTAGACAACAGCTTGGTCCACTCCCCCACAGACAGTTTAGTGATGTTAATAAAAACATCATGAGATCCAATTCCCCATGAAAATATTTGAAAAACAGAGCTACTGAGGTTAACACTACTAAATATACAATTTCTGGCCAATGTAAAATCTATGTACTGACCTCACAGATTGGTAATCCAAACACATAGACATGGGCATATTAACAAACAGAAATGTTACAAAATACCCAAGTAGTCAGTTGCCATCTGTCCCTGAGGGTGTTATCTTTCACTTAAACCCGGCATAATATATGTCAACTTATCACTGCAGAATATATTAAATATTGGTGCTTGGACCACCTGCAGGAGTCTGCCACCTTAGAATCTCCCAGACTGGGAAAGGGGTCATCTTGTTCCAACTCCTCTTATTCCAAATGAGAAGCTAGAGGGTCCTGAGGGGTTGAAATCATTTGTCAAACACACTGAGCTAAAGGTAGGTCTATCTTTATACATGAAAAGTTTCATCATGAGATTTCTCTCAGCTCTGCCTCCTTTCTACTCTGAAACCTTGGGAATCAGGTTTTCTACAGTCAAAAAGATTGAAAGTTATGAATTTAACTTTGCAAAATGGCCCAAAGTACATTACACTTTCCTGAGCTTTCTATGGTAAATGAAACATCTCTGACGCAAATATTTGATGAGACATATCTTTGGTAAAGAGTTAACAACTGGAGCTATTGTTAAAGAGAATGTGATGTAAATGCAACATATTCAAAATCCTACCTCCTCCTTTACTTTGGATAGTGATCACGCTCTTCCTGAAGATACGACAATCTCATGTAATCTCATGTAGTCAGTGATTCATTTATCGTTATTGCTAATGGAGGCAATACCTGGTTTTGTTTGATACTATCTTGGTTCACCAGTGAGGATATGAGTTTGAAGACAAAGTAGAATCCAGGGTGTGTGTGTGTGTGTGTGTGTGTGTGTGTGTGTGTGTGTGTGTGTGTGTATGCCTGTTGAAGGAAAGAGGGAGGTAGATTAACTTCCTTAACAAGAAGTATCTTGTTCCTTCTTCCCACCTAATAGATGAAATGCCAAAGTGAAGCAAGGGATTTTAAAAATCTCTAAATGAACCTGTGTGTTGCCTCTGAATTATTCATAATGAATTCTAAGCTTTTAGAGTTTGGAACCTCAGTCAGAAGAAAATGAAAGGCATGTATCAAAATGGGCATTAACGTCTTTGTCTTTATACAGTCCATAAACTTCCCATATATTTGCCTCCATTACTAAGCTCTGTCTGTACAATGAGCCTTCATCATAAAGATAATTTTCCTTTGCATTTCCTTATGTAGGACAATCCGAAAACAACATCCGCAGCCCCTCATTCAATCATCTTATTCTTGGCCATCTCATCTGCCTTAATAATGGCTCTGATCTGCAGAAATTGCCACATTGGCCTAATGCTGCACAGGGACTGGAGTGGCTGTCAACCCAGAGTTATTTTAATGGATTAGTTGCATACAGAAAAATTCTCCTTAAAACTTCCATTAGCACAACTCTTATGAGCATACTAACTGTGTGTTCTGTGCATTAATTTCTGACTCACCCTCTTTTTCTATTAGCATCAATTTGATTATCCTAACACTCATGGGCCAAAATTTTAGATACTGTATTAGACATCCTAGACTCTTTTAACTCAGGGTGAGGAAGTAACACTGATGAGAGAAGAGAAAAACAGCCCTTTCATTCTTATGTAACTACTAAAATTGGGTATATATTATTCATGTGCTTTTTGATTAAATAACTTAATTGCTGAATGTATTCAAAGCTAGGGCATTAGATGTTGACAGAAAAAACCAACTTTAGCGAAGGAAAAGTTACCACTAACTTTAAAGCCCTGAGGCATGGAACTTTCCATTTGTTCTATCACTAAGGTATAGAGCACTGTGGAGGTGGTAGAATTAAGTGGATAGACTTTAGTTCAGTCTTGTTGGTGAAAAATCTTGGCTTATATGTAATATTTCTTGTGTAAGTGACTATATAATATGGGTCCCCTTCAAGCTTTCCATTAATCCACTTCACTGGGATGTTGCTATAAAGTGGTCCTTGACCTCTAAATAGATTTTGGTGTTCATGCTTCCGGAAGAGTCATTGGCATTCAGAATCCCCAGCATCACTGTCTCAGTGATTGAAAGTCAGTCATTGGGGAAGAGTCATTCTAGTGGTGTGTTGAGTTGCAGAAGTTTCCTGAAGGACTAGAAGAAGAGGATAACATTGTGTTTCTTGTCACTTCACTGAATCCTGTTACATAAACTAGATTAAATGAACCTAACCTTTGCTTGTTTGTTTTTGTGTTACACAACCACTTTTTCCACAACTGACAATGCGAAATGGATTAGTTGGGAAGCTATCAATTCTGACAAGACTGACTGCCTACCATTGTGGCAGACACTGTATCTGATGGTATTGAATACTAACTTAAATGGAAACTGACTTTGACTCAGAAGAAGGAAGAACTTTCTAACAATTGGAGCTGTCCAAAAGTGAAATGTCTTCATTCAGTTTGGTTTTACAAGCACTTACAGAATGACTGAAAAAGCATTTAGGACACATCTATTATATATCAGGCATTGTGGATACAAATCATTCAAGTGATAGAAATGTGGATAGGAGTCAGACAGGGTTTGCCTTCTAGGACCTTCCATTCTAAAGACATGAGAGACATCCCATATGTAAGAGTACATATGAAGTACTGTGTTGGAGATAAAATGACAAAAAAGAAAGCCAACTCAACCCACAATGAGTTTACATTCTATTTTTTTCTGGGGGAAGGTGAATGCCATATGTATAAGATAAGTAAACACTGATTAAATATATAAAAATTTGTGAAATTCAGGAGAGAACACTTACAAATTCTGTCCATATGTGTGTATAGATTTTTTTTTAAGACCTTAGTTATAAAGTGGCACCTGAGCTTACATAGGAAGGGTAGCAATTCTTATAAGACTGGTGCAAAGATGTGGAGACAAGATGCAACATCACACATGAAGAACCACAAGTGGAACAGTTTTATTAGTAGTCAGAGTACACAAGGATGAGTAATCAGGCATCATAGATATAAGGGTAAAGGGATATTACAAGTCATGTAATTCAACCCCCTCATTTTATTGTTGTTGAGCCAATTTTCAGTTGTCCAACTCTTTGTGACCCCATTTGATTTCTTGGCACTGAAGTGGTTTAACACTTCCTTCTCCAACCCATTTTACAGATGAGGAAACTGAGGCAAAGAGGTCACACAGCTAGTAAGTGTCTGAGGCCAGATTTGAGCTCAGAAAGGTTAATCCTCCTGATTCCAAGCATGGCATTCTACTCCACCATCTAACTGTGAGGAAATAAGGGATTCAGAGAGATTAAATGACTGTCCTGTCACACAGGTAGTCAAGTGGCCTGAGGTGAGTGAAAATTTAGGGCTTCTTACTCTAAGTTCATCACTTTCTCCCTTCTTATGTGTCATGGACCCTTTTTGCACTGTGGTAAAACCTCTAGACTCTTCAGAATTATGTTTTTAAATAACTGAAGGAAATGCCAAATTTCGGTTAGAGGTTATTGAAAATAAAGATGTAATTTTTCCCCTATCCAACTTAATGAATCCATTGAAATCTATCCATGGTTCTGTTCTGGGTCTATGGACCCTAGATTAAAAGCCTGGACATCTAGTCTGGATATGGATGAGGAAGCTAGACATCTACTTGTCAGGGCTGTTATAGAAGGAATTCCTCACCAAACCTGCAGTCGTTCCATAGCTTCCCAATTTCCTAGTGTATCATTGCTGCATAAATGATTTTCCTTGCCTCCCTTCAAAATTCTGACCCTGTTATAGTGACTAGTTTAACTTCGTACTGCCTTCTGATCTTGATACTCTGTCCTATCATTGCTCATTCCTTTCTAACACTCCCTGGCTGTTGAGTCCTCTACTCTAGTCTTGTGCTAGTAAACAACAATATAACCAGAGGAAGTCATGTAACTTTGCTGACTGTATTCACTACAAATCTATGCAATCCAATCTCAATGGGGCCCTGACTGAAACTTTGGCTTAATCTGTTCCTGCTCCCTTTAGCAGAGGACTTCATACTTCTTTGAAAACTATGGAAGTCACTCTCTCTCTCTCTTGTCTTCCATTCAAATGACCTCAATATTTTCTCCAATTCTTTCCTTCTTCGCTCCAAACTTGGAGGAAAAGGTTTCTATTCTCTTTGGTAATACACTCAAATTGTGCCTTTAATCCCTTCCCATTTTTCTCTGTGAATTTGCCCTTTGATCAAACTCCCTGTCCCCAATTTTCAATCTTTCCTTATGTACTGACTCCTTCCCTGCTGCCTGCAAACATGTTCAGATCTCCCTCAACCTTAAAGAACAAAGAAATAACAAAAAATAACCCATTTACTTGTATCTGCCATCTGCTTAAGCTCTCTATCATCCATCCTGTGTCCCTCCTCCCTTCCGTAGCCTGGAAAAAGCTGTCTCTACTCCTTGCCTCCTGTTTTTCTCCTCCCACTCACTGCTCAGTCCCTTACAATCTGGTTTCCTTCCTCATCACATGACTGAAACTTTCACTGTCATTTAAGATACCAATGATATCTATTGCTAAGTTCAGTGATTTTTTTTTAAGGACTCATACTTCTTGGCCTCTACAGGGGATATTACTGCTGAGAAGACCACCTTTCTTTTCTGAATACTGATTCCTTGTAGGGTTTTTATGACACTGCTCTGAGGTAAAGTCTTTCCATAGCTGACTGAAACTTCTCAGTCTTTACAGCATCTTTATTCATCCATATTTTACTCCCTATGTGTGGGAGTACCCCATAGGAATTGTTCTGAGCCCTCTGCCTTCTTTTTCCTTACTCTCTTGATGATCTTATAATCCTGCAAATCTCACTTCTAGCACCACCTCCTACATGAGATCTTTCCTCCCCCGCTACACCCCAGTGGCTAATACCTCCCTCCTTGAAATTACCTGGTATTTACTTTGGATATATTTTGCATCCATTAATATATGTAAGTATATGTTGCTTTCCTTGGTAGGATGTAGGTTTCTTAAGGAAGAGGTAGTACCATTTTTTTATGTGCCAAAAGTTAGTATACTACCTGGCATATAGCATACACTTAAATGCCTTTTGATTGAGATATTTGGTCCCATGAATTCAACTATCATCTTTGTGCATGCAACTCCCAGATCTCCATATCTTTTCTTCCTTTATCTTTGATCATTTGCTAGGCATCTCATCTGGAATGTCTTATGAGACTGTTAAACTCATTATGTCCCAAGATGAGCTTATTATCTTTCCCCCTAAACCTACCTGTCCTAACTTCTCTATTTCTGTTGAGAAGACCACCATTCTTCCAGGTACACAGGTCTACAACCTGAAGTCATCCTTGACTTTATTCTTACTCACTCTTTCCATACCCAATCAGATGCCAAATCTCACAGATATCTGCATCCACAATACCTCTCATATCTATCCACTGCTCTAACTTCATACTATAACTATCCCTGTTCAGGCCCTCCTTCTACCTTATTTGGACTATTATAATGACATTTTAATTGGTTTTCCTGAATTTATTTTCTCCCTTCTTTAATTCATCCTCCACACTGCTGCCAAAATGCTATCACTAATATCTGATCATGTTGCTTCACTACTGAAGAACCTCCCTATTGCCTCTGGGATCATATTACAAATTCTTCTATTTGGCATTTAAGATCATTCAAGATCTGGATCCAACCTTACTTTCCAGACTTATTACATGTAACATGTTCTAGCCAAATTGGCCCATTTGATTCTTCTTAGGAAAGAGTACATCCCATCTGTGCCTTTGCATGGATTGTACCCCTTGTCTGAGATCCCTTCTTTCTTGTCTCCTCTTCTTGTAGTCCCTCACTCCTTAAGTTTAAGATTAAATTCCACCACCTTCAAAAGGCCTTTTGTTTTTAGTGTGCCCTTGCCAAAATTACTTTGTATTTTTTGTTTATATCTTTTATTTTCTTGTCTTTTGTTCACATATATTTATATCTATGTCTAGATTTATATTTCTGTTTGTATTTATATCACCTATCTTTCTCTATCTCTATTTTTTAATTTGCTTTTCTACATACATGTTATGTTGTATGCCTTTAGTAGTATGCAAACTCCTTGAAGCCAGGAATTATATTACATTTTTAAAAAATCTGTCTAATACAGTGCTTAGCACATGGTGATTGATGGATAGATTGATCTAAAATAACATAAACTGAAATACATAGTAACTTTCAGACATACAATAACCCAAATCAAGAGGACTCCAAATAGAACTTTAAAAGTGTTTGTGAGCTGTGTAAAAAGAGTAGAGAGGCAGGAAAGGGAAGACTTTAAAAGTCAAACAAACTAATTTGTACGTGATTCTGTGATAATAGGGAGCCAATGGATTTTTTTAACTGCATGTGAGCAGTGGTGGAGGGCTCGACTTGGTCAGATCTGTGCCTTAGGATAATCACTTTTGCAGATGAATGGAGGATGGGTCGGAGTGGAAAAAGATGTGAGATAAAGATACCAATGAACAGAATCAAGAGGCTGTTGTGATAGCAATCCAGTCATGAGTTTATGCATGTCTGTGACATTGTGGCCCCTGCATGAGTGCAGTAGACAGATACGAGAGATGCTGTGAAGACAGAAAAGAAAAGATTTGGCAACAAATTGGGTATGTAAGGTGATTGAAGGGGAAGAGTTGAGGAGGACACCAAGGTTGCAAGCTGAGGTGACTGAGAAGATGGCAGTGCTTTGGATATTAACAACAAAATTAAAAATAGAAAGGAAGAGGGAACGCATTTTGAACATGTTGAATTTGAGATGTCCAGCTGGTAGTTGGTGATGTGACATTGGAGGTCAGGAATAATTGGAGGTTAGGGCTGGATAAATAGATCCAAGAATCATCCACATGGAGATGATAATTGGACGTATGGTATTTGATGAGATTGCCAAAGAAGATGGTGCAGAGGGAGAATAGAAAAGGGCCCAGGACAGAGCTTGAGGGCCACCCATGTTTAGCCAGTGTGAGCTAGAATAAGATCCAACAAAGATGACTAAAGGGAGTGATGATGGTCTCTCCCTGTCTTTGCTCATACTGTTTTGCTGCCTTAGTTGCTCTTTTTTTCATCTCTTTCTAAATGATAACTATAATTAAGGCCTAACCAAATGTCTTAATTTTTAATGAATGTATCTATACCTATAAACCCAAATGGAGTCTCTCCTTCCAGTGAACACCCAGAGCACTTTGTATCTTTTTGACTGAACTCCCATATTCTACTTTATATTATAGTAATATATGTGCCTTATCTCCCTTACTAGACTACAAGCTCCATGAGGGTGCTGATCTTAGCATTCCCAACAATTTTGGGTCTTTTTTTCTATCTTCAGTAAGTACTTAGAAATATGTTTAATTAAATAAAATATTGGGGTAGTTATGATAATTCAGACTACATTAAGGTAATATTTATCATTTTAGAAAAAAGTGTTATTGATATCTTTTATTTTTAAACCAGATATTCTCCCTTATATCCTGCTCCCTCACCAATGAACTTTCTTTGAAACAAAGAAAAAAGAAAAAAAAAGATTGTTAAGCAAAATCAACTAATATGGCAACCTTGAATGACCATATGAATTCCACTACATCTTTAGCCCTCCACATTTCTACTCAAAGCAACAATGAATTTGGTTTCATCATTAGTTTTTTAGAGCAAGAACTGGTCATGTCAATGATCCTGGTTTTTCTTTCTTTTACTGCCTTTTACATAATTGCAGTCATGGTATATGTTTATCTCCTGGTTCTACTTATTTAACTCAGTGATTTTTCATATAAAGTCTTTCAATATTTCTTTTCATGTTTTCCTCAGATGGTTGTTGCCAGTTCTCAAAACCTGTTTTAAGTACTTTTTGTTTATGTTCTTTCATCATTTATATTTTGGGGAATTGCTTTCAGGATTTATTCTCAACAGCCCATAGTAGACTCTGTGAGTATCCTTCTTTTAATGTAAAATCCAGAAAATTCCTAGAGGTTCTATGCAACTAGAAGGAGAGATATATTGGCTCCAAATTTAAATATATTAAGATTAAGCAGGTACCATATTGTGGCCATCACTTATTTGGTTCTTCATCACATAGTTCAGTTATTAAAAGTCAACAAAGCACTTGGCAAAACCACAGGATGCCAAATGTACACAATATCCTTACTTAAAATTTTTAAAATTGTTTAGAATGTCTTCTCTGAAGTACACATGTAAATAGACCCAGCTATTGAGATGGTATACAATGAGATCATCCAATCTTTTTGTTTTCTGGAACAGAAACAAAAATGCCCTAAAGTATGTTCTTTTCAGGTTTACACTGATCATATGCTTGATGCCTACAACATTGTAATCTCCTGACAATAAATAGTTGCTAACAAGCTAATGAAAGGGTCATTTTCAGTAGCATGACAGATAGCATTCTCTGCCTGGGGAGAACCACTTTCTCTTAGGCCATATGTACCCTCCTAAATATAAGAATATCTTCTATATTATGAAAATTTCCCTCATCTACATTTGGTTATTTTTCATCACAATATTTTGCTCAATCAGTTGTTTGATTGGAATGTTATTCAGGAATATTTTTCCCCTTTCTTAGAATATTACATGATCCATGTGATTATGGATATGACTCTTCAACTATCTAGTAAGTATCAAACACAAAGATGAATTGTTCATCAATGTTGTAAAAAGTGCGCAGTGCAAAGTCTAAATAGAAGAAGGGTTCCCTACCAGTGATGATATCCTTTAGCTGCTCCTTCATGCATGGAGAGATTAAGGGGAAGGGGGATAATGATTTATTAAGCATCTGCTAGACCCCAGGCACGATGCTAAGTGTTCACAAATATTATCTTCTTTGATTGTCACAACAACTCTATTTTTCAGCCATATCTGACTTTTTATGACCCCATTTCGGGTTTTCTTGACAAAGATACTGGAGTGGCTTGTCATGTATTTCCCTAGTTCATTTTACTGAAAAGGAAGCTGAGGCAAACAAGGTTAAGTGACTGCCCTAGGGTCACATAGCTAGTAAATGCCTGAGGCCAGATTTGAACTCGGGAAGGGAAGTGTTCCTGACTTTAGGCCCAGCACTCTATCTACTGTGCCACTTTGCTGTCCCCACAACAACCCTAGATAATTGCTATTATTGTTCCCTATTTAACAATTGAAGAAACTGAGGCAGACAGAGGTGAAGTGACTTATCCAACATCACACAGCTAGTGAAAGACTAAGCTGGGATTCAAACCCAGATGATTTGAATCTAAACCACAGAATTCTTTCCCCAGTGTTGAATAGCACTTGAAGAGTAGTGTTATGTTTTCAATGATCCCAAGCAACAAACTGTCATAGAAGTCAAGATTTTTAATGTCAATGTTTTCCTGGTGATACCATCTGGATATGAAACCACATTCACAGAAGTGAATTCAATCCAATTCAAGAAGCATTTTAAAATGCCTACTAATGTACTACACTGAACTAGGTGAAAGAAGAAATGAAGTTGCAAGTGACTCAAGCAAGCAAAGAAAAGATGCATGATGCATGTATGTGTACACCATATTGCCAATAATACTATATCTGAGAAAATACATAAAAGCATTATCCAAAACATGTATGGCTGGGAAAGGAGGTAGTACGATGACTAAAAAGAGAAAAGGAAAGCAGACGGACAGCTAACACCATGCATTCATATAAAAAATTACAGACCCAGAGGAACAGATTTTTGGTGAATAATTTATCAAAATCACAAACAAATATTATACAAGAATGATTCAATTTCTCTTATTTCTACAGTTAGACCCCTATCCTGAACTTTGTGGATCTCATACCAACATCAATAATCTTCCTGTCTTCCACCTATCTCATAGATGGCAACAATAATTCTTTGTCACATAGTACCTTTGCAGTCAGAGGAATAAGTTTAAAGTCTTTTTTCTGATAGTTGATACCTTCAGAGTAATTGTACAAGTCACTTAACATCTCTGGTCCTCAGTTTCCTCTTCTCTATATCAAGAAGTTTGGACTAGATGGCTTTTAGAGCCCCTTTCAGCTCTAAATCTGTGCTACTATAATCTTATGATATTTACCATGTCACTATTTGCCATGGCTCTTTGCTCCCTCTTTCATCAAAATAAAATATAGCATTCTGGCTTTAAAACACATCTATCACCCACACCTACCCAGCTTCCACACAATACACATAACTGCTCTCATTGTATGATAGATTTAGAGCTCAAAGGGACTTCACAGGTCATCTAATTCAACTTTTTCATTTTACAGATGAGGAAATTGAGGACTGAAGAGATTAAGTGTTTTGCCGAAGGTCACACAGGTATCAATCAATCCACAAGCCTTTATTAAACACTTCCTATGTCCCAGTCACCCTGCAAAGCACTGGGGAAACAAAGGAAAAAGCCCAAGGATTTCATGCCCTCAAGGGAGCTTACATTCTCTTAGGAGAAACAACCTACATAAATCAGAACATACCAGAAAAATACACAGTAGATAGAAATTAACCCTACAAAGGATATCACTTGCAGCTTCAGGACTGGGAAAAAGCTCCTAGGAGGAGGTGGTGCTTAAACTGTGCCCTAGAGGAAGATGAGGATTCTAAGAGTTGATGACTGTGAGGAAGAACATTCCAGGTAAGGGAAAAAACCAGCACCTTTTTGGAATAGGGATTAGATTTGCACTTTAGGAGAATCTCTTTTAGCTGAGGGAAGGAAGGATTAGAGTAAGGAGAAACCTAAGATGGAGAGATTGATTAGAAGGCTATTGCAATAATTCAAGTGGGTGATGATGGATGTGCAGATGGTGAGTATATTAGTGGAGAAAAAGAGATGTATGCAAAACATATGGTAGAAAAAGTAATGAAAAGATTTGGCAAATGATTTAATGAAGTTGGACTACTAAGAGAGGAAATGGAAGTGACATCATCATTGTAAGCCCCAGTGACTGCAAAGATGGTGGTGCCCTTGACAGTAAATGAGAACATGACAAGAGGAGAGGATTTGGGGGAAAATATAGTGAGTTCTGCTTTGGTTGTATTGTATTTGAGATGCCTATGGGAAGTGTTTGAGATGCCTATGGGCAGTTTGAAATGCCCAACAGGAAGTTGATGGTGCTGAAACTCAGGTAAACCTAAGTCTGAACTTAATCTCTCAACTAAGCTTGAATAACTAAATCTAGGAATCATATAGAGATGATAATTAGATATGTGGTAATAGATAAGATCCCTGAGTGAGAATAAAGATGAAAAAGAGGAAGTGACATCCCCTCTTACTGATGTGGCTTCATCTCCTAAAGTCTAACTGGGAGTTTTCTTTTCAGATAAACAAATAGGTTTATCTTCTCATGAACAGTATATACAAAGATTCAGCAAGAGGGACTGAGAAGAAATGGTTGTAAATTTATCAGGACAACTGAGAAGGCAGAATTGAGAAATCACAGAGAGTAGAGACAGTTCAGAAGAGATGATCAACAGTGGCAAATGCTGCAGACAGGTCAAGAAAAATGAAGAATTGAGAAGATAAATTAGATTTATCCATTTAAAAACATTTCATTACAACAAAAGAGCAGTTTTATTTGAATAATGGGATTGGAAATCATAGTTCAGTGGGTTTGGAAGAGAATGTGGGGAGAGGAACTGGAGCAATGATGTGACACCTTTTTCAATGAGTTTGGCTAAGAATAGTAAATAAAATAGAATAATAGTTGGTGGTGATGGTGTGATCTAATGAAGTTTCTTAAAGATGAGAGAAATTCAGGTATGTTTGTAGACAGCAGAGAAGGAAGGAAAGGGAGAGAATAAAGGTTAGAGAGAGTGGATATGAAGGTACAAATACTGTCCTGGAGCTTACAAGAGCAGATAGGGCCCATACTGGGGATGGAGAAGATGTGTATGTGTGTATGTGTGTGTGTGTGTGTGTGTGTGTGTGTGTGTGTGTGTTTGTCTTTCATTGCCGAATAAGACCATGCCATCAGAGAAATGATGACATGACTTGCACTTGACTTTGTTTTCAGTGAAGGAGGGCTATGCAGGTCACCAGCCTCACTTCTCCTTCAGAGCCATCTGAGACCAGTGACCAGATAGTCATCAGATGACTGGAGATGACCCAAGATGAGGCAATTGGGGTTAAATGACTTGCCCAAGGTCACACAGCTAGTGAGTGTCAAGTGTCTGAGATGAGATTTGAACTCAGGTCCTCTTGACTCCTGCATTGGTGTTCTATCCATTGCATCACTTAGCTGCTACACATGTAGAGTTGCCCTGGCTGTGAGAAGAACCTCTTCATGATTAGAGTAAGGGAGGAGATAGTAAGAGATAGTGTCACAGGGTTGTGACTTGAGTGGGAAGGGAGAAGAGGAGCTCTCTGGGGAATTGCCTCCATTTTTTAGCAAAGTATGAGAAAAGATCCTCAGCAGAGAGTGTTGAGGAAGGGGTGGTGAGAATCTTGATAAGGAGAGGAGAGGAGAGGCAAGGGGAGGAAAGGGGAGGGAAGGAAAGGAGAGAAGCCAGTATTTCAAACTCAAGTCAACCTGAATACTCTGGTAGTATTCTAGGGATGTACTCTGAAGTACAGCTTCTGCTCACTATTTCCAGGATGACTCCCCGCCCTCTACTTATTTACTCTACCTCTACTTACTACCTCTACTCATTTTCAGTTTCATTCTATACTTAGTAGAATGTAAGCTCCTTGAGGACAGAGACCATCTTTTTGTTTGTATTTTTATTTCTGGTGTTTATCATATTGCCTGGCAAATAAACATAAAATCTACTATTAGAGAGGTGCCTAATTAATATTTTCTCTCTCTCTCTCTCTCTCTCTCTCTCTCTCTCTCTCTCTCTTCCTTCCCGCCCCCCCTTCTTCCTCATCTCTTACATAAGAAATTCAGGATTCCTTGAGGTATAGAATTTCATATTTGGAAGGGATTTGCCAAGTCATTTAATCCCAAAGAATCTCTACCATAATTTGCCTTACTAGGGATGATCCAGTCTTTTAATAGCACTAATGAGAAGGAACCTACTACTTCCCATTCAAAGCTATGCTGGATCCAGCCTATAGGCAGATAAGAGCCAATTGTTAAATTTTCAATGTTAGCAATTACACCTCAGAAATTAGAAAATACACCAAACCAGAACTTGATTTATGATTATGTTGACCATCTAGACCTAAGAAAGTGGTAGAGAAAATGTTACTAATGCAGATTAAACTGAAAAACATGTCCTATGTCCACTTTGTTGGAAAGCTGGTTGTTAGCTACTTAGTAGCACAACCCTACTCCCATACTGCCTTTGGGCAGTTCAAATTGTTTTTCTTTGACTTTAAGTCAAATTTTTCCTGTTCTGCTCTTTCCCAAAGACTTTCTCACTCTGAATCCAGTGCTGTTTAGCATTATGCCCCATGGCTTCATCTCCTTCTAATGTCTAACTGGGATTTTCTGTTCAGACAAACAAATAGGTTTATCATCTCATGAACATATCTGCCTTCTCCTTACTGTTATCACACATACTAGTCTTTCTTTCTAAAACTTTCTCTTATTCCTCCGGCCAAATTATGCCTTTCCTCCCATAAAATTTTGCCAAATACTCCCCTTTACAATGACATCTTCCAAGTCTAGCCCCAAAACAGTTATTCTTCTATCAGTTTTTTAAGCATTTAATTTTAATATATGTAGATTTTTATAGTTTTTTCATATTTATAGTTTTTTTTAGCAGAGTTTTTCCTTTTTTTATATTTACATTGTTTCCCTATTATTATACTCCTATAGGGATGCACACTAGCTTATAATCCCAGGTTGAGTCAGTCTTCTGAGAAACAGCTGCCTCAGGTTCAAGGTGTTCCATGGATCCTCACTTCTAAAGATGTAGCTTTAGCCTCTACTGTGGTTTTACTTTCAAAAGTTAGCTAGTTGGCATAATTAGTTCAAAGCAAAAACATTTACCAAAATGCCATAGGATAAACACTGGTAATAACATGGTTCACCCGTAAAACCTAGGACACACTTGCCTATAAATATAACATCAGTAGGAAAAGTGGGCATGCACACATAATGTACACACTAAAGGAGAGGCAAACATTTGGAACATGACCAAGGTAATTTGCTCCATTAAGACTGATGTCTTTCTCTATATGTCTTCATGTTACAAGTATACAGGTGACCTACAAGTATCCATTTCTATCTAAGGATCAACTCCCAACTATTAGGATTAACTCTCTGCTTGAGAGCTATATTCCCTAGTCCTACTTTCCAAAGGGCACAGTATCTACTACTGCATGAGTCAACATACTGAAAAACATCATTGTCAAAGAAAGGAGGAGGGGAGGAGAGAGAAATTGTCTCTCCCTCACAAGAGACAGAGTGATTTCTATTCAAGAACTAGGTTTTTCTATGTCTGGATCTCTTCTCAATTTCCAATGATGAACCTTTCTCAACTAGAGGAGTATCTTCTACTTTGGATGATTTCCTAAAGATTACAGAATTGGTTGTCTATTTAAAGAGCACTAGGAGTGTAGCTGATCCTCAGCTAGACAATGACTATATAATTCCAATCCAATATAATTCCATCAAATTGGTGAAAGGAATTTGTATCCCTTAAAAGAGCAATGAGGTGTAAACACTACTTCACACTTCCATTACAAGCTGTGAAGGGTCACTCCTATTCATACTCTTTACAAAGTCTGCAAATAAGTCACTCAGGGTCTGAACAACTCAAAGTCTCCCCCTTTTTATGTGGTATTTCAGATTCAGAGTCTGAAAGGGGTTTTACCAGGTATACCAGCCCTTATATTCTATAATCTAATTAAGTGAGTTGGGTAAACTGAACTAATCAAGGGTTGCCTGGTCAACAAATTCCCCTCTATATCCTTAACTATTTTATGATGGGTATTTATGCTTCTATACAGAGAAATTCTCACCTGTTAGCCATATGCCAATGTCACTTGTACAGAATTCAGTTATGAAACAAGAAATATTAGAAAATGCTGGGTCCATTTCAGATATCAAAAGATTTATTCTCTTGAGTCCTAGGACTGTTACTTACAAGTGCAAATAAATAATGTGGTCTTCTACTGGTTACATCTCTGGACCTCCATTTCCACATCTGTAAAATGCAGGATTTGACTAGAAGATTTTTACAATCCTTTCAGACTTTAACCTTTAATATCAACCAAAGTAGTTGTCCTAAAAATCTACATGTTGACATACATATATTTTACTCATATTAGTTCATTTAATCATAGAATTTATCTGTGATAAAGGGAAGGGAAGGGAAGAGGAGGGGAAAAGTGAAGGGAAGGGAGGATGAGGGAAGGGGACCCACGGTCTCCCAGTGCATCCTGGGTCATCTCCAGTCATCCTGATGATGAGAGGAGTGAGAGGAGAGGGGCAGGGGAGGGACAGGGCAGGGACAGGGGAGGGAACCGAGTTGTGGGAGGGGAGGGGGAGAGAAGGAAAGGGAGTAAAACTCAAGTCAATTAAGCATCTTTTGACTATCCAAATTTACCTTCCTTTGGAGAAGAAAAATTAGAGGTTTTGTATTGCAGGGCAAACAACAAATTTGAGCCCTTTTTCACATAACAGCCTTTCAAAAACTTAAAGATTGCCATCATGTTTCCCCTAAGTAAGCTCTTCTCCAGGTATACTTTGAGTATCCTTCAACCAATCCTTTTAAACTCAAGGTCCTTTGACATTCTTTCTGTACTTTTTATGGATTTCCCTTGCTTATTAATGTCCTTCTGTACTAGAGTATTCAGAATTATTTATATATGAGATTTCTCAGAATGACTAGGGCAGAGTATTATTGCTTCTTTATTACTTAAAACTATGTCTTTCAAGGACTTCTGGGAGCCAAGATGTTGAAGTGTGAAATAAGTTTCTCTTACTCTCCCTTACTAACCTCTGAAAGCACAGAAAATATCACCCCAGGAAAAACCTTGGAACAGATGAGCCAGCAGAAAGACAAAGTGCAGCAGTGTTGTAGCCCAGGATGCTTTGAGGACTAACAGAAAAAGGCTCTCTCACTTTGAGGGAAAGGGAACAGTACAGAATGAAAGGTATCCCAGCAAGCCAGTGGCAAGCCAAACTTCAGGAAACTAAGGGGAGATCCTGAACCACAGGGTAGTAGAGTAGGCAAGTGCCAACACCAAAACTCCCAAGTGCCTCTGGCACAGGCAGGGAAACTGGTAGATGCCAGCTCATAAAATCACCATGCAGGAGAGTGGACAGGGATTCCCCCAGCAACCAAATCTCCCAGTGCTTCAACATACCTCCAGGAAGCACAACGCAGGAGGCAAAGCTTCAGGCTGGCAGGCATCCCCCAGCAGCCAAACCTTCCAGGGACTAAGACAACTCAGGTGAGCAGGTATTCTCTAGGGACCAGACTTCCGTACCCCATTTTGAGAGCTCCAGTATTGCTGACCCTGGCTCAGAACCAGGTAAGCTGCCCGACCCCTACAGCTTTCACCTGCCAGCACCACAAAGTCCCAGCTCACAAAGCTAGTGACCGTATCCTGGATTCCCAGCACAAGAAGCCTGGGTCGGTTCCCCTGGGCTCTATCAGGAGAGCTCAACTTTTAAGTCAGGAAATAGGCCAACATCATGAGCAAAAAGCAGAAATGGTAAATGACCATAGATTCTTATTATGGGGATAGGGAAGATAAAGGCACAAATTCAGAAGAGGATGCCATTGTCAATATATCCACATCTGGAATTTCAAAGGGGAATATAAAATGATCAAATGCCCAAAAAGACTTCCTGGAAGAGATGAAGAAGGATTTTAAAAGCCAAATAAGAGAGGTAGAAGAAAAATTAGGAGAAGAGAGGTATGTAAGAGAGAATTTGGAAAAGGAAGGATAAAAATTGACTTTAGAAAACCACAATCGGTGAATATTTTTTTTGCGGGGGGGAAACTACACTGAAGAAAATGAGTCCTTAAAAAGTATAATTGACCAGATTGGGGGGTGGGGGTGAGAAAATTATATGGAAGAAAATAAATCCTTAAAAAAGTAGAGCTGGCCAAATGGAAAAGGAGGCACAAATATTTACTAAAGAGAACTCCTTAAAAAGTAAAATAGATTAATTGGAAAAAGAAGTAAAAAAAAATTCTAATAGAAGAAAATAATTCAAAATTAGAATTGAGCAAGTGGAAGCTAATGACTATGAGACATTAAGAATCAGTCAAACAAAAATAAAAGAAAGAAAAAAATAGACAAAAACATAAAATACCTCATTGGTAAAACAACTGACTTGGAAAATAGATCTGGGAGAGATAATTTAAAAATAATTGTTCTACCTGAAAGCCATGATGAAAAAAAGTTGGAACAACATCTTTCAAGAAATAAGCATGGAAAACTGCCCTGAGGTTTTGGAACAAGAAGGCAAAATAGACACTGAAATAATCTATTAATCACCTCATGAAAGAGATCCCAAATTGAAAATGCCAAGGAATATTGTAGCCAAATTCCAAAGTTACCAGGTCAAAGAGAAAATATTACAAGCATCCAGAAAGAAATCATTTAAATTTTGAACTACAGTAAGGATTATGTAGGATCTTGCAGTTTCTACATTAAAAGATCAAAGGACATGGCATAAAATATAACAAAAGGCAAAAGAACTTGGATTACAACTACGTTTCAATTATTCAGCAAAACTGAGCATAATCTTTCATGGGAGGAGATGGACTTCTAATGAAATAGGGAGCTTCCAGCCTTTACTGATGAAAAGACTAGAGCTCAGCAGAAAATTTGATCTTCAAAGACAAGACTCAAGAGAGGCATAAAAAAGTAAAAAGGAAAGAAAAAAATCTAGTAATATGTTATTAATAAGGGCAAACTGTTTGCATCCCTACAAGGAAGGTACTATTTGTTCCTCTTAAGAACTGTATCATGATTATGGCATTTAAAGGGGGTACACATAGAGATATGGATAGAAATTGACTTTGATGTGATGACAAAAATGTAATTAAGTGGAGAAAAGGGATTGTATTGGGAGAAGAGAAAAGGAGGAGAAAGGCAAGGGTGAATTACCTCACAGGCAACAGCACAAAGACCTATTACAGCAGAGGGAA
Source organism: Potorous gilbertii (assembly GCA_028658325.1). Lineage (NCBI taxonomy): Eukaryota > Metazoa > Chordata > Mammalia > Diprotodontia > Potoroidae > Potorous > Potorous gilbertii. The sequence continues at coordinate 146,480,178 of CM053772.1, forward strand.
AGAAGGGAGGGGGATGAGCATCAGTTCAACCTCGTTCTAATCTAACTTGCCTCAGAGAGGGAATAACATAATCAGTTAGATATAGAAACTGAGATGATCCTATGAGAAGTAGGAAAGGGAGAAAAGGAGGGGATGGATAAAACAGAGGGCTGAGTAATGGAGGTGGTGGTCAAAAGCAAAACTTTGTGAGGAGGGAAAGGGACAAAGGAGAGAGACAAACATGGGGAGGGGGATAGGATGGAGAGAAAGACACAGATAGTGACTGAAAGAGATATTAATAAAATTGAAATTAACTAATAAACAAAAAATTAGACTGGATTTATAAAAAATAAAATAAATAATCCTTTGGTTAATTTGATTTAAAAAAAAAAAGAAAGAACAAAACCAAAATACCAGTTCATCACCAAAGAAGAAGAAATCAAAGCAATAATAAGGAGCTATTTTGTCCAATTGTATGCCAATAAAGTTGAATCTAAGTAGATGGACATTTATAAAATACAAATTCTCCAAATTAGCAGAAGAGGAAAGAAAATACTTAAATAATCCCTTTTCAAAAAAGAAATTGAACAAACCACCCATGAACTTCCTAAGAAAAAATCTTCAAGGCCAGATGGACTCACAAATGAATTCTATCAAATATTTAAAGAACAATTAATTCCAAAGCTATATAAAGTATTTGGCAAATTCATCAAAGAAAGAGTCCTCCCCAAATACATTTTGTTATACAAATATGGTGCCGATACCTAAACTAGGGAAGAGTGAAAACAACGAAAGACAATTATAGACAAATTTCCCTAACGAATATAGATGCAAAAAAAATTAAATAAAACAATAGTAAAGAGATTAAAACAATTTATTTCAAGGATAATGCATTAGGACCAGGCAGAATTTATACCAGGAATACAGGACTCGTTCGATATTAGGAAAACTATCAGTATAATCGATCATATCAACAAGAAAACTCACAAAAATCATGTGATTATCTCAATAGATGCAGAAAAAGCATTTGACAAAATACAACACCCATTCCTATTTAAAACACTAGAGATTATAGGAATAAATGGAATCTTCCTCAAAATGATAGTCTATCTAAAACCATCAGCAAGGATTATATGTAAGAGGGATAAGCTAGGAGGATTTCCAATAAGATTGGGATGAAACAAGGATTTCCATTATCACCACTGTTATTCAACATGGTATTAGAAAGTTAGCTTTAGCAATAAGAAAAGAAAAAGAAATTAAAGGAATTAGAATAGGAAAAGAAGAAACAAAGCTATCATTCTTTGCAGATGATATGATGGTATATTTAGAGAATTCTAGAGAATCCAGTAATAAATTAATTGCAATAACAAACAAATTGAATAAAGTTGTAATATACAAAATAAACCCACACAAATAACCTGCATTTCTATATATGTTTAAGAAAGTACAACAGCAAGAAATAGAAAAAGAAATTCCATTTAAAGAAAATTCCACATAAAATTTAAAGATATTATAAAGTATCTAGGAGTCTACCTGTCAAAATAAACTGAGGAACTACATGCACACAATACCAAAACACTTTTTACATAGATAAAGTCAGATCTAAATACCTGGAAAACTATCAGTTTCTCATGGGTATGCCAAGCTAATATAATGAAATGACAATGCTACCTAAATTAATCTATTTATTCAGTGCCATACCAGTCAAACTACTAAAAATATTTTACAGAGCTGGAAAAAAAAATTAGCAAATTCATCAGGAAGAGGAAAAACTCCTGTCTATCAAAGGAATTAAAGAAAAAAATTGCAAAGGAAGGTAGCCTAGTCCTACCAGATCTTAAACTATATTACAAGCAACAATCATCAAAACTCTTGGTATTGGCTAAGAAATAGAATTGTGCATCAGTGGAATAGACACAATAGTCAATGACTATAGTAATCTACTATTTCATAAGTTCCAAGACTCTTGCTTCTGGAATAAGAACTCATTATTTACCAAAAACTACTGGGAAAACTGGAAAATAGTGTGGCAGAAACTAGACATAGACCATCATCTTATACACTATACCGAGATAAAGTCAGAAAGGGTACATGGTTTAGATATAAAGGCTGATACTATAGGCAAATTAGAAAAGTAAGAAGTAGTTTATCTGTCAGATCTATGGTGAAGGGAAGAATTTATGACCAAACAAGAGATAAGAGAACATTAGGAAATGCAAAATGGACAATTTTGATTACATTAAATTGAAAAATTTTTGCACAAATAAAGCCAATGCAACCAAGATTAGGAGAGAAGCAGAAAGGTAGAAAACAATTTTTACAGCCAGTGTCTCTGATAAAGGCTTCATTTTTATGGTATGTCACTGTAATGGAATACTATTGTGTTATAAGAAATGATGAGTAGGGAGACTTCAGAAAAACCTGAAAAGACTTACACGAACTGATACTGAGTGAAATGAATAGAACCAGGATAACATTGTATACAGTAATAGCCCTATTGCATGATGACTGACTTTGATAGACTTAGCTCTTCTTGGCAATGCAAGGATCTGAATGCAGATGGAAGCACACTATTTGCTCTCATTTTCTTTTGTCATTTTGTTTCCTTTTTCTCATGGTTCCTCCCATTGGTTCTAATTCTTTTACATAATGACTGATGTGAAAATATGTTTAATATGAATGTAGGAGTAGAACCTATATCATATTGCATACCATCTTGGGGAGGTGAAAGAAAGGAAGGGGGAGAAAATTTTAAATTAAAATCTTATGGAAGTGAATGTTGAAAACTAAAAATAAATAAATTATTTTAAAAACTATGCCTTTCTTCCCACCCCACTTTAATATCTTTTTTCCAATTTCATGTAAAGATTATTTTTACCGTTCACTTTCATAAGATTTTAATTTCCAAATTTTTCTCCCTCATTTCCTCCCCATACCCTTCTCCAAGATAGCAAAAAATTTAATATAATACACAGATATGTATGTGTGTGTGTATATATTTCCACATTAGTCATATTGTGAAAGAAGAATCTGAACAAAAAGGAAGAACTACAAGAAGCACACACATACATACACACTGAAATCTGTAGTCAGGCATCACACAATGTTATTGTATGTAAAATGTTCCGGTTCTACTCACTTCACTCAACCTCAGTTCATGTAAGTCTTTGCAGATTTTTCTGAATTCTGCCTGCTCATCAATTTTTATAGAACAGTAGTATTCTATTACATTCATGTGCCACAACTTGTTCAGCTGTTCATCAACTGATAGAAATTCCCTTAATTTCCAATTCTTTTGTATCATAAAAAGACCTGCTATGGATATTTCTTGTACATGTATGGGTAATTTCTCTTTTTTATGATCTCTTTGGGATAAACATAAATTCTTTCCTTCTCCATTGACCTGACATGTAAACTATTTCTTGCTTTCCTAGTTTGCTTATAGTTTCAGCCTTTATATCTAAATCATACATTCTGACTTTATCTTGGTATAAATTGCAAGATGTTGGTCTTTGCCTAATTTCTTCCATAGTATTTTCCAGTTTTCCCAACATCCAAACCAGAAAACTACATCAGATGAAGTTCCTCCCCAGATCTGCTTTATGAGATGGAACCTCTAAGTGGACAGTTCATTAATTTGCCTTTTCCTTTGTGTCTCTGTATCTGTACTTATAACAATGAGACTGCCCCCTTTTTTGTCAATTTGTCAATGTGTCAGTCAACTTTTCTCTCTTCCCATGTTCATATAAAAAAGAGATAGATGAAGGGAAGAATGCATAGGGGAAAGAAAGTGAGGAAGTATTGTTTAGATTTAGATGTGGAAACAAATTTTTATAAAGAGAAAAGGAAGGAGTTTGTGGGAAAACAGGAAGTAAGTTTTATTTCCACACTTTGGTGGGAAATTGTAGCATGGACAGATTAGAGGTCAGAAACTAATTCATAGGCCCAAAGAGCTGTGTGAGGAAAGAGCCATTAGAGGAAGACATGAAGTCACATAACCAGGGGACAGTATCGTGGGAAATCCAAAGTTCAGACTTCTATAAGGGTTCTGCCTCATCCTGACCTGATTGTAGTCCTTCTGGTGGTCATGCTGGAAGCTACCCATGCCTTCAGGGAAGGAATGAAGGCTTCCCCTCCTCTGAACTCCATTTTAAATACATTTTTCTTGATACTTTTTTTGCGCATCAAGTTTGTCTGTCACAAAGGGTGTATGTATGTAAGTAGGAGGAACACACTTTTGATTTTATTACACAATGAACCCCTATTGTGAAAACTCCTTTCACTAAAGTATAACCCCTTAACACTGTGTTTGTGGCTCTAAAAGCTTGTGTTCATCCTTCATTGTCAAAGAAGACCATGCCATCAGAGAAATGATGACATGACTTGCACTTGACTTGGTTTTGAGTGAGGGAGGGCTGTGCAGTCACCAGTCTCACTTCTCCTCCAGAGCCATCTGAATCCAATGACCAGATGCTCATCAAGGTGACTGGAGATGACTCAGGATGCACTGGGAGATCTTGGCCCCTTTGGAGTCTCTGCAAGTAGTCACTCAGGGTGAGGTAATGCCTATTCATTGAATAGGCTGGTTTAAGAACTAGCCAAGGCATGGCCCCTTGAATGAGGCAAAGAAAAGAAAGATATCAGGGGTTGGGACTCCAAGAGATAAAGTCACCATGTTAGTATGTATTAGACATAAGATTTGAACTCAGGTTTGCTTGAATTTGAGACTCATCCTTTATTTACTATGCCATGGTAGGTGCTTCTACAAGCAGAGAATAGGCTTTTAATAAATGAATATTGGCTTGAATTGGGTCTAATTGGAATTAAAATCAGGAATGGGGACACAAAAAGAATAAAAAAGCAAATCTAGGAAGCACAGTAACCAAGAGCCATTTTGCGTACGGATATAGTCATCAATATATAATAATTGATATTCTCAATGAAGACCCTAAGGCATATTGTTAAGTTCAAGTTAAGATCAAGTTCAGTTTGGAATGCATTATTTATGAAGATAGGGGAATGCAGAATACCTTCTAGAAATATTTTGTCTCAAAAGGTTATTTTTTAAGGGGAAGAATGTTTGATGGATTCTAGGAAAGGGTTCAGAATGGCATTGCTTGCATGGTCCAGACAGCTGCTTTATTATATAAATTCATGTGTTCTGTTTTCTCCATTAAGTTCTAAGTTGTAGTGAAGTCGAAGTGTTCCCTTACGCTTCTTTAAATAGTGTGACATAGGGGATGGAATGCTAGACCTGGAGATTGGAAGACCCGGATTCTAAATCCACTTCAGACAACTCATACTAGCTTGATGATAGCTGTATGACAGGCTGGGCAAGTTACCAAAATTCAATCCTAGTTTTCATCTTTAAAATGGACATAGTAATATTACCTACCTAACAAGGTGGTTGAAAGGTTCGTGGTGTTCATGTGTATGAAGTACTTTTCAAGTTTAAGGTTTAAAGCACTAGATAAATGTTAATTACTATTCCATCACTCCCACCTCCACCCCTACCCATGACCATGACGGCTAATAGACTACATTGCATAAGGTGGATAGTCTTAGATTGATAAATTTTTCCCAAATCCTAGTATTTCAGAATGTCATTATTGACCACTCCTTTTATATGAGACCATGAATACTGACTACCTTGCTGAGAATGTCAACAAAGCTAGGTGATCCAGTGGAAAGAAGTCCTGAGTTCAAATCTAACCTGACATTTACTAAATGTGTGTCCTTGGGTAATTCACTTAACCTTTGTTTGCTACAATTTTCTCAACTATGCAGTAAAGCTAATAATACTATGTTTCTTCCAAGGTTGTTGTGGAGATCAAATGAGATAATATTGGCAAAACACTTAGCAGAGAGCTTCGAACATAGCAGGTCTTACAGAAATGCTATTATTACTAAATACCACTGCCTCTCCTCCTCTTCCTCCTATGCCTATTAGTTCAATGAGGGAGGGGCAAGGAAGAAGTCACATAAGTCTTATCATATAGAAATATACAGTTAAAAGTATTAACTTGGAGTTCAGAATCTTGGTAACCTGAATTTTCTATTGAGCGACTAGAGGGTCCAGTGGCAAAAATACTGGGTCTGAAGTCAAGAAAATCTTAGTGCAAATCCATCCTTAAACACTTACTAGTTGTGTGACCCCCAGAAAGTTATTTAATCTGTCTGCTTCTGTTCCTTATCTATAGAATTACATTCCATTCCAGGATTGTTGTGTGGATAAAATGGAAAACTATAAGGAACTCTAAAACTGTTATTGTTAATAATTAATTAACCATAGCTAAGAACCTTCCAGATTTTGGTTCTGCCTTTTTATCTAATTTCCTTATCATCCCCATATACCTGTTAATATAAGCCCTAGACAAGTATATGGGAATGGTATACTTCTTGTTCTTCAAATTCCATGGTTATATTCATCTTCATATGTTTTCTGATGGTGTCTACTCCATCTGAAATATTTTCCTGCTGCCTTTCCATCTTTGCAAATTCTAAGTCAAGGATTCCTGTATCCTTCAGTGCCTGGAGGTTTTCTCAGTACGTATATCTTCAGTACATGTCAAATTCAATTGACTCTTGGTCCTCTAACTGTTATTTAATCTTATTATTTCTCACAATTACCTTGCGGAAAAGATATAGGTTAGAAGAAAGAAGGGACCACTTTTAGTAGAAAGGCTCTTATTAGAATTTGATTATCAGGAAAAGAACTTGTAGATATTAAAAAAAGAGGAAGAAGCAGAGGGAATGAAAGAAAGTAAGAATGCCATTTAGTTATCCTATAGTCAAGCTTTAAACCTTTTCTTTTGTGCAATAAAAAATGATCTTTCCCATGTGGCTACTCCATTCACTACTGCAAATCTTCATCGATTGCCTTCTTATTCTAGCAAATTTTTTAAAATTTGATTCAGTTCAACTCACTAGGCATTTGTTGAGCACCTACTATGTTCTGGGTATTATTCTAGGAAGGGTATACAAAGACAAAGCAAAACGTCTATGATCTCGAAGAGCTTCCATTCTGTTGGTGAGAACAAATTCATATATAACTAATTATAAATACAAATAATAATGTTTAGGCGGTGTGCATAAAGGGCAATTTGCTAACTATAGAATAGACCCTAAAGGAAAAGTAGAGAAGGGTGGGACAGGGATGCTAAAGGGACAGCCTTGGCATGGACATATAGTAGAGATCAGAAGGAAATGGTCAAGGAACCACCTACAACTAGGCAACCTACAACTCAGAATCCTAGGGACTCTTGAGTGGAGCCAAGGGATAAGTAGTCTCTTGGACCCCTACCAGGAGCAGAGGAAATGGTGGTTTGCCTTATGGTCAAGGCATGGGTCCAAATAGAGGTCAATAGAATCCCAGGGCCTGGCTGGTTATAGATAAGGGACAGGTACTAGTTAGTTCTGCGCTAGGACTCAGCTCATTATTGAGTCAATTCTCTCTGTCAGAGCATATGCCAGACTGCTCAAGAGAGTCTTGTCCTTATCTTTGGCCTCTCATAAATACTTCATGGAAAATCAACCCATTAAGCTTGAGCACTTCTGCTAGTTCTGTCAATATTCCATGAATATCAGTGCAGAACTCAGGCTGTCCATCTGGCACTGGCTATAAGATGGACCTACTTTCCTTTCAAACCATGTATCTCCTTCATAAAGGAGTTTATACCATTTCTCATACACTAGTCATTATTGGAAGCATGATGTGGCCTGACTATAGCCGCCATGTGTCATTCAGTGCCCTTTGGGTCATCTGCAATTTCAATCATTTGCAGCCATATCACATCACCAGAAGAGCGTCGGTATTAAAAAATGGGCTATTTGTGTCAAAGAGCAGCTTGGGATAAGTGAAAGGACTGCAATTTCCCCAAAACAATACAACCCACTCTCCTCCTCCTATGCAATTCTGGGTCCAGTTCATTGTCCATCTGCAATATCTTTCCAGATGTATGGCTGGACTAAATTAATGGGCTGCCCATCCAACCGTATCTCATAATGTGGTCAATATTCATTTTAAAGCCACTCAGTTATGCCAGTGTGTTTGCCAGGCCAATCGCTTTCAGCAAACCCTTTCATATTCTGGGGCCAGATGAAATCAATAAAATGTCATCCACAAAGAGAAAAAGTGGGATAACCTCTACTTCTACAAGGAATTGCTTTTCTATTTGGAATTTCCCTAGACCATTTCTGATTGACAGCAAATAATGTTGGTGAACATAGATCTCCTTGTTAAATGTTTTGTTTAAGAATGATAGCTAGAGGATCTCTGATGTAAGTTATCTCTGCTGTTGTATTTCTCAAAGAAAAACTCACATGATCATGGGCAAGGAGGAACTCAACAATCTCACTTGATTCTCACAACTTGGGGGAAACTGAGGCAGACAGCAGTTAAAGTGACTTGCCCAGGGTCACACAGCAGGTAAGTCTTGGAAGTCAAATTTGAACTCAGGTCTTCTTGATTCCAGGCACAGTGCTTGTAGAACCACATGGTACATTCCAGGGATACCTTGTTAGCAGAGAGCCTTTTGGTCTTAACTTTCTTCTGCAGAGTCAAATATTTTTGTAAACATATAGCATATGCCCCCTTGGTCTTGTATTCTTTATATATTTTGTTTGTTTGTTTTTGGTCTAGATCAGGGCTGGGGAAACTGCAGCCTCCAGGTCACATGTGGCCTTGGGTGCAAGTTGTTGAGTCCAGGTTTTACAGAACAAATCCTTTTATTAAGGGGATTTGTTCTGTGAAGTTTGGATTCAGTCCAAGTACCACATTTGAGCACGTAGAGGGCTGCATATGACTTCAAGCCACACACCCCCACCCTGCACCCCCCATCTACACCCATGATTTAATCCATTTAATCAGTGTAGGCAGTCACCTGATAAGAAAACTCCATTTACCAATATACAATAACAATTGCTCTGCATCCTATAGTTTTAGAGAGTAAGTAACCTGCAGCATTCTGGTCTTAGAATTGTTCTGTCATTTTCTTTTCTTAGGTGAAGGGAGAAAGGGAAAAGGAATAAGTATTTATATGGTACCTACTCGAAGCTAGGCACTGCACTCATTGCATTCTTTAAAATTCTTACCTTATTTGATGCTCACAATGACCCTGAGAAGTATAAGTGCTATTATAATCCACATTTTAGGGTAGAGGAAACTGAGGCAAATAGAGGTTATGACACACCTAGTAAGTATCTGAAGTCAAATTTGAACTCATGTCTTCCTGACTCCAAGGCCAGCTCTATCTACTGAACCACTTTGTCATATGCTTGAACAACCAGTACAATTTTTGTGCACAGCAAACTACTGCTTTAGAAAACGACGTGAGTTCTTAAGGCAGTAAAAACTTGCTAACGCAAAGGTAAAAGAAGTGCTTTCCATAAAGGATTCTAAGTGTGGCTAGGGTTAAGCAATTCTTCATTACTGAATTTGTAATGACCAAGTGAAAAGTAAAAAGTACTGATACATTTTCAATTAAATTCCACGGAGACATTCTCAATCAGTCTCACATTCATCTGGAAGTCCTTGCTGTGATTTCAAATGGTTTTTGATATTTATTTTTTACTTTGTAAAGTAACTCGATATGAAGAATGCCAATTGAATTACTTCAAAATTATTGTAACTTTCAAACAAACACTAATTTGGTTTTAATATGGAGTTTAATTTTTTTTGTCTAGATTTGTGATTTCCTTGGTAGAGGCAGCCATTTGGTGAGGAAAGATTCCTAGCAATAACTATGGGCAATTACTCTGCAACTTATAGTCTGCAGTACCAGAAGGTAAAGTGACTTTCCACCTGTTGCTGTGCTATTCTCTATATCTTTTAGATAACGGTATTGCTATGAAGATTTGTAGAAAATTATCTGTGAAACCCCAGTTCCCTTCATACATCTATCTATATGTGTGTGTGTGTATTTTTATGTGTATACATACATATATGTCTCTGTGTATGTATATATATGCACATATCTCTCTATCTATATGCATATTTTAAATCAATGATAACCTAGATACTTTGGTACTCATAAAGATTTGTAGAGATGAGAAAGCAACCATATCAATGGTGTTTGGTTACTGGTTTTGATAATGATACAATTTCTTTCCCCCTGCCCCTCTCCTGTTTGGGATATCTTGAAAATTGATAATTCAGTATTTCTAAAGTTGTGTGGCTTTTGGAACTGTTTTCTTCAAGGTGTCTTGGTTAGGTCTAGCCATTTTCCCTGACTTCATCTTGAAAGTCATTTTTATTTTCTCTCAGACTGCATTGGACACTCCTGTCATTGATGTCTTGAGTGCATCACTACAAAACTCTGGGAAATATGTTTCATTTTGTATCTTTTTGTTATATTTTCAGCTTCAAAACTAAATGCTCTTGGTACAATATCTCAGTTGGGTCTTAAAACAAAGTTTATTGAAGAGTTGTACATTTTACTTCCAATTGCATTTTACTTCTTACTGTGAGAAATGAAACAACTTATAACCTTTCAAGGTCCTGCCACCATGAATGTAAGCTTGTTAAGGGTAGGGATTATTTCATATTTGCATTTGTATCTCTAGTTGCTTGTGGAAAAAATGGACACAAAGGAAGGACATATGGCCAGGACACACAAGTGAAGAATATCCAGTGGGAGCAAACTTGGTCAGAACACATCTGTAGGTGGGCAATTGTTCATCTTGCAGTAACACCACAATGTCTTCTGGTTTCTATGGAAACTTTATAGGGACTCCTGAGCAGTTCCACATAAAACCTGAAGGAGAGGATTGACTCAGTAAAGGACTAAGTCCTAGGGAAGAGCTGACTTGGGTGAGGATGAGTACATCTTACCCTTCTATAGTCAGCTTGGTCCTGGGATTCTATAGATCCCTGCCTTGATCATCAAGAACGACTAAGGAGTAAGCCTCTTCTCCCACCACGGATAAGCCCATGCCCACTCCTGCTTTTCTTACATTTTTCAGGGATAGACAATCAAATCACCAACCTCATTGCTCTTCTTTGGATGTACTCTCCTTTGTCAATTCACTTTTTGAAAAATAGTGCCCAGATCTGAATATAATACTGCAGATATTATCTGACCAGGGTAAAATGCTAAAGGTCAATCAATTATCATTGTTTACACTGTGTTTCTATTAATTAAGCCTAAATTTTGCTTCCATGCCATACTGTTGACTCAGATTCATCTTAAAATCCACTGAAACTGTTGAATCTGTGTCAGGCAATAGTTGTTTATGTCAAACTCATTCCCATCCTAAACTTTTAAGTTGCTTTGTTTTAATGCAAGTATAGGAATTTGGCTTATATCTATTAAATTTCACCTTAATAGATTTGACTAATTGTTCCAGTCTGTTGTGTTTCTTTCTAATTTCTTTTCTGTTGCCCAAGGCATTCAACTATTTCTTCCTGATTTTTTGTCACCTTAAACTTTGAAAAGCATGCTATATGTGCCTTCATTCAAGCACAGGGTCAAGGAGAGACTGCTAGAGTATCCCATTAGAGACTTCCCTGTAGGTCTTTGAGTACCCTATTAAGACTTTCCCTTTCCTTTCTCTAAGAGGTTTAAATCCTGTCATTGCTATTCCTTAGATCTGTTCATTCATTCAAACATTTCTAAATTCAGTTAGCTGAGCTATTATCTATGGAGCTTTTATAAGAGGACAGAAAAGCAGTCCCACATACAATCTGAAGGAGATAATTGACTTAATGATGTACTGAACCACACCGCCATTTTGCCCCCAAAGATATAAAATCATAGGATTACAGCATTTTTTGGTGGAAGGTGCATCAGAAATAATCTATACCAGTCCCTGTTAGAGGAGAAAATTGAGGTAAAAAAAGAAAATTGCCTTACGTAAGGTCACATAGGTAATAGAATATTTGCATATTTAAATATCCAATACTATACTGTTATGATGTCTGCCTAGGCAAGCAGGAGACTCATTTGTTGAACATTTTGTCCCTTTCCTATTTGTGACTTGAAAAACTGGGAACCAAATCAGAACCACCTTGACCTTCCTAATACATTTTGTAGTGTTAATTCTCTGATTTTCAGTAGGATATTGAATTAATCTTTAAGTAGATTCATACTTCAAAGGAAAGTTAAAAATATTTTTATGGGGAAGGAAGGAAATAACTATTAAGAACCTGTTATGTGCCAGGCATTGTCCTAAGCTCTTTACAAATATTATCTCATTTGAACTTCACAACAAACTGGGGAGGTGTCATCATGACCCCATTTTACAGTTAAGGAGGCAGATGTGCTTAATTATCTTTCCCAGGATCACATAGTCAGTAAGTGTCTCAGGTCAGATTTGAACTCAGGTTTTCCTGATTCTAGGCCACCTGCTTTATCCACTGTGACATCTGGTTGTACCCCCAAAATGAACAATTCTAGAGGTAATCATATCAAGGTGAAATTTAATATGTGGTAAGGGACTTTTCAAAATACCTTTGAAATCCATCATTTTATTTATTGGACTAGTAATCTTATCAAGTAGGTACCTAGCTAGGTGGTACAGTGGGTAGAGTAAGGAAGTCTCATCTTCCTAAGTTAAATTCTGGCTTCAGACATTTACTAGATGTGTGACCCTAGGCAAGTCACTTAAATTTGCTTCATCTTCTTCATCTGAAAATGAGCTCGAGAAGGAAATGACAAACCACTCCAGTATCTCTGTGAAGAAAACTCCAAAAGAGTTCACAAATAATTGGACATGGTTAAAAACAACTGAAGAACACCATGGCTTATCAGAAGAAGAAGGCATGGGTTTAATTTGAAGTGACCTATTCTTGATTAACTCAAATTAACTCATTAACTTTTAGTGGTCACTGCTTCTTTTTCTGAATACTAAAAAGCTATCTCTTTAATAATAGGTCAAAATTTTGTGAGGAATTGAACTTGAGCTCCTGGTTTGCTACCTTCTGTCTTAAGGTATGCCCATCTCCAATCCTAAAGCACCTTCTCCATTATCCATAATTTCGTACAGAAAGATCACTGATAGCTCATTAATCATATTACTTCTCTCTCTGGCAACTCTCTACCCCCAAGTCCCTGGAATCAACATTATCCAATTCTGTTTTCTCAGTCTGAATATCATTCTCCTCGTAAAAAACAAAACTGTGAGTTCCTTGAAAGCCTTTTGACTTTCTTTATATTCCTAGCACTTATCACAGTTCCTGGCACATAGTAGGCACTTAATAAAATAACAAAAAACTGACTAAAGAAAACAGGAGCAAAATAAACGTTGAATAGTTTTACCTTCTCTCTATCATCTATCATAACTATTCTATTCATTAAAGAACTGGTCCTGTCATACCTATAGGACCCTCCTCCCCCAATTCAATAAACTCTAGCGGCTCCTCATTCCCTCTGTAATAAAATATAAAATCCTGTTTTGCATTTAAATTCCTTAATAACCTGGACCCTTCCCACATTTCCAATCTTCTTACACTTATTCCTCTCTATACACTTTAACATACAATGACACTGATCTCCATGCTCTTCATGAGACAGTTCATCTCCCAATTGTGTATTTTCACAGGCTATACCCCATATCTGAAAAGGTCTCATTCTGCATCTCCACTACTACTTTCCCTGCCCTCCTCCAAGACTTAATTCAAATCCTATGATCACCAATTAACTTTTCCAGGTCTTCCTTAATGCTAGTCTGAGGTTGTTTCCAGTTTATCTCATGTACATCTTGTTTGTATATAGCTTCTTGAAGTCAGGTGCTGAGTTTTTCTTTTTCTGCCTTTCTCTGTATCTCCACTGCTTATTATAGCGCCTGGCATATAGTAGGCATTTAATAAATGCTTCTTGAATTGATTTTACTCTTCTCTCAGGAGAGCTAAAAAATTATAAATTGTTATCCTTCACATTCATTTTCAGACAGCTTGATGGAAGATTTAGCACTTCTAAAACTATTCTGATGTTGTGGACCATTCTTATATCCATCTTTCATTACCTGCCCTTGTTTCAATCTCTTGTACAGGTTTTTGTTGTTGTTGTTGTTTTAATGTAAGTTGGTCCACAAGTTCTCTGTGCAATTCATCAGTCTCTTGAGATAGCTTCTCCATGGAAATTGTTTTTGTGTCATCAGATTTTTCTTCTTAACAACAGCTTATACCCCTGGGATCAATTTCTTCTTTAAAATTTTAGCCCATGGGATGCTTCTTTTCCTTACTTGTTCTTTGAAATCTGCTCCCCTGAAATCTAGGTTGTGTTATGTGACTATGCTCAGAATTTCCCTCTTTAGCTCTCATAAACTAAAAGATGGTTTGATCACTTTCTTTCAGGGTTTGAGTTGTTTCTTCTTTGGCAATCAGCTCTACCTATTGGTCAGAACTAGACCAAGAAAAATTGTCTCCTTTGTCACTGTCTACATATTTCGAAAACTGAAATCATTAACTCAAGTCAGTAACTTGTCATGTTTTATTTTTAGAAAAGAGACCTATAACAGAATTCTGGATAGTTTAAGTCCCCATGATTATATCATACTTCTGTTCTAGGTATGTGATCTCATTTCCAAATTCACATTTCATGATTTCTCTCTGGTTGGGTAGTCCGAAATTCAGTTTCACCAAAATATTGCTTCTGTTTCCTCTCAACTTATCTGTGCCTAAAAAGACCCACCACATACACATTTTGTTTGTCCATTTAAATTGATGGTAATTTTTCCATAGCTATATTCCAGGAATTTCATCCTTCCTTCTAAATCCCAATGATACTTTTTAGAATGAACTTAGCTCCTTGTGTCAAGCTCTTTCATTCACCTTGACTTTTATCCTATGTATTTGTAGAGAGATGGAAGTAATAGGCATGGGCCCTAACTATACCTACTCTTGTATATCAATTGCATCTTCAGAATTACTGGCCCTCTTAACTGATATTTTTTTCTAGTGTATACCTACTACTCTCCCTGATATCTGGCTTGTACATTGGTTTGCTTCTTTTCCTTTCCCCTATATTTTCAGTTCAAGGCTTTCTTGATCAGAGCTGTGATTTTTTTTAATTTTTTAAAATTTATTTTCAATATTCCACAATTACTACTATACAACCTAGATTTTCTCTTTCCCTCCCTCCCTCTCCCTTCCCCCCCCCCACTTCTCCCATCCCTCCCTGAAACAGCATACAATTTTTATATAGGTTCTGTACATATCTTCCTATTAAATACATTTTCACCATAGTCTTGTGGTATAGAAGAATTAAAAAGAATGGAAGAAATATAATAAACCAAAATGCAAAAGAAAATGATCTGCGACAATCAGCAATTGAATTCCATTGTTCATTCTCTGTATGTGGAAAGCATTTAGCCACAAGTGCATGGGAAATTTTTCTTTTTCTTTTTAAACTTTATTTATTTATTTAAAGTTTTCAACATTCACTTCCACAAAATTTTAAGTCCCAAATTTTCTCACCATCTCACCCCTCCCCTACCTCAAAATGCCAAGCATTCTAATTACCCCTATTACCAATCTTTCCTTCCCTACTGTAGGGCAAGATAAATTTCTATTCCCCATTACCTGTATTTCTTATTTCCCATTTGTATGTAAGAACAACACTCAAGAGTTGTTCCTAGAACTTTGAGCATGTAAGAACTTTGAGTATGTAAGAACAACACTCAAGAGTTGTTCCTAGAACTTTGAGCATGTAAGAACTTTGAGTATGTAAGAACAACACTCAAGAGTTGTTCCTAGAACTTTGAGCTCCAACTTATCTTGCTTCCTCCCTCCCCACCCATCCCCATTGGGAAGGCAAGCAATTCAATATAGGGCATATAAGTGTAGTTTTACAAATGGCTTCTATAGGAGTCATGTTGTGTAAGACTAACTATACTTCCCTCCATCCTATCCTGCCCCCCATTTCTCCTATTCTCTCTTTTGACCTTGTCCCTCCCCTAGAGTGTTGACTTCTAATTGCTCCCTCCTCCCATTGCTCTCCCTTCCATCATCCTCCCAACCCTGCTTATCCACTTCTCCCCCACGTTCCTGTATTGTAAGATAATTTTTCATACCAAAATGAGTGTGCATTTCATTCCTTCCTTGAGTCAAATATGATGACAGTAAGCTTCACATTTTACCTCTCACCTCCCCCCTTTTCCCTCCATTGAAGTCTTTTCCTTGTCTCTTTTATGAGAAATAATTTGCCCCATTCCATTTCTCCCTTTCTTCTCCCAATATATTCCTCTCTCATTCCTTAATTTCATTTTTTCAGATATGATCCCATCCTATTCAGCTCATCCTGTGCTCTCTTGCTCTCTGCCTCTCTGTCTTTGTCTCTGGCTCTCTGGCTCTCTGTCTCTGTCTCTCTCTGTCTCTCTCTCTCTCTCTCTCTCTCTCTCTCTCTCTATATATATATATATATATATATATATATATAAAATATATGTGTGTGTGTTCGGGTGTGTGTGTGTGTGTGTGTGTGTGTGTGTGCGTGTGATCTCACCAACTACCCAGATATTGAAAAAGGTTTCAAGAGTTACAAATATTGTCTTTCCATGTAGGAACATAAACAGTTCAATTTTAGTAAGTCCCTTATGATTTCTTTTTACTGTTTACTTTTTCATGCTTTTCTTGATTCTTGTGTTTGAAAGTCAAATTTTATTTTCAGTTCTGGTCTTTTCATCAAGAATGCTTGAAAGTCCTCTATTTCATTGAAAAGTCATTTTTTTCCATGAAGTATTATACTCAGTTGTGCTGGGTAGGTGATTCTTGGTTTTAATCCTACTTCCTTTGACTTCTAGAGTATCATATTCCATGCCCCAGCATTTCTTAATGTAGAAGCTGCTAGATCTTGTGTTATCCTGATTGTATTTTCACAAAACTTGAATTGTTTCTTTCTAGCTGTTGCAATATTTTCTTCTTGACTTGGGAACTCTGAAATTTGTCTACAATGTTCCTAGGAGTTTCTTTTTTTGCATCTCTTTCAGGAGGTGATTGGTGCACTCTTTCAGTATTTATTTTGCTCCCTGGTTATGGAATATCAGGGCAGTTTTCCTTGATAACTTCATGAAAGATGATATCTAGGCTCTTTTTTTGATCATGGCTTTCAGGTAGTCCCATAATTTTTAAATTGTCTCTCCTGGATCTATTTTCCAGGTCAGTTGTTTTTCCAATGAGATATTTCACATTCTCTTCCATTTTGTCATTCTTTTGGTTTTGTTTTGTGATTTCTTGGTTTCTCAGAAAGTCATTAGCCTCCATCTGTTCCATTCTAATTT
>CM053772.1:146497876-146516398 GCA_028658325.1 Potorous gilbertii
GCCTATTTTTCAAGGTGTTATTTTTTTCAGCGTTTTTTGGGGGGGGTCTCCTTTATCAAGGTATTGACCTATTTTTCATGCTTTACTTGCATCTCTCTCATTTCTTTTCCCAGTTTTTCCTCCACCTGTCTAACTTGATTTTCAAAATCCTTTTTGAGCTCTTCCAAGGCCTGAGCCCATTGGCTATCTATTTCAGATATTTGGGATACAGAGGCCTTGACTCCTATGTCTTTCCCTGATGGTAAGCATTGGTCTTCCTCATCAGAAAGGAAGGTAGGAAACATCTGTTCACAAAGAAAGTAACCTTCTATGGTCTTATTTTTTTTCCCTTTTCTGGGCATTTTTCCAGCCAGTTACTTGACTTCTGAGATTCCTCTCCACCCCAGCCTAGATCCGCCCAGCTAGTGCTTGAGGTCTGAGATTCAAACGTTGCTTCCCAGCTTCAGGGCTTTCAGCAGTGTTTAGGGTCGCTATTCAGTGGCATTAAGTTTAGGTTCTCAGGTGGGGGCAGGGCCGCCTCCCAGGCTCAGTTCCCTCAGGGGGTTTATGCAGAGACCTTCAGTAATGGACCCGTGGTCCTGCCTGCTCTGGGAGCCTCTGGCTGCCTGCTGCCTCTGCTGCTGCCTCCTGAGGGGGCTTGAGGTATGGAGACACCCTACTCCCTTCTCAGGCAGCCCAGAAATCTCTCTCACTGACCTGTGCAGCTGTGGGTGGAGGGACCTTTGCAGCCACCAGAAATTCAGTCCCTGAAGCCTGCTCAGATCTGCTTCTCTTGGTGCCACGTGGCCAGAAAGGGCTGGGCTCCACTCCCATCCAGTGAGCAATGGACCCTTGGGGTTGGTTTTTCAGGGCTCTCTGGAATGGAAATCTTCATTCCATTGCTGCGTGGCTTCCAGTGCTCCAGAATTTGTTGGGAGTTCTTTTTTTACAGGAAATCATGTACTGTGGGTTTGGAGCTAGCATTTGTGAATCTTTCTCCTCCACCATCTTGGCTCCTCCCCTAGCCTATTTTTCAAGGTGTTATTTTCTTCAGTATTTTTTTAGGGTCTCCTTTAGCAAGTTTTTGACTTGCTTTTCATGATTTTCTTGCATCTCTGTCATTTCTCTTCCCAAGTTTTCCTCCACCTGTCTTACTTGATTTTCAAAATCCTTTTTTGAGCTCTTCCATGACCTGAGACCATTGAATATTTATTTTGGATGTTTGGGCTACAGAAGCCTTGAATTTTATGTTTTTCCCTATTGGTAAGTATTGTTCTTCCTCATCCAAAAGGATGGGAGAAGATATCTGTTCACCAAGAAAGTAATTTTCTATAGTCTTATTTTTTTCCCCTTTTTTGGGCATTTCCCCAACCAGTTACTTGACATTTGGGTCCTTTGTCAGGAGTAGGGTATACTCTGGGGATCTGTAAGATCTTAGTCCCTCCTAGGTGGCACAGTCAAGCATGTACACTGATCTGGGTGTAACCAGAAAATTTTGTGCCCAGAATCTCTAAGTAATATAGTTTCTTCTCCACAGCCATCTGACCTCCAATTCCACTAAGCCAGCATTGGGGGTTGAGATTCAGCTAAGCTATTAAATTCCCCCAAGTCCTTTTGGTGGGGGCAGGGCCACCATTCAGTGTGAGATAAAGATCAGTTACTCAAATCCTGCAGGAGCATTAAGTGGGGGCAGGGGTGCTACACAGGGCTAAGGTAAGAATCAGCTACTCAGTCCCCCCAGGGGTTTTACCATCCAACAATGGATGTGGGCTGCTGTAGGAGCTGCTGCCCCCGATGTGGCCCCATGTGGCCTCTGCTGCTGCTTCCTGAGGCTGGAGCTATTGGAAGATCCTCTCCCTTCTCAGTCAGCCAAAAAACTCTCTCACTGACCTTTGGCACGTGTGGGTTGAGGGATCTGCTAAGCACCGCTACTGTTGGGGATTCTGCCCTTGAGGATTGCCAGTGTCCTCTTCCCACAACTGTGCTAAGAGGCCAAGCCTGGGCTGGCCTCCACTCTGTGTCCAGTGGGACAGACCTTTCCTATTGACCTTGCAGGTCAACCTGGGATGTAAATCTTCTCCACTCTGTTGTTCTGTGGCTTCTGCTCCTCTAGAGTTTGTTGGGAGTCTTTCTTCACAGGTATTTTATGGGCTGTGGAGGAAGAGCCTAGTGTATGTGCATCTTTCTACCCCTCCATCTTAGCTCTGCCCTCCCCGCAATGGAAACTTTTTAAGTTCATGCATTTCAATGAAGTATTAAGTGTACCAGAAAAATTTCTCCCACACTGTGGTTGTTGCTGTGTGCAAAGTTCTCCTGGTTCTGCTTCTTTTGCTCAGCATCAAATCATATAAGTTTTTCCAGGCCTCTCTGAAGTCTTCCTGTTCATCATTTCTTATAGCACAATAGTATTCCATTACATTTATAAACCATAATTTATTCAGTCATTCCTCAATTGACAGGCATCCTCTTGATTTCCAGTTTTTGGTCACCACAAAGAGTACTGCTATAAATAATTTTGTACATGTGGCACCCTTTCCCATTTTTTTGATCACTTGGAGATACAGTCCTAGAAGCAGTATTGTGAGGTCAAAGAGTATGCACGTTTTTGTAGCCCTTTGGGCATAGTTCCAAATTGCTCTCCAGAATGGTTGGATCAATTCACAGCTCTACCAAAAATGAATCAGTTTTCCAAGTCTCCTACATCCTCTCCAACATTTATCATTGTCCTGTTCTGTCGTGTTAGCCAATCTAATAGGTGTGATGTGCTATCTCAGAGTTGTTTGATTTGCATCTCTCTAATCAATAGTGATTTAGAACTTTTTTTATATGACTATAAATATCTTTAATTTCTTCCTCTGAAAACTGCCTGTTCATATCCTTTGACCATTGTTCAATTGGAAAATGACTTGTATTCTTGTGCATTTGACTCAGTTCTCTATATATTTTAGAAATGAAGCCTTTATCACAGACACTTAAGTCTGTATCCCAAAGAGATCATTAAAAAAGGAAAAGAATTTCCATTTACAAAGATATTTGTAGCAGCTCTTTGTGTGATGACAAAAAATTGGAAATTGAGGGGATACCCATCAACTAGGAATGTTTGAACAAGAAATGATATATGAATGTAATGAAATACTCGTGTAATAAGACATAATGAGCATGCAGATTTCAGAAAACCTGGAAAGATTTGTGTGAACTGATGCAAAGTGAAATGAACAGAACCAGGAGAACATTGTGCATACGAATAGCAACAATATATGACGATCAGTTACAAATGACTTATCTCTTCTCAACAATACATCAATCTAAGACAATTACCAAGGACTCATGATGAAAAATGCTATCCAGATCCAGAGAAAGAGTTGATGAGCTCTCAATTTCATATCAGACCATACTATTTCACCTTATCTATTTTTTTTTCCTTTTGGTCATTTTTACTTTCACAACTATGACTATGGAAATATGAAAATATGTTTTACATGATTGTGCATGTATAACCCACATCAAATTATTCAGTGTTTTAGGAAGAGGGAAGGGAAATGAGGGAGGATATTTGGAATTAAAGTTATGTACAAATTAATGTTAAAAATTGTCTTTACATAATTGGAAAAGATAAAATATTTATTTTTATATATATTTATATACATACATATATTTAAATAAGTATATATTTATTATGCAGAAACATTATTGTATATTGAATATAGATTATCCAACCTTGAAGCCAAGAAAGCTTGGTTCCTGCTCCCTTCCCTCCTCTCAACCTCTTAAACCCTCTGTGTTCTAGGCAACTTTCTAAAGTGAGAAGTTCTGAAACTTCTCATTTTAGGAAGTTGCTGAAAAGGTGTTGACCTGCATCATTAGAAGTTTCTTCCTCTAGGAATTTCTGGTACCAGGGAAATCATATGTCTAATCTCTGTCTTTTTTTTCCTTAAAGGTGAATAGTTTTAGATGATTCTGACTAGATTTCCCTTGGTAAATTATCTGTCTCTGACTATATTCAATATTTTCTATATAAACTTGGAATTCTGGAGCTTTGTCACCACATTTGTCTAAGTTAAACTTGGGGCTCTTCTCTGGTATAATTCTCTTCTATGTAAATGTGTCCTCTCATTCCATTAATTCTGAGCAATTTTCTTTTACCATTTCCTAAACTGTAATTCTGACTGTTTATTCCATCATGTTTTCCTGAGAGGCCAATGATTCTTAGATTCTCTTCACAGAATTGATTTTCTTTGTTATTGTTATTATTTTAGATAAATGTTTTATTGATGCCTTTTTTATATCACTCTCATTTTACAGTGACTCCCCCTCTCCCAATAGAATTCTTTCTATAAATGAAGAAGTTAACAAAATAAATGAACACATTGACTATGTCTGAAAATATACTCCTAATTTCATACTCATAGTCCATCACTTCATATCCTAAAAGAATATGATATCTCTCAGTGCTGTTTTCCTTTAAATTATTTTGGTCACTGCATAAATTGTTCTCTCAGTTTCCTTAGTTTGCCCTACATCAGATCATACAACTCTTCCCACATCAACCTGAATTGTTCATATTTTTTCATTTCTCATGACACAATAACATTCCATTACATTCAAATGTAGCACCTGCTCTATTCTTATTTCTCCAATTCCAAATGGTACTGTCAAGTTTGGTCCTCTCAAGGGCAGAAGTGTCAGACTCACTGAGAAGTTCACTGAGAACAACTTAGACCAGATTAAAATGTAATTGGGAAATAAAATAAATAAAAATGAAAAATATAACATAGATTGTTAATTTGAGGTTTTCTAAATTGATATGTTGCTGATAGAGATCACTTTCTATTTGAGTCTGGCACAATTGCCCTGGTGAATAACAGAATTAATTCTCTTTTCTCAGAGTTGTAGGGGTAGGTAGCCGTGGGGGGGTTGAGATTTCTAGTACTGTTAATTATGAGCCCCATAATCAACTGATGAATTGGCATTAATATTTCCAAAAGGGATACTCACTGAGAAAGTATAGCAGTCACAGTTGGTACCTTTCCAAACTGGAGATACAATTTCTGCTTGAACATAAGAGGTCCCTGGGGAGAGTAGGCTCAAATTTAGGGAGTTCATGGCCAAAGGGTAAATTTACATAGCTCCTAGTTACTTGAAGTTGTTTTTCCCCCCTTCATGAAATTCTCATGAATTTCCCCTTAAGTTCAATTCTGTATTGAACCTTTCATCAAAGTCTCTACTTACTTTCTTTATAACTCTCAATTCTCAGCAAAGAAACTGATACTGGATCTGGTTGCTACTAGGAACTCTCTCATGATTCCAATAGATGCCCCAAACTCACACAATTGCTTGGGAATGAGGGAGGGATGTGAAGAGATAGAGACTCTCATCCCAAGAGATTTCCTGTCAGGGACTTGGCTGAAGTTGCCCTACCATTAGAACGTCTTGACATTGGAGTACCAGATGACGAATTGCCTTGCTGTATTATAAGAGACCCAGAGGTATGTTTGATTCTTTCAGCCAATTAAAAGACATTTCCTTTGTGGTGTCATCTATCTTTATTCAAAGACCAAAGCACTTTTCTCTTCCCAAACTGATTAAGGAAGGACCAAATTTTACCAAGTTTACACCTTTGATTGATTGATTCAATCAAGAAGTCTGGGACTTCTATCTGAACATTAGTTGGTGTTGGGGTGCAATTCTCTACCCTTACACTGTACCACAATTTGTTCAGTCAACAGGTAAGTAGTAACTTTTTTTCAATTCTTTTCATACCTAAATAATACTGCTTTACACTAACATACACACACACACACGCACAATTTTCCCTCTGTTTTTGACTTCCTTAGTCAAAGGAGGTCAGTGCTTAAATGTTGATTTCTGTATTAATATATATATATGTATAGGTATATGACATCTATATGTATACATACATACATGATGCATTTTTCTATTTTTTTCTGCCTTAGCTTTTCCTCTATTTCTTGTTAATCACATAATAATTGAATTCTGCTTTTGCCATTTTTTCTTCCAGGATGTCCATTGAAATATTAAGATTTTCTAACTTCTTTTATAAATCACTTATTCTGTTTTTTCATTTTTCATTAAGGTTTCTGATTTAATTCTTTATTTTTCATTCCAGTTTTTTTATTGTACCTTCCAAACTGTTCTTGAAATTGTTATGACCATTTCATTCTCCCTTCTGGGATTCTGTTTGTAGTGATTGCAGAATTACACTTTTCTCTCTGTAGTTTTTTTCTCCTGACATTATCTCTACATCCTATGAAATTTTCTCATTGTATTAAGGGCTTTACTTTGTTTGTTTATTTTCTCAGTCTCTCCTTTGATTTTTCCTGTGGGGATTTTCTTGCAAAGATGTCTTTCTTTTATCATCTTTTAGTTTATTTAAAAAGTCACTTCCCCCTGACTCCCTGTCTTCACCTCTTCATTGGCTATGTCAGAAAATTCTTGACATTCCACATTTATAGTTTATCACCTATCTACAAAAGACAGAAATATGTTTCCTTGTCACAAATGTCCAAATGCAGTTGATCTCTGCATTGATCAGTGCTCTGATATCTTGTAATGTGATTTACTTCAGATAATTATTGCATTTTGTATATTTTTATATATTTGTATATTTTTCAGTTCTATTTACATTGCTCTAGCTCATTTCCCTGGTTTCCTTAAATTTTTTTTGTTCATCATTTTGTATAGCCCAATATTATACTATATTTGTAAAGCATATAGATAGAATTTTGATGTATTCTAATGAAAAAGGGAATTTCATCAGTAAAAAATCACCTTTTTCCAACCATCATTACTTCAATCCAGGGTCTGGCAGCCCTAGACGATGGCCCTGCAGGTCAAAAATAGCCCATCACTGGCTTTTGTATGACCTACAAGCTAAGAATGTATTTTTGAAAGCATTTTAAAATAATTAACCCTGAGAACAGTTTTTTTTTACATTTTTAATAATTTTTTTAAAATGTCAAAACTATTCTAAGCTTGTGGGCCACACAAAAACAGGTGGCAGGCTGTATTTGGCCTGTGGGGCCATTGTTTGCTGACCTCTACTCTCCTCTTTGTACTGTCTTGCCCATAATAAACATTTTTTCTTCATAGCAACAGTTATTTTTCTTTTTATTCTTTTTTGACTGGTGTTGTAGTTCTTTCAACTTTGAAACACCTACACTACATAGAAGAGGAATCACTAAAGTACTCCTCCAACTGCCAGATCTCCCTGAAGAGTTTTGCTCATTTTCTGAGGATTAATTAGTCTGTTCTCTGGCAATAATTTGCCAGTACTTGGTTTTATTTTTGGGTTTATTTGTTTGTTTTTGACCAAGCTTTCCCTTACACTTTGAGGCAAATGGTACTGTGATCTTAAATGATCCTTGACTATTTCTCACCAAGAACCACTGCAATGACTATAGTAGTCATTGAAATATTTTTTGAGGGCTATTAGAGGTTTTCTTGGAGTAGTAACCATTCATAAAACTCATAGACTTAAAAATAAATACGTATATGCCACGAAATCTGCATTCAATGGGCAGGCCTAACTAAAGGTGGAGAAACCAGTTCATTCTTGCTTCATCTGATCAAGGTGAGATATTCTGGGTAAGTCTAGTGTCAGAAGAAATACACACACACACACACACACACACACACACACACGACTACTGATATCACTGATTACATATATATATATACATATATATATATACTATATGTACTACTGATATATAAAATTTGTATTTATCATTGTAATTTGCACAACACAATAGCTTGCTACAGGTCCTCCAACATGTACCATTTTCATTTTTTTCCTCATATTTTCCAATGCAGCTGTATCTTTTTCTCAAGACTCTCAGGTGATTGATTCTATGAACTCAAATTAAATCAATAAATATTTGTTAAAGGCCCATGGTACATAAGGCAATATTATCAGAATATCCTGAAATTTTTAGGTTCCAGAGTACCATGATACAGGCATATCCAAGAAAGTAGGGGAAAGTTTAGTAGTTATTTTAAAGGTCTCAGACCATTCAGTACTCTGTGGAAAAGACCTGAGGCAACTTGCAGTATGTCCCAGCACATTAATAAGACTTTGCTTAGTATACATACAGCACAGAGGCATACAAAGGCCCAAAAAGAACAACATGTTCTGTGGGCTAGCCCAACTACCAACCCAAGTGTCCCGTTATCTTCTATATCCACCAGCTTCAGAGTAGGATAGAAGTTGAGACAGTCCTTAAGAGTATTACTCATAACTGTTTTCTTGCTGCCCTTTCAGTTCATCTTCCATGGTGTCCTTGGGAGAATGAGGGGAAGGGAGAGTAAGACTGTGAGAAGCAGAAAACAGAGTCCCTAGCCTAAAGGACTCCTACTACAGAGTTGGAGAGATAATAGAAAGTTAAGTAACACCAAAAAGTTAAACAGCTTTAGTAAAATAATAGGTTAAAACAGCAATAGGTGAAATTTCACATGGCAGCATATGATTTATTGTCCAATAATGGTGTAGACAATAATTGCTCTAGGAGTTTGGAGGAGGGAGCAATCACTTCAGGTGGAGGTGGTCAGGGAAGGCTTTATTACAAGCTGGAATTCAAGCTGGGTCTTGAAGGATGAGTCATAACTGTATAGGTAGATAGAAGAGTTTTTCAGGTGTTTTCAAGAAGTAGAAATCAAAATACAGAGTCAAAGAAATAGAAAACATTCTTGAAAAATAGTAGGAAAAGCTCATTTGACTACGTTGAATTTTGTTGAAGATTGACCACCTACAGTAGGTAAAGGGGGCCAGTGGTATGGAAACCTGTGACAAAAGAGGATAACTTTCATAAAATAAGAGAAGTAATACAAAGACTGGGTGGAAGAAGGCTAAATCTACTGTACCCCCTCTCTGCTATGCTGGTTGTTGGAGGAGTAGTTGAGGAAGGCGCTAAGTGGAATCAAAAGACAAAAACCTAGAGAGGTAGCTTGCAAAAGTCCTGGGTCTGAAGTTGAAGATCTGAATTTGAATCCTAGCTTTGCTACATATTAGTTGCATAGCTTTGTGTAAGTCATTTCACTAACATTTGACACTATTTTCTTCATTAGTGAGGTGTGAAGATTGGTCTGGATGGTCTTTAAAGTTAGTTTACTCTAAATTCTATGACCTTAAGTGGTTAGCAAATAACAATAGAAAAATGTTCTCTGGCTATTTATGTGTGCGTGTGTGTATGTGCACATAGGTGTGTGTATGTGTGTGTGTGTTTTGACTGAGCTTGTTATTTCATTCATATAAGGTATTAGCAGAGGAAACGCCCTCTGCAAATGCTGATGGGCTCCTGCTCTGCAATTTATATTCACAGAGACCTGCCTAGGGCCTTGAGAAGTTGTCATTTGATCACGGGCATACAATCAGTGTGTGGTAGGGATGGGACTTGAACACTTGATCTAAATCCTGGTTTCCTATCCACCACCATACTCATTCTCTCACAGGTAATGCTATAGTTGGGAAATTTTAGCCATCTAGAATGATATTGTTTAGGAAATGTGTCACATTTATTAATGACATTGAAGATCAGTCTATTGGAGTCAACTAAAAGTTCAAGAATGGTTATAAGAAGCACACATTTGTGTCTAATCAGAAGTTACATGATGACTTGGAGTTTAAGGGGAAAGTGATGTTCAAGTCTCCCACTGTATGGGAGGGAACAAGAAAGGGTGCATTAGATTTATTAGAGAACCACTAAACATGCTATATTTCCAGGGGATCCCTGGAATAGCACCAAAAAGCAAGAGTTCATTTGAAAATACTGACTTCTACTGGTGTGAGAATGATTTTCACCAACCTAACAGTGAAAGGTCCATTGGAGGAGGGTGCAATATCAGATGTAGGTAGGTGAAGGCCAGATGGTGAACCTTGAATGCCAAGCTATGGAATCTGGACATTCTTTTATAAGCAAGGGGACACCATCCAAGCCTTTCAAAGAAGAGTGACATGATGCAAGCTTTTGAGTTCTTCAGATGTTGAACCTGAGGATTAGAAAGTTTTCTAAGGGTACAAGGATATGTGGTCTGCTTAACCTCTATGGAACCCCAGAGTGGAACCTAGTCACTTGTGGGTACAATAGCTATGTCCTTTAGCCTTACAATCAGAGAAGATCATCCCTAACTAGAAGGCAAGCTGCTAATAAAATGGACTCAAAGTGGTTAATGAATATACCAGCTGCCTTCTGGGCACTGTCTGTTTCAGAGCTCTGGGGAGCTAACGCTGTCTCTAAAGCAGTTTCTAATTTGATATTGGCCTTCAAAGTGAGCAGTAATTGTATAACTTGATCAGTCTTTGTTATTCCTCCTGGGCTAAATATAGGAGAAAGGTTATAAGCTTGTTAAGGTAATACACGTAAAAGGGGAATCTGGCAAAAATTAAAACAAAAGGAAAGTTAGATGAAACAAGGGTGAAATGGGGTTAAACTGTGGACAGTGAGACAGGTCAAAAAAGTGAGGAGAAACTGATATTAGGACATTATTACAATAATGTACAGAGTGGCAGGAAGTAATGAAAACTAACTCTGGTAATCTGCAAAAAAGAGGAGGGGATAGAAGGAACAAGTATTTATTAAGCACTTACTCTATGCCATACCTTGTGGCATATACTTCATAAATAAGGAAAACGTTATTTAAACAAACCATAGAAATGCAATTATCGTAATTACTTCCTACTTCTTATCTAAAATTTAGCCTACTTCTTTTATGATATTTTCTTTAGTGGGAGGAGATTCATGAATGAAAGACTAATTTCAGGTCATTTACCTCTCTTTTTTATTTTTCTGGGGGAAAAGGGAAGGGGTGAGTCCATACATGTCATTTCAGTGTATAGGATGCTCCTGGTTGGGAAATTCTTTCCACCAGTGCAGATCAGCAAGTGTCCTGCAACTTAGTCTTAGAAATTCTTTGGGGACATGAGAGGTTACATGACTTACCCAGGGTCAGACAGTATGTGTCAAAAATAGGATTAAAATCCAGGTCTTTCTTATTGAGTCTAACTTTCTACCCACTATGCAATACTGCTTGGTGGCATAGAAGATAGAGTATTGGATTTAGATTCAGGAAGACCTGAGTATGAATCGTATGTCTACGTTCTTCTTCTGTAAAATGGGGACTTTGGACTCACTGGCCTCTAAGTTCCCTATAAATCTATAATTCTGTGGTCACTGCATAGTATTTAAAATCTCAAAATGTAAATAACCTAACATTTAGCATTGCCAAGCCATATTTTTTGTTTTTTAGGGGTTTTTTTAGAGGCTATAGGGTTTAAGTGAATTTCCAAGAGTTGCACAGGTAGTAAGTGTCTGAGGTCAGATTTGAACTGAGGTCCTCCTGACTCCACTGTGCCACCTAACTGACCCTCTCATTTTGTTTTTTTAGCAAAATTATTTTAGAGATATTTGCAAGCAGCCTCTTGAAAAGAGACCATGTAACATATAGAGAGAGTCAGAGGGAGGAAGATCTGACTATAAGTCTCACCTTTAACACATATTGGACAAGTGACTTGACATGATGTTCTTGGCCAGAGGCATCAAACAGCCACTCAGGATTGCTGCCAAACCAAATTAAAATATAACTGAGAAATATTTAGCAAAATAAAAAAATATAACAAAACACAGATAACATTGCATTTTAAAACTAAAACGATTTTAAAACTAAAAAGTCAATATCTGGCCCACAGGAATCCTTGTACAGATTAGTGATGTCATTTCTATTTAAGGTTGACTTCACGGCTCCAATCAACTCTTAAGACTGCAAAGATACTAACATATGTTGTTAGAAAGAATTTCATCATTCAGGAATTTCTTGTACTATTCCTATTCTTTCCTCTGTCTCTATCTGTTGTTTCTCCCTCTCTCTTTCTTACATACACACACACACACACACACACACACACACACACACGTGCAGACACACACATATGTCAAGTTTTTCTTAATGAGAATTTGTAACAACCAGTAGGGAATCCCCATCATTTGCAAACTGAAACACCCTGGTCTTGGTAAAACTATAAAGTATCAAATGCCCTTTGCTTTTCTTTTCCTTCTGTATCTTTTGAAATTCCTTTTCCATCCCTTTAACTCTCCATTTCTTCTCTTTCTAATCAAATTTTATTTGTTCTTACTCCCCTCAGAGCCTTGTTAGATCTCAGAAGCAACTAACACACTTCAATACTTGCCTAGATAGAAGACTATCCATCGTGAGGGCTTATGAAAAATTATATCAAAATGTAGTTGCCCAGAGAGGTTCATCAGTGTTGTATGTCAATTTTATGATGACATGTTTGCCTGGGTTCTGGATAGGGGACAAAGCTCTCGTGCTTTCCCAGTCACCAGTGGAGTGAAACAGGGCTGTGTGCTTGGTCCCATACTTTTTAACATGATGTTTTCATCCATCTTATCAAATGCTTTCAATGAGGATGAATATAGCATTAAGATCAGCTACTGTATTGATGGTAAATTCTTCAATTTGAAAAGGCTACAAGCCAAGACCTAAGTGGAGGGAATGTTGGTGCATGATTTTCTGTCTGCAGATGATTGTGCACTCAATGCAGTCTCTGAAGCTGAGATGTAACAAAGTATGAATCAATTCTCTGCTGCCTGTGCTAATTTTGGCCTAATAATTAACACCAAGAAAAGCCATCACCACACCATCCATACATGGAACCAACATTTACAACAAATGGAGAAGTTTTGAATGCTATGGACAGAGAAGTTCACTTACCTTGGTAGTGTACTTTCCAGGGATGTACACATTGACAATGAGGTTGGTGCATGCATTGCCAGAATTAGCTCAATGTTTGGGAGGATCTGAAGAAAAGTTTGGGAGAGAAGAGGTATTAATTTGACTGCCAAACTGAAGGTCTACAGAGCTGTTGTGCCGACCTCATTGTTGGATACCTATGAAACATGGACAGTCCACCAGCACCATGCCAGCAAACTGAATCTCTTCCATTTGAACTGTCTTAGGAAGATTCTGAAATTCACCTGGCAGGACAGATACCAGACACTGAGATCCTTACTTGAACTAAACTGTCAAACATTCAAACTATACCTCGAAGAGTGCAACTCTGATAGGCTGGCCACATTGTTCAAATGCAAAATGTCTGCTTGCCAAAAAGACTATTTTACGAAAAACTTGCATGGGGCAGGCAATCACATGGCAGCCAGAAGAAGTAATACAAGGACACTCTCAGGAATTTTGGATTTGATTGTGTGACATTGACACAGGACCACTCAGCATGGTGTGCCCACATCAGAAAAGGTGCTGTGATCTATGAGCAAAGCAGAATTGAAACAGCACTAGGGAAACATAGGATGTGCAAATTTTGGAGTAACCACCCCAAATGTTCACATGAATTATCTCTGCACAATCTGTGGTAGAGCATTTCAAGCTACTATTGGTCTTATCAGCCACAGTCACACACATTGAAATTTGACTTTATCGTGGTGATGTCGTTTTGGTCTTCTTGGAGAATGAAAGACAACCAACCAACCAGATGGATCTCACTTATGTGTATATACCCCATCTACCAGTGAAGAATGGGACTTTCTTTCCCTCAATTCCCCATTTCTTCCCCTCAATTCCCCATTTCTTCCCCTCCAATACAATTTTCTGTCTTTCTCTTAAACTATCAGAGAGAACAAACCTATGGCCTGGAACATTTCCCAGGTTCTTTTACTATCATGAGGGGGCCCATATAGAATTATTCTGTCAATTTGTTTTTCAATACAGAGTGAAATTTGATAGATGCTGTTTACCACTTCTTCCACTGAGGCCTTCCAGAATGCACCCAAACTCCTGGACTTATTTGTGTACATTTCCATTAGATTGTAAGCACCTTACAGGCATGACCTAGCTGCCAAAGAGAAAAAAAAGAAGCCTTGAGAATATTTCAATACTTGAATACCTTAATAGGTCTATGAAGCAAAGGGCCTGAAATTCACAACAGATGCAGCCTCAGACATTCATTGTCTGTGTGATCCTGTATAGCAAGTTGCTTAATCTCTGCCTTAATTCCCTCAGCTGTGGGATCACTGGGGAAGATAATAACCTCTGCCCCTCAGGGTTATTGTGAGGACCAAAAGAGAAAATTCTTGTAAAAGTAAAGCACTTGGCCCAGTGCCTGGCATGTAGTAGGTACTACACTCTCCTTCCTCCCTATGAGCTCATCAATGTGCCTGCTTCTTCTGATGGTACAGATCTAATCCATCCTGTGTGATTCTTGCCCATATCCTTTCATAAATCCTCTGGGCAGGTTTCACCCAATAAAGTGGAGGCTTTGCTTCAGGTCTTGTCAGCATCAAAGCAGCAGCTGGGCTGCCCATCTATTATTCCTTGCTTCATGACTAGCTGGCACCCTTTCCTGATTATGCATTTCCAGAATGATATCTTTTATGCCATTTCATTGTTACAAATCATCATTGATAATATGCTGCCATCTTCTCACACTCACTTTGTGTGTCTCCATTGCTTTGGGTCACCTGCAATTTTGATTCTTTTGAGACTGTGGTGTTCTTTGATTCATAGCCATGTTGCATTGCTGGAACAATATTGGTGTTAAAAAGATGGATTTTTGTTTTAGGGATCAGCTAGGGACTGTTGAAAGCCCTATGTAATTTCCCAAATGTAATCCAGCCCTCTCTCCTCCTATTTTATTCTGAGCCTCGATCATTGTTTGTCCAAAATATATGTACTGCCAGACCAACTAAATTGGGCTGCATGCACAAGATACATCTCACAATCTTGGGCCCAGCCATTCTTCCTCTTTGTTTCTCCTCTGTGGATTGAGCAGCCCAATCAACTTTGACTGTTTGTGGGTCTTACTTAGGAGTCCTGTGGTATTCTGGGCCTTGATGGAATCAGTATAATGTAATCTGCCAACCTTCTGTAGCAAATGACTCTTCTATTTGTAGTATGTGTTGGACATCTGCATCAGTAGTGAACACCTTTGGAAAACATGTCATTTTTAAATAATGATAATCAGATCAAGATTAATCAATTTTGTATTTGTGATTACAACTCTAAAGGAATTTTGAATGATTTTAGCAAATACTTTGGAGAAAACTTAGAGAAAAAAACTTAAAAATATATTTTGATCCATAAAGTTCAAGGCATTTTTAATAATTGCAAGCAATAAGCACCGTGGGTTCTGGTATTCCCTGCACCTTTCTGTTTGTGACCACCCTTTGAGAATTTGTTTTGTTTCACTATACATATTATTATAAAAAACTTTCTTCTTTTTTTTGAAGGAGTAAATGGAGGCAGGCAAGAGAGATGAGTTAGTGATTCATTACCAAAAAGAAAAGAGGTTCATTTAAGCATTTATTTTTCAGTGGCTGAAAGAGAACAGAAAGAAGACTAAAAGAATATGCAGACTAGCAGGGCAACTTTGTTAAAGTTGCTATATACTTAAAAAGATAAGCGTTGTTAAGAGAATCATGTGCAATTCTCTTTTTTTCTGTTCTACGTGTATATAGAAATGCATCAATTTAGAATAATAAGACTAAAAAGAACAAGAATATCTTTTGATATTGTGCCCAGATTATTCTCACAAAAATTATTCCTGTGGCCGTTACCTCTGACTTTCCTTTCCCAAACTCTTTTCAACTGCCCTTCCCCCATATGGTTGTCTACTTTTATTAGAAAGAAAGCTCCCTGAAGGTAGGGATTGTCTTGCTTGTTGGTATTGGTATCACCAGCTTTAAACCACTGTCTGACACTTAGAAAATGTTTTATAAATGCTTTTTCACTCATTCATCTAGCAGTTATTGATGTCTTCACCATTTGTGATTTTTTTTCTCATTCATTTAGTATCCTCTTCCCTTCCTTCCCTATCTTGAGATACGTCTCCAAATTCTTTCAGAATTGCATCACCCCAGTATGAACTTATTTTGGACATGTTGGTCTGGTCCAGACGAGCTTTCCAGCTTCAGTTTATTTAACACCATTCTTATTTTCTCATAGAGCACACAGAAGAATGAGGTATGAGTCTTCAAATATTGTAGTTCTGCTGTCACTGACAATGAAAGTAGTTTGTTATGGAAATGTTGACATGTCTGTCCTATTTTCATCTGGTTGCTGCCCGCCTTCCACTTTGTTATAAATCCTCTTGGAATCATCCAGCTTAGTTAGGTCTCTCATCAAGTTTCCTGCAGCTTAATTTTCCCCTCTAATGCCCTTCATTTTTTAAATATGATATTGCTTATAATCTTCCATCCTCATAGAATATTTTGCAAATGACTTTATATTCTAGAACAGTACTCTCTTTAGTTGCCATATCTCTCTGCCTAGTAAGAACTAGTACTTACCATCTAAGTTTTTCCCTTACATTTTATCAGAGTCTTTACTACGGTAATAGCTATATCTATTAAACAGTTATTAAGAAATGGTGACAATCAGAATCTATGTTTTGCACTATATCCATTTCCCATTTTTTGACATCATTAGTTTGCTTGGATGGATAAGGTTGAACCTGTTAATTCCATTCATTGTCTTTTTCTTTTTACATTTATCTTCTCTTCTGATTTCAGGTTCATATTTGACCTTCCCTTTCAATAGCTGGTTATTTTCCTTGCCAAAAACAATGAATTTGGAAATGAATTCCACATCAGTAACTGGTTGTTTCCTTCCACTAAAAGATAACTCCTTCCTTCCTTCCTTCCATTTTTCCTTGTATTCTAACATGCTATGACTTCTTTCCTGAACAAAGAATATATCATATACATAATAACATAAAATATATATAAAATATACATAAAATATACAATAAAACACATCAGTAGTCTTTGATATCTTTCTTTTCTTACTTCTTTACTGTATATTCTCTGTGACTGACCATCTTTACATTTAGGTCACTAAATATTAATAAATATATTATATTCTTTGGAATGTTTTATCCAGTTTTTTATAGAATTACTCTATTTCTTTATCCTTTCTCATTAGATAATGGCATATAAGTTGAGACAAGGCAAGTTTCTCATGTTCCTTGTTGCCTTTGTTCTTCCCTTCAATGCAGTCTTTCATTTAGTACAATTTCTTTATGTCTTTTGACTTCACGTATAGGAAGAATGCCAATGGATTGTTGTAAGCCCTTATAGCAACCCTTTAGTGATTGGACAAAGATAACATATTTAAATTACTAAAAGTTTAATAAGTGTTATTTGATGGTCTAAAACAATGTGATGCTTTGTACCCTCTAAATTAATTTTTTTGACACTCTGACATACTTGTTAGAGAAGTAGAGTAGGACCTTCTTCAAGAGATCTTTCCTGATCTATATCCCACTTTCTAGGTATTAGTGTATTCCTCATACCCAATCTCACTCAATTACCTCATTTATATATTGCATATGCATTTATATGTAATAGCTCCTCTGATACATTATAGGTTCCTTGACATCAAAGATTATTTCAATTTTTGTCTCTGTGTTCCCAGTACTTCACACAGTACCTAGTATGGAGTATGTCCTGCTGGTTGAGTAATTAATTGATTGACTAGGGGCACTTTATAGGGTGTTTTTTGTTTTGTTTTGTTTTATGGGTGGTTATGGCCAAATAATTCATTGTTAAGTGACCAGTCTATAGCTGATGAAACTTAAGCAAATTCAGTGTATCCCAAGTTACTTCTTGAAACCTTTCAAGATTGGTAGGACACGACAGAGCTTGATTTTTGTTGGCATAGATTTAGAGGGCTTGGTTCATTGTATCAGTAAACATCGCAGCATTCACAGGGGAACCTGTTATCACAGGTTCTAAAAAGAAAAGCAACTTTGGAGGGGGGGGGGTTAACAATTTCCCTTAATCAAGCACATATGTCACTGAAAATACAGAGAAATCTAAATAAAAAAACAGCACCTCAGAACTATCTGACACAAGCAATACATACATCATAAAATAACAGACAAATCCAACTGTCTGACCAGAGTTGCCAGAGAGGGAAGCATCAATATCTGGATTTTCAAAGCTGGGGGGCTGCTTAGTGGCTTCCCAGAGTCTCATCTGGCACACAAACCTTCCAAAATGCAAGCCCCAAAGTAAAACCTCACCCTTAGAGTATTTATATATTATTTTAGGGTCAGAGGGCATTCCAACCTTTAAGAACCAGTGCCTCATTAACAACAAAAGGTGTGGACCAGCCTACAAATCTTCTCTCATGAAACTCCCCTTAATGGGTTGGCCCATTAGTGGGTGGGGAAGATCTTCAATCACATTAATAATGCAAATACACACACACACACACACACACACACACACACACACACACACACGTTGTTTCTAGTTAAAGAATCTCTTGTTTCTGTACTTTGCTCCTAGTAAAGACTCTTGGTTGATAAAGGCAAGACTCAATCAGAGGCATTATACTTCTTGATTATACTAAAACAAAAACAACAAAAGATCCTACTTTGCTTGCCCTTACATTCATCTACATGCCACAATGAAATATCAGGGTAGCACTTTTGTGGAAGGCTACAACTATTCCATACACACACACACACACACACACACACACACACACACACAC
>CM053772.1:146516898-146581596 GCA_028658325.1 Potorous gilbertii
ACACACACACACACACACACACACACACACACACACACACTGTGTGTGTGTGTGGGGGGGCTATGTGTGTGTATGAATGTATCTATGTATATTTGTTTGAATGGAATGATGTATATACTAGTAACCAACTTCTGAGAAGTCATCTTTTTTTTTTAACCTACTTCTATTGTGAAGGCCTTTGTTTATTAGGTTACTCAATTTATTTAGTACTTTGATTTCCGGCATAATTTAGCTGCCTATTTGGCCTTTAAGAGTTATTGTAGATGTTTTCCAGTAAAATGCTGTTTTTTACTGAAAAAAGTCAAGTAAGGCAGACATCATGACTGGGGCTCAGGTGTCAGTAGGAAAGAGCAGGCCAGGGAAGGTTGGTCCTGAGAGTCTAAACAGATCTTCCAATATGTCAGATGAGGATCAGTGGTCTAAACTTGAAACAAGGCCAAATATCGATTATTTGAGGCATGGGATATGAGCACAAAGGTCAGCTCCCAAATGGGACATAAGTCTGTGTAGAGAATGGGCACATGGCCATTAATAACAGGTCCAAAATGACTGTAAGTGCCAGGATGTCTATCAAGTCAGATAACAGGTGATTTACAAAGATCCAGGCTGACATATTTTCAGCCTCATGGACATGTGATAGCAACAATGGAAGCCAAGTCATGGATGGGTAGGTTGGGGTTGGGAAATAGGAAATTCAGGCTTTGGAGGAATGGAGAACCAAGGATTTGGTTATAGTATAAAAGTAAGGAATTCAGTCATTAAGGACCTCCACTGTATAAAAGGTATCAGGGCCAATATCAAGATTGCCATACTCCTAAACTAGGGAACTAAGTCAGTAGTCTGTAAATATTTTTTTGACCATATACCTTTATTAGTAAACCAAGAAACAAAAATATATGTCAGATATGTATAATTTTTGTTTATATATTTATGTTATTTGTTTTTACATTGCTTATAAGCCCTGTGCTAACAATTAAGGGCTTTGTGAAATTTACCCCAAAATAGAAATTAAAAAAGATGAGTAAAGATGAATTAATATTTGATCCTAGAGTCAGCAGGGCACCCCATTGTGTACTGAATGACATGTATTTTAGGAGAGTCCTTTGGACAGTTATGTGGATGTTGGATCAGAGAAGGGGAAGACTTGAGGCAGGAATAGCAACAAGACAGATGGCCATTGTATTTGTCCAGGACTATGGTAATGTGGACTTGAGTGGAGAGAAAGGGATTGATTTCAAAGAGATATTATGGAGATAAAAATTAATTCGTATTTAAGCAAAATTTAGCAGCTGATTAGAGGCAGGAGAGTGAGGAGGCAAAGATGGCACAAACATTGTGAACTTGGGGTGACTGAGAGGATGACATTGCTTTCTAAAGAAATCAGAGGTGTGTGATCCTGGACAAATCACTTAACCCTGATTGCCTCCAAAAAACAAATGGGAGGAAAGTTTAGAAGAGAGATGAGTTTGAAGGGAATGATATTAATAATGCAGGAAAATCTACCATACATATTGCAGCTCATTTACACTTGATTATCATGTATAATCTGATCTATCCAACACAAAATGAAAAGATAGGAGGCAAGGCTATTATTCACTAGTAACTACTCCAGAGTCATAGCCAAGGGTTCCTGCCATAGCCATGAGGTGATCCCAGCAGGGACAGGGGCTGTGTAGACAGGGGGTAGGGTATAATTTTTCAATGCTGCCCTGGGTTCCTGAGTAGCAACTGTGTGGTTTGTCCTCTGTCCTCAAAGAGGACCATGACATCAGGAAGATGATGCCATGACTTGCAAGTTAATTGGCCTTAAATGAGAAAGAGCTGTGCAAGTCATCAGCCTCACTTTCTCCTCTAGAGTCATCTAGAGGACCTAGAGTCCTCTAGGTCCAGTGACCAGATATAGATCAGGATAGCTAGAGATGGCTAGGATGCAATGGGAGACCTTGGTCTTTTGAAACTAAGGTCTTTCAGAGTTCTTACTTTGAGGCAACATCCATTCTTTGATTAGTACTGTTTAAGAAGTGAGCCATGGGACAGATTCTTTAATTTAAAAAAATCAAAAAAAGGAAGGGCAGACCCTCAGTATTTCTGGCCCAAAGAGAAACAACTGCTCTTTCCATTCATGCTGAGATATCAGGGCCAAACAGTAAGTTAAGTTGTGCTTGGGTAGGGACCTATTGTTGTACAAGCAATGAAAGAAGTGTGAATTGGACTTAAGACATTTGTCTTTAAGAAAAGAAATCTAGCCAGTAAACACCAAGATATCTAGATAGGTTTTACCTTTCAATATTTACTTTCTTTGGGCAGAGCACCCTCAGGTAAGGGCATGATACCCCATGTGAAGGGAGCAGAGGAGAGAAGAGGAGAGGAGAGGAGAAGAGAGAAAAAGAGAAGAAGAAGGAATAGAAGGGGAGAGGAAGGGAGAGAAGAAGGGAGAGGAGGAATTGGAAGGGGAGGATAGGAGCTGAGTTTCACAATGGGAAGTCTCCAGTTGCCTTATTCTTGAAGAAGGCCATGACCCCAAGAAGATGAGACCATGCATTTGCAAGTCAGTTGGATTTAAATGAGAGAGGGCTGTGCAAAGTCACTAGCCTTACCTTCTCCTCTGGAGCCATCTGGGCCCAGTGGCCAGATACAGATCAGGAAAACTGAAGAGAGCACAAGGTAGCAGCTAATTTATTATTACTTAATTATAAATGGCCTGAGGAGCTAATGCCAAGTATCCAAAATGGGAACCTGGGAAAGTGCAAAGTGGAAGGAGGAATCAGAATTGGAGAGTGATGAGAGTTTAGGCATGGTGTGATTGTGTTGGAGACAGGCCATACTTTTGGTTATTTTAGAAAGCAATCCACAGTCTGATTAAACATACCATCCTAGATCTAGAGATGAAAGAGAACTAAAAAACCATATAATTCAAAATACTCATTTTGCAGATGGGGAAGCTGAAACCTTATATGGTTAAGTGACAGTATTACACAGGTGGGAAGAAGAAGAGATGGGATTTGAACCCATTTCCTCTAATTGAAGAGCAGATGTTCTTTTCACTATGTCATGCTGCTTTCCATCCAGGGTAAGCTTCTCCCATCGGTGAAGTTTAGGGAATATACAAGGGCAAGGATTCAGCAGACTGCAGAGAATCAAGCCACTACAGAGTAGCTTGACAGAACTTTGAGTAGAATTCAATTACACTTAAAAGAATTGAAGGCAGGTCAGTTGCTGTAGACATTGTTCCTTTTTTAAATAAGTACAACCTAATTGTGGAATTCTGATTGATATTTCTCAGCACAGCTCAATTGGGCTTGCAATTTGTTGCAAGCAATTAAATCATGCATGGAAATGTGCCCATGAGTAAAAGGGACATTTGGAAGAAACTCTTGAAAGAAACTGCAATTTGATTTGAAGACTTTCAATTTCTCTCTCCATTTCTGTGTGTTTCTGTCTCTCTAAGTCTCTCTCTTTGTCTCTGTCTCTCCTTTCCTCTCCCTTTATCTCTCCCCCCTCCATTTTGCTATCTCTCTCCCAACACTCCTCCCATTGTCTCTCCATCTCTGTCTCTTGTCTCTCCCCTCTGGCCCCTTCCCACTCCCCTCCCCTTCTCTGTTTCTCTCTGTCTTTTTCTGTAACTCTCTGCATACTAGAGCCTGAGGTCTCTCTTTCTGTCTCTATCCACCTCTCTCTGATGATATGAGACTGGAGGAACCTCTTGGTCTGTTTCTGTCTCTTCAAATGCTTCTCCGCTGTTTCTGTCTTTCTGCATATGTCTCTATGCCCATGTCTGTCTACCCCTCTCTGCTATCTGTTTATTTGTTTCTATATTACCACAATGAAAGAAGCACAAATATAGTAGCAATTTGCTATTTTACTTGCTTTTTAAGAAACTTACTTTAAATCAAGTACTTATAAAAAAAAGTTTGTTATATCTTATCTAGACTTTTGTACCTGATCAGGCAGATTCAAATATTTGTCACAGCTTGGGACAGTCTTTGCCATGCAAGCAGAAAAAAATAGAGTCCTTAGTTTTTAGGCTGTTGTTTTCATGTGTGAATGATGTAGAAGCTGTAAAT
Organism: Potorous gilbertii; assembly: GCA_028658325.1. NCBI lineage: Eukaryota > Metazoa > Chordata > Mammalia > Diprotodontia > Potoroidae > Potorous > Potorous gilbertii. Next base: position 146,520,963 of record CM053772.1, read on the forward strand.
CTCTGAACTCTTTCTTTAGGGCAGGAAACAAATTGGTAAAATTCAGAACTATTACAAAAAATCATAGAAAATATTCACTTATATTTTGATAGGTCCTAAATACTTCCATATATATGATCTCCTTTTTTTGTATCCTCAGCACTTAGTCCAGCATTTGACACATAATAGGTACTTAATAAACTCTTATGGATTAATTTCTTCATAAGGACTTTGGGGGTTGATATTGCAAATATCATTATTGTCATGAAGTTCACAGAAGTTATTGATAATAACTTAATAATTAATAAGTTATCATTTATTCAAGTTCACCTTAATTGGGTAGTAAAGGTGATATGAGCATTACCTCTTTGAGCTGGGGATATGCCTTATCTCCCTGGTGGATGGATCAAGTGCAAGTCGAACCTCATAGGATAGTACTCCTCTTACCACCATTACACAAATTGGAGGCTGGGCAGAGACTAGACATCAACACTTTCTTACTCTAAGCCTAATGTTCTTTCCAGAGCATACTGCCTCTTCTACTCACTTCCCAGTGAGTATTGCATAATTGCTGATTGCATGAGTTGGCATGCTTGATTTGCAAGGGGAAGGCATACATTGTCATGCATGATCACCATATCTGTCACAAGCAACCCAAAGTTTTTTTTCCCCTGCTAATATCTGTTTGGAATTGTTGTAAAGATTCACAATAAGAAAAATAATTTGCTTGTATCCTTTTCATGCATATCTAGAATAAAAAAAACACCGTGATAGTTCCCCCAAATTGCTGCTATCATGGTACCAAATGAAGGCAAAGACCAGAATATTTTGGTCCCATTGATACCCAATGAGATTCTGGTGTTGATGAACATGAATCTCAGGCCCTGCCACCCTGCATATATGGAAACACTAGACTTCAATCTCAAGAGACTGAAGAAAGAAAAGATTGTATAGCATAACTCTCTTCTTGTAGTGGTTCATAAGTGCTGGCTGAAGCTCAGCAGGCCGTGAATAGTGGTGGCCGAAACTTCAAGTGCAGTGGCAACAGGTGAATCAGAGTTCAGATTTTGGATTTTTGTTTGGATTTTGAAAGGAGGGCCTGGGTTCAATTCTTACTTCTGGCAATTGCTCCTTGTGAGACCTCGGGCAAGTTACTTAACCACTAAGACTCAGTATCTCTTTAGAATATACATGTTAAGGCAAAGACAGAGTTGGGATCTACAATGGAGGAGAAAGAATTTCCTAGGTTAAAGAAACCAAAATCCTTTAGTTTATTCATGTAGTTTCCAAGTAGGAGAGTGAATATTGCTTAAAGCTCACAAATTATCCCTTATCTTTCTTAAAGAACGTTGCTGCTTCATTAAATCCTCTCATCTTTTGTTGTGTTTGAGGATTTTTCTAGGACTGCAGGGGGCTCTGCTTTTTTGATACAGGATCAAATGGTAGTCTGCCTTCTGCCTAAAATTTTGCTAGCAACATTATGTCCATAAACTTCCACAAGTTGGCTATGAATATGTGCTGCAGAAATATTGTTCATTCAAGTTAAAGACTTGAATCCCGGCTTACACTTTGTCTGGGGAACACATGTCTAGGAGAGCAGCTGTCAGAGAAAAGCACAGCAGGTCTGGGGCAAAGGGGAGCACAGGGAGATTGAACAAGTCTTCCCCTAGATGCTTCTATCTTGCCGAAGGGGTGGGGGAACAGCTGGGAGAAGGCATGAGCTGATTTCATTAGCACTCCCCCCACCCCCACTCCCAGCATGCAGTCAGGCAGTGAACTGTGGGAATCAGACAGAGGAAATGGAGGTGATGTATCATTGATTAATCAGACTATCAAGGCAGTGGTTAAAAAAGAAAGTGTTGGGGACAGGATAGGCAGAGACCAGGAGATGTTGAGAGGTAATTGAATAGCATGGACTCAACAACTGGGCTTTGGGAATGTCTGTCTTGTAATGTTTTTTGTGCTCTCTTGGTTGTCTTCCTCTTAGCAGCTGTGAAATTTGTCTTACTGCAGGGCTCTGTGTATGTTTCTGACTCGACCAGCTGCCCAGGAGCCACTATTGCTGTACTTGTGGGGAGGATAGTGGATAACAAGAGATGGTTGGGCTCAGGGTATTATTCATCTACTCACTATAAAGAAGTGCCAATGTTAGGGATGCTGGCTTTTCAGATGTCAGTCACTTTAATAATGAGCATTTTAAATTAAGGATCGTAAGGTAATAAGATCATAGGTTTGTGGACCAAAAGGGAGCCTTCCAGAAGAACTGATCCAGTCTCCTCATTATCTAGATAAGGAAACTGAGAGCTAAAAAAGAATTCTAATGTAATTTCAGAGCATCTATATAGTGCTTTAATTCTCCCAAAACATTTGCCTCACAACATTCTTTCAAAATAAGGAGCTTGAACATTATCACTCTCATTTTATAGGTAGGAAACTGAGGCTCTGAGACAAAGTGATTTATTTGCCTAGCATCACACAACTAGGAAGCATCTGAGGTAGGATTCATGCCCAAGTTTTTAGACACCATTAATTAGCACAAATGAGATTTGAACTTGGGTCCTCTAGTTCTAAATCCCATGCTTTTTCCCTTCTACTATGTGGGCTGAGAATTCCCAACTAAAGTTTTCCACCTTGACCTGCCCCTCTCTGCCCTCTCACAGTGATACTACAACTTTCCTAATCAACAATTATACAATGCTGTGACTCTACTTCGTGTAATGCACAGATTCTTGCCTTGGTCATTTTAACTATTTCTGCTCAGTGAAAAGAGGCAACATGGTTTAGTAAAGAACTGACCTTGTAGTCCAGATGATTAAGGTTCATGTTTTGCCCCCAACATATCCTAAATTGCATGATTTGAGGCAAGTTCTTTAACCTCTCAACACTAATTCTTTAGAAATATAAATTGCAGGGTAGTTGCTAATCTGGATTGGTAGAAGGAGTAAAACTTCAGGAACCCCTCCCCCCTCATATGCCCAGGAAAACAAAGACCATAACAGCAAATTATTTCTCATTGAGTCTGTCAGTTTAGTCAACAAGGGGATTCAATTTATATATGTGTGTGTGTATGTATATACATACATACATACTTTGCAGCGTCTTTCCTATAAACCAGAGGTTACATAAGATGGTAAAGACTCACAGCTAGGAGGGAAATCCATCAATACTGAAGCTAAGAAAAATATCATTTTCTTGCCATTTAAACTTTATTCTGAATAAAAAGAGGGGGCATCATAAAGACTTTCAAAAGTGTGCCTCACTGAATACCATCTCTTTATTAAATCTTTCAAGCCATCAGAAGGACAATGCTCCCTTAGAGAGTTAACTCACTTCATAAAGACCTAACTTACTGTTGGGAAGTAAAAAAAGTCATATCATCTCAAATAGAACAATTACCTGATAATTCAAAGGGAAAAAGTAGCTAGGAAATATCCAGAGAATTTAATGTTAAAATACAATAGAGATAACAGAAGTTCCTTCTGTAATTAAATGATATTTAGAAAAGGGAACTGCAACATATGTGTGAGTAGTATTTGGAAAAAACAAGAGAAAAACATTTTGAAAATGGGGGCATACAAAAAGTACTCAAAAACAGTTTGTGTTTACCCACATAGCCAACTAACCCAGTATGATAGGTGGGATATTTTTTCTAAACCTCAGGAATGTTAAATTGATAAGCAATTGCTCCCTCCCTAAAAGGCCAGTTCTATCATCTTACCATCCATGGTCCTGAGTTGAGTTCTTTTTGTTGTTAAGGTAACTGGATCAGATTAATCATTGGGCATATGATTTATTGGCAAATGATTTTCTCATTGGATTGCTCATGCAGGCACAGCCAGAGTGCCTCCTAAATTCCCCACGTTTCGCATTTTATTGAATCAGCCAAGATTGAAATCAATGAAAAGTACGTAGTTCAAACAGCTTCTTTGAAAAAGTATTCCACAATATTCATTCAACAAACATTTATTAAGCCAGCACTATAAGGAAAGCACTGCACTAGGTGCTCAGGGAAATATATAGATAAAGAAGACATAGCCCCAGCCCTTAAGGAAGTTATAATCTAGTAGAGGAAATAAGACATGGGAATTGATAATAGAATAATTTAAATTAGAACATGATCAGTGCATAAGAAAAGCATCTATTTCCATGAGACTTGATGAAGGAGAAATAACTTCCTTCTTAGAAGGATCAAGAAGACTTCATGGAGAAGGTGACCTTTCAGCTAGGTTTTGATTGACAGTACCCACAAATGGTGATGGGAGCATGGGGGAGGGTGGGCGTTTCATGCATAAGGAACAGTGTAAGCAAAGGCCTTTTGTAGGGAAGCATGTGAATTGCAACATAAAAACTAATGTTATAGAAAGAGCTTGAGAATGTGGCACTCCCTTCCAAAACCAGCCATTCTTATCTCCCTTTATTCTCCAGTTTTGTATTTCTACTCATACTATACATGAAAAAAAAAGCACACTTTTATTTTTTAAAGAGGGAGTCATTAACTTTTTTCACCATATTCCCAAGAATTGCAATTATGTAGATTGAATAGTGGAGCTTAAGGTCATGGGGCAAGGTCTGGCTGCTGGCATTCAGGAGTGTTTGATTCCCAGGGCTCCATCCACTAGACCAATCTTCCTCTTGAATTTGAAAAGGAAAAAAGCTCTATTAGCACAACATTTAAATTAATGGCCACACAGTACACCATGGAGTTGACTGGAAGAGGGACTAACCCCTGAGTCACTCTCTGCTCAGAGGGACTACATGCCAGTACTATGCATAAGGCTTAAACAGAGCTAATGAGCTCTACTCTCCTTTCTCCATGAGACTGTATATTTATAAGCACACAAAACTTATATACACAAAGAAGCAAGGACTCATGGGTTTCTGAAAAAGGTATTTCATTCATTTATGAAGGTTTTTAGAGTCTTATTGATTTTCAGAACTATTCTTTGACTTTACCCTTTGCCCCTGCTTTGGAATGTGCTAATTATTAGTTCATGATGTTTCTAAGGTTAGTCTAATGAGAACAGGGGAGAAATTGTCTAAGTCAAACTGGGGATGTTTTCCTTTGATTTCTTTTCTCTATTTTTTTTTTTATCGTAGAGTCAGTCCTTTGACCATGGGTAAAAATCTTGAAAAGATTAAAAAAGAATTTCCAAAGCCTATTCTCCCTAAATCTTTTTGTGCCTTTTTGAGAAGGAAAATAGGAAATTGTATTAGCACGTTGTGTCAAGGCTCACAATCGCAGTTGTCTTCGTGAATCTCATTTCATTAAAGAGCAATTATAATCAAGGCAGGATGGTTTCCAGACACTTCCTTAGGATTAGATACAAACCTCAGTTGTGAGGTGAAAGCTGCTTAGCCTTCGTTGTGATTTTAATTAAAGGGAATTAAAGCCCAAAGGAACAAATTGTTACAAAATCAAATAAAAGCCACACCAGAATGATAAAAATGAAAAAAAAGCAACAGCACTAAGGAAATTGTGAGCCAAGGCTTTCCATTTGTTTTCAAATGACCCTTGGTCATTTATTAAAAGTATTACAGGAACCTATGGAAGAAGGGCATAGGAAAAAGGTGGGAGGAAACATGAAGTTAAACAATATTGTTCCTTTCCCCAGATTTTATTTACTTAATTCTTCATTTGAGGTTTGTTTTAATGAAAGAGAAAATGAAAATAAAGGGGGGAAATGACTTCTTTACTTTGGGCAAATTGTATTCTGTTTAAAATTATATTCAGAATGACGGCATATTTTGACCAAAAATACCTTTGAAATAAAATTTTCAAGGGTCATCACCAAAGTGACTTATTTTCTCAGTGTAAATATTGGGAGTAAACAAGAACAATAAGAAAAGATTCTAGACTGAGAGACGGTATGACAAAACATGTCCCAGCAGGCCAGTCCCTTTCACATCTGAGATCACACAGGCCTGTCTTCAATGATGTGGGAGGACTTTAAGAGCAATCAATCAGGCACACAGGTGCTGACTCAGCAAGGACTTCCTTCAACAGCCTCTCACGGTATGGCAAGGCCTCTGCTTGGGCACCGTGTGTAAGTGCCAGAATGGGGAGAGTGTACAGAAAGCTCCCATTGGTTACAGTCCTTTAAGCTACACCAAACATTTTCTACGTGTCTGCTCTGTGAGTAGACATAAGTATAATTATTGCCATTTTATACATGAAGAAATTGAAGTTCAGAAAGTTTAAATGACTTGTCCAGGATCATAAAACTGGAACTTGAATCCATCTCTGTCTTACTCTCAATGCATTCAGCACTAGTTCTGAGAGATAATGGTGGGCCGGCCATCTGACATTGTCCTGATCTAGATCTTGCCGCTAGACCCAGATGGCTTCCATGGCGTAAGTGAGGTTGGTGATCCTCTACAGCCCTCTGTCACTTCCATCTAAGTCACTTACAAGCCATGGTATCATTGTCCTCTTTGAGAACAAAGGACAAAAGGTAGAATGAAGCTGGATTGTCCACAGAATATTTAAGGAAAAACCTGGATAATGATCAGATGATGACTGGAAAAGATGTATTAAAATTTCTACAACAATTATTTTCTCCATCAGGGAAATAGAATCACTCTATTTGGGCTCTAATATAATAAGAAGAAGTAGAAAAGGTACCAGGACAAAAATAACAGTTAGACCAGACAAAGCTCACACAGAAATCTATAAAGAAAGTAATATCAAGATATCAAAAAAGAAGTACTTGAACTATGGGCAAAATGGATATGATTAGTTCTGAAAAAAAAAGAATCAAGGAAATGCTAATAGGTACCAACACATATATGGAATTCCTTATCTCTACAAAATTTCCATGACAATTATTTGCACACATATTAAAAATGTACTTGATGAAATATGTGATAACAACACTCAGACATTTGCCAAATATATGACAATTTATGATATGGTAGAATAAATCCTCACAGACACACACTTGTCTGAAAGAAGTAGATCCACTATTCTTATTATTTGTTGAATATAAAAAGCATTTCATTCATCAATATGCTAAGATTATAAAAATTCCTTTAAAGATATGATATAGATAACTTTGACAGCCTTTGATGATTTATATCAAGTCAAGCATGCAATAGGGAGGTATACACTTGCTAAAGGTGTTTACCTACTTTTAAAGGAGGATACACAGCCCAGAACCCAAGAAGGAAGGGCTTCACTATAGATACTGAAGTACTGTAGATGCTGCTAATTTAGCTTGACATTATATTGATTCCCTCCAGCCCCAGAACACAGCAGAGCCTCCTAAAGGAGATCTATAGTCACTCAAAGGATTAACAGGAAAAACGCAAGCGGATGAATAATGCCTTTTATAGGCATCTTGGCTTTGTTCATACTTCAGTTTATATATCTTGGAAGAACATTGACAGATGGACAATATGTTAAGTCCAGAACTGAATAGAAGGAGAAATATGGGCTGGACATGTATTTGGGAAACTGCGTACCACATTCAATGATCCCAAACATCTTCCTGAAATAAAAAGGAAACATTTCTTTAACATCAATATTCGTTCAGCAATGAAAAATGGCTATGAGTCATGGAATATCACAATCCTTGATTTAATTCCCTCAGAAATTAAATGTGATTCACCAAAATAGCAATGATGCATGATGGGCATAAATAGCTGCAACATATTAGCAATGATTAATTATGAGCAAAAAGGGATATAAAAAATATCAAGGAGCTATAACGCCAGCAAACAAAGTGGGTTATGTAGCATGAATCAGGGAAAACAGATGGACAACTTGTACATTAGACTGGTACTGAAATAAAGTCCCAGAGGAAGATCCTCAGAATGTTTGATAGATTCTCTGGGGAAAATTTATGAGTAGATGTGGACAAGAGATGTGCAGGATGATGTGTAAGGGCTAGATGGAATCTGCATCATTTGAGGACATATGCATATAGATGAAATTAAAGATACACCAACATATCACCTTTCATTAGGAATAAGAAGATACAGGAAGCAAGAACTTACTGCTTTGGAGAGATGGTATAATATGAGATAAATAAGGAAAGCAAAAATACTTAATTCTTATTTTGTTTTCATATTTTCTGTCAAGAAAAACTATCTTTTAATTGACAATGATATCATACACAATTGAGGGAATTAAAGCTTAAAATATATAAGTAAATAGCAAATAAACTCTCTTTAAATGAATTCATCTGGAATCCTAGTTCCTGGAAACTTCTTTTTCTTATTAACAAGGTGTTTATGGTAGAGGTATGCTATTAAATGTGCAGACAGCATGGGAATGGGTGTGTCCAAATGTACCAACAAGTCTGTGAATGAGCATTACCACTGAATTCTAGGACTCTGGACATTGGATAATGGCAATACTTCGGTTGTTTTGGTACACTTAACTCATGCTCTATATACATCTATGGCTTTGCTTATTCAATAAAATGAAAAATTCCCCTGCTACACCCCCTACTTCCTACATTTATCTGTGTGAACAGTTATATCCCTCCAGGAGAATGTAGGCTTTTTGAGGGCAAGGATTGATTTGTTTGCCTGTTTTTTATTCTGGCCTTACAGGCCCAATACTTGGCAAAGTTTAATTAGCTTGAGTTCAATTCCATTGAATCAACTCTTACTTTGCCAATCTTGTCTTGTCTAACTATAGGTGTGTTGCATTTGTAATCCTTCTGGGGTCCAGTACAGGAATCTACAACAGGGTTAATATACTCTCAAGGATCCATGGAAAAATACAAATTCTTATATCAAATACAAAATATTCTTGAACTTGTATGGGAGGGAAGGTATATTTTCATTAACATCTAACTAAAATTAATGATTTCCTTCAATTAAGAAAAAATCATTCTGAAGAGAGACCATATAGGCTTCACCAGACTGTCAAGGGGTGCATAGCACAAAAAAGTTTAAGGATCCCCACTCCAGAAGTTTATCTGGCACATCGTGAAGAATGTAATTCTTGAAATTATAAGCCTTGCTAAGCAATCAATTGAGTGTTTCTTGAACCTTCACACAATGTTCCTACTCATGATAAGGAAAAATCAGAATAGCATTCCAATAGATATGGACATGTCGATTAAGAAAGTCCACCAAAACCTCATCAATCAGACGCTGGAAAGTCACAGGTTGATTAACTGAACCAAAGAGCAGAACCAGATAGTCATAATGCTTGAGCTGTGTCTGAAAGGCTGTTTCCCGCTCTTGCCCTGACACAATTCTGAAAAGATGAGAGGCTTTTCATAAGCTAAGTTGATATAAATATATGCTCCCTGAACTCCAGTGCTTGGAGCCACAGAGTCTCTGAGTTGGAAGGGATATCAGGGACCACTAAGTCCAAGCCAAACCTGAAGAGGACTTCTCTCTATGATATACTTAACAAGTAATCCAGCTTCTCCTGGAAGGTATTCAGGGAAGGTGAAATTCGCTACCCCTTCCATCTTGGAGCAGGTTTAATTTTTAGAAAGTTTTGTTTCTAAAATCATGTCTATCTAGTCCAGTTATTAGACAGGTGCCAAGAAGAACTACATTCTAAAAGGGGAGATAAGCATGCTTTATACAAAGTATATACACATGTAAACATACATATATATATATATGTATACACAAGTGTGTGTTTGTATGTGTATAAAACAGAAAAAAAAGAAAAATTCAACTTAATACAAGATAGGTGAACACAAGGTCATTAAGGAGACCTCAGGGCACTAGTCTTTGGTCAAATAAGGAAATACTTAGCCAGTAATACCAATGATACCTATCCATTCCCAGTTGCATAGGACTGGATCTCTCCTTGCCCCTTCTTTGTGCTCCCAATTCAGAGTTCACCACCATCTTCTCTCACATAACTGAGTTCTGAGTTCAGCTCTGAGATTTATCAATATACTTTTCTTGAAACAAATGCTTGTGAAACAATCCTCATTTAACCAGTCCCTGTGTATTTTAACCATCATTGTTCTTTCCTACTTGAAGGTAGTTTGCATTTAAAAAACCACACAAAAATAACACGACAAAAACTCAACAGTCCCATGAAGCAATACAGCTATGGTTGTCTCTGAACGTCCCTATCATCATGGGTCCTACTGTTCTAAGAAACTGACCCCCTACTAATGTACTAAGCACAGAACCAGTACACCAGATGCCCAGGGGAGAGAAATGCAGGCACAACACCATGCTTCACCAGCTGCTTTTCCTCCAGTCAGCACACTAGGGAACATATACAGAGACAAGACTTCATCAGGCAGACTTCCCAGGAAAAGCAGACAAAGCAGCTGTGCTCTTGCCTAACTCAGGATGCTTACCTGAGTTAGACTCTCACATGGTGGGAAGTACCAAATCTGCCTAAAGGCCACAAAGTTGGGATCCGTTAGACTGCTTCTAGAGTTAGTGGGCCTGGAAGGCGAATAACCACCCCAGAGAAAATGATGTCTCCCCTGATTTGATGAATTCCAAGAACTTTATTTGTGCCGCTCGTGTGACATTTATTATTTACTTCTTTGTTTGAAAAATTTATGTGTGACTTATCATCCTTTTTACTTAATTGAAAGTCCCTCTAGGGTAGTAACTGAAACTTATATGGTAGTACCTGTAGTACATTCCACAGAATGTACTACATACAGTGCCTCACACAGAACAGACATTTGATAAAAAAAATTATAGAATAAATAATGGTGAAATAATCCTCCTCAAACCCTTACATTTTCATCTTTGATCAGTCATAATGGTTCCCTATTGCCTATTCATGAATTTCAAACTCTTAGGAAACAATCGGGCTAGTTAGCATTTACATAGTGCTTTAAGGTTTATACACCATTTTTAGAACATCTTATTTAATTCTCAAGACAACCCTGGAAGTTAAGTGCTGTTATTATCCCTGTTTGACAGATGAGAAAACTGAGGCAGAGAGGTCACTCAGGGTCACACAGCTAGTTAAATGTCTGAGGGTGACCATAGGTCTTCCTGACTCCAGGTCCAGCACTCTATTACTGCGCTACCTAACCATCTCTGTGTCTGACTTAGAAAGCCTCTCTTTACAATCTGACTTCTTCCTCTACCATTCCTACTAAGCACACTTCACTACGGGTCTCAAGGATTCATAATTTTGAGAGTTTGAAAGGAATTTAGAAATCACATAGTCCAGTTTTTAATTCATCGCAGGAATTTATTCTAGAATATCCATGGAGGATGGAGATCTCTTCCTACAGAATACCTAGATTTCAGTTTCATCTTGCAGATGAAATGAAGAGATTGTGACCAGTTAATAGTAAAGTGAAGTAGATTATGGACTGTATGAATGATAATGTGGTATAGAAGATCAGGGTTTAAATCTTGCATTACACACTTACTACCTGTATGGCCCTGGGCAAATCACTAAATTTCTTTGTACCTCACTTTCCTTATCTGTAAAATGAGGTGATTGGACTCAATGACTTCTAAGATTCCATTCAGATTTAAACCTATGATGTGATGAATAATTATTTACAGTCTGATGTTGACCGGGAGGAAGGTCTTTATTGGTATGTACCATAAATCTGTCCTTGATCCTGAGCTGGTTAGTATTTTTATCCATAACTAAGGTAAGAAGGCCTCAAGAGAATCCTTACCACATTTTTAGATGATGCAGGATCGATAGGGATAGGTACTCCATTTAAGATCCAAAAAATTCCTGACAAATGATGAGCTAAATTTAAACAGAAGAAATATAATAGAGATAATCACAAAATTCTATACTTAGGTTCAAATAATTCACTTCATGAATACAGGATAAAGGAAGCACGGCTGAGCAAAACTGCAACACTGACTTCCTGTTGCCTCTAGAATAAATTGCAAATTCCTTTATTTAGGTCTTATAGCCTTATACAAACTGGCCCCAACCTATTTTTCCAGTTTCATTGTATAGTACTCCCCCTCCTAAACTCTCTGATCCAGTCAAATTGAATGTCTCTATATTCCTCCCTCACAATATTACATGGTCCATCTCCTTGGCTTCGTGGCATCATTTCTCTATGACTGCTAACCTCTACCTTCCCTTAAAATGTATCTTAGACAACATCTTCTACAAGAAACCTTTCCTGATCTCCTCAATGACTAGTGTATTTGCTCTTATAATGCATGGTATTTAACTAATTTGGTGTGTGAAAATGGAATTATTTAAAAATATAGTATTGATTTGGTATATATTTTTACATGTTCTTATTGTATCTTTCATTAGAATGTGAGTTCATTGCAAACAGAGCATCTGAAACAGTGGTTGACGCAGAGTAGGTGCTTAATAAATACTTATTGTTGTTTTTGAGGTGCGATATGAATCCAAGCCTGCCTGACTCCAATTATAGCACTCTATCCCCTCAGCTACCCCACGTCAAAGACTGAGTGACCTTGCAGATGAAATCATGGATCTCTGGAGTATTGCAGAAATATGTAATGAGCAGTATGGGTGGTAGAACTTCCAGTTCAATTTCAGAGTGAAGTATCCCAAGGGAAGTGCTTCCTCAATACCCACCCCCCCTCAAGAAAACACTGATAGAAATGCTAAAGAGAAATAAAACTACCAGAGTTCTTCAAAAGAAAATTTTAAAATGACTCTAAGACAGAAACAAACTAAAGAATAAACATGGCACACATGCAAAAAGGAATTATGGATGAGAAGAAACAGAGGTAAAAGTACAAGAAGAAAAAATGTGCAGAAGTAACAGCAACAGTAACATCAAAAGCGAAACTATAATTTTAATGTTAATTAAAGCATTGAAACAGGACCACTTATATGAGACTGAATGTTCAATACAACAGTGTACTGGCTCACACAATTGGGGAAAAAATTCACGTTGAGAAAGCTAATGCAAAATAGTCAGGACAGATAAAAAGGGCAACTAATACTAGGAAAGGGAAAAGCAATGACAGGTACAATTATTCTTTAAGGTAAAGTTTAAATCCTTTACCAGAAGAGATACTCAGTTAAGTAATTTTTTTTAAATAAGGAAGTTCTTTTACTCTCTCTCCTTCATCTCTAATATCCGATCAGTATTCCAATTCCTGTTAATTTCACTTTCACAATATTTGCAATTCATCCCCTACTTTCCATTCTCCCTTAGAGATCATCATTATCTCTCCTTGTGCTACTGAAAAAATGGACATCTCTACTTCTCACATCCCCATGCAACCATCAGCACCTCCAATCTCTCCCCCTTGAATCTGAAGAAATGTAGAACACTTTTTAAAGAGCACTGAATTTATAGTTAGAGGACCTGGGTTCAGATCTTGACTATTGAATATTACATCTGGGACCATGAGCAAATCACAACTTCTATTTTCCTCATGTGTAGAATGAAGGTGTTACACTTCATGTACCCTTCTAATCTGTACTCTGTGATCCCATGATACTATAACCTCTGTTAACCTGGGCAAGTAACAATTTTTTTGACCCTCAGTTTTCTCATCTATAAAATGAAGTAGTTAGATGAGATGATGTGTGATGTCCCCTCAAGCTTTAAATCTATCATCCTTTACACCTTTTAGATTATTCATCCTTAAACATAATCCTTGTCATTACAGTACCCTGTTTTATAGGTTCCAATGATTGCATGTGAACCACCAAATAAAGTCCAAGCTACTTAATTTAGTATTTGAAATTCTCTATGCTCTGGGCCAGTTTACCCTTCTAGAATTATTTCCTAAAGGTTCTATTTACATTTACTCTAATGCAACCAAACTGTTCACCAAACATGTCTCAAATTTTTGTTCTATGTGTCTTTCTTCTTACCAGTTTTATTATCTAGAATACCAGTGAACACATCTATATCCATTGAAATCCTCTTCATTCCTTTTGTTTCAACTTAAATGCCTGTTATTTATGATGACTTCTATGCTTTTCCCTCAGAGCTCTCCTCCTAGTCATATTCTTTCTATCCTTCCTTTGCTGTCTTTCTTCTTCCATTGTACATTGTATCTCTCTTAATGGATGTCTTTTTCTGCCTTATCATGCAGTGATTTGTGTACAAGTCTAATCCTCCCTGCTAGATTACACTTTTTTTGAGGGCAAAGACAGTGTTTGATTCATCCTTGTACTCCTTGTACCACCTAGAAGAGTGCCTTGCATATAGTAAAAGCTCCATCCATCTTTATTGAACTGAGAGAATCCAGAATGCAACCTCAGTGAGAAAAGTGAATTTTCTCAAGCTATCTGAATACTTAATTCAAAAGTTAATGAAAAAAAGTCAATGACTAACTCATTCTTTGGAGCAATGTTTGAACTTCAGGTAAGTACAAATTTTTTTGAGCTACAATAGCTGTCACTTGTTTTTAAGTCACATAATGTTTTTCTCCATGTGATAAAAGGGAAAAAAGGTTTACGCCTTTAATTTCGACAGCTATCTTGATGGAATAACAACTTAATCATAGTGTCAGAATTCAAAGTGATGGATATCTTCCCACCTACTACGCCATTCTACGTGACCAATAATGAAAACACACACACGCACATTTACATGACAAGGCTCCAAACGATTTGGATGTAAATTTGCAGATGACAGATAACATTTACCAAATTCATGTGTATGATAGTTAGTGTAGTAGCTCCTTTGTGCCCACTACCTCTTTATGTATGAATCATTTGTAATGAGAGTGTGTGTGAGAATGATATTGTGAATTTGGGTGGTTTTAAATGTTCTGGACACTTATCCTAAGTGCTGAGAAGGATAAGTAGTACTCAGGGTGACAGAAAGGAGATCCAGAAAGATCTTGACAGATTGAAAGAATGAGCCAAATTCCAATGAGATGAAATTTAATTGGAATGATGATCCTTTACTGGATCATATTATATTATTGGATACATTTTAAAACAAGGACCTTTATTTGAGGAGCAACACAATGAGTACATAAGTGCATTGTATGGCAGGGGTTGAAGTGAAAAAGATCTGGGAATGGTAGTGGACTTCAGGCTCATGAAAATCCTCACGGCAACAAGGTTGAAGCCAAAATTTTTTAAATTAATTTCTAGCTGTTAATAGAATAATTATGTCTAGAACAATGAGAGTTATTCAAAGCATTGCTTTATTCTGCCCTGGGGCAGAAATCTCATCTGGTTCCCTTCCGCATGCCACATTTTAGGGAGGATGCTGATAAGTTCCTCTGGAACTTAGATGGCAAATGGACTTGAAATTATTCCATAAGAGGATTAATTGATGGAACTGAGGATATTTAGCATTAAGAGAAGACTTTGGGGGTGGGGGGAATAACAGTGATTTTTCAAATATTTGATAGGTTGTCATAGAGAAGAAAATTAGACTAATTGTACTGCACCCTCAGGGGAAGTCACAGGAAGGCAGATTTCCACTCAATAGAGAAGAACTAGTTAACAATGTGTGGAGAGACCAGGCTGTCATTTGTTGCTGAGGGCAAGTGGGACAAGGCTTGTCAGTATTTTCAGTCTTCTCCAATCTGCCCAGCCCTTTCAACTTTCATAGAACAGAAGAGTATAAAGGGGAAGAAATTGAAAGTAGTTTCCTCATTACATTTAAGGGGATGTAGTGATATGGCAGAAAGAGCACAGGTTTGGAATCAGAACTCTTCCACTTACTACTTATGTGACTGATGTCAGGCAAGTCATGTAGACTCATTTGGTATCAGTTTCCTCATCTGCAAAATGAATGGGGAGGAGGGGAACCGCCAAAATTCCTTCTACCTCTAAATCTGTGAACCCAGAATTTTCACTCTGCTCCTTTTCTATTTAAAGTAGTAAAGCCTGATAATACTTGCCTCAGGGGAGTACATTAGAATGAAAATTGATTTCTCCTCTTGTCAGATGAGATTTGAAGTCAGTGAATTTGTAGAGAAAAGAGTTGAAACAGCAGGTATGATAGATATCTACTATCTTCAGGTGCACCCTTTCAATCAAATGAAATGCAATTGAAATAACAATAAGATCCTTTATTTTATGTGTAACAAGTCAACTACCCAAATGCATGGCTGGATATGAATTTATGAGAAAAAGATCTGGGAATTGCAGTGGACTACAAGCTCAAAAGGACCCTCAATATGATGAGGCACCTCCAAAATTGAATTCACTTTTATCCATTTATAGAATTACGTTGTAGACAATATAAGGAAATGTAAGTATAAGGAAAGCCATTTATAGTGTTGGTATAGTTTGCCTAGGTGGCACAGGGGATAAAGTGTCCAGAATCAGGAAGACTCATCTTCCTGAGTTAAAATCCTGTCTCAGACACTTAATGGCTATGTGATCCCAGGTAAGTCACTTGACTTTGTTTGACTCAGCTCCTAATTTAAAAAATGAACTGGAAAATAAAATGGCAAACCACTCCAATATCTTTGCCAAGAAAATCCAAAATGCAGTCATGAAGAGTCAAACATGACTGAAAAATTACATAACAACAACAAAACATTCTACCCTCTTCAGAATACATCTGGAATCTGGTGTTCACTTGTAAGTACATTTTTGGGGAGGTTGTTGATAATCTTGTCTGGACAGTAACTTGGATGGATAGTGGACTTGTAATTATACCCAAAGTGGATTAATTAAAGGAACTGAGGACAGTTAGCTTGCTGAAGAGAAGACATTGGGTTGTGTGAAAGGTAAATTTAAGGCAAGTCATTTATAAAGCACTAAGTGCCAGTCACTGTGTAAAAATGGTCTTCTACCTAAAGAGCTCTCATTCTAATAGAGGGGATATAAAAAAAAAACAAAGCCAGAGACATGCAGAGTGTGTGTGTGTGTGTGTGTGTGTGTAGTGATTTCAGTCATGTCTGACTCTTTGTGACTCATTTTGGGATTTCTTTTTGGCAAATGATTTACCGTTTCCTTCTCTCACTTATTTTACAGATGAGGAACTGAGGTAAATAGGGTTAAGTGACTTGTTCAGGATCATATAGCTATTAAGTAACTGACTCTAGACTTGAACTTAGGTCTTTCTGACTTCAGGTCTCATGCTGTATCCACTGCACCAGCTAGCTGCCTTTTAGATTGATCTCTCCCTCTCTCTCTCTCTTCTTTCTCTTTTTCTCTCTCTCTCTTCATTTCTATATCCATATCTATATTTATAGATATACATATATGCATACATACAGATATACATGTTTGGTTTTATATACATATATACACATACATATGTACATGCATGCATAATAGTATATAGGTACTTGTATGTTGGTGGGCTTGGAGAGGAAAGGTTTACTGCAGAAGGTGGGATTTGATTTGAGTCATGAAGAAGGTCAGGGAATCCAGGAAGTGGAGACAAGAAAGGAAACATTTGAGGCATGAGGGCAGCCTATGAAAATGCACAGTCAGGAGATGGTGTGTTTTTTGCAAGGAACTGAGATATAAAAGACTGGAAAGGTAGGAAAAGGCCAGGTTATAAAACCATTTAAAAGCCAAGTAGAGGATTTTGTATTTTATGCTGGAAGCAATAGGGAGTCATTGGTGCTTATTGAATAGGGGGATGACATGTTCAGACCTGAGCTGTAGGAAGATCACTTTGGCTGCTGAATGGAGGTTGGACTAGAGCAGGGAAAAACTCATAGCAGGGAGATCAGCCAGAGGATTATAGAAATAATCCAGGCATGAGATGATGAAGACCTGTGCCAGTTTGGCAGCTGTGGGAATAGAGAGAAGGGAATATATATGATAGATGTTGTGAAGGTAGACATGACAGAATCTTATAACAGCTTGTATATATGAGGTGAGAATATGTGAAGAGTCAAGAATGACACTAAAGTTTCAAGCCTTGGAAAAGGATGGAGAGTGAAGGATGAGGAGATAGAATGTATTTTCTTTGTTATATTGATTTTCAGTTATCCCGTATAGAGTTGGTGATGTGAGACTGGAGTTCAAAAGAGAAGTTAGAGCTAAATAAATAATTCTAAGAGTCATCTGTATTGAGATAACAATAATTGAGCTTATAGGGATGAATGAGATTACCAAGGGAGAAGATGGCCTACGACAAAACTTTAAGGGACACTCCCATTTAATGGGCATGACCTGGAGAAAAATCCAGCAAAGGACACAGAGAAGGAGCCTTAAGACATGTTGGAGGAGAACCAGGCAACAGCAGTGTCATGAAAACCTAGAGAGGAGAGATGAGAAGAGGGTGATTGATCGTATTGAAATTTGCAAAAAGGTCAGGAAGGATGAGAGTTGAGAAAAGACAATTTTAAAGTTGTCAGCATTTGACAATTTGAAAAATCATTGGCAACTTTGGAAACAGCAATTTTGATTGAATCATAAGACTGGAAGCCAAACTGCAAAAGCTTTAGAAGAGAGTGAGAGGAAAAGTGAAGGCTCCATAGAAGACTCTCTTACAGAGTTTAGATGCAAAATATAAGATAGTATCTAGGGCAGAATGATCAGATCAAGGAAGGTTCTTCTTTTTTCTTTTGTTTAAAAAGATAAGTGAGACACAAGTATGTTTGTAGGCCACAGGGAATCATCTAGTAGATAGTGAAAGATTAAAAATTAAGAATGGTATAGCAAGACAAGTCTGCTCAATATATCATGGGTTTGGATCAAGAATGCATGTAGAGAGGTTTACTTTGGCAAAAAGAAGGCCACCACTGCATGTATAGTCAAGTGAAATCATATAATATAATTAGAAAAATCCATTAATTATGCTACAATTTTTTTCTTGATATAGTATAGCCATCAATAGTTTGGAAAAGTAACAAATTTTTCACAATATTGTTTTCAACATTCAACAGCATACGAATGAATAAAAAAGCATTCAAATTCTTACTATATTAAAAAAAAAACACTGTGCTAAATGCTAGGGATACAATTATAAAATCTTTCGTTCATCCTAGTATTGGGAATTACAAATGCAATCAAATACACCACTTTAAATCTATTGATTCATCCATTCACAAAGCAAAATAGGAAGATTGTAGTTTTTCAATTGACTGATTGCAAAGGTATTCAGTTACATATGAAATATTTCTTCCCACCAAATTATCCTCATTAGTGTATAAACTTTGTGAGGTCCAGGTCTGTTTTTCTATTTTGGCATTTCTTTCTATCCACAGTGCTTAGTGCAGTGCCTGGCATGTAATAAGATCTTAATGAATGTTTGATGACTGACTGCAAAGACAGCCAGTATAAACTTTTTTGCATATGATTTTCCAAGTTTCATTTTAATCATGTATTAGCTATAGGTAGCTAGGTGGCACCAGTACAGGAGTCAGAAGGACCTGAATTCAAATATTACTTCCAACATTTGACCTTCACTAGCTGTGAGGTCACTTGGGCAAGTCACTTAACCCCAATTCCCTTATCCTGGGTCATCTCCAGTCATCCTGATGAGTATATGGTCACTGGGTTCAGATGGTTCTGGAGGAGAAGTAAAGTTGGTAACCTGCACAGCCCTCCCTCACTCAAAACAAAGTCAAGTGCAAGTC
This sequence comes from Potorous gilbertii, assembly GCA_028658325.1. Taxonomy (NCBI): domain Eukaryota; kingdom Metazoa; phylum Chordata; class Mammalia; order Diprotodontia; family Potoroidae; genus Potorous; species Potorous gilbertii. Next base: position 146,540,331 of record CM053772.1, read on the forward strand.
ATGTTATTATTTCTCTGATGGCATGGTCTTCTTTGGCAATGAAAGATGAACACTCATATAGCTGTAGGTATCACTAACATTTCTCCTATCTAAACTACCTAAATGTAGAACTGGATTTGAACTGACCTCTTTGGGCTCTATATCCAGTGTTCTTTCCATTGCATCATGCTGTTGTCCTCCATGATCCTCTTTCTAATTATGGGAGCCTTCCAAAACCAGACTTTCCCTTTCTCAAGAAATATTCAAACAACCCAGCTTCCTTTCTGGGACCTTGATTTCCCAAAAGAAATGGAAACAAAGCCTTTGGATATTGTTCTAGACCACATTTGTAGAGATGTGTAGTTGAAAGATCTTCTTGCTTGACTCCCAGTTGATCCTTCAAATAAAACGCCTGTCAGTGGAAAACTTGCCATTGCTGGGTGACCCAAAGCTAATGAGAATTCTCACACCAGCATAATTTGTTTATCCAACTGTGAATCAAGAATAACTCTTGCCCAAGCTATAAAAGTAATTGATATCCCCAGAATTTCAGGGAAAAAATACAGGCATTAAAGATGTAAAGTATACCACAAAGAAAAATAACAGTGGTTTTGAATAACAGTGATAAATACAGTAAGTTATATTTTTATGGATTAGAGAATTTTTTAACATTACATTTCTGTATTTCTGTAACTTAAATTGTCTCTTTTGTCTTTCTTGGTACTAGTTAGAGTCACTCCAGATTTTCTATTTAAGCCAATTGTGTACTTGTCCTTCAGAAAGGGATATTATTTCATTAAAAAAATAGAAAAAAATTAAACTAATTAAAGTTAAATTTAATTGATGTACATTTCAAATAGTTTTCCATATCCATTCTTGAGTTATTTCAATTTTTATAAAAAGTTGTCTTTATTAGAGGAAACTACCTTATACTATTGTACTCAGAAAAATGAATGAGTGATATTGAAAAGTATGAAAGATATTATGGTCCTTTTACTTTCCATACAAAAATCATTTGACTTCAAATTCCAACTCAGCCAGCAGCTTGATGACACAACTCATGTGTATCATAAGCCTACTCCAACTAACAGTGACAGTGGCAGATCACTTCTTTGCCAAGATTTGACACCAAATTTTACATTGTTTGTATATAGAATATTAAGTAGTCATCATGCTGTGTTTACTGTCAGTTGGAATGAATTTGTGTTGGCTTCACTTTTGAGTTTTGTTTTCAGTGTTGATGAATTTGTGCAGATGTTGCACTTTACACCTTTTTCTCATTTTTTCATCCCTTTCTCTAAAAGCCCTTCCATCACCCCTCAGTTGTGTGTGCACCGCGCTTTGGAAAACTCTGGGTTAAAATAAGGATCAAGTATAGCCAGCAAAGTCCTAAACTGAGAGACAGATGACCTGCATTTTAGTTTACTTCTGCTACCTTAATACCTATGCCCAGGTCACTTTTAATCTGGTTTCCTCAGGTATAAAATGGGCTATTTGGACTAAATTTCTCTAAGCTCCAAATCTATGTTTCTATGACCCTATTTCAGACTTAGAAAACCAAAGACAGTTTATACGACAAAAATAAAATTGAGATCAGCACTTTGTTCACCATGCCATCTAATTACTCACCACTTCATTTACAGTATTTTTATAAAGACTTTTATAAAATTATTTTATAAAATAATTTTAACAGAAATAAAGGAGAAATTAGATAATGGGAAAATATATTCAATATACTTGGTTTGGTCAAGTCTGTGTAATCAATGCAACAATGCTGCCCAAATTAATTTATAGATTTAATGCCATGTCAATCAAATTGTCAATGAACTTCTAAATGGAAATAAAGGCCATTTCAAGCACAGGATGGCAGTCTGTGCAGAAGTCATTGAGGCGGGGTCAGGGAACAGCAAGGGGGCCAGTTTGACCAAAACACAGAGTGTAAGAAACGATGTGGGATCTAGTAATTCCAAAAAGGTAGATGGGGGTCAGACGAGAAAGGCTTTTTATGTAGACATAAGGAATTTGAGTTTTATCCTAGAAGAAATTGGGTAAATCTTAAATTTCATGAAACCCTGAGGTGTGACATGATGATGACTGTATTTATAGGGGTGGTGAATCCTGGGAGTGGAAGGAATGGGATGGAAGAAGAAATGAAAAATCTTAGCTATTTAGTGGATATGGAAATGAAGACCAGCATGCAGAATTGTGCATGACTGCAGTGTTTCCACAGAAATTGGAAAGTTTCGAGTATGGGTAATTTTGGATAGGAAGATAAGGAATTTTATTTTAGATTTGTTGAATTTTAGATATCTATGGTACATCTAGCTAAAAATACACAACAGGTAGTTTAATCATGAGGTGCTGAAATTTAGGAAAGAAGCTAATGTTAGATTTATAACATGGAATTCATTTGCATAAAGATGATAATTAAAAAGAAGGGAAGGGAAGAAGGGAACCCTGGGTGATATTTCCAATTACTAGGTAGGACATAAATGACCAAATAAAGGAAGAGCAATGATTCAACTGGAATTGGTGCTCAAGAGATGTTCGCTAAACTAAGAAATGAATGAAGAAAGTAGTTCTGGACTAAAGGAAGGAACTGCTTTGTTTTTCTCTCTTTTTTTTAATTCCCAGCTATTAACACAGAGTGCCTTGTGGATAGTAGAAGCTTAATGAATTGAACTCAAAGGAAATTATGAAGAAAAAAAGAGGAGCAAAGGGGAATTTACAGTGTTAGATCACGTTACATTTTAAAGTGGTAATTATAAAAGGTATTTGATAGTGCACAAAAATAGAAAAATAGATCAATGAGTCAGGTTAGATAATAAAGAAATAGCATGCATTAGATTAGAATTTGATAACTATAAGATCAAAAAATATCATCATTCAATAAAAAGAAGCTATTTGGAAAATTGGATAGTACTGTATTGAAAAACAAGATTCGATCTACATCTCACACTGTATCCTGCAATCATCATTTGATCAATGTAAGTTAATCAAGACTCTTAGCATTTTAAAATCATAAAAATGGAATAAGATGGAATGACGGATATAATTATGGACCAGGAATTCTTAATTTTTTCAACAAGCAGAAGAAATTGTGGCTAGTTTTTACATATTTGAATGACTGAATGAAACATTTATTTTTGTTGTTGTTTAGTCATTTCAGTCATATCAACCCTAATTGAGCTTTTCTTGGCAGATATACTGAAATGGTTTTCCACTTCCTTCTCTAGCTAGTTTTCAGATGAGGAAACTGAGGCAAACAGGGGTTAGTGACTTCCCTGGGGTCACACAGCTAATAAGTGTCTGAGGCCACAGGAAGACAAGTCTTCCTGATGTTAGGACAGTATTCTGTCCATTATGCCAACTAGCTGCCCCAAAGCATTTATTATGTGAAAAGCACTATAGTAAGTCCTGGCAGTGCAAATAGAAAAGTAAGAGAGTCCCTGTTCTCAAGGAGTTTTTAATACACTGGGGGAGAAAACACACGTGGAAAGTTGAAGTTGGAATTCAAATGACAATATTCTGTAGTCTTTAGAGTACAAAGGTAAATCATATATTAATGCCTTTTCTTCCATGTAATTGCCACAGATAAAATCATATCAAGTTCTGAAATTGAGTCATTTAACAACTCTAAGGACTTTGGTGTCAAGAACTTTCCTTTCTGGGTTTTCAATAGCTGTGGTTATAGTACAGGAGGAACAGTTGACAGGCTACTTCTCCACAGAAGATGCTTCCCATGATGATAAGGGCATTGGGCTAGAAGCCCTACTGCTGAAATTGCTAGGTTGTTGCAAGAATCAAGTAAGATAAAAAATGTAACCACTTAGCACAGTCCCTGGCACATAGTAAATGGAATACAAATAGCTATACTATTATTGTTAGTACCATCATTACCATCATTTTAATATTATTATGTGATGCTTCTGGAATTAAAAAGGAAAAAAACAATTTGTGAGAAATGTTTTTTCTGAAAACTCTGATAAAAATTTGACATTCAAAATCTAAAAGGAATTGACATGAATTCATAGGAAGTAAGCTTTATTCCCCAAAGGATTAGAGGGCAAAGGATATGAAATAAAATGTTCTTAAAAGAAAAAAAGATGATTAAAAACCACCTGAAATACTAATCAAACCCTCTAATAAGAGAAATGCAAATTAAAAACAACTCAAAGATACTACCATCCATTAAACTGTCAAATATAGTTAAAAATAATAAAATTCAATGGTGACAGGGCTATGAAAAGACAGTTACCAGAAGATACAATGTTGGGGCAGCTATGATTTGTTTCACTCTATTTGATTTAATTCATTAAAAGCAGTAAAACTAAGTATCCTTTTTTTTTCTCTTACTAAGACATCCACTCTAGTTCTCAACACTGTTGATCACCTCCTCCTGGATCTTTTTTCTTTTCTTTTCTTTTCTTTTGTATATTACTTACTTTCCTTGATTCATTAGTGTTCAAATTAGTTGGTACAATCATTAATTTTGTTAATTTCACCGTCACACTAGTGCTCATGGATATATGCTTCTTTTGATACTAGGCTGAATTATAATCTCAAACATGTACAAGATGAAACAGGATTGAACAAGTTTTCTTGCCTTCAATTAGTTTTTTGTTAGTTGAATACTAGATTGTCATGCATACATTTCATGGCATTATTTTCTTCTATTTTTTATTTGGTATTAAAAATAAACAAATATTCCTCAAAGTGAGCAAAATTTTAGCTCACAAAGAACATCTTTTAATGACTGTTAGAGACATTGCAGTTGGAAACAGAAAGTCAAGTGTTTCAAGAATCATTCAAGCCCATGTGAAATAGAATTAGTTACGCTCATCCATAAAGAAATGTATATTTAAAATGGAAAGCAATAATTGACAAACTGCTGCCAAAAAGAAAGCCTAATGAACCCTAAATAGACAGAGATCTTCAAAGAGACCTGGCAGCTAGAAGTTTTGTCACTGATTGTTCTCCATTGTGGTATAGGCTTCTTGAAGTTGAAAAAGAGAAGTGAGAAGACTAGTAAATGTACAACTGCAAATCATTGCTGTGAAAAAAAAATCCCTTTGTCAGAATCAAGACAATTCAAGGAATGAAATGTTGAGTATTCCAAAAAAGTGATTTTTTATTTATGAAGCTCACTTTTTCATTCAAGGCTGTATTAAAGGCATTATCAGAAGAAGTCTAGAGCTAGCAAGATCTTGACATCTTCATGAGATTGTCAACCACTGACCCCAAAATGTTTTGTAGATATTTTCCTTTTTTCTTTTGAATTAATTAATTATTTTCTAGTTTTAAACATTCACTTGCATAGGATGTTGAGTTTAAATTTTTTTCCCCTTCCTTTTCTAGGCCCCTTTCCAAGATGGCATGCAATCTAACATAGGCTCTACATATACATTCACATTAAACATATTTTCACATTAGTCATGTTGTAAAGAAATATTAGAACCAATTGGAGGAGCCACAAGAAAGAAGGAACCAAACAAAACAACAAAAGAAAGAAAGAGATCAAATAGTGCTTTGATCTGCATTCAGACTTCACAGTCCTTTCTCAGGATGTATTCAGCCATTTCCATCATGAGTCTTTTGAAGTTGTTTTAGATTCTTGCATAGCTGAGAAGAATCAAGTGTATGAAAGTTAATCAGCACTCAGCATGACTTTTACTGTGTGCAGTGTTCTCCTGGTTCTGCTTGCTTCATTCAGTATTAGTTCATATAATTCTTTCCAGGTTTTCCTGAAGTCAGCCTGCTCATCGTTTCTTATAGCACAATAATATTCCGTTATATTCATATAAAACAACTTGTTCAAGCCATTCCCCAATTGACGGACATCCACTCAGTTTCCATTTCTTGGTCACCATGAAAAGAACTGCTATAAATATTTTTGTACATATGGATCCTTTTACCATTCTTATCATCTCTTTGTGATAGAGACCTAGAAGTTGTATTGCTTGGATCAAAGGGTATGCACAACTTTATAGTGCTTTGGGTATAGTTCCAAATTGCTCTTCCAGAATGATTGAATCAGTTCACAACTCTATCAGCAAGGCATTAGTGCTCAAACTTTCAAGTATCTTTCCCAACATATATTGTTTTCCTGTTTTGTCATGTTAGTCAATCTAATAAGTGTAATATTACCATATTGTTTTGATTTGATTTTTATTTGATAGTGATTTAGATAATTTTTTAATATGACTATAAATAGCTTTAATTTCTTCATCTGAAAACTGCCTGTTCATATCTTTTGACCATTCATCAATTGGGGAATGACTTGTGTTCTTATACATTTGACTTAGTTCTCTATAGATTTTGGAAATGAGGCCTCTGTCAGAGACACTGACTGTAAAAATTGTTTACCAGCTTTCTGCTTCCCTTCTGATCTTGGTTGCATTGGCTTTGTTTGTGTAAAAACTTTTTAATTTAATATAATCAAAATCATTCATTTTGCATTTCATAATGTTCTCTATCTCTCGTTTGGTCATGAATTCTTCTGTTGTCCATAGATCTTACAGATAAACTATTCCTTGATCTCATATTTTGCCTATAGTATCAGCCTTTATACTAAATCATGTATCCCTTTTAATTTTGTCTTGGTATAAGGTACAAGATATTGGTCTATGAATAGTTTCTGCCATAACTTTTCCAGTTTTTCCAGCAGGTTTTATCAAATAGCGATTTCTTATCCCAGAAACTGGGGTTTATTAAACAGTAGATTATATAGCCATTGACCATTGTGTCTTACATAACTAACCTATTCCACTAATCTACCATTCTGTATTTTAACCAGTACCAGGTAGTTTTGATGATTGCTATTTATAGTATAATTTAATATCTGGTATGGTTAGGCTGCCTTCCATAACCTTTCTTTTCATTAATTTCCTAAATTTCTGGACCTTTTTTTCTTCCAGATGAATTTTGATATTATTTTTTTCTAGCTCTATAAATACTTTTTTGGTAGATTAATTGGTATGGCACAGAATAAGTAAATCAATTTCGGTAGAATTTTCATTTTTATTATTTTAGCTCAACCTAGTTATGAGCAACAGATATTTTTTCAGTTGTTTTGACGGGACGTTATTTGTAATTGTATTCATATAGTTCCTAGATTTATTTTGGCAGGTAGACTCCCCAATATTTTATAATGTCTATGGTAATTTTAAATGGAATTTTTCTTTTTACCTCTTCCTATTGGGCTTTGTTGGTGATATATAGAAATGCCAATGATTTATGTGAGTTTATTTTGCACCTTACAATTTGCTAAAGTTGTTTATTATTTCAAGCATTTTTTTATTTGATTCTCTAAGTAGATCATCATATTATCTGCAAAGAGTGATGCCTCTGTTTCTTCTAATCCTTTCAATTTCTATTTCTTCTCTTATTGCCAAAGATAATATTTCTAGTACAATAATGAGTAAGAATCATGATAATGGACATTCTTGTTTCACTCCCAATCTTGTGGAAATGCTTATTGCTTATCCTCATTACATATGATGCTTGCTGATGGTTTTAGATAGAGGCTACCTGTGATTTTAAGGAAGACTCCATTTATTCCTATACTCTCTGGTGTTTTTAATAGGAATGGGTGTTGTATTTTGTCAAAAACTTTTTCTGCTTCTATTAAGATAATCATATGATTTCTGTGAGTTTTGTTTTTGATATGGCCAGTTATGCTGATAGTTTTCCTAATATTGAACCAAACCTGAATTCTTGATATAATCCTACCTTCATAGGATATTACTCTTCAGATAAGTTGCTAATGTTTTATTTAAATGTTTTCATATATATTCATTAGGGAAATTGGTCTTCAATTTTCTTCATTTTAACTCTTCCTGGTTTAGACATCAGCACTATATTTGTATCATAAAAAGAATTTGGGAGGATTCCTTCTTTAACTATTTCCTGAAATAGTTTATACAGTATTGGAATTAATCATTCTTTAAGTGTTTGGTAGAATTCACTTGCTAATCCTGGAGATTTTTTTCTTAGGGAGGTCATTGATGGCTTGTTCAATTTCTTTTTCTGAAATAGGGTTATTTAAGTATTTTATTTCCTCATATCTTAATCTGGGAAATTTATATTTTTATAAATATTTCATCCATTTCACTGACATTGTCAAATGTGTTGGCATATAGTTGAGCAAAATAGCTCCTAATTTAATTTCCTCCCCACTGTTGGTGAATTCACCTTTTTCATTTTTGATACTGGTAATTGGATTGTCTTTCTTTTTTTAAGTTAAATTAACCAAATATTTGCTATTTTATTGTTTTTCCTAAAGCAGTTCTTAATCTTATTTAGCAGTTCCATAGTTTTCTTAATTTAAATTTTATTACAATTTCTTTTGGTTTTCAGACTTTCTAATTGGGCATTTAATTGGGGATTTTTGATTTGTTCTTTTTCTAACTTTTTTGGTTGCTTGCCCAATTCATTGATCTTCTCTTTCTCTATTTTATTCATGTAAGCATTGAGAGATATAAAACTTCTTCTAAGAAACACTTTTCCTGTATTCCATAAGTTTTGGTATATTGTCTCATTATCGTCATTATCTTGGATGAAGTTGTGGATGTTTCTATGTTTCCATGGATTGTTTGACCCACTTATTCTTTAGGATTAGATTATTTCATTTCAAATTAATTTTTAGCCTATCTTTCCATGACACTTTATTACAGGTAATTTTTATTACATCATGATCTGAAAAGAATGCATTTAATATTCTCTACATGAGATTGTGAAGTTTTATACCCTTACACTGGTCAGTTTTTGTGTACATGCCATGTACCAATGAGAAAGAGGTATATTCCTTTCTATCCCCATTCAATTTCCTCCAGATGCCAACCACATCTAACTTTTCTAAAATTCTCTTCATCTCTTTAACTTCTTCCTTGTTTATTTTGTAGTTAGATTTATCTAGTTCTGAGAATGGGTAGTTGAGGACTCCCACTAATATAGTTTTGTTGTCTATTTCCTGCTGTAAATTCTTTTCTAAGAATTTGGATGCTATACCATTTGATGCATATACATTTAATAATGATATTATTTGATCATCTATATTGCCTTTTAGCAGGGTACAGATTCCTTCCTTATCTCTTTTAATTAGATCTAGTTTTGCTTTTGTTATCTACTTCCATTTTATGGCAGAGTTCATCTCATTCATATTTATGGTTACGATTACTATCTGTGTTTTTCTCTCCATCACATTGCCCCCACCCTTATTTATGCTATTCGCATTCTTTTCTCCCTTGTGCTCCTCACCAGAGTTTTGCTTTCAACTACCACCTCCCTCAGTCTGGATTCACTTTTATCAGTCCCCTCCTTTTCCTTCCCCTTTTCCCTTACTACTTTTTCCTTCCATTCTATCCCTTTTATTTCCCTTCTACCCTCCTACTTCTTATAGGGTAAGTTGTATTTCTATACTTATACCTGTTTTTCTTTCTTTGAGTCAAATCTGATGAGAGTAAGGTTCAAACAACGTTCATCTCCCTCTCTTCTTTCCTTTTAGTATAATTACTTCTTGTGCCTTATGTGATACAATTTACCCTTTTCTGCCTCCTCCTTTCCTCTTCTCCCAGTGCAACACCTTTCTACCATTTAATTAGATTTTTTATCATCAATCAAAGTAAACTTATTCCCACTGCCTCTATGTATACCTTTTTCAAATGTCATAATAAAGATACAGTTCCCAAGATCCCTTGTAAGGATTTAAACAATTTTCCCTTATTGAATAACATGGTATTTTTTCCTTTTCCATTTACCTTTTTATGCCTCTCTTGAGTTTTGTATTTGGAGATCAAAGTTTCTGTTGAGCTCTGGTCTTTTCATTAGGAAGACTTGGAAATCCTCTATTTTTTGAATATTCATCTCCTCCCCTGAAAGATTATGTTCAGTTTTTCTGGGTAGTTGATCCTTGGTTTTAATCCAAGATCCTTTGCCTTAAGGAATATTGTATTGAAGCCCTCAGATTTTTTTTAATGTAGAAGCTACGAGGTCCTGTATAATCCTGACTACAGTTTCACAATATTTAAATTGTTTCTTACTGGCTACTTGCAGCATTATTTTTTTCACCTGATAATTTTGGAATTTGACTACAATATTCCTTGACATTTTCAATTTCGGATCTCTTTCAGGATGTGATAGGAATATTTTTTTGATGATTATTTTACCCTTTGGTTCTAGGACCTTGGGCCAGTTTTCTTTAATGGTTTCTTAGAAGATGCTGTCCAGGCTCTTTTTCTCATCTTGGCTTTCAGGTAGGCCAATAATTTTTAAATTATCTCTCCTGCATCTATTTTCCAAGTTAGTTGTTTTACCAATGAGTTATTTTAATTTTCTTCTGTTTTTTTTTCAGTCTTCTGATTTTGTTTGGCCGATTCTTGATGTCTCATAGAGTCATTAACTTCCATTTGCACAATTCTAATTTTTAATGAATTGTTTTCTTCAATTATATTTTGTACCTCCTTCATTTGGCCAATTTTAAATATTTCTTCTCTACAGTGAGTATTTGTGCTTCCTTTTGCATTTGGACAATTCTACTTTTCAAGGAGTTGTTTTCTTCAGTGTACTTTTTCCTCATTTGACCAATTATATTTTTAAGGACTTATTTTCTATAGTCAATTTTTCTTCTTTCTTTTCCAAGTTATTGACTGTCTCTTTTATACCTCCTGATTTTTCTTCTACCTCTCTTATTTGACTTTTAAATTCTTCTTGAGTTCTTCCAAGAAGGCTTTTTGTGCTTGTGAGGGTTTATATTCCTCTTTGACATTTCAGATGTGAGTATACTGACAATTTTGTCCTCTTCTGAATTTGTGACTTGATCTTCCCTGTCATATATAAGAATCTAATTTCATTGTCTATTTCTTCTTTTTCCTCATGCTGTTTGCCTATTTAAATTGCCTTTCAAAAGTTGAGCTCTCATGACAGAATACAAGGGACGCTGACCCAATCTTCTTGTGTTGGGGGCCAAGGATCTGGTCTCTGGCTTTGTGTACTGGGGCCTCCTGAAGTTGTATTTGGGCATGGGAAGGTTTAGGAAGATGCCTGTCTGCCAGTCCACTTGCTGGATTTTTAAACTGGAATGTACCAGTTGCTCTGCTGTGTGAAGGCACTCAGTGGGTCTTGGTGTTTGTGCTTGCCTGATCCACCACATTGGGGCTCAGAGATACCTCTTATCCTGTACCACTCCTCTTCCACCAGAGAAAGAACCTTTCCTTTTAATCCTCCAAGCTACAAGACTGCTGCATCCTATCTCTCTGCTGGCTCACCTGTTCCAGGAGTTTTTCTAGGGTGATATTTTCTAGTTTTTTGTAGGTCTATAAGGGAGAGTGGGAGTGGAATTACTTTTTACTCCACCATCTTGGCTCTCAGAAGTCTCTAGAGAATTTTTTTTCTTTCAATGGGCCTGTATGACTTAGCCCCATTAAGCAAAGAGGAAATCTGATAAATATATTGACATTCAGATGAATTGAATTGTTCTGGAACTGCAGAAATTCTCAAATGAGGATGGAATATTTCAATATGAATATAAACTATACCTCACATTGTGCAAAGTTAAGAAATCTATCTTAGAAATGAAGGTAAACACACATCAATGATCTGGGGAAGTTGCCTAATTGAAGCCCCATTACAAAAAATAGCCACTGGTTCTAATTAAGTCTACACCTGAAAAATGAAGTTTATTAAATTTATGCTTAATATTCAATGAGATGTGTGGTTTGGAGTGGAGAATTATGGAATATGTGTTACAAACTTGTGAAATTAATGCCAAATCATGTAAAATATGCAGCTGAAGCAAAAGTAGGCTATACTATACATTAAAGATTCTATAAAGATGTAAAGGCTTGTAAAGTTTATTGTACATGTCAACAAATGCAATTACTTTAACTTATCCTAAGTCATTTAAACACAGCTGTAGGACCATGACTGAAAGATGACTTTGGAGGTTAAAAAAAGAAAACTTCATAACCAGTGGATTAATATCCCCAAATCTTCAATTTTCATGAACTTGGTCTAATCTTAGAGACCCCCTCAAAATTTCATTTTTTTTTGTTTTCTATTGTTTCCCACTCAGAAATTCATTTAGACAATCTCTTCATAAAGATTATGTTTAAGTCTCTGCAAATATGGGTAAAGAGTTCCCTAGAGAGCTTATATAATTAATCAAGGTAACAATACATACAAATTACATAATGGACAGTATAGTTTTTACTTCACCCCAAACCTTTCCCTTTGTCTCAAATTCTCACCACTTTTAAATTCCATTGTTTCTTTCATGTCTTGTAAATCTGAAAATATAATGTAAAATTGGAGGTTTGTGCTTTGCTCATGTAGGTTATGAGTATCCATATGATCTGTGGCAACCACAGATTAAATAAATATTTCTGGAACCTCCTCCAACAACCCTTATTCTCTAAGGGATATTTTGGTTCCTGCGGGGAGCAAATGATTGGGGCCACAAGTCTGGTTTCTCTGTTCTCCTCGGAGTGGGGGTACCAGGCTATAATTGTATCCATTCATCTTTCTAGGTATTGTTAATCTAAAGGAAATTTTTCAGGTTCAAGCCGCTGTCATGATTACCATCCCTTTAACAAGGAAGGAAGGCTCTAAGCTATATGTACAAAGGTTTGAATCCCTTTCAATCCAGTACTACTTTCACAAAGACCATTGCATGTCGTGAAAAGCAATAAAGTTATTCCCTCAAGTCAATAGCAAACAGAAACCAGAGCAATTGTATGGATAAGAATATACCCAGCAAGACACAGAATGAATGAGCTCTTGTATGATATATCTCACCCAAGGGAAATTCTCTGAATTCTCTAGAATGACAAACTAGGAAAGATTGAGACAGTAGATTCTCTACATGTTGGCTTCTTCCCAGAGTCTTTCTCCTTTCAGGAATTTCTCCCTGAAGAGAATCTGGAACCATGTGTCATAGCAGCAAGCCAGAATAACATCAATTATTCTCCAATAATTCTGCTGTTCAGTTATTTTTCTGTCATGTCCAACTCTCTGTGATCCCATTTGGGGTTTTCCTGTCAAAGACACTGGAATGGTTTGCTATTTCCTTCTCTAGCTCATTTTACAGATGAGGAACTGAAGCAAACAGGGTTAAGTGACTTGCCCAGGGCCAAACAACAAGTAAGTGTCTGAGGCCAAATTTAACACAGGAAGATGAATCTTCCTCACTCCAGACCCAGTACTGTACCCACTGCACCACTTAACTGCCTATCAATTACTAGAATCTTAAAATGGCATACTACACTAATATCTTTGCCAAGAAAACCCCAAATGGAATCAGACATGACTGGAATATCTGAACAATTAAAGCACCAAACTGAATGAATAAAATGTGTCAGCATATATATATATATATATATATATATATATATATATATATATATATGTATATACACACATATATGTGTATATAAATGTATAAGAGTAATATATGTATATATACATATGCACGTGTTATTATTATTCTACTTCATTGATGAGAGCAAGAGGCTAATACTTTTTTTATTTGCTTTCAGAAAAAGAATTTTATTTTTTTCTTTCTTTTTTGTATGTCATAAACCCAATGTCTGTAGGGATCTCAAACTTTTCATGTCCCAAACCAAACCTTCTACACTTGTAAATTTTCCTGTCTTTGTGGAGAGAACTATCTTTCCTCTAGTCAGCCAGGTTTGCAACATCACTATCATTCCTGACTCTTTTTTCTTTATAGATCCAATCAATTTCTAAATCTTTTCATTTCTACTTCCACAATATCTCTTACATCTTTCCCTTTCTTTCTAATCATATGGTCACAACTCTGGGTCAGGCCTTATTTAATGTCTCTGCTGGACAAATAGCAAAACCTTCTACTTGGTCTTCCTGCCTTAAGTCTCTCTCCTGTCAAATCCATCCTCCACACAGATGTTGACATGATTCCCCTAACATGCAGGCTTAACCCTTTATCTCCCCTACTCAGTAAACTTCAATTACTCCCTCTTCCCTCTAGGAGGTAAAAATTCTATGGTTTTAGCTCTTTAAATCCTTCACAAGGTGTTTGCTGATCATTGTATACCTCTCTTCATGTCCTGTCTCTGCACATTTGCACTGTTTCCCCATGCCTGAATTTTATTCTGACTTCTTCTCTGCTTCTTAAAATGCCTTAATTTCTCTGAAATATCACTAAACAGTATTTTTAACATGAAACATTTCTTAATTCCTATAGTTGCTATTGCTCTCCTTACAAAAAGTTACTCTTTATTTATTTTGCATATTTTTAATATGATATATCCCCCAATAGACTACCAACTTCTTGAGGGAGGGACTACTTCATCTCTGTTTTTATAGCTCTGATACCAAATTCTATGCCCAACTCATAATAGATTAGTTAATAATTCTTAGTAAATATCCTAACCTATAGTAGGAGCTTCATAAATGCTTTTTGACTTGACTTGTTGACCCATATTTAAATTACATTATAAATTACTAATGAGATGCTGATGTGCATGGGGAAGGTGGTTCCTATTGTAGCAGTTCTTCACACTGATTACAGTGTCTAGACTTCCGTCCTCCCCTTCAAAAAATAATAAGCATTCATAAATGTGAACAGTAACAAAAGAGAGGACTTATTGCCTCTCTAGCTTTGTATAGAGCATTTCAAGTTTCTGGGCCTTATTTTACTCATGCTAAATAAAGAGTTTGTGAACTCCAAGGTTTTCTCTAGATCCAAATTAATGTTCCCAAGTACAAGTTTTTAAAAAAAGTTACAAAAGTGAAAAATGATTGTATATGAATATACATTTAACTTGTATGTTATGTATAACTTTAAAGAAAATAGCAAAAGTTAAGTTTATTAACTAAAAAATACTGCCAAAGACTCCCTCTTCATTTTCTGTTGTTGACAAAATCTAAGCTGGTATATTTAAAGATAAATGAAGAGGGAGTTTCATTCAGTTTTTTTTTTTTGCAAAAATCTGACAAAGTATTTCCCACTACTTTTGTGTAAAAATGGAAAGATGTAGCCTGTAGGTGGATTCAAAATTAGTTGAATGGCCAGATTCCAGGAGTGATTCTGTGTCAACTTGGGTGGATATTTTCAGTGGAGTGCTCCAGGGAATCTGTGGTTGGCCATAGAGTATTTAACAGTTTTATCAGTGATTTCAATAAAAACATAGATGGATAGATATCCTTTATCATGTTGCAGATGACATAAAACTGGAAGGAATAGGTAAATGACAGAGTAAGTACTTGAAGAGATCTTAATAGCCTAGATTTTCAAGCCAAAAATAAGACATATATGGTAAATGTAAAGTTCTTAGATTTCTAAAATCAAAGGGAAAAAATGACTAAATGATAGTTCATCCACCCCCCAAAAAGATTTAGAGGCCTTAGTGGATGACAAGCATATGATATTAATCAATAGTGTAATATGGTAATCAAGAATTCTAATGAAATCAGTTTTATGCCACAGAGGGATGCAACATACTTTTTAGCCACCAGAAACTCAAATGAATGGTGTTATGACTGAAAATGCTAGAGTGATTGGGAGCAATAGGCTCCTTATTTTTTTTCTGGAGTCTGCTAATGAGTCTACTTCTTCTGTCCCACAGATAATGCGCTAGACCTAGTAAGATTCAGTTGTAGTTCTCCATCATCAGTAGGGTACTGAATGAAAAAAAACACTGGGTATGTAAGCTTTATGATGTATATGCAATCATAAGGAACCCATTGGTGATGAATCTATAAATTCTTCTGATTCTTTATCTAACGATTGATCTTTCTGGGTGGTGAAAGGGAATACCATTTGGTAAATTTATCATGTTGTCTATATTTCTTAATTTATAAGTGGTATGGCCATAGAGGGCTAAGCAAGCTAAATTGTTCCTTTTCTCAAATTTCCAAGGTTGCCTATGTATTATTATTATATAAAGGCTGCCAAATTCTTAGAAAAGCTAACACAAACTCATAAGTTTTTTTTTAAATTAATGCTAATATTAGAAAAGAAACTCTATAAGTTGAGCATGTTTGGTTTGTTCCCATGGGGAAGTGACTCCATCATGCTCAAGCAAGGACTTCAGTGTCTGGTGCCTTATCCTGCCAGGTGATCCTCAGAATCTTCCTAAGACAGTTCAAATGGAAGCAATTCAGTTTCCTGGCATGGCACTGGTAGAATGTCCATGTTTCACAAGCATGTAACCATGAGGTCAGCACAAAGACTCTGAAGATCTTCAGTTTGGTAGTCAGTCTAATAATACCTCTTGTCTCCCAAACTTTTCTTCAGAGCCTCCCAAACACTGAGCTAGTTCTGGCAATGTGTGCATCAACCTCATCGTCAATGTGTACACCCCTGGAAAGTACTACCAAGGTAAGTGAACTTATCCACAGCATTCAAAACTTCTCCATTTGTTGTAACTGATGGTTTCATATATGGCTGATGGAGCACCTTGTTTTCTTAGTGTTAATTATCAGGGCAAAATTAGCGCAGGCAGCAGAGAATTGATCCATATTTTATTACATCTCAGCTTCAGAGGTTGAAACTGAATGCTGTACTGTAGATGTCTGTCTAGGAAACAGTACAAAGAGACTATAAATAACCTTCCTTGTTTCTGAGCAGGTTTTTTTTTTTAAGCTGCCATTGTTTTCTGTTATCAAACATTCAGGCCATTGAGATCAGAAGATGTTTTTTACATGAAGTATTTTTGAATAATATGCAGTTAATTTCTTGATTCTCAAATGGAGAATTTTTATAATTTTTCTCATTAAATTTTATCTTATTGGAAATGGATCTATCTTTTCATCTTGTCAAAATCTTTTTGGATCTCCTTTCTGTCGCCCTGTGTATTACTTATTCCTCTTAGAACTTAGGATAAGTGCCCAGAACATTTAAAACCACAGAAATTCATAATATCATTCTCACACATACTCTCATTATAAATGATTCATACATAAAGAGGTAGTGGGTGCAAAGCGTTACTATGCTAGCTATCATACGCATGAACTTGGTAAATGTTATCTGTCATCTACAAATTTACATCCAAATCATTTGGAGCCTCATCATGTAAATGTGCGTGTGTGTGTTTTCATTATTGGTCATATAGAATGGCATAGTAGGTGGGAAGATATCCATCATTTTGAATTCTGACACTATGATTAAGCTGTTATTCCATCATGATAGCTGTCGAAATTAAAGGCGTAAACCTTTTTTTCCCCTTTATCACATGGAGAAAAACATTATGTGACTTGAAAACAGGTGACAGCTATTGTAGCTCAAAAAAATTTTTACTTATATGAAGTTAAAACATGCTCATAAGAGTGAGTTAGTCATTGTTTTTCTTCATCAACTTTTGAACTAAGTATTCAGATACTTTGAGAAAGTTCACTTTCTCACTGAAGTCCTCTCAATTCAATAAAAATGTTTGAAGCTTTTACCATATGCAGTACAAGGATGAATAAAACACCATTTGCCCTCAAAAAAGGTGTAATCTAGCAGAGAGGATTAGGCATGGAGACAGATCACTACACTATATGGCAGGATAGCTTGTGACGAGAGATATAAGATATGAGACTAAGAAACAGATAGAACAGAAGAAAGAAAATTTACTTTGAGTAGGCACTGTTGTGGTACCAAGCAGGTTTCGTAAAGAAGCATATGCTTTGACTTTTAATGGTTGAGGAAACATTTCTATAATCAAGGCGAGAACAATTTCATTCTACAGACCCCCAAAAGCACAAAACCAGAGAAAGTGCAGGGTGTGTACGGATAACAGAATTTTGCAATCCAAATAGAGAATACAGTATATTTAGGAGAGCAGCAGGAAATATGCTTGTCATGTTAATACATTTTGCCTGGCATTTTGTAATTAATTTGATAGTCACCATATAGTGTTGAAATCCTTTCCATTAGGGTCTAGTGGAATAACCAGAGTTATGTAACTGAGCTTTCACATACTAGATTTAAAGCTGGAAGAACTCAGAAGTAATATAGTCCTACTTTGATTATACAGTAAGGAAACAGATTCAGAGATTAAAAGTCCAGAGGAAAGCCATGACTTGAAGCCAGCTCTTCTGAGTACAGATGTAGTGTTATTTTAAATAGAACTACGTGATTTCTGTTTAGATTGGGAGAAATTTGAAGAGGGATTCATTTAGAATATTATTGTATTAGCCTTACTACAGAGAGGTAATGATGGACTGCATTCAGAGGGTGACAGCGAGAACAGAAAAGAGGGAATTGATTCCAAATATCATAGAAACAAAATTAGCAGGACTTGGCAACTAGTGGATGTCAGCAGTGCAGGAAAGGGAGGTGTTAAAGATAACTCCAAGGCTTAGGAAAGGATTATCAACTGGTCATATTTTCTGGTGAGGAATTCCATCTTTATCCTACAGGGAGAAATTATCATTAATTTATACTTGCCACTAACTCCCTATCCTATCAACCCATAACTGCTTTTCCTACATCCTGACAGTTTGGCATCAGCTTTTTCAATTTAATTAAGCATTTATTAAGTGCTTACTTAGTGCCAGATACTCTCCAATGTGCAAGGGATAGAGACACAAACAAAACAATACCTGAGCTTTGGGAGCTTATATTCTATTATAGGGAAAGCACGCACATAGAGAAGTTAAAACCAAAAAAAAAAATTATACAAAGTATTCAACGCTAAATGCCTTGGTTCTTAAATTCACATGGCAACCTCTTGGTCCCTGTGAGGACAGCAAAGAGAGGACAATGAGAAAAATGTATTGGCAACTTGTCCAGGAAATGACTATTGAACAGACATTAAAGGAAAAGACAACATCCACTCTCACTCCTTCTTGTCTCTCTCTAAAATGTGTCACAAAATTCTTGGTCTTCCCAAGAGTTGTGCAGAGAAGGACTCTTCTCATCCACCTGGAGATCACACCTATTACTTGTACATGACAGTGCCCACATGGACTGCCTAGATGAGCTTGACCTTGGGCTTTGAGTTTCTGCTGCTGCTTCTCTTTGTGTGTCTATTTTCTGAACTCAGATGACTGAATATCAATCCTAAGATAAATATTTCCAGTCTTGAATGTTACACATAAGTCTGAGAGAGTGGGAGTTTGTGAATCCCTCAGTTGGAGTTGACTGGCAACTGAAGGAAGTTTCAACAGCCATATTCTTCCTCGTGAAGGTTGATGAATACAAATCCTTACCTGACTGATCAGAAGATATGGACTTCAAAGGGGTTGTTCAGACAACACAGAGCTGAAGTGAAAGTGAAATGCCTATTTAGAAGTCTCACTAATCTATACTGTAAGTATCAATCTCAGGAGACTACAATAGAAATTAGTGGGATGATTATTTAAGTCTTTGTCAATGAGTCTTTTGTACTTTAAGCATTTGTTTTGAATCAAAGAAATAAATTAGCTATCCTATAACTGAGCTACATTGACCCCAAATGCAAAGTTTATTAAAACATTAAGTGATTTTTCTCCAAGGCTCCAGAGTAGAAGAATAAAGACCCAGGTAAAATGAGAAAAGAATTTTGAACCTTGTTCTCTGGAATAAAGATAGTAGAGTAATAGGAGGAAGTATAATAGGAGGAAGTTCCTCAACACACCTTTTCCACAAAGATCTATAATATGCACCAGACTGAATCTTGTTAAGAAAACCTGAGAAAAAAAATCACAGTGAATCACTCCCTCCCTATCATGTGGGTATAAAGGCACACAGAAAGAGGTTTGCAGACCCTGGGGAAAGGGTCTGGCCAGGAGTTCACTGTGGGGAGCATCCCACAAGTCAAGGACTCAAAGAAAATATAGGTTGACAACTGAGGCAAAGTGCATTGGGGCAAGAAGAGGTTCCAGAGGCTCCCTAACCCAGTGTAGGGTGTGGAAATCGTTGCCAACTGACAACTTTGTCAATCACTACCCAGTTCTGGGTCACAGATGTAGGGTTAACTAAAGAAGAGACTTAGGGAACTTGTACCTAAGGGTGTCTCAAAGGAATATTTGTACTCAGAGAGACTATCTGTATGTGTTGAATAAGGAGCAAACTCAGAAGCAAAGAGTAGTCCTATGACTCTAAACCCAGGAGTATAGCAGTAACTCAGCTCTAGTCTTCAGCCTTGGCTAAACACTATAAGGTTATAAGCAGGGCAGGAATCCTAGACCAAAGACAAACCTGCAATTCAGTCATTTTGAACCTGTAGAACCTCTCAGTGGTTAATAGTGACTAAGTCCAGTAGCAATCTATTGGAGCTTTCAACCAGTGATAAACCAACAAGTGTCTTGCCCAGACCCAAACTTGGGTAAGAAACTTGCAGAGTTCAGACCAGAAGGGCAGTAATCACAACATTTAGGAGTACTGAAAGGTTGCAGGTCCCTAGATGTGTCTCTGAGATCCTGGAATAACTCAATACCCAAGAAAGAAGCA
Organism: Potorous gilbertii; assembly: GCA_028658325.1. Lineage (NCBI taxonomy): Eukaryota > Metazoa > Chordata > Mammalia > Diprotodontia > Potoroidae > Potorous > Potorous gilbertii. The sequence goes on from CM053772.1 coordinate 146,560,705, forward strand.
TAATAATCCAAGAAAAGAGATAAGCCTAGATATTCTCTCCAGAAGTATGCAGAGCCCACTCCTGAGATAAATAAAGTCCATAGCCTGGAAGAATGAGAAAACAACAACAAAAAGAATCCTACCATCTAGAGCTACTATGGTGACAAGAAAGCTCAAGTCACAAACCCAGAAGAGAATAACTCCAAAATGCCTACTATTAAAGACCCAGAAAAAAATGCAGTTTGGGCACAAGTCCAACTAAAATTCCTAGAAAAGATGAGAGAGAGAGAGAGAGAGAGAGAGAGAGAGAGAGAGAGAGAGAGAGAGAGCAGCTTAGGACTGATTGAACCCTGACATGCATTCAGGGAGCCCAGTTGAGAAGGCAAACCACCCAGAACTCTTGAGTTCCACAGGATCTATGGTTTTGCAATCCTTCACGGTTAGTTTTTAGAGTCCTTGATATCCTAGCCCAATTCTACCTTTCCAAACTTACCATAATTACTCTCCTTTATGTATTCTACAATCCAGGTAAAATAAAATTCTTGCTGTTTCTCACACATGACACTTCATTTCCTATTTCCATACCTTCATATTGACTGTCCTTGGGATTCACTCTGACTTCATCTTTTTCTCTTAAAACCCCTCATTTCAACAATAATAAAAATGGCAACTAGAATGATAAATAGAACTGTAAGATTCACAAAACATTTTACAAATAATATTTCATTTGATCCTCACAACAACCCTGGCAAGTAGATGCTATAATTATCCTCTTTTTTAATAGGAGGAAACTGAGGCATAGGGAAATTAGGTGACTTGTTCAGTCACTAAACTAATAAGTAGCTGAGTCTTATTTGAATTCAGATCTTCTTGACTCCAAGTACAGGGATCTTTCTATGGATCTACCTAGCTACTTTTAAAACTTCGCCCTAGTGAGAGCTTTAGATGAAATTTTTTCCTGATTTCTTCAACCTCTAGGACCCTCTTCTCATCTATCTTGTATTTATTTTTATCTATATTTTGTTTATGCTTATTGATGTGCATGCTGTCTCTCTGATAGCAGATAGCAGATCTTCTGATAGAAGATACTTGAAGGCAGGAATTATTTTGCCCTCAAAGGGAAAGGATTATGGACAAGCTCTGGTACAGGGACAAAACGGATTTGGTATGCCTCTAAGTCACTGGAAATTTGAACTGGAGGTCTCAATGGGAAGAGGTACTATTTTGGAATAGTAGAGGCAGGCTTCTTTCCAAGGTTTGCCAGTGAGTCTCCTCTACTCCTCGGCTCTATACTGAAGCTCTATTTAACTTCAGTAAGAAGCAATTGGAGATTCCTGAACAAATACTTGTTCAATGTTTATTTCATATATCCTGAAGTGTGTGTATATATATATATATATGCATATATATGCACACAGATATATATGTATATATATAAACACTCATTTTTGTATATACGACAATATGCATATTACACGACTGCATTTAACATATGCTTTATACATATATATTACAAATACACACGTGGCATAGTGAATATAAAACTAAACTTGGAATCAGGAACATCCATCTTCCTGACTTCAAATCTGGCCTCAAACACTTACTAGCTACATGACCCTAGGCAAGTCACTTAACTATGTCAGCCTCAATTTCCTTGTAAAATGAGCTAGAGAAAGAAATGCAAACCACTACAATATATCTGCCAAAAAACTTCCAAAAGGGCTCATGAAGAGTTTGACATGACTGAAAATGACTAAACTTACACATCTCTCATCTCTTTATATCTTTCTATCTATCTAGATATGTGTACATATACATGTTATATATGTGTATTTGTGTGTATACATACATATTTACCTGAGCTTATATGTATAATAGATACATGCAAACATACATCAAAATCATTTCTGTAACACTCACTTTGTGCTAGTCTCAGTTCTTTCTAAATCTAGGCCTAGTGTGCTATCCACAATATGTTTGTGTATATGTCTGTATGTATGATATGTGTATGACATATCCAGTTTATGACAACTGTAGAAAAATAACTTCTTATTAATACTAACATATGTGTGTGTCAGATTGTATATATACATCTATGTGCATGTAATATATATATAATGTACACATATGCCTATGTCATAATATGCAATGTATATACTCATATGCACATATGCTACATATATAAAATGTGTGTTGTACATTCACATGTAATACATCTTATACTATATTATATACATACACTATAAATGTTTTGCTTATATATTATATGTACACCAAATATGTTTGTGTATAGAGATATAATATATACATTTATAACTAATTTTAACATATGTATATATAGACACATACATGTACATATACATATATAATATATATATGTGCTATGTATATTGTTAGGTGGTGTGATTTAGTGAGTGTGAAGGTGATATTGGATTCAAGTTGGATTTCCACTTCTGATGTGTGTGTAGTCACACAACACACTCACACATATCTCTATATACACAATACACATGTAATGTATATATTTCTTTCTCAAGTTTGTATATACATGCATGTGTATACATATTATATACACATATGTATAGGCATCATACACACAAAATAAGTATGTATTCATATGCATATATGGATATATAGATGCTACAACACATGTTTTATGTATATACACACATTTAATGTATCTCACAATATATTATATACAGATATTATATATATACATATGTGTATATGTATATATACATATATATGTATGTGTATGTATATAAAACCAAACATAAAATATGCATGTGTGTGTTTATATTGGTACATCTAACTCTAACATGTACATAGGTGTATATGTATGTACACATATATGTATACAACATATAAAAATATGTGTATATTGAGTATATTGTTAGGCACTTTGTTTAGTGACTATGTAGCTGACATTGAATACAGACTAGAATCTCTCTTCTGGTGTATGTGTACACACACACAGACACATATATGTATATGCATATATTCATATATAAAATTCTATATATATTTTATATACACAATTCATACTTGTGTCTATACTCATATGAATAGATGAGTATATATACTATACATAAACAATGGATATGTGTGCATAAACATTTAATATAACATACATTTGTAATAAACACATCATATATTATCATATATGCACACAAAATATGTGAGTATATTTGTACATATTGTGTGTAGATGTATACAAACATACTCCTGTAGGCATCTCCAACTCAGTATTTTCAAAACAGAAGTCATTATTTTGCAACACAAAAAAGGAACAAAAAGGAAATTTACATGATAACTTTATTATATTTTGAAAGAATAGCAAGTGGTGCATAATAGATTTGCAGTTTCATCTGCAATCTTATTTTTACTATACTATGTTATGAGAATACTTGTTTTATTCCATAAATTAAAAAAATATTTTTTTAAACTTTTGATCATGTTGCCCCTCTATTTTGTAAAATCCAATGGTTTCCTATTGCCTGTAGGATCAAATATAGATTCCTCTCTTTGACACTTACAGTTTTTTTATGACCTGAATCCTATTACAGCCCCCTATGCACTCTATAGTTCAGGTATGTAGGTATAGTTAGTTGTTGTACCTCTTCTATGGTGCTCTACGTCCCTTCTCCATTCTTTTGCGTAGACTGCTACCCATTTGTGGAATGCTCTCCTTCTTCTCCTCCATTCCTTAGTTTGCCTGGCTTTCTTTAAGACTCAGCTCAAACTGAGAAACAGCTAGATGGCACAGTGGATGGAGTACTGGACTTTAATTCAGGAAGATCTGAACTCAGAATCTGACCTTAGACACCAGTTGAGTGACTTCTCTGTCTGCCTCAGTTTCCTCATTTGTAAAGTGGGGGTGGTAATAATCCAGGGTTGTTATCAGCATCAAATGAAGTAATATCTGCAAAGCACAGTGCCTGACATGTAGCAGAGTCTTAATAAAGGCTTGTTTTTCTTTCTTTACCAAGCATTACTTCCTCCATGAGGGTTTTATTAGTTCCAGCTCTGCCTCCTCTAGATGCTAGTATCCTCCATTCTAATGTTATCTCCCATCTACTCAGTATTTACTTCATATGTCCTGATGTGTGTGCATATTATGTATATGTGTATATATATATATACATATATATGTAGAGCACATATAATGAAATATGTTCTAATGTATATATGCAGTAATATATTATCTGCTATATTATATGTAAACTATATGTAATTGTCCTCCATCAGACTGCTAGTCCCTTGAGGGTAGAGTTTTTTTTATTTTATTCTCTTTGTATTTCTAGTGTTATCATAGTGAATATAAAAGTTTAATAAGTGCTGGTTGATTGACTGATTGCTTGATCAACAGTGTCTGCAGTGTCTCAACCCTAGACTGCAAGGGGTTGAGTAGTGAGTGATTTGATGTATCATACTGACTTTTCAAACATCCTTACATTCTCCATAAAAATTCTATTTGAATAATTCTTTGATGTATTCCAGTATTTTATTTTAACGTTTTCACACTTTTATATATATATATATATATAAATGTATATATGGAGTATGAAGTGTGTACCTATACATGCATGTACATGTATACATACATATATGCATATATGTATATGTGTGTATATGTGTAGATATATTAAACACATATATTTATGTATATATAACATATAGTTTCCAATTTTTGCCATATCTTTGGCAGGATTGAGAATGAGGACCGTATTTGTTTTTAAGTTATGATCTGGTAAAATGTGGACTTTTTTGTCTTTATATTGTATATTTTATGTGTGTGTGTATTTATTGACAGGCAATGAGGTTTAGTGATAAATCAGCTGATCTTGGATTTAAGAAGACCTAGGTTTTTGTTCTTCTGATGTATATGGACTACATGGACTATAAACTATTGAAGTTTTCAGTGCCCCAAGCAAGTTCCTAAAATGATGATGTTTCAATGGTTTCAGGTCTGCATCTGTAAAAGGAGTTTCTTTACTATAGGTACCCTATGCTAATTAAATCCCAGTTCTAGACATGATGATGATAGATTGATTTGTTGATGTGTGTCTACTACACTATAGTTATTCACATGCATACATACACACACACATACACACTCATTTCCACATCCTAGATATCTCATTGAATCAACCAACATTTTAACCAAATGAGAAATCTGTTCAGATTGGGGAGGAACTTGGTAACATCCTGTGGGATCTGTAAAAAAATCAGCAAGATGGATCAGATCCCAAAAAAGTCAAGCAAGTAAACAAGAGAGAATATTTTGGTTAAATTTTTGGGAAAGAATGCATTAGTCAGTCAAGAGAAGATCTCCAGATTTATCTGGTCTTGGTCTCCTTCTCCTATATCCTCCTTGTATGACCAGTGGAGGACTTGTAAACTTTGGAGTATGGTAGCACTTATTTTCTCATTGGTATCCTAACAGCATCTCTACATCAGCTGATGACAGTGTGTAAATAGGAGCCAAGGACAGAATGAGTAAGATGGAGAAAGGCAGATTCAAAACTACATAAGGAGCCCAAAAGAGAAACTATGCCACACCTAAGGAGGACCACCTTGAGGACTCCAACAAAAGGATTTCTAGGAACTGAATGAGTCTGAGACCATTTTCTTCTGGATTCTGAGTGTTCTGATCAGAAAATGTATGACTGACTTTTGGGATAATGTTTGTACCAAATATATTATCATAAATATGTCATCAATATAAATATTCTAAAAGCTAATTAAGTCTGGCTGAATAATTGACACCTATGGATAATCATAACAAAAAGTCAACCTTAGGGCCCTGTAAGCTAGAGCACTAGAAAACCCACTCCCAAATATACTTTAGCTCTTCCCCCATAGCCCATAAAATACCTGAGAAGAAAGACTCTCAACAAATTCTAGAGCATCCCAAGTCATAGAAAGGTGGAATGGAGGAGATTTCCAGCCTAGGGTGACCTGGAAGGTCAAGGGGAAAGGTCTATCACACAGGACGTGGAGCAGAGCCCAGCACAGCCTCAGCTGTGCAACTCTGGAAAGAGTAGGACTGGAGAAGGCTTCCAAAACGAAATCCCCAGAAATGTCAGCGGTTCACAGATCCCTCAACCCTCAGATGCTAAAGGTCAGTAAGAGGGCTTTTTTCATCTGAGCAAGAAGGGAGTAGAGTCCACCTCTGGACCCAGCCCAAGGTGGCAGCTGAGGTTGGGCAGCAAAGACTTCTGGAGGCCATGGCAGTCAGAGAGCAGCTGGCATCCAGTGTTCCATTGTTGGAGCACTGAGCATAAAGCCCCTGGGGGAATTGAGCAGCTGATCTGACTCTCAACCCTGAGCATGGTCTTGGGGAGCACTAAGATCCTCCTCTTGAGAAAGGATTCAGAAGTCGAGTAACTGACTGGAAAAATGCCTCCAAAAAAGGGAGAAAAAAATAAGATCATAGAAGGTTACTTTCTTGGTGAACAGGTATTTCCTTCTATCCTTTCAGATGAGGAAGAACAAAGCAAACTGTGAGAGGAAGTCAAGGCTTCTGCATACAGTACCTCCAAAATTAATATACAATGGGCTCAGGCCATGGAAGAGTTTGAAAAGCAAGTCAGCAACTTTCCAAAGGAGACACAAAAAAATACTGAGGAGAATAACACCTTTAAAAATAGGCTAACTTAACTGGAAAAAGAGGTCCAAAAAGTCAATGAGAAGAGGAAGGTTTTAGAAAGCAGAATTAGACTAATAGAAAAGGAGGGTTCAAAAGCTCACTGAAGAAAAGAGTTCTTTAAAAATGAAAGTGGAGTTCAGGGAAGCTAATGATTATATGATAAACCAAGAAGTTGCAAAACAAAACCAAAGAATGAAAAAATAAAAGATAATGTGAAATATCTGATTGGAAAAACAACTGACCTTGAAAATAGATCCAGGAGAGAAAATTTAAAAATTATGAGAATGCCTGAAAGCCATGATCAAAAAAAGAGCCTAGACATCATCTTTCATGAAATTATCAAGGAAAACTGCCCTGATATTCTAGAACCAGAGGGCAAAATAAATATTGAAAGAATTCACCCATCACCTCCTGAAAGAGATCCAAAAAGAGAAACTTCTAGGAATATTGTGGTTAAATTTCAGAGTTCCCAGGAGACAACATAGCAAACAAATAGAGAGAAACAATTCAAGTATTGTGGAAATACAATCGGGATAACACAGAATCTGGAAGTTTCTATATGAAGGGATCAAAGGGCTTGGAATAGGCTATTCAAGAAGTCAAAAGAATTAGGATTAAAAGCAACAATCACCCACCCAGCAAAACTGAGTATAATACTTCAGGGGAAAAAACAGTCATTGAATGATATAGAGAACTTTCAATCACTCTTGATGGAAAGACCAGAACTGAATAGAAAATTTGACTTTCAAATACAAGAACCAAGAGAGGCATGAAAAGGTAAACAGGAAAGAGAAATCATAAAGAACTATCTAAAGCTGAACTGTTTACATTCCTACATGGAAAGACAATATGTGCAACTCTTGAGACCTTTCTCAGTATTTGGGTAGGTGGAGGGATTATACACACACACACACACACACACACACACACACACACACGCACACGCGCACACACGCACACACACGCACACACACATAGATAGACAGACAGACAAACAGATAGAGATCACAGGTTGACTTGAATCAGAAGGAATGATACCTATAAAAAATAAAATTAGAGTGTGAGAGAGGAATATATTGGGAGGAGAAAGGGAGAAATGGAATGGAGCAAACAATCATTCATAAAAGAGATAAGAAAAATCTTTTTCAATGGAGGAGAAAAGAGAGGAGATGAGAAGGGGAAAGTGAAGCTTACTCTTCTGATATGACTTAAGGAGGGAATAACATGCTCACTCAATTTTGTATGAAAATCTCTTACATTACAGGAAAGTGGGGGAGAAGGGGACAAGTGGGTTAAGGGGGATGATAGAAGAAACGACAAATGGGAGAAGGGAGTAATTAGAAGTAAACACTTTGGGAAAGGGACAAGGTCAAATGAGAGAATAGAATAAATAGGGTAGAGGGTAGGATAGAGGGAAATATAGTTAGTCTTATACAGCATGGTTATTATGGAAGTCTTGTGCAAAACAACACACATGTAGCCTGTATTGAATTGCTTGCCTTTTCAGTGGGGATGGGTGGGGAAGGAGGAAAGGAGAGAAGTTGGGATTCAAAGTATTAGAAACGAATGTTGAGAATTGTTATTCGTTATAAGTGGGAAATAAGAAATACAGGTGATGGGATATAGAAATTTATCTTGCCCTTCAAGAAAAGAGAGAAGATGGGGTGTGATAGAAGGGAGGGCACATTGAGGGAAGGAGTAATCAGAATGCAAGGTGTTATGGGGTGGGGGGAGGGGAGAGATGGGAAGAAAAATTGGAACTCAAAATTTTGTGGAAATGAATGTCAAAATCTAAAAATAAATAAATAAAACTCTAAAAAAAGAAAGAAAAATCATTCCCTGATCCCTCAAGGCTACGTCTAAAGCACTAAAGGGACATCACAACTATAAACTCCTGGTCTTCAAACTTCTAGTGCAAATGGAAGTTTGAAGAGTGAGTTCAGAACATGATATTTTTTCTTGTGGGACAGACACTTGGATAATATAGTCATATCCACCCAAAATCTCTTCTTCATGCTAAATCAGTTCCTTCAACTGATAATTTTGTGGCATGATTTCAAGTCCACTCATTAACTTATATTAACTCATTGCTTCTCTCTGGGCTTAATACAGTTTGTCAATGTCCTTCGTAAAACATCATGCATAGGGCTGCATATTATACTACACATATGGTCCCAGCAAGACAGAGTATAGCAGGAACATAAATCACCTCTTTTGCTTTAGATATCTCATTTATATTAGTGCTTAGAGGAGAATTCATTTCTTTTTATCTGCACCTTTACCCTGTTTCTTCCTACTTAGGTTGCAATCTATTAAAAAAAAAACCACATCATTTAAAATGATCATATATTGATAAGTTAACAATCAAATTCGGGACCTCACAATTATTCTCATTAAGTTTCATATTATTATAATTTAACTAACTTATTTCAGCTTATCAAGCTGAAAGTTGAGGGGGTCCCCTTTTGGTCACTCTGTATTATTATTCATTCAACAGCTTAGGATAAATGCCCAGAATAGTTAAAAACCACACAAATTTATGATTTCATCCCTACATCTCAATGATTTAAATGATTCATAAATAAGGTTTGGGTGCAAAGAAACTGTCATGCTAATGAAAGCACGAACTTCGTCAATGTATTTGTCATCCTCCAATTTGGACCCAATCATTTGACATACTGTTACATAAATGTGTATTTTTACTATTGGTCATATGGAATGCTATCGTAGGTGGGTAGATATCCATCATTTTGAATTCTGACACTATGATTAAAGTGTTATTCAAACTGAAAGCTTTCAAAAAGTAAGTGCAGAATTTTTGTCTTTATCCCATAGGGATCTACATTAAGTGACTTGAAAAAAAGGTGACAGCGATTGTAACTCAAGAAATTCTGTGCTTATATGAAGAACTTCAAACATGGCTCAGAGGAATGATTTAATCACTGGTTTTGCTTCATTAACTATTAAGATAAGGATGTCAACACTTTGAACAATAAAGATGGCTTTTTTATCAACACAAAATTTTATGCTCATTCATTTAACAAAAATGGACAGAATTTCCATTATGCTATGGGTTATGGGGTAAAAAATGAATACAATAGGGTCCCTGTATTTTTTTAAAAGGATAATATAGTGGGAAGATGACATATACACAAATGATTATACTGTAAGTATACTATACTATATGGCAAAATTTGATGTGACATAAGAAAGAAACTGTATAATGGAGTAAGGGTAGCTAGCTGACACAATGGATAGAAGGCTAGCCCTGGAGTCAGGAGGACCTGAATTCAAATCCAGCCTCAGACAGTTAGTAACTATGTGACCCTGGGCAAGTCACTCAATCCTGTTTGCCTCAGTTCCTCATTTGTTTAATGAGCTTGGGAAAGAAATGGCAAACCAGCCAAAAAAAACCTCAAATGGAGTCATGGCAAGTTGTATACAACCGAAAAAGCTCAGAAACAATAACAAATGGAGAGAAATAACAGGAAAGAGAAAGGACAGAGTTATTTTGAGGTAGGTAGAAGATCAAAAAAAGTTTCATACAGAAGATACATTGTGGTGCTCAGGATATAGGAAAAGATTTCAAAGATATAGTTGCCTTGAACAACATTCCAGGCAAAGAAAATGGAATAGAAGAGGGAAAACTTGGAGCATATAATAGACAAGAGAATATAGTCTTGTTTAATTTGATTATGTGTATATGTGTATCACACACACACACACACACACACACACACACACACACACACACCATTGCAGCACTAATTAAGCTTGGAAAATTTGTCCAAGAGCATGAAAGGCTTTTAAAACTGAAATAAGGATTTTGGAAATAGTTTGTTGGTCAATTTGGAATCATAAAAGACTTTTAAGCGGGAGGTGATGGTGAAAAGACCAGAGTAATGTTTTAGTATGTTTTTGATGTGAGTACTTTTACGGGATGCATAAATTGACACATGTAGAACCATAAGGGACCTTGGAGATCATGAAGTCTCAACTTCATCATTAAACTAAGGTCCAGAGAGATAAAATGCCAAAGACACAGATAATAAACAGAGTACTAAAGATTTGGAACTAATTTTTCTATCAAAGCATGGTCTTTTAAAAAAATATTTTTAACATTAATTTCTTTTGTTTTTTTATCACCTATATTCTTATTGTATCCTCACTCCCATTCCTTTCCAGGAATCCATATATTTTAACAAAGAATAGAAAAAAGTGTAAAAAAATGGTTCTGCAAAACTAACCAGTATATTTGAAAGAAAGTATCTGGCATTATATTACTTGCTCCACACTTATAGTCTCTAATTTCTTAAAAGAAGTTGAGTTGGAGGGAAGGTGTTCTTATATCTCTTCTTTGGGGACAATCTTGGTTATTATAATGTTGGAGCAATTATTCTTTTTTTAATATATTTGTTCTTCTTTCCATTCATATTGTTGCAATCGTTATTTCCTTAGTTCTGCTCATTTTACTTTGTATCATTTTCCATGGCTTCTCATTTTTCTGGGTAGTCATCATATTCATGTACTACATGAATAACCATTTCCCAGTTGATGGGCACCTACTTTGTTTCCATTTCTTCGCTTCTACAAAAAGTGCTGCCAACAATATTTTGGTGTCATTGACCTCCTTAGAGAATATTCCTAGGAGTGCAATCTCTGAGTATAAAGATATGAACATTTTAATTATTTTCTTTACATAATTCCAACTTGCTCTTTAGAATGATTGAACCAATTTTCAGTCCCAGTAGCTTTGTCTTAGTGTGCCCATCTCTTCACATTCCCTTCTCCCAGTTCCCTTTTCCCATCTGCTTTTAAGCAGTTCTCTTTGAATAGTATCACAATACTGGAGGAGGAAATATTGGAGTGGGACAAGGTCCATTCTGAGGTTATTGCAAAAGTCTAGGGCAAGATAATAACGAACTCAACTAGAGTGTGATAGTGAGAAAGGAAAAGAGGGGACTGATTCCAGATAATATTGTAATGTTGTCAAAACAGAATTAACAGTAATAAACAACAGACTGGAAAGATGATCAATAACAAAAGTGAGAGGAGGGGAAGCATCAAAAGATAACTCCTAGGTTTAGAAAGTGACTCCAGTTCAATGACTCCAGCAATATATATGGAAATAGCTACAACAACACAAATGAAATTGAATGATATGTAATTATAAAAACCAGGCTTGGCCCCAGAGAAGAGGAAAAAAATGAACTCCCTCCTCCATTTTGCAGAGAATGTGGAGTACTGAATATACATGAGAGAACCAATTGAAGCGTTCATTACTTTTGAAATATTTTTCCCTCTTTATTAAATAATATATTTCTTACAAGGGATGGCTTGTTCAGAAAGAGAATTGATGAGGAACATTTTGGGAAAATGAAAAAATCAAGAAAAAATAAATTGAAGAACTATATATATATATATATACATATATATATATATATATATATATATATATATATATATATATATATATATATATGTATATATATGAGAAAAGAAAAGATCCAGTAGCAGGGGGTAACAAAGGCAAAAGGAGACATTTACAGGAGATAAGTGGGGGTGGCAGGAATTGATAGAAGTAAATCAGTGAGAGAGTCGGTGAATGGATTTTACTTATTGCATGCCTCACACATGATCTCTTCTTGACAAGCAATTTCTTTTCAAATGCAGTGAATACTATTAACAACCCCAAATGTCTTTCCCAATTTAAAATGAAGATTTCTACTTCCTTAAAATTAAAAAAGGAGGGGGGAGTTCTCAATTTAGAATCTTTTCTCAAGTGCAATATTTAATCTTCACCCTACAAGGAGAAATTGTCCTGAAGTTGTACCTGTCATTGGCTTGCCCTTTCCTAAAAATGGAACCCTGCAAACCAACAAACTGAGGAATGAGAAATTAATGACAAGGTATAATGACAAGCCTAGAGTAAGACAAATATGATTCAAATCTGTCCTTGCACACTTGCTAGGTTTATGAGTATAAGTACGACCCTGGGCTAATCACTTAACCTCTATTTATCTGTTTCCTCATTTATAAAATGGGGTTAATAATAGCGCCTACTTCTGAGAGGTGTGGTGAGGATCAAATGAGCTATTGACTGTAAAGCCCTTTGCACAGTTCCTGGCACATAGTAGGGCTACACAAAATTAGCCATTTTTATTTATTATTTTAATCATTTTCACTCTGAAGTATTAATTTAGTGGACCAATATTATACTATTTTGCATCGATACTTATTAATAGTAATGGTGTACACACATAAGTGTATATGTATAATACACAATACATAGATATACATATATACATATATAAAATTTTCTGATTTTCTCCACCATGTTTGGGGCTATGTTTATTAATCATTACATTTAACACAGTGCCTGGCACATAGTAGGCACTTAATAAATGTTAACTGATTTGAATTGAGTCCGGGACACAAGTTCAAGACCAGGGTCAGACACTTAGTAGCTGTGACCCTGGTTAGTCAACTTCATTCAGCCTATTTCTTCCTCTGTTAAGTGAGGATAATAGCACCTGCTTTCCAGGAGTATTGTGATGATTGAATGATAAAATATTTGTAAAGCACTTGGTAAACCTTAAAGTACTATGTACCTGATTGTTTTATTAGATATAGGGTGACAGTACACAACAAAGGTTAATACTGGATTTCAAGCACAAGTGACTTGGAGAATGATAGTGAAATGATGAAGATTTAGAGGAATTTTTAGGGAAAGTCTATTTATGAAGTATGTAAGAGAACCATTTAGTTATGTCTCAGAGAGATTGCTTTGTGAACCTCCGTTCCAATTTGAAGGAAACCTTGTTAACTTGGAGAACTCAGGTAATGACGAACCCTATACTTGATAACTCCCATGCCTTCTGTTCTCCAGTCGCACATCCCCAGTTCCCCAGTTCCTTTAATTAATATTGTCATGGCATATTATCTAGTTCTCTCATCATGCAGATCACTTTCCTCTGAACACGTTTCAGCAAAGATTAATTCTTCCAAAGGGTGGAGAAGAACATAGACAACTTTTGTGCAGTGTTCAGATGAAAGGGCAAAACGGTAATTATTTCTCAGTCCTATCCCCCCCAATAAAAAAAAATCTTCCTTTATATTTAACTCGACCCCCTTGCTTACTTTCTCCTTCACTTGGAGGTTCCCTCTGATCTGACCATCCATGTTGACTTGGATTCCTCTACATTTTGCTACTTCTAATCAATCTTACCCTCCAGAAATAAAACTAGCTTTGCAGTTTCCAGGTTGAAGGTAGAGGCGAAGATGCCTCAACCTATAATGCAGTCCTGAAAGGATCTAGAATGGGATGGAGCTGGGATAGGGAACCAGTTTGGTCTATAGAATATGGATAATAAATGCTTTGGCCTACAGCTCACTGGTGTCTCCTATGATGTATTGGTATCTCAGCTCAAAGACCAATCATGTCTCTTTCCTCTTCCCTCCTCAGACACAGAATCAACACTCCAAATATACTTGAGACAAGCTTCTCTCTATCTCCCTCCTTGCTCCCTTTCCAGTTGTTCTTCCTTCTTCCTTGCAGAGTACCAGTGAGGTTGAGGGTGAGTGGGAGGTATGTCTTCACTTACAAGTGAATTGGATGTAAGTGAGGCAGAGCTGTGCAGTCTTGTTTGGGAGAGGGGTGGTAGTGGAGGTATCACCTGCTCCCTTCAAAGCTCAACTCAAGCACCACTTCCTAAATGAGGCCTTTCTTGATGTCCTTCTTTGCTAGGCTCTCTCTTCAAATTACTTTGTTTTTTCATATATGTATAGATTAATTCCCTCTGATCGGAAATCAACTCCTTGAGCGTAGTCACTCACTGTTTCTTTCTCTTTTTCTTTCTTTCTTTTTTTTTTTTATACCCAATGCCTATCTATTACCCTACTTGGAACATCATAATTACTTAACAAATACTTGCGGATTGATTGATTCGTACAAAATGTTACTCATTTCCTTAACAAATCCTCTTGCGAAATTATTTCAAAATCCATTCACCATCCAGGTAGCCATCTCTTGGTTGCAATCCAATGGTTTTTCCCAAAATGTAGCATCTAGAACTAAATATTATTCCAAACATGTTCTGGCCAAGGCACAATACAGAGGGACATAACAGGACCTCTCTTTTTCTAGAACACTATACTTCTATGAATGCACAATTTTCAAAAATAGTCAAGGAATCTATTTTGTTTACTATACTTTTCTTGTTACATGAAACACATTCTGACTGGTGGGAGTGGAAGGAGTTAGTGTAGTGACAGACACACATAAAAAGAAAAGAACTTCATTAAAATATTTTTAAACAAGCAGAAGGAACAAAAATTGGAAAACTATACAGAAAAAAATTTATTTTTTTTCTAAATTAATGTACACTTTGATAAAAAACAAATTACAAGTAAGAGTTTGCCATTTCATATACAATCATCTTTTTGTTCTTTGTATATAGAACTTTTTATTGATGACTAAGTTCATAATATCTTTTTAAAATTCAATTATAAAAAATGCTTCTATGAATGCCTTGCAATAACATTAATTTTTTATGACTCCCATGTCATACAAGCTGATTCCTCTTGAACCTGCAGTCCACTAAAACCCTCAGATCATTTTCATGAGTGACTCTGTCAGGTATCTGTGCAGTTGATTCGTTGGTCCCAAATGCAATACCCGGCAATTATTCTTCTGAGATTTTATCCTTATTAGAATTTGTCCTATTCTTTCAGCTTGTTAAGATCCTTTCAGTTCTTTTTTCTGTCGTTCTGAACATTAGTGCTCCCTCCCAGCACTTAAGATAAATGCCTGGAACATTTAAAAACCACACAGATTCCTAATTCCTTTCTTACAACTTTCTTATTACAAATGATTCATACATAAATAGGTGGTGGGTGCAAAGAAGTTACTATGTTAACGTACTTGTGAACTTGATAAATGTACCTTTATCTACAAAATTACACCCAAATCATTTGCCTGCTGTCACCTAAAATGTGTTTTCATTGTTGGTCATGTGAAATACCATAGAAGGTGGGTAGATATCTATCACTTTGAGTTCTGACACCATGATTAAGTTGTTATTCCATCATGATAGCTGTCGAAATTTAGGGTGTAAAACTCATTCTTTATCACATAGAGAAGTACATTAAGTGCCTTAAAACAGGTGACAGTGATTGCAACTCAAAAATTTTGAGTTTATATGAGGAATTTCAAGCACTATTCCAAAAAGAATGTTAATCATTTTTTTCTTCATTAACCATTATGCTAAGAATGCTAATTCTTTCAGCAATAAATTCCTTTTTTTCTGAAATAGATTTGTGGGGTCATTCAGTAGGTGAGTAAAAATGGTCTGAGTTAATACTACTGCATGCAGCATATTATGTTAGATGGGTCAGGAGATTTAACGATGAATAAAACACTGTTCATGATTTTTTTAAGCTTAATACACAGAATAACACATAGAATAACAGAGACACAGTTTCATGAAAGAAGGAAGAGAACACTGAAAAATGAGATTTCACAGATAGAGGGAGGTTCAGAGAGTGCTGAAGTGGTATTTAAATTAGGACTTTAAGGCTGAGAGTATTTCAATGGGTGGAGTTGGGGTGAGATTCATCCTTGGCATTTAAAAACAAGGTATGAGCAAAGGCAAGCAGGAGGAAAATCTCAAGGTGGCTTTGTGAAACACACAACAGTCTTGTTGTGTTGTTAGAGTGTAGAGTATATACATGGGGAAGTAACAGGAAATCAGCCTGGAAAAGTAAATTTGTCCTGGAGCATAAAGAGCTATGAATATGAAGCTTAAGTAGTTTGGACTTTATTTCACAGTCAATATGGAGTCATTAAAAGCTTTCTAGTCAAGGAGTGTAATGAACAGAGCTGGGCATTAGGATGATTCATCTGGAAAGTGTAAGAGACTGAGGACTACAAAGGACCACAGAAGTCATCTTATCCAATATCCTCATTTTAACAATGTGGAATCTGAGTCTCAAAAAAAAGGTGATTTCTCAAGATTATATGGGTAGTAATGGATCCTTGGGGTTGGGGAGGGAGTAACAAGAGGGAAGGAAGTAGGACCATTTTGTAGGCGATTACAGTAGTCTACGGAGTGGTAATGAAAGACTAAACCTGAGTAGTGATAGTGAAAATGGAAAAGTAAAGGAATGATTTCAGACATTGTAGAATGAAAGGACTTGCCAACTGATTAGAGATTAAAAAATGAGGGGAAAGTAGGCGTTAAAAATAATTCCTAGGTTTGAGATAGTAACAATATTTCATCATTATAATAGTTAGAATTTCTGTGGCACTTTAACATTTGCAAAGTACTTTACGTTTTATCTCATTTATTCTCACAACAGCCCTGTGAGGTGGAAGGAGCAACAGCATCACCTGACTCATCCTCACCATCACTGTCATCATCTTCATCATCATCATCACTATTTTATTAAATGAGGAAACCGAGTCTAAGAGAGGTTAAGTGATTTGCCCCAGGACCACACAACTCTGATGTGTGAGACAGGGTTGGAACTCAGATCTCCTCTGACTTGTTGCCTAGTATGCCGTCTATTATATCAGCTAGCTACCACTTTTTACTCAGCTGAATATCTTTTCTGTTACAAGGTTTGATCTTTCTCCTACAAGGAGAAATTGTCCTTAATTTTTACCTTCCTCAGTCTTTTGTTTTCCATTCAGTAAATGACCACTTGTCCTGAGCAGAGTTTTAAGTAAGATTTTTGAAATTGGGCCCACAACCTGAGTGAGTGAGTGAGTCACTTAGTTAAGCATCAAGCATTTATAAAGCACTAAATTACAGGCGAGGCACTGTGCTAAGTGCCAAGAATACAAAACCAAGTAAAAGGAATGATTACTCTCTACCCTCAAGAAGCTGCCATTCTAAGAGCACAAGAGAACAATAAAAGGACTCAAAAAATAGGAGTGAGAGTAGGGAGGAGGCTATGATGCATATGGTAGAGAAGTCCTGAGCACAGCCTGATGTGAAATGAAGAGATGCTTAGCCTAAGCCCCCCTCTTAAATAGAAGCAAGAAGTCCAAAAGACCCCCTGTAAGGTCTGGAATTCTCCCACCTAGGGAATCCTCTACCTCCCCCATAACAATGGGAAAAGGGCAAAGAGCTCCGGATTGATTATAGTTAGTCGTTTAATCAACTTGCGTTGCTTACATTTGGGGCAATATGATGGATCCCTGCCAAGACATTAATCATCCTCTGTCTGGGTCATTGTAAGAACCCCAAAAATCTCTGCGGTAATTATTGAAAAGGGACAAAGGGAGGAAGAGTTTCTAAGTGCATCACTACTGATTGATGGATATTTTGGATTTTCTGCTTAGTAATGAGCTTTGGAATTAAGACAATGTTATATCCAAACATAAATTTATGTATTGATCACATCCTGGTCACATTTAGGTCACAATATTCTTGTTTTGTCTTTCATAAGTCATAAGTTTTGATTCAGTGACTAAAATATGATTCAATATCTAAGTTATGATACTTAATAGTTCACTATGTTTGGGCTTCCACCTTAAGTTTTTATGACTTTTCACTTATTGGTATATTTTATAGCATTTTCCTTAATCAGAAACCTATAACCCTTCATTTTAGAGGAGTGTCTGTAGGAGGAGACAGATGTCACCCATATTGGTAAGGTTACCCATTTTTTCACTCCCTTCCCCCAGATGAACCCCCAGTTTACCACCCAACCTAATTTTGTTTGAAAACTAGGTACCAAAGTCAATTTTTTTTATATTTGCATTCAGGAAACCTAATTGTGCTGATAGCTATCAGTGGAATTGTAACATGATTTGAGGGAGAGAGCTTGAAGCCAGCAGTCAAGCAAAAATTATCATGGTATAGATGGAAAGGATGCTAGGGTTCATCCATTACAAAACTTTGATATTTATAGAGGAAATTGAGAAGCCAGAGAGGATGAGACTTTCCCAGAGGAATACTAAATTCAGCTCTTATGAAACTGAGGTGAAATTCAGATGAGCCCAAATCTATCAGACAGGCAGGTTTTTAGAGCTATAAGGCAATGGTGCGAAATAGAAAGGATCCCTGCCAACTACATATTGTATTAGAAAGCCGCAATTTAGCATCATCTGTGTTGTATTGTATTTTTATTTGTTTTGTTAAGCATTTCTCAGTTACATGCTTAATTTCTTTCGGTCTACATGTGAATTTCTGTAGACCACAAGCTCCCTAGAAATTTGACATCTCTATCGTAAGGGACATTATAATAGGTACCTTTAAAGGTACATTTATCAAGTTCACGAGTACGTTAACATGCTTAAGGCCCCTTAAGGGACCTCTTGACCAATCTTTTTATGAGACTCAGAGTTAGTTAAAACAGGGACTAAAATTTAAGTTTTTTTCACTCTCAGTCCACCATTTTTTCTGCCAGATTGCTGAAATGTATTCCTTTGAGAGTATACCAGTTTTCTCACTGCAATCAGTACTCTTCATTCAGTGCAAGCAGATAAGCAAGGGATGGCAACTTTTGTCCTTCCAGGTACAACTTATCTTCTAAGTTCAATCCCCACCTTCAAGTGATCATGAAAGTTAAAAATGCTTGGGAGGGTGAATCTTTGAGGAAAAGAAAAAGTTGGGAATGAAGATGTCTCAGAAATTCCCAGGAAGTCATTTCCCTCCAACAGGGGCTTAAAGGTTGGCTTCCTCTCCTGCTTTTGAATTTCAATCAATCCCACTGTGTTTTTTTTTCTATAGATAGGGACAGAGGCAGTGGAAAATTCCTAGGTCTATGGAAGCATTGCCCCTTCCCATCTTATGCCTCAGGATACTTTGAGAAACTGTGGAGAGTAAAATTTCATGACAAAAACAAAGTTGCCTCAATCATGACATAAACATCCCTAGGAAGATAAGACCCTTTAGGAGATATTGTGTCCTCTGCTTTGCAATACACCTGAAAGTCACCTTCTTTGTAAACCATGAATGTGGGAATGAAGACTTTATCCAGTCCTCTGCTTCCCCTGGATTCATCTTTCTCTCCAAGTAAAAAGTGCCACTCCCTAAGGCTGCCTCTGAGCTACTTCTGTGCTACACAGGGGAAAGATTTATTGAGCCAGAGGACTATCTTTCTGGACCAGAAAAGGTCTTCTTTCTCCAAGTCTAGGATAGGTCAGAACTTAGATCCTACTAGCCCTAGCCTCCATACATCTTTCTACTTTCACCATCCTGTCAGTGGTTCCACAAAGTCATAATTTCAACCCTTGCCCCAAACACAAGGCTGTTTCACCTTTGACCCCTTACTTCTAAAAAGAATATTATCACTTGTGCGTGTAACCCAAAGTCCATTGGCATGGAATTCTCTTGTTGTTGGGAAAGAATGGCTGGAGCCTGCATGGGGAGCAAGGCAGGATTGGTGAGAGTGGGAGAGAGGAAAGTACCAGACTCATCCAGTCTTCTCTGTCTTCTTTCATATCTGCAGTGCTTCTGGTTTCCACCTTTGAGAGAAAACATAAATGATGCTGAATTCCATTCAGGTCACTGAAGCAAAAGACTCTGGGAAAAAGCCAGTATGAGTGGAGCTGGCAGCCTCCATTATGTCCCTATCACCAAATTGTTACAGTAAAGAAGTCAAGGAATTTCTTGGGTGAGACCTAGGACTCTCTTTTTTGGTTGAGTTGAGTTATCTCACTCCCAACACAAGCTTCTTAACTATTGCCTGTTCTCCTATGCTTACTTTTTCTGATGTCTATTTTGTTATCAACTTGGATAAAAGGGTTTCTTTGTTAAGTTCTATTTGTGTTCAAGGTGTAACTCGTGCTTAGTGTAAGGGAGTCAAACCTTGGATATAAAGTTTGGGTCTCTTTTGCCTTATTATAGAAATAGACATCGGTTGTTTACTTCCACCCTGAAAAATCATGTTCCCTAAAGTGATAATATTTATGGGAGCAGATATGTCTAATTTTAGCCTGATAATTGCTCTTTCTGAGAAGAACAAAGTGGCCAAGTTCTTATCCTCAACCTATTGCTGCTCCTGGAGGGAGATTTAGTCTCTTTTGGAGAAGAGTAGGAGAAGAAGAGGCTAGAGATGTCTATTCTACCTCCCTTTGAGCTACACAATGACACCTCTTTGCCACCCATGGGGGACAGTCCTTGCTACAATGTATGACTTTTTACATCTCCTACTCTGCAGCAAATATTTTGCTCTTGGGAAATTGCCCATAAACTGAAAGCCCTGGTCGTCTCATGCTCCAGTCCTAAGTCCTAAAAATTTTCAAAATC
>CM053772.1:146582096-146635839 GCA_028658325.1 Potorous gilbertii
GGGTCCTGAGTTATGGGGACACCCCCGCACCCCTCTTGGCCAGCCCAAAAGACTCTCTCACTAACCTTTGATGTCTTTGGGTGGAGGGACCTGCCTGCCCATTGGAGACCCTGTCCCTGAAGCCCACTCAGATCTGCTCTTCTCAGTGTCATGGCCAAGGCAGGGCTGAGCTCTGTTCTGGGTCTGGTGAATGATGTAACTTTGGTGTCAGTTTCTCAGGGCTCTCTGGAACAGAAATTCTCCTCCACTCAGTTGTTGTGTGGCTTCCACTACTCCAGAATTTGTTGGAGTTCTTCTTTACAGGTATTTTATGGGCTGTGAGTTATGAGGTACCATATGTGAATCTTTCTACTCCACCATCTTGGCTTCTCCCTCATAGTAACTCTTTTTGTTACAGTTAAGAACTGATAACAAAATAGATAGAAGCCCACGAATACAGCCTGAATAAACTGTGGCAAATGTATGCAATGAGATTTCAAAATTCTATAAGAATAATAAATATGATGAATAGAGAAGCACAGGAAGACTTACAAGAAGTGATATGGAGTGAAGTAAGCAGATCCAAGAAAATAATAAACATTATGACTATAACAGTGTAAAAGGAATGATTTGTTTCCTCTCTCTTCATCCTTTTTTTTTTCTTCAGAAGGATTATTTGAATACCTCTCTGAGTGTGGGGAAGGAATGCTGGGAGAAATTTAAGAGACAAACAAACAAAAGCCATCAACTTATAAAAAAAATGAAAATGCAAAGAATGCAGAAAACATAGGAAAATTGGTAGGATGTGATACAGTCAATGAAAAGAAAAACCAAAAAAGTGTGATTTATATATATATATGTATATATATAGTGTGTGTGTGTTTGTATGTCTATACATATGTATGCAAACATACACACATACATACAATAAATTTAATATGCGCATTTGAAAAACGCTAAATGGATATAAAATGACCCAAAGAAATGAAAGAAACAATAACGATTTATAAAAGCAGATGATGTTACATACTCTCCTCTTGATGGGGCACGGGAAGGGGAGCAGAAGGGCCTGGTGTTGCACACCTCATTAGATACGGTGCCTCACTGGTTGCTTTGTCTAAATTGTTTACCTTCTTACAAGGAAGTATTCAATTCTAAGGTAAGGAGCTCTGGCTAGAAATGATGTTTATAAAAATGGAAAGATTGGGCTAAAGTCCCAAATTTGCCAGTGCATTCAGGAAACTAGGTGTCCTGATTCCTAGTTCAGTATGTTTTTCCCCCAGTAGGACATTTCCCATCATTACATCCAGTTTCTGACTCTTACTGGTGCCAGTTAGGAAGACTCATTCTCTCCAGGCCATTTGCCATATAAAGAAATGTGCATAAAGATAGAATGGAAAACCAGACTGGCCAACTTCTCCTGCAGTTTGGTTTAGGTGCTAATTAAAATTAGGCAGCTGGAAACCTTTCCTTCCCTTCAGCAGAACAAACTGACTCAAAGCCAATTTTTTCTTGAAATAGTTCATGAGGCCCATTTAGTTTCCCAATTAACAAACTGCCACCCACATTCATATCATTAGGTCTTTTCCAAAACATTTTTTAATTTGCTTTTTGTATTAAGCAAATTCTATGTGAAGGCAGAGATCCTTTTCTTTTCTGAGTATAATTCATACCTTTCAAATATTCTGCAGAGATAGCAAGTGGCCAGAAAAGAAAATGAATGAGTTGGCCATGGATTAGTGCAAGAAGCACTGTGTCTGCAGAGGCCAATAGCTATAAAAGCCTTCCTGGCAGAAGGTGTAAGAATTTGGCATCATCTCTAAGGAAAAGCAAAGACCCAGATAAAGTCATTCTAGCAAATGGCCTTAGAAAGTCATGGTTCTTTGATGTCTCTAATACATCAGGGCAATAGACACCAATTAGGACCTCAGCATTGGGTAGAAGGATGGATAAAAATCTAGTAGGCTCTGAACACCTGTCTAAATGGCATATTTACCTTGCAGCCTCTACAGACCGAGAGGATCCTGGGTAATATTATATGTATATATATATATATATATATGTATATATATATATATATATATCTGGTTTAATAGGATCCCAGTTTTAGCTCTGCAAGGGACCATGGAAGTCACTTAATTCATCCCCCTCATTTTACCTTATGAGAAAATTGAGATCTAGAAAGATGGCATTGATAGTTTTAGGGACATGACTTGGACCCAAGTTCTAATTCTCCTTCAACTATACCATTGCAATTCCCCTGTAGGTATGAATACCCATAGATATTGGATCCTATAAACCCTTATCTTCGTTTTGTCATATTCCCTCTGTGAAAAAGTCAATGGTGATTTTCACTTCAGGGTATGCAGGGAACCCCAGGTCCACGATTTATATACGCATATGCTTGAAGGATAAAGCGTTATTGTAAATAAAAGTTTTGTGAGAAAGGTTATATTATAACTACCAGGGTCTAAAAATCAATATATTCAATACTGCATTCATCTTCCATCCCAATTTGCCCCTCCTCCCAACTTCTACTCTTCTTATGTTGGTACTGTCATCTTCCCAAACACTTAGGTTAGGAACCTCCAATTCTTTATGCTTTCCTTCCCCTCATGCCCTACACTGGATTAGTTGTTAAGTCCTATTATTTCAAAATATTTCTTGCATAAGTTTCTTCCTTTTCACTTATTAACATTAACTTAGTGGCCTTGATCATCTCACCTAGACTATCATGAAAGTGTCCTAACTGATCTCTCTGCTTACAGTACATAGAACTGATCATATCACTCTTCTGATGAAAAACTTTCACTGATTCCCCAATGCTTATTAGTTCAGGATTTAAGAGGCTGAGAGAGCCAGTTAGCTCTGGTTCTGCCCTTAATAGGCTGTGTATATAAAATACAAGAAAGGGGTCAGCAGTTTACCAAATGTTTAAACCAGCACCAGATGTTTAAACTCAAATGCCAAAAGTTTAGGCACTGTTCAAAAGAAACAAAGAGGTACATTTGATGTCATGAGTATCACTAAGATTTGGAAGGATTAAATTCATTACTGGAATGTAGCTCTGGATGGATATAATTTTTTTTTAAAAAATAGGAAATGGAAATAAAGGTACATGAGTAAGTGTGGTGTGGAGGGAGGTGAGAGTAGGACAGTATTGTGTAATGTGGAATTTTATTCATGTTAAGAAATACAGAAGCTAGAGGAGAGTTACATGGTAGAAGTTATTTAAGTGAAGTTCAATGGAGGGAAAAACAAAAGATTTTGTCATCAGAGTTTACAACCAACCAATCGGAGAGAAAAAAAAATGAATGATCGAGCAGTTTGGGAAGCAGATCAAAATCTGACTCAGAGACATGATTTAATAGGATGGAAGATTTCAATTATCTAGACATCTGTTGTAGCTCCATGTCTGCTAAAAATCATAGCAGCTAATACCTTATTAACTTACCTTGATGATCATTTCATCCTTCAAAAGGTGGAGGAGCCAATGAGGGAGAATTTTCTATTTGATTTTCATTAACAAGAAGGAATTGGTTGCTGGGTTGGAAATAATGGAAACCTAGAGGCTAAGTGACCACTCCCTCCTGGGGTTTATGAGAGAAACAATGAACATAAATTTGACATGATTTTGGGAAAGCAGATATCAAAGAATTCATTTAGGATCTTGTGGAATAAAATTCTGCAAGGAAAATCAAACAGGGAGGGATCAGAAACTGTCAAGAATGAAATTCTATGGACACAAAAAGAAACAATTCCATTGAAGAAGAATAAGGAATTGAATGAAGAGCTCAATATGGTAGCAAAGGGAACTTATCAAACATTTAGGCTATGAGAAGATATTTCCAGAATATGAAATCAAAGACAATTAATAAAAGATGGATCCTACAAAAATATAATCAGGAGTGATAAAGTTCAGAATGAAACAACAGTATTGCAGAGAGCTAAAGGGAGCAAAAATGGATTTTTAGCTGCATTTGAGAAAAAGGATGATCAAAGAATTTATAAAGATATTGCACAGAAAGGATGTAATGATGATAACTAACAACAAGTAGAAGATACCTTCTCAATTCTTATTTTGATTCTTTCTTTTCTTTTGTGCCAAGGAGAATGACTTTTGTACAGGAGAAGACAATTAAAATTACTAAAAGGGAATTGATACTCCTTCTATCAGAAATTGATAGTAAGAAAGTACCAAGATGTTTTTGCTGAATTCAAGTCATTTGTTCCAGAATGGCTGCTTTCAGGTACTGAAAGTGAATATTAAGTAATATTTGAAACATCACAGGAAACAAACCACATGCCATATGACCAGAGATGACAAATGTTTTGATTTTTTTTTAAAGTAAAATAAAAGAGTTTGCCAACTATAAGTCATTGAGCTTGTTTTCAATTCTTAGGAAAATTCCAGACTGGATCATTAAAGACATAGCTAGTGAACACATAGCAAAGGAAGTGATACTTCCAAAAAGTGAGCATCAAGAATATATCTTGCTAGACTAATTGGATTTCTTTTTTATTCTTTGATACAGTTATAAAGTGACAGATCAAGGGATTTCTATAAAATATAGTTTACCTATATTTTAGCAAAGGTTTTAATAAAATATTTATCGCCATTCTTGTGGAAAAGATAAAAAGATAGGGACTAGATGATATCAAAATTAGTGGCATTCAGAAATGGTTGAATGGTTACACTCAAAGAGTAGTCATTATTCAACGATTCGATATCAACGTGGTATGAGATCTCCAGTGGAGTGGCCCATTTATTTGTGTTTAGACAGGAGCTATGCAATAATTTTCCCCACAACTAGATAACAGACTTGGAATTCAAAAAGATCTTAACAGACTACAGGATTCACTAAAACATTCAATAAGATAAAATCAGTAGAGGTGTATGTAAAGTATATTAGAGTTCAATAATAGAACTTCACAAGTTAGGGTGGCTAGATTTTTTAAATATAGACCTGGGTGTTACGGTGTTGTGACAGCCAAAAAACCAATACAAGTTTGGACTGCATCAAGAGATTCACGGCTTCCGGGAATAAAGAGGTGATGGCCCATCCATACTCAGCTGTGGTCAGATCACATGTGAAATACATTCATTTCTAGGTGTTACAGAAGGAGAATAATAAGTTGGAGAATATATAGAGGGGGACACAGTCAGAACGATGAATGGTCTTAAGCCATATCATATAAGGATCATTTACTGGGACTATTTAGCCTGGAAGAGAGAAGACTCAGGGGGGAACACGATGTCTGTCTTCTAATATTTGAAGGGTTGTCAAGTGTAGGAGTAATTAGTCTTGCTCTGTTTGGCCTCAGAAGGCAGAATCGAGCATAATGATGGAAGTTGCAAAGATGCAAATTTACACTTGATGTAAGGAAAAACTTCTTAACAATTAGAGCTGTCCAAGAGTAGAATGGGTTACCTCCAAAGGTTGCCCTTCATTGAAGGTTTTCAAGCAAAGCATGGATGGTTATTTCTACATGCTTTAATATGGTTACATTCAGGTATGGGTTACATTAGAGGCCTGCTGAGGTCCCTTTCAATCTGAAAATTCAGTACCTATGTGACTTTGGGCAAATGGTTTTTTTTTTTTAAGTGGAATTTAACTGGATAATCAGTTAAGTCCCTTTTTTACCTATTAGGAGTGTGATTTCTTAAGACTGCAAAAATTCCTAGAATAAGTGATAATGGTATCCTCCTTGGCCTGACATTCAACATTGCATTATGTAACTCCCAGGTTACTACTCTAGCCTTTATAATTTCACAGAGGCAGAATTTAGTGGTTAATTAGTCCAGTCCTTTAATTTTACAGATGGAGAAACTGAGGCTTAGAAAAACTAAGTGACTTGTCCAAAGTTATACTGGATCTTCTGACTCTGAAGGTAATCCTAGAAATTTATTTAATGTTCTCTGTACTTCAGTCAATCTGGTTTCTTAATCTTGTCTTATTTTGCCAACCTTCCAACACTTCCCAATAAATTTCTCCTGCCATCTCTTGTCTCTTGAAATTCTTCTCTTTTTTCAATGTCTGGCTCTGGTGTCACTTCCTCTATTAAAATCTTCTATTAAATTCAGCAAGTATTTATTAAATGACTGTTCAATTTAAACCACTGTGTTAAGCACTGGATCCAAAGGCAAAAATTAGAAACAGTTCCATACTCAAGGGGCTTGAGTTCTATTCTGCAACATAATATTTAAAGAGCTAGGTTAAGACTAGTTGCTTTGAGGAAGGACAAGTGCTGACTTCTAAGGGACACCGGCAAGACTTCCTTGAAAGACTGGACTTGACTTGGTTATTGGAAGCTAAGATTCTAAGGGGCAGAGGGAAGGAAAGAAATGCAGTATAAGCATAGAGTGCAAAGTTATGAGTGAGAGATAGAATGCTGAGTACCCCAAGTAGGCTAGTTTGGCAGGATAACAGAACTATAGAACTGAGGGTAATGTGGAATAGGTTTTAAAGGGGAGTCTTGAGCTAGGTCTTTAGAAGGGTTGAAATATCAAGCTGGGAAATTTGTACTTTATCCTAAAGCATTAAAAAGTCGCTGCAAGATCCTTGAGTAAGGAAATGACTGTAAAGAGCTGTGCTTTAAGAAAATTATCTTAGCAGCTGTGCAGAAACTGGACTGGAGAGAGGATAGATGGGAAGCAAGAAGATCTTTTGAAAGATATTCTTCTGCCATTATCACTACTAAAGTGCATCCTCTCATCCCCTCATGGCTTGGAATGCTGCAGTACCTATGTAATCCTCTTCTCACTCCATTCCATCCACCATTCAGTCACCAAATTGCCTTTTTATTTTTCTGAAGTACAAGTCTGACCATATCAACCTCCCCACCCTCTTTACCCTCTGCTCAATAAATTCCACTACCTTCAGGATCAAATACAAAATCCTCTGTCATTCAAAGACCTTCTTGGCCTTCCCCCTGCCACATGCACACCTTTCTCATCTTCTTATAGCTTATTCCTCAACACATACTCTTTGATCCAATAACATCTGGCTGTTCCATGATTAAGGCACTGTATCTCTCAGCTCCAGACATTTTTTCTGACTGTCTCTCAATGCCTGGAAATCTCTTCTTCCTCATCTCTGACTTTGTGACTTCCTTCAAGTCCAACCTAAAATCCTGTCTCCTTCAGGAAGCCAGAACCTCTAAATTCTAGTATCTTCCCTCTTTTAACCAGTGCTATTTAGTCTTTATATAGCTTGTTTATGCATATTTGTTTGCTTCTTGTCTCCCCCATTAGATTGTGAGTTCATTCAAGGCTGGCACAGTCTTTTTCTCTTTTTGTATCCTCAATGCTTAGCACAGTTCCTGGAACATAGTAAGTGCTTACTAAATATTTATTGACTGACTGATTGATCAATGCAGTAGTCTAGGTGATGAGGTTCAAAAGTGGAATATTGGTTTTGTGAGTAGAGAGAAGGGAACCTTCATTTTTTCTTCCAAAGCTAGAAGTCACCTGTAATCCTGACCTTGGCCTCTGGGGCAAGTGCAAGTATCAAGAAAACATGGGCCTTGAACTCAAGGAATTTACCATCTAAGCTCATTATTAGGTTGGGCTCCTATAGACTCAGTTCTCCTGTGGGCAAAGCATGCTATTTTTAACCCAGTTCCAAGCCTCCCAGTTTTGGAGGAATTAAGAGTAAGAAGGATGCTAATCCTTAAAATAAACTGACTTTAAATTACATTTTAATGCCCAATGCTGAACCCAAGTCCATCTGAAAACTGTATATGAAGAAAAAAATTCATAAAGTATAACAATGAAGGACTGTCAAAATAAAACTTAGATTGATGCTTTCTTTTTGTTTTCGTGAAACATTTTGCAAAGGTAAATTTGCCTAGGTTGGTCTAGAATCAAAAAACTAGAAGATCTGAGGGATTTCAATTTTCCAAGGCAGAAGATTACATTCTCAATCTATAGGACATTTAGAATGAACACAGAAGCAAAAACAAATCAAGCCAACACCTGGGCTCATAGCAAGTGATTCACAGTGTCGCCAGTATATGTTGTATTTGTGGGGTAGATGGAGATGGTTGTATAAGAGGTGTTAATAATAGATTATTTTTCTCATTTTTTTTGCCTCCTTGCCTTACATATTACTGAGGTTTGGTATGTTGAGTCAGACTTACTTATATGCATGGAGAGGGAAAAACAGAGTATCTAGTTTCAAAGAACTTTTGAGGCCATTTAGTCCAACCATACCTGGAAAAAAACCACCTTACTGTGATGTTTACTGGATGTCCAGGCTCTATTTGAAGACCTTCAGTAAGGGGAAAACTATTATCCATCCTGAGACAATCCTTTCCACTCTTAGCTCTAATTGTTCAGAAGTTTTTCCTAAGAGTCTAAATTTTCCTCTTTGCCATTCTACATTATACCTACTTCTTCCCTCTGGACCCAAGTGAAACCCTCTTCCACATGACAACCCTTCAGATACTTAAAGACAGCTATTGTGTTCCCCCAATTCCCCTTCATGTCTTCTCTTCTGCAGGCTGAACATTTCTCCCCTTCTAATAATCCTTGTACGGCATGGTCTCTAACTAGTAAATGAGGATAATATACATTACCTTGGCATAGTATTTCCAGATTTCAACAAAGCAGTGACCTTCTCTTGTCCTGAAAAAAAAGGGTCAGAAAATAACTGATCAATAGGTTAAGTTAGGGAAATGATTAACTGATAGAAAGAATGGTTGAGCCAAAATAATTAATGGCTTAATGAGTTAATGTCACATTGGACAGATCTCTGGAAGAATATTTCAGGATTGATTCTCTCCTTATCTCTGTCTTGCTGAATGTTTTGGGGGAAGATTTAGATAAAGGCAGAGGTTCATGTTTATTAAATTTGCAAATGTCATGGAACTAGAAGGGAAAGGGGTAACATATTCAATGAGAGTCAAAATCCAGAAAAGTCTTCATGAGCTAAAGGGATGGAAGTGAATCAAATAAGCCCACAATTCCTAGGCAGACGTGTAAATTTCTACATTTAGTTTAAAATAACAGCAACACAAAGATAGATATAAGGTGGCATGGCTAACTGTCATTGTATGCAAAAGACATCTGGGGGTCATATTGGATTGTAGGATCAAACTGAGTGAACAGTGTAATATGAAAGCCAGAAAAGATTTGCAGATGTTTAAAAAAAGGAAAAATAGTCATAGATTTAGGGCTGTAAGGGTTCTCCAAGTTTACCTAGTCCCACCTCATTTTACAGATGAGAAAACTGAGACTTAAAGAGGTTAAATAATTTGACCACACAGGTATTGTGTCAGAGATAGGACTCCAAAGAAAGTCTTCTTACTCTAAATCCAAGGATCTTTTAAAACATTGTACCTTGAGTTATCTTAGCTGGAAGATGAGAATAAAATCTACCTTAATCTCTCTCCTGGGGTTGTTTTAAGGGTATAATGATATTTTTACTTTGAAAGGTTTTAGTAGGGGGAGGGGAAGCTGTGCAGATCAGTCGCATTATGCGGTCTCATTTCTCTTTATTGATCCACTTCCAGGAGGCCTAACATTAACTTCTGGGGATTCACATTTTTCAGTGTTTGCATTTCATGAGGCAGAAGGGTGTAACAGATAAGTAACTGGCCTTGGATTCAAGAACACCTGAGTTGAAACCCTCCCTCGCAAACCCAGAAGCTGTGTAGCCATAAGGAATTTTTGGGCCTCAGTTTCCTCATCAACAACATGAGGGATTTGAATTTGATGGACTCTAAGTTCCTGTCCATCTTGAAAACTATGATCCTAGGATGTGAGTTAAAATCCTGACTATACTTTACTACCTACTTGGCCTCCTACCTTCATCTGTAAAATGACAATATTGAACTCAATGACATATACAGTTCCTTCTAGCCATAAATACCAGCAACTATGACCATTTTTATTTTTTGCAGCTGTTATTTAACCCCCACAATGTGATCTTTGACTAATCCCTTGAATAAACCTTTGGTAGAAAAGCATACTCTCCTCTAAGTCATTATAGAGACAGCTGGCCTCCTATACTATCAGAGATTAATGAACTCTTCAGCCTGGAGAGGACTGCTCTGTTGAAGTAACAGCCACAGTGCATCTCTAAATTTTCCTTCAGAGAGCAACAAGAAGAAAGGCAATCTTTCTTATTCATCCTTCAAAAGCAATATAAGCATTCTCTGTCCCTGAACTACAGAAGCATGTATTCCTCCTATCTTCTGGCTGCATTTGAATCCAAAGGAGAGACATACCTTTCCTCACAGAGTCTAGATGGGAGGGGAGCCTTCATATAGACTTGCAGGAATATGATAAAGAACAATGATAACCCACCCCTTTTCCTTTTTCAGCAAATCCAATTTTTTTGGTCCTCTCCTGGAAACTTATTAACTAATCGAAAGTTTTAAAGGCTCCTGTTGGATTTTACATGTTTCTAAAATGTACAATGAACCTATTCAAGTGTTTTGAAACACTCTCTTTTTTATTTCTGCAATAATAGGATCCAGCTCCTTAAAATCACAAGTTGATGTGAGTCTGAGTTTTGTTGCAACAATATTTAGAGTGAACACAATGGGTTGAAGATGCTTAAGGCTCTGAGAGAGAGACCAGTGAAGAACTTTCCACAAAACTATTAAGACAACAATGCTAAATTAGTCAGGAAAACAGCCTCCAGGACATTTTAATACCTGTTATAATGCAAAGGCTGAAGTAGATGTTGATGTTCAATTGAGATAGATATTCAGGAGAATATATATGCATATGTACATACATACATGCATATATATTTATATATACACATGTATATGCATGCATATGTGTATGTATGCATGCATTCATGCAAAGTATCTTAAAGGGATAGAAGAAATAAGGGCAGTGGGGGAAGCATGGAATCCAGATTTTTCATTTTATAGATGAGGACATTGAAAAGTGACTGGTTCAAATTCACCCCTACTTAGGGATAAGAATGAAGCAAAATGGGAAAGGTTCCTTGATGCCTAGATCAATGCTTCTACTGGTTCCAATGAACCGTCCTATCAACTATAACAGCGAGAAAAAAAAGAATTTTCCTACTAGTCTAGCTAGTAAGAGTTAAAAGAGTCTAATGAGAGAGAAAGAAGATCCTAGATTTGGAGATGGAAGGGACCTTAGAGAACATCTGGAGGCATCATTACTTTCAGCTGAAGAGATCAGATTGAGCTTGTTCTTGACACATGGGTAATAATTTGGCAGGTAAAAGGTGGTAGAACAGATCGTATGTTTTGGGGACGAAAGGGAGCAGTATAAGCAAAAGAATGATATTAGGCATGAATATGTTCAAAATTACCCCCCAAGAGCCAAAAAAGATGCAGAACCCTGTACCAGATACTGGAGAAGGTACAAGGTTTAGATCAGACATCTTCTCTGGTCCATGGGACATCGTCAGGGTATAGTGTAGAAGGAGTGTGGGGATCTACAGATCGTTATGTTAATAATGTAACAATAAAGCACATAACAGCATTATACGATAAATGCGTTAAGAATTGTAGAACAAAGCTCCATGAGAGTTCTGGGGGAAAATGCGAAGACTTTATTAAGGAAGTTACACTTGATTTGGACTTTAAATGAAAAGAAGAAATTCAATAGGCAAAAATTCTGGAAAAAATACATTTCAGTGAGAAAGACACTGGACTAATTGTTGACACACCTATGTTTTTAATTTTGGGTCTCTGCTACCTAATTCTATGACCTTAGGCCTGTTATTTTGCTGCTCTGTGCCTCAGTTTCCCCACGAAAAAAGGAGACACCTGCACTAGATGACCTCTAAGGTTCTTTTTGGCTCTCAGATTATAATACTGATGAATCTGCCTTGAACAAAGGGGCTCAGTGGAACCAGATTAGAAGGAACTCAGTTGTGGAACTTGTTGACTAAAATGTTTGAAATCTATCATGGAGGAAAAAGGGCATCATCAGTAGTTTTTGAGCCTCCAAGCAACAAGAAAAGAGTAGCTTTAAAAAGGATTGTTATTTACGATTTAATCAAGGGACAAATATTAAGTGCCTAATATGTGTCAGGATAGGAATACAAAAAATGAAATAATCCTTTCTCCCCAAAGATGTGCATTCTAATAAGGGAGAAAACTGGCACATATACACATATTCTTAAAGACAAGGAAAGAAGAGGGCATTCTAGGCATGTGGATAGCCAAGGCAAAGATATGGAGACTGAAGATGGAGTATGGAGCAAAAGAAGGTTACTTTGACTAGATGGCAGGGTGAAAGATGGAGATAATATTCAATAAGGGTAAAGAGATAGGTTGGGGCCAAGTTGTATGGGACTTTAAAAGATAAATAGAGGAGTTTGTGTTTGATTTTAGAGCAAATAAGAAGTCACTGGAGTTAATTGATTAGGGGAAACACATGGCTATATCTGTGTTGTAGCATGTGAAATTTAACAAAAAGGTAAATTGAGGCAATTCTCTGAGCAAGACAACAGTTTATTAATAGATCACTGAATTTATTAATAAAGCATGAGTGAGTTAATGACATTGATTCTGTCTAAAAATCCAGAGTCAAAGATTTAACTCTTTTTTCTAAGTACAAAACAAAGAAACAAACAAAAAACATATAATTGGGCAGAATCACAGGAATGGTTACATCAAAGGAAGTGGGTATAGCCCACCCATAGAATGGAGACCACCTCTTATAATCTCTAATGAATATTTTGGTGAATTTTGTGAATCCCAGCCACATCCTGAGGTTATTCTTAAGTATCCAGGTATGTAGAATTACTGGCAACTAACAATTAGACAAGACTATCTTTTTAATTGCTAAAGATGCGGGTCAGTTAGTTGAGCTATAGAACACAAATCTTGCAGGAAAAGCTAAGAAAATATTTTATGAGAGTACTGAGAACACAGTTTTTATTTAACTAAGTCATTGTGGGAAAGTTTAAGCCTTTGATATCCAACTTCAGAGAGAGAAGCAACTAAACTTTGGCACATATGAGCTTCTTCACTTAGAGAGAGAAGAGGCTTTGAATTTGTTGCATAGAATATAAACTATGGTTACAGAATAAAGTTACTTACAGAATAAAATCAAATATAAAATACAGGATCAAGAATTAATTATCTCAATATTTAAGGAAAGTTATCTCTGCAATATAGATGAGATGGACTGGAGCGGGCAGAAACATGAGGCAGGGAAACCAATTAGAAGGTTGATATGACAATCTAAAAAGAGCTGAGGGCTTCTATTAAAGTGCAAATTGTTTGAGTAAGAGAAGGAGTCAGATGTAAAAGAGGCTAGGAAGGTAGAAATTGCAAAATTTGGCAAGTGATTCATTGGGTGGGATGAGGGAAAGTGAGGTTATAACTTTAATGTAGAGGTTAATGTCAAGGAAAGGACCAATGATATCAGAAGGGTGATGCTTTGACTTGCAAGTGAAGTGAATTGAAGGAACAAGCAGAGTTGTGCAAAGTCATCGGTCCCATTCTCTTCTCCAACGATGCCTGGGTCAAGTGGAAAGGCACAGGTCAAGATAACTTGCAATGGTCCCAAATGCAGTGGGAGACACTGACCTTTTAAAGTTAAGGTCTTTCCCAGTTCTCAGTTTGCCTGAGGCAATGCTCATTAAGATGGTGAGGGTTTGCTAGGAAAGACACTTTCAGTTCCAACTGCACAGTGGTTATAACATTCTTCAGAGTTATACTTTATTAAAGAAAAAAGAAAAAAGGTGTTTGGTCAGAAATAATCAGCAAAGATACCTAGTATATTATCCAAGTCTGTCAGGATATGGGGTGTCCCATACCTAGAATTCACATTTCTGCAAAGGGTGGGAGATATATTTTTTCCTCTCTCCTTCAGGGCCACAATTTTAGGAAGCTAAGTCAGGTGATGTTTAAGATAGACTAAGGTGGTAGTGGTGAGATGACAAAGAAACCATAGGTTAGGGATTGCCATAGAAAGAATGCCTGTCTTGATTGGGATCAGAGTGGAGGACAGTATAGGTTCAAGTAACCCTTGTGGTTCTAGAATTCTGTGGTTTGAAGAGACCATTTAGGAAGTTCTTACATTACTCTATGTAGGGTAATGAGGGACCAGCACTCTGGAGGGGAACAGACTGGAATGGAAGGGGCATAGAAAAAGGAATTTTGCAAAAAAGACACACCAGATCTTTGAGTGACTATAGGCAGAGGAATGAATTTTAAAAAGTTGAGTCAAGGATGACTAAGCTTTCCAATCCTGAGTTAAGAGGATTTGAACTGCACACTTTGTTTTTGAAACAGTTAAGGTGCGAATTATATAGTTTTAATACTGGGTTGAAGCGGGAGGTGTTATTTTGCTGAGTTACTTTGTGTGGGGAAATGTGTGTAGGCTAAATTCTTAATAAAAGCATTCTTGTTTTGCAGCTTTTAGATCAGCAGTTTGCCTAATACCTATGGAATGACTAATCTTATCCATATAAATATGAACTGAAGGGGATTGTGAGGTGGTATCTCTAAGTTGTGCTCCTTCCCCATTGGCGTTGTAGGGGTTCAGCACAATAACAGCATATTATAATTTTGATGGGCACTACCACACCTAGCAGGTTAAGAGAGTGGTATCACTATAGACTTCATCATACATATAAATGAAACAAATAAAGAGAGAGGGGAAACAGAGCCATCTGTGTGGGCCCCCACGGGCTTTTCTAATTGCCATGCATACTAATGGATTCAAAGTTCATTACAGCCGCTGTAGGCATGGAGATTGTTGCACACATAAGATGGCATAGAAACTCTCCAATAAGCAAACATTATAAGGAGAGTATGCTTTTAATTTTCCTAAAATCCCTCTTCTCAGCACCAACAAAGATAAAAGTGCTCCCTGCCAAACTGACTGCATTTGGGACCTGGCTAGGAACTTGTGTTCAGCTAATACATGAATAAAGGTATTCATCTGGTTTAGAGCTGGAAGCAACCTTAATGGTCATCTAATTCAACCCCCTCTAATTTTTCAGATTAGGAAACTGAGGTCCAGGGAGGTTTAAATGGCAGAGGTAAGATTCTGATTGAATTTCTCTGACTCCAAAATCACTCTTTTCCACGGTACCTTCCACTGTGTCTGTGGCTTTGAACAACTTACATCCCCTTTCTAGGTCTCAGTTTTCTCTCTTTAAAATAAAGAGGATGTACTCCAGGGTTCCTTGGAACTCTAAATTCTTTGCCCCTGTGACCCTGTGTTATAAGCCAATTGTTTTTAGCTCAGTTTGCAGTTTGTCCTGGGGAGAGTTCCACATAGGAGGTGGCACTGTTCTAGCCATTCATCTAGACTCTCAGATGCTGTCTCATGTAGATGTCCATGGAGTATGCAGGTCACCTCCACCTGCATGTTTGAACTGCTGATTTACTGCTACTGGTTCTGCCTTGTCTCTAAGTATTTCTCCCATCTTTAGTTGCTGTTCATTTTTGATTCCACTTAGCTTTGTGGATTCAATATTTGGCCCACTTGGTCTGCACCTCCCTTTCCGACTTGTGTCCTAATTGTGCTCTTTTCTATCTTGCTAACAATACAGAAGACCCTTAGTTCTCATTTTATTTTGGAGTTCCTAGTCCAAAGGTGGTATTTTGGAGCTTGTGGCTGCCCATCCCATTCATTGGAGCTGCTGCTACACTCTAAGGTCTAGATGAAACTTGTAAACTTCAGAACACGCAGGGCTGCTTCTGATTAAAGCTGTCCATCCTGAAACCCAGACTTAGGTCAGAACTGAAGCACCTCCTCAGAGGTTACAATTTTTCCCCAGCCTAGTATATGAGACAATCTTGCCTGCTTGCTGCTGGGTCAACCCAAGAGCACTGCTGTTTAATATCAAAGTAAGGCAAACCTGGAATCTCATTCTATGGACAAACAGAAGTGACTTCTTTTATGAAATTAGATTCTGTGATGAACGCCCAACCTCAATTTGGCGTTAATATATCAATTTATTATGAGCTGTGGAAAAAAAAAGCACCACTAGAGTTTGCATAGAAGATACCTATTAGGCTAAACTCCACTGAGGGCAGAAGCAGCCATGCTGTCAGAATAATCAAAAGGGCTAGATTATTAAGTAATAAACATGTATGAGACCATTCATTCTAATTAGAACTTGTAACGTAGCATGCGTGCTTTTACTTTGTTAGCAGATGAATGGAAATGCTTTGAATTTTCTGCTTTATGAAGAGTACACAAAGCCTGAATGATAATTGGCCTATTATATTAGATAAATGGCTAGAATTTAAGCTAGAGGGAGGCAATCCATGTTCAATATAATTTGATTTGATAGTTGGAGAGAAGAGAAGGCAACGCTATCTTTCGGTCTCTGACATTCAGTAAATCCACTCCTCCTCACTCAGTTCATAAAAGGCATTCTTCTGGTACATGTTCCCAAGAACCTGACTTTAAACTCTTATTTGTCACAGGTGCTCTCCATTAGCTGGAATTGTAAAATTCCATAACAAGTAGTGGCCAGTACATGTCTCAGAATCAGAACAGTTAATTAAATTAAGTCTTTTAGAAATAACTTATTTATTCAAAAATAAAGAAAAAGAAACTGGCCAGTTTCCACAAGAAAAACCCTGATTCTAATAACACTGTTGCCTGTGTGAGCAGCACTTTACAGGTTTAGGGCTGATGAGGACCTTAGAGATCACCAAGTTTAAACTTCCTAAATTTATAGATCTGGAAACTGAGGCCTACAGGGGGTGAAATGGCTTGCCAAGGATCATACTAGCTAGTATTTATTTGGAGGAAGGATTTGAACCAACACTCCCCTGAAACCAAATTCACTTCTTTATTCACTTAAACACACTGTCTCTCTCAGTT
The DNA here is from genome assembly GCA_028658325.1 of Potorous gilbertii. Classification (NCBI taxonomy): domain Eukaryota; kingdom Metazoa; phylum Chordata; class Mammalia; order Diprotodontia; family Potoroidae; genus Potorous; species Potorous gilbertii. The sequence goes on from CM053772.1 coordinate 146,598,874, forward strand.
CACAAAGAGTTTTCATACTGACCTTTATCATTTTTGATTCTCATCACATTCTTTTGAGGGAGAAAATGAAAAGTCAACTTATCTCCATCATTCACATGAGTAAACAGACATAGAGTTGCCCAAGTAAATAGTGAAGATGAGACTAAAAACCTGAATCCTTATCATGTTGTTTCTCCTTTGGCAGAGTGAGACTCCAAAGTTCAAACTATCAAACCTCACCTCATTTTCCTTGATAGAGTGATCCTGAAGAAGTTAATAGTCTTCTTTTAAACCAGTGTCACTAGAACATCTGATGCTTGTAAAGGCATGTCACTAAATGTTTCCTCTGAATTCAAGGGAGCTTTCTCCTAAAACAACAGCTAGGATCATACTTGCTTTGCCCCTCTTATCTTGTCAACCCCTGGCTATACAATCTCAGAGCTTCAAGGCATCCAAGAGAGGCCATATGATCCAGGAGCAAAAAATCTAAATCCTCTAAGAATCTGGTCCCTTGTAAGTGATCATTCACACCCTTCACTTGAAGATTCTTAGAGAGGGAGAGACCACTACATCTGGAGGCAGACTAATTCCTCTTTTGGATAGTTCTCTATGCTTGAACATTTTTCCTTTCACATGAAATGGAAACTTTTCTCTCCGTAACTTTCACCTATCGTTCCACCGCACTATGGAGTCAAGTAGAACCAGTTAATCCTCCTTCTAGGTAACATTCTTGGATTCAAATACTTGAATTCAATTATCATATCTTCTCTAAGTTTAATGTTTCTAGTTCTTTCAACTGATCTTCATATGGAATGATCTTAAAGCCAACAAATGTTATCACCAATTGAAAGTAAACAAAGAGGACAATTTCCTTGCTTTTTTAATAAAAGAAATAAAAAAAACAGCAGCCACCCTTCCTTTAATTCTATCCTCATCCAATTGCTAGTATACTTACCTTTATGCCTATTATTTCTATCTCTCTCATTTTCAATCTCTTCCTTTCTCCTGGTTCATCTCTACTGACTACAAAAATGGCCATCTTCCCCATCCTTAAGTAAAATCTTCATTTGACTCTATGATCTCTTCAACTTAGCATACTATATCTCTCCTCTCTTTCATAGGCAATCTCTCTGACAAAGCCATATACTTTCATTGACTTCCTTCCCTCTTATCCACTTGTCAGCTCTTTTCTTCTAAGCTCCTACAAATAGGACTAATTGTCAGGGTCTCCAGGTATCAATTCCCAATTGAATGACCAGAGTATTGTGCTAAAACCTTCAATGATCTAGAGTTGGTCCTAGTCTTTGTTTATGCACCAGAAATATCCAAATCAGTCAGTTAATAAATATCTGCTCATGTATATTACTATCTACATGCCAAGTACTGGGAATACAAACAATGGCAAAAGATAGTCACTACTCTCAAGGAACTCACAGTATAATGGGGAAGCAATATGCAAACAACTATGTTCAAACGAGCTATGTACATGATCTAATAACAGGGAGAAGGTGCTAGCTTTAAGGGGGAATCAAGAAAAATTTCTTGTAAAAGGTGAGATTTTATCTGGGATTTGAAGGAAACCAGGGAAGTCAGGAGGGAGAACATTTAAGGCATCTTGAAATAACTTGCCCAAACAAGATTTCATATATATATGTATATATATATGTGTGTGTGTGTGTGTGCATATATGTGTATGTATGTATATGTATACATACATATATACAGATATGTGTATACATATATATGTTATATTGGAGATAATTATCAACATAGGGCAAGTACTAGAATCAGGGGGGATTGGGAAGACCTTCCTGTAGATGGTGGGATTTTACTTAGGACTTGAAGAAAGCCCATGAAGTCACAACATAGAGACGAAGAGGGAGAAATTCTAGGCATAGAGAATAGCTAGTGAAAATGCCCAGTCTGGGGTGTCTTATGCAATGAATAGTAAGCAAGGCAGTATCACTGGATCACAAGGAATATGGGGAAAGTAGAGTGAAAAGAGTAAGACCAGAAAGGTGTGGGGGGTGGGGTGGAGAAAGAGATGGAGGACTCTGAGATTTTTCAGAGTTGGACACATCAGCATCAAGGTGTTCACCTTCTTGTTGACATCCTTGACTTCCCTAGCAAATTTCAAAGTTACAATAATGCAGTTCTAATATGAATGGATGGATGGATTAATGAATGACAAAGGCATTTATTAAATGTTTACTATGTACCAAATACTGTGCTAAGTGCTAAAAATACAAATATAAAGAAAAGAATAGCCTGTACCTTCAAGGAATTCATATTGTAATGGGAGTGGGGGGAGGGAGAACAACAATGTACACAGATGAGCAATGGTCCTCATTAGTTTCCACCCATTCATTGCATAAGCTATAGGGATATCTTCTGCCAGGGTCCTTCAAAGAAAAGATTGGAATAAGTTGCCACTTGGGATCTATTATCCAAAATCTCAGAATATTCTATAGTAGGAGTTTTTAATCTGGGTTCCATGGAACACCTTCCTTTCCTGCACCCCAAGCCCCGTGCAAATCCATGGACTGATTTTCCATAGTCTGTGAATGTGGATGGAAAACAATAAATCTCTATTTTCACTACTGTCAACTGAAATTTAGAATTTTTTTAAATTATGAATTCTTTAAAAACCAACACATTATTATCTAAGAAGGAGTCAAGCTCCACCAGATGGTCAAAGGTGTTGCTGACACATAGAGAAACGTTAAGGACTCCTGCTTACATCCTCAAATCTCATTCTCATACAGGAGGTCCTAGGAGTCCAGGTAGAAAAGACCCAGAAGTCATGTAGTGGGCCATGGTTTAGGACCTTTTGGGTCAGAGACAATTCTCATCCCCAAACCCTTTGGTATTTCCCAGTGTCAGTCACTTTGAGTTTATCTTTTCAATTCCACATTCCTAACATTATTAATCCAGTGCTATCTTGTCCATCTTGTCCACAACCTTAAACCCTCTGAAGTCTATAAATTGCACCCCAATAAATCCCTGCCCAAACTCCACTTAATAGCTGTTTTCTGAAACCTCTTGGCTTCAGAGTAATTACCAGTAGTAACTGTTGCTCTTTCCCTCCCAGTTTGATTTACTTAATTTTTTTTGCTCATTAAAGGGGCCATTCTCTAATTACTTCTTAGAGAAACATTCACTGAATGGCCTTCCTCACTCTAAGTGAGTACCTGAATATAGGTCTCCCATTGCATCCTGGGTCTTCTCCAGTCATCCTGATGAATCACTGGATCCAGATGGCTCAGGAGGGGAAAGTGAGGCTGGTGACCTTGCACAGCTTTCCCTCCCTCAAAACAAAGTCAAGTGCAAGTCATGTCATCATTTCTCTGATGTCATGGCCTTCTTGAAAAACAAAGGATGAACACAGAAGACAGACCACAATCATAATGAAAAATAGCATGGTCCTTATTTTTAGCTTCACTCTGCTAATAACAGTCGTTGAAATTGATAGTCATTGAAAATGACTGCCTTAATTTCTGCTCCGACTTCTTTTAATTTCTCTAGAAGGAGGGACTCTGATCAGCATTTCATTTCTCAGAAGATCCTTGTGATTTTTCTGACTTTGAAACTGGGTGATGTGGGAAGACCTCTCACTTTGCTAGAGGGATCTGTACAGGAGACGCGTTGAAGGCATTTGAAACCAGTTTTATCATGTGACAAGGCCTCCCCCCTCTACCTTCCGAGCTCTCCTTGAAGAAGATCACTGTACATAGCAGTGATCATACAAAACCTGCTTTCCTGATGGTCCAAGTGTGCTCAGCTTAGTAATTTTACTAAAAGTAACCCTTGAGTCTCAGGTGGAGGACTAACATTATCTCTGCCCGGCGTTCCTGCAACATTTCTTCCCTTCCTTGCCTTGGGAACCACTTCATTACCTGAAGCACAACTTTAGAGAGGTATAGACAAGCCTGACAGTCAGCAAGCATTCATTAAGTACTTGTTATATGCCAGACACTCTTCTGAGTAGTGGGGACACAAAGGAAGTTAAATACCCTCCCTGGTCTTGCCCTGAAGGAGCTCATAGGTTAACAGGGGAGTTAATATATAAACAACTATAGACATACAAGATATATACAGTGTAAATGGAAGACAATCTCAGAAGGAAACAAGTTATAAGTAGATGTGCTGCCTCATCTCTGCTTTACCAAATGGTCTACATAGCTTTAACAAGCATATGGCACTTATGGACAAGTGGGAATACTTGCTGGCTTCTCAGTCCACACTTTATGCCATGCCATCCCATGTGGTGGTAACCTTACAATGTTACATTTTCCTGGTGCCTATGAGACCCAATGCAAACACTTGAAGTTTTCCATAGCCTCAATTATTTCTATCAGTCCCTTGACAAGGCTCTATTGCTTCCAGAACCCAGGCTGTTGTCCAGGACTCCAATGTTCCTCCCCAGAGGATGCACACACTTACTTTAGAGTAGTGAGTTCTGAGTTTGCCTAGGCATGCTTAGAGACTAATGTTCATCTCCAGCTACCACTCTGAGGCAGGCTTTATCTTCCCTCTTAAAAGACTTCTCATTTAATTTTCAGTCTACCCTCTTCCCCACAGGATGGTTACAAGCCTTTTTGCTAGGTCCTTATCCCACATACAAGGTTTAGTAACTAATTTCCAGACAGCCACTCCAACCTTTATCTCTTTGGGGATGCTAGAGTGTTCCACTCTATTAGGCATCTGGCAGAGTACATTTTTTGTCCTCATTTTTTGAGCACTTTAACCAGACCCCTACAGTTCCACAAACTGAGTACATTCTCTAAAATCCATTCAGTGTCTTCAACGTGGTATTCAGAAGATATTTTTAAAATTAATGATCCTTGATTAGGTTCCGGTCCCAGTAGTACATGGCAACTTTTCAATGATCATCCCACCATTGAGCTATTTTAACCTAATTTCAATAACACAAACTTTAAGGATGGAATAGTGATTAAAAACAAAAATTCTCACAAGCATATGAGATACTGTGCATAGCAAGTCAGAGTTTTATACACCATAGGTCTAGAAGATTATAGAGTTACAAATTTGGATCCAGGAGGGACTTTAAAGGCCTTAGAACCCAGACACCTGACTGAGATTAAGTGACATAGCTACTAAATATTTGAGTGGGAGCTAAATCCCGTCCAACCCCCTCCATTATTCCATGTGCCTCTATAAAGAGAAACAATCTCCAGCCTAATTTCTCTCGAATTTGTCCTCTATACAACTGCTCAACTGCTATTCTTAAAGCAATAATAATATAATATTAACAATATAATAATATTATGCAGCTGTTACTTCCTTGTTCTAGATTTCAGTGGCTCCCTAATAATGCCTCTAAGAGAAAATACACATATCTCTGTCATTTATGTCTCTTAATAATGTGACTCCAACTTATCTTTCTTATTTCCCTCCACTGTCATGCATACTCTATAATACAGTCAAACTGGACTAATTACTCTTTCCTATACATGACATTCTATATCCTGCCTCCCACCATGCCTTTACATATCCTATGTACTCCATGCCTAGAATTCCCCTCCCCATATCACATGCTTCCTAGAATATTTGCCTCCATTCAAAGTTCAGTTCAAATGCCACCTCCTCTATGAAGTCATTTCTCATTACCCCAGTTATTAGCAATTCTCCCTTCTCTGGAAATTATATTAAAGTTACAGAGGACTGGCCAATGGGAACCACATTCTCAAAGCAAACATTGGGTGCTCTGTCTGCTTCCAAGATATGTGGAAGAGACTGCAGAGCCTGCTTCTGGGTGGTATTCAATAAGAGGCACTGCTCCCTAGTTCAGAGAAGGTCCAGGTTCTCTGACTTACTGGATTATTTGCCACATGGAAAAGAAGAAACTGAAGGTGAGAATGTATTCAAAAGGCACTAACAAACCAAAGAATTTTCTTTGTTGTTGCCTACCTGGATTTGAGTGACAGAGATACATTTTTAGACTCACCTGCTCCTAAATTGAGGTCCATAAATAGAGGTTTCTGTTTTTTTGTCTCTTAGTGTTTGTCTTATTTCCTATTTTAGGGTGAAGAAGTTTTGGAGGTGACCACAACCTTGTGACCTTTGAAAGATCAGGAAAGAAAGCCATCCCAAATCCAGTGATTAGGGAACACAGGCTTGAATTTACTACCAGCAAGGTGCTAATGTGGTCCTGAGGACCACAAGAAGCTCTGTGGTAACTGAGACACCAACACCAATTGATGCAGTGGTTATACTGAATTTAGATATGAACTTCATGGGGCCAAATGATTTGCAGAAATTGTTTTAAATTTGAGCCCATTATCCCTAGGAATGGAAGTGGAATAGAAGATTATGTTGGAATTGGAAAGGAAGGGGGCAAAATTATGAAGGTCTTTGAATGTCAAACAGGATTTTATATTTGACCCTGGAAATGATAGGGAGTCACTGGAGTACAGTACATGTGGGGTGGGGGGCATGTAACATAGTCAGAATTGTGATTTAGGAAGATCACACTGACAGCTGAGTAGAGGGTAGACCGTAGTGATATGGAAATTGGTAGATCAACCAGCAGGCTATTGCAATAGTCTAGTAGGGATAAGGTGGTAGAGAAGCGAATATAGTTCTGGGCCTACAGTCATGAAGGCTCATCTTCTTGAGCAGAAATCTGGCCTCAGATGCTTGCTAGCTGTGGGACCCTGGACAAGTCACTTAAACCCTGTTAGTCTCAGTTTCCTTCTCTGTAAAGGAAATGGTAAACAACTCCCACATCCTTGACAAGAAAACCTCAAATGGGGTCATGAAGAGTCAGACATCACTGAAAATGACTGATTAAAATGACAAGGTGATTAGAGATGTATTAGGGCAATGGCAGAAAAAAAAGAAGAGGACATATGTGAGATATTATAAAGGTAAAAGTGGCAGCCTTAACTACAGTTCGGATATGGTGGATGAGAGATCGTGAAGAGGAGAGGATGGCATCTGAAGGACTGGGTGGATGGTGGTGCCCTTGAGAGAATATGAGAAGTTTGAAAGGAGAGAGGGTTTGGTGTCAATAAGCTCAATTTCAGCCATACATCCTGTATACCATTAAAAAGTGTTCTTTTTGTACACAAATATACCTCCTCCTATAAAATACAAGTTCTTTGAGGACAGCAACTGTTTGTTTTATTTTTGTATCTTCAGCACCTAGCCTAGTATCTAGAATATGTTGGGTGCTTAATGAAAACTTGATTGAATGAATTGATAGATCTGTTCAAATCTCTGTTTTGCTCCAAAATCTTTAGTGGCTCCCTATTTTGTATGGAATAAAGTTCAAATTCCATTACTGGGCATTCAAAGCCCTTTCAATCTTTACATATTTAGCTCACACTACTCATTTCCACACACAGTTCACTAGCTCTGTAGGTTCTCTTTCTCATGAAGATATCATGTACTTTTATGCTTTTCATTCTCTGCGCTCCCTATTTCTTATGAATCTAATGTTCTCCCCACCCCTCTTTATCTACTGAATTCCAATGTATCCTTTAAAATTGATCTTTTCCATTAATTAATTAACTAATTAATTTGATTAATCTTCCTGATCTGTTGGTTGCATTTAATGGAAAGAATTAAAGACACCTTTCTAGGAGACTAAATGACAAATAAGGTATGGTACAATGCAAAGAGTTCTGACTTGGGTATTAGAAAACCTGGTTTGAACAAGGTTTGAAACCCAGATTATTTGTGTGACCTTGAAAAAATGTTTTACCTCTTCTTGACCCTTTTCCTTTCTTTTAAAATGAGAGATTTGGACTAGATGACTGACAAGTACCCTTCGGATTCTAAATCTTTGAACTACATAGAAAGTTAAAAAAAAGGTAAATATGTTGGAGCAAGCCGGTCATACAATATAACATTGAATTGAATCCCCCAAATGGTTTCCTGAGGATACAGAAAACTTAACGTGGCACTTTCTTAAGAAAAAAATGAAAATAGTTGTGCCAATAGCTTTATGGCCATGGCAGAGTGCCTCCTTTTCCTAACCCACAGTTTTCCTCAATTACTGGTGAGAATAACAGTACTTACTCTTTCTGTAAGGAAAGTATATTGTAACTTGTAAAGCTTCAGGTAAACATTATCACTATCCTGGGTTAGAACTTGGATACCTTTGAAAGTACACTGAATCTTTAACTCAGCGATGGCTCACAAAATTGCTGTTTAAGACTAACTCTGATTTCCAAAAAAAGTTGATGTAATTTCCCAAGACACCAAACTCAAAACCAGTCATGTTGGAACTGGGAGAAGCTGACTCCCTAAGTTTATCAGAAAATTGTATTTTTCTTTAGCTAAATTAATTATCTCTCATCAGAAAGGAAAGAAGACAAAATGGGGGAAAAAGAAAGTTCTTGCTTGCAAATATTCAAGGAATAATTCAGAGAGATGTGCTTTCTTCATGTCACAGATATGAATTTCTAATTCTTGCCTTTTCATCTTATGCTGCTTTAATTCTCTAGTCTAAAGGACAGTGCCTATTTCCCCCCATGGCAGCTGACAGGTGATATGATTCCCATATATGAAACTCTTCCATGATCAACTGCTTACACTCAATCTTTAGAACTTCATTGACATAAATTTTTGTTTAATAGTCATTGTACAGTTGGAAAAAGCAATGATGAAAGATTTTTTTCTCTCTCATATACACAGAATTTTGCTTGTCCCTATACATAAAAATGAGCTTGTCTACAAGTGAAAGAACAATAGAATAAAAATACAGAAAGTGAAAACTGTTTGTATGATTAAGCAGAGGATCAAAGAGTCCCAGATTTAAACCTTGAAAGGGATGGGAGAGGTCATTTAGCCTTACTCTCTCATTTTAAAGATAAGCAGTATGACTCTCAGAGGGGGTAAGTGACCTGGCTGAGGTTACGGAGCCAGCCAATATCTGAGTCAGAATTTGAACCCTCTCTGACTTCCATTTCAGTATTTCCCCCCACCAGACTATACTACATAAATGTGTTTGTATGAGAGGTAATTTTATATCTGATTTTAGGATGCAACATAATACAGTGAAAAGGGTAGCTCTAAAGTCAGAGGACCTAGATTCCAAACCTGCCTCTGGCTCTGTCTCTGTGACTTTGAATAGCTAATACTCTCTGGGTTTTTATTTCTATATATGCAAAATGAGGGTGTTGAATTAGATGCCCTTTGAGGTCACTTTCAGCTATCACTCTGATCTTGGATCCTATCATTCCTTCATCTTTTCGTAAGAGAAATGATGAATGATCTTCCTTCTCCAATTCACCAACAGAAAGTCAGGGAAGTTACACGAAGAAATTGCCCAGATACTTCAGCCCAACTAACAAAATGAAAGGGGAAGGATGGATACTATTTCATTATATCTGTTCTGTTCAACTTTTGGTAACTACCTGTTTATCCTTCTAGTGAAGAAATAGTCATCTGACCAGTTCCTTAATCCACCTTAACAGCTACTTTGACCAATTCTGACTTTCTCTAGTCTGTAATCCTTTGCAAGAAAACACCTTGCCTTTTCTTTGTTCCCCTCAGAATTAATTTATGTTTTCTTTCTGATAAAATAGGGTTAAATCAGTTGACTAACTAGCAAAATGCAATGCCGCCTGAGTTGAGAGCTGAGAAATATGCTCGCCCACCTTGGAGGCCAAGGACCTCTAATTTAGAACTTAAATGGAGATACTAAATGAAGAGAGGTCTGTTCTGACTTCAGGGCAATCAAAAATCAAAACAGTAGCTCTCTTGACAATTCTTAATTTGAAACCTGAATGTTTCTCCATGATTTATCTGTTCCCAATCTTCAATGTCCTGATCCTATTTTGCAAAATAATTGCACTTGTTTACATCATCAAGAATTCACTCCTTTGCTACAATTAAACATTTACACACTCTTTGTAATTTCTGCTGTGCAGGTGCTCAGAGCTGCTGAATCTCAAGCTGGCCCCATGTGGGTCCTTATGGGTTAACGAATTTGCCGGATTTACAAATATGCCACTCTATTCGTCCTTAGCCTACATAGTCATTGAAACAATTAATAAATAAATTAGAGAGGCAATAACCCTAATCAGAACCATCAACATAGGAGATGCACCCAGGTCTTCAGGGATGATGAAAAGGTAGCACTTTAGAAATGGAGTAGAAAGGTAGGGTAGCAGCTCTGAGCTGACTCCACCAAAGTCTATCCTCTTCATATTCACTTGGCACAGTTTATGAACATTTAGGGATGTCAAGCTAACTTAGGAGAATTTATTTTTAAAAATTACTTCATTAAACATTTATGAGATGCAGTTTGGCTAATGTTTTTCTGAAACTTTCAGCAAATAGATTAGAAACAACTTTTAAAAAAAATTTATTATCAGACTCCATCCCCACCTAATGACAGCAACTGATAGGAAGACAGAGTGATGGTGTTTTCTTTTTGAGCCAAAATAACATAAGTGACACTTAATCTCAGGTAAAGATTTCTGGTTTCCTTAAAAAATTGCATTTCCTGTGTAAGTGAGTAGCAGGCAAACTCTGAAAACTAGTGGGCTTTATTATTCATATAGTTTGTAAATTGTCAGAGTGAATTAAGGATAAATCTTTTTGAATTGCCCCTTTGGGGTTGAAATTCCAATAGCATACATTCAGGGATTCTCTCTGGGTAGATACATTTTTGTAATCCACATCTCCTATTTGTTCTTGTTTGGAAACATAACAAAGTGACATTACTGTTAGCATGCTTTCCCATTTGGTCCCTGGGTTAGTGAGCAGACTAGTGCAAAGCTGCAGAGTAATATTGGCAGGCAGGCTGGCCCACTGAAGGATCATTTGGGGTAGCTCTTCAGCTTTGTTTGGAGGTATGTCCACATGCCATTTTCTTGAAGGTACTTATATTCTTAAGAAAATGCTCCTCTGCTTATCAGCAGAGTCATGGCCCTGCTTCAGGTCTTTTTTGTTTCTTGTGATTCCCTCATTATCTTGAGAAAATGAACTGGTAAGGCAAGAGGCAAAATGGTAAAGTCAAAAGAGTACTGAATTTGGAAACAAAGAACTTGAATTCTCTGGTACAGAATTTTCTCTTTTACAATAAGTAAACTGCGACTACGATGTAGAGTGATTTGTCCATAGTCACACATTTAGTAAGTGCCACCACAATTAAATTGGATGTACTGAGATGACATCCTGCACCCTTTCCATTCTACCACATTGTCTTTGTTGGTATTCTCTGAGATTCCTTCTTTCCTTGGCCTTCTCATCTCCCTGTATCTTCTTTCCCTTGACATCCTTCATGGACCTGTTAACCTGCTAGCACATTTTGAGCATTCATATACCAAATGAATGATAAAACTGGCAACTTTAATCACAGAATTTCATAGTTGGGAAGGAATACACTAGTAGTTCAACTCATACCTGAAAAAAGAATCCCTTTCATGAATTAACTCGACTAGAGATCCTTCAAGCTTTCCTTGATGCCCACCAATAGGACAGGATTCACCACCCCTGGAGACAGTCCATCCAATTTTTACATAGTTCTCACTGTTAGAAAGTTTTTCTAAGTGTATATCAAATTCAAATTTTCTTCTTGGCAACTTCCATCCATTGTTCCGAGTTCTGCACTTTTGGGTCAAGCAGAATAAGTTTAATTCCTTCTCTATGTGACAACCCTTTAAGTCAGGCCTGCACAACAGACAGCCTGGAGACTACTTGCCACCATGCAAAAGATTTCACAGGGCTTGCAGAGAAAGGTAGGGGTAACACTATGTTCGCTCCTTTTTGTTACACAACCTGTGGTAACCAGCCATCATCAGTCTTTTTCTAATCTACTCTGTCAGGGGATACATAGTAACCAGCCATTGATGGTCTGTCAATGGTCTAACCTATCTGCAACCTGAAGAAGTTTGCAAATTGTATAGGCCTGCTTTAAACTATTAAAGATCCCTGGACCTTCAAAGAACATCAATGATTTCTTGAGGCTAAACATCTCCAATTCCTTTAAATAATCCTTAGAGTTTGTGACCTGAGGCTCTTTACCATCTTGGTTTCCCTCCTTTGAATGTTCTCCAGTCAATAGGGACTTGCTAAAATGTGGCATCCCAAAATGTATATAGCACTCCAGATATAGCTTGAATAGGGCAGAATCTAATAAAATCATCACTTCCTTATTACCGGAAGCTACCCCTCTCTTAATGAAGTTCTAAATCATAGTAGTTTGCTTTGTAGGGAAGGTACCAAGTCATGTTATTTACTCGTCTTGAGATTTCAGCTCACTATGTCGCTCAGATTTTTTTTTCAGAGCTCACCTGCTCACTCCCAACCTATGTATACATACTTGATCTTTTTGTTTCTAAATGAAGGAATTTACACTTATCTCTGCAAATTTCATCTTCATAGACCTAGTCCATCATTTTAACTTGTCAAGGTCTTTGGATTCAGATTCCATCATTTATGGTGTTCACTATATGACCCAGCTTTATGGTTCTAAATCTGCACAATTACCCCAGATAATTCTAATTATTAGTGTCAGGTCGTAGCTTTGATCTTAGTGAAGCAACTGGCCACATAGAATTCGGTAGGCTAACAGTCAAGACAAAGTAAGCTAGATTTGAGTGTGATGACTTTCTCATGTAGACGTGGTCTGTTTGTGAAGATAACACGTACTTCACTAAAAACTTGGGAAGAGTTATTTGCAGTTTATTTCAGCTTTGATAAATTCTATACAATTTCCTCAAATTGTTGTTGGAATGTGTGTCCTTTGTTTTATATAACTGAAATTGTTGACTTCAGGCAGCACTGGATTTAGTACATTTTAGATAAATTAGTGGTGTCTCTGCTTAAATAGCTTTACTTTCTTAAATCAGTAAGTTCTTTTATGGATTTTTTTTAAATGCACATACCTAATTATCCAACCCTGGTTCTATTAGAAAGAACTATTCCAGAAGTGTATCTTCTGTCTCCAAGTGTTTGAGAATGTATCGTCTTAGACAGCTCAGATGAAAAAGCTCACGCTTTCTGATTCATCCTTTAGCGTCAGAGTAGCCTTAAGAACTTGTCAAATTTAACATTGATAACAAGTCACCCAGCCTTTTACCTATAGAAAATGTCAAAAATCTCTCAAGCTTCACATCTCTCACAAATGATGCAGGCTTGGCCTTTTAAAGATGAATCTTCTTTTCAGGTCACTAAAGGATAAAATCCTGTATTATTTTCTGATTTTTTTTTTTCAGTGCTGAATTGTGAATGCAGAAGTCATTTATGCAGTGGTATCAGGTCAACACATCTTTAAGTACCTGAGGTATTAGAATTATTCTAATGAGAGTGTCCATTAGTTTTGCTTGCATGGTTGTGGAATTATTTTTGGTTATTCTGATAACATTTTAAAGATGGTTTTTGACAAAATAATAAGTTGGGAAGGACATATCTTGGCTGCCTCCATCCTAGATCATTGACTCATTTTAGAGGAAGATACCTCTTGGACTCAAGACGAAGGCAGTTTTCATTAGCAAGTCTTCATATGAATATTGTTTGAGCCATCAACTGACAAAAGTCTTTACTGACACTTTCAGCCAGGGGACAGTCTAATTTGAGAGGCATGAAACCTCCCCCCAATATCATACCAGCATGCCACTGTTGTCATGGCACCTTCTGAGAGCTGTGCTCTTTGGGCTCACTTCTAGTTGTACATGACAGTCTTCAAATAGCTGGATCAGAATGGTCTATGTCACCTGCCAGGAGGAGAGTTATTACTACTGACTCCTGGGCTTCATGGCAGACACTGAGTGCCCTTAAATTAATTCACCTTTAGACAAATTTCATAGTGTTTAATGGGATGTACAATGCCATGCTTTGCATTTCAGAAGTGGTCTAGAAAATTCTGTGGGAGATTCTGAAATTTTCTATTCATATAACACAGTGCAGTGGAAAAAGTGCTGGGCTGAGAGGTGAGCAATGATTGGAGGATTCACCCTGACCCTAGCTATCACTGCTATTATACATCTCTTGCATGTGTAACTTCTCTCCACTGACATAGCACCCATCCCATTTCAGGTCCTCTTCACCTCTTGTTACCCAAATAGAAAATTTGACATACTTTATCTATCAGTGCTCAATATAGAGCAGGTATTTTGTGAACAATGGCTTGATTATTTGCTAATCCTTCAAGATGTCAGATGCAAAACTGCAGAAAAAAAAAAGATTCCCCAAATGGCTTGGTTTCCTTATCTCAACATTTGTGGAACTATGATGTCAGCACAGCTTTGTTGTCCTTGCCATCTGTCACAATAACAATAACACCTATACACATATCTATGCCACTTTGAAGTTTCCAAAGTCTTTCCTAGACAACAACTCTGTAATCTAAGTGGTACTAATATTATTTGCTTAATTATTTTATAGATGATAGCACTTTGATTTAGGGGAATTTACCTACACCACATTCATTCATTCAACATGTATTTATTAAGAGCTTACTATGAGCCAGGAACCAGGGATATAAAAATAAAAACAATCTCTGAACTCAAGGAGCTTATATTCTACTGATGAAAATGCATGCAAAGATTAAATAAATGTGAAATGTATTCTACATAAATACGTAGTAACTGGGGAGAATGGCTATTAACAACTTGGAAATTCAAGAAAAGTGTCCTTTACGAGAGGGCATTGGAGCTGAGCCTTGAAAGAAGGTAGGAATTCTAAGACAGAAAAAGGAAGAGGAAGTGAATTCCAGACATCGGTACAAATTGGGCAATACTTTAATGACAACAGTTGACAGCAAGAGCAAAAGTAATTTTATCTACCTGTGCAATGGTTCATAGAACACTAAAAATGATAAACACTAAAATGATGATTATGCTAATGACACTTTATGGAGTCTTGGAGGTCAAAGGATCAGAGATTTAGTGCTATATGGGACTATAGAAATTACCTAGTCCAATTCTTTCATTTTATAGATGAGGAAACTGGGGTATGGAGAGGATAAGTGATTGGCCAAAATTACATGTAGCAAGTCCCTAGATCATTTTTCTCTGAGATTCCTCAAACACACGGATGGAAAGAAAGTTACAATGCCCATAGCTGACATTTGTAGAGTGCTTTTTATTATCTTAATCTGACACTCCCAATAATCCTGTGAGATAGTTAACACTATGGCACAGATGATAAAGCTGAGACTCAGTTTGAAAGACTTGACTACAATTACAGAGGCATTTAGCGTTGGGGGGGTGGGATTCGTTTATAAACCTTTTATGAATCCCAGGCCAGAGCACTTTCCACTACGCCATTATAGCTCTATTAATGTTCCCTGTATGCTGGACTGGCACTTTGTTAATAAAAGCTAATAAACAGATGGCATTTGTATAAGCAAATAAATTTATAATTTATTAAATACCTTTCAACTAGCAAAGCCACAAAAGTTAATGTAAAGGAGAGGGTTGAACAATTATCAAGTGAATATGAATATAGGCCTGACTCAAGAGTATGCTAATAAATGTTTAGCAATCTACCCTCTGAAGAAAAGTACATATTGTACACTTTTAAGTTTAATCTGCATTATTAACATTTTCTACATTATTTTCTTAAGCCTAGACTGCCAAGAAAACATTAAGTAAAGCCCTGATTGGTACTTTGCTGATTTCTGAGGTGTAAATACTCACACTGAAAATTTAACAATCGACTTGTTACAAGTTGATAAAAGCTGGCTCCAGGGAACCCCTTGCCTGGAAACAGAATGTAGATAGTCCAAGCTCCAGGGCTTGATAACTTTGTGGGTCACAGTCACTTAGGGAAACCCTCCACTAGGTATAAAAGGCTATGATCTGCATTGAAAAGGGAAAAATTTCCTACTGAAGATAATTTCATGTGGATAAATTTTCAAATCCTTTAATTTCTCTCACCATGGGCTTTGACTGAGTGTGGTTCATGGTTTTCGTCAATTCTTCTCTAGTTTGACAACCGTAAGGAAGGTTGTAGCCAAGAAATTCCTATGCAAATAGTATTAGAGGATCATAGCTCTTAGATTTAGAAAAAGCTTTAGGGGTCATTTAGGTCAAGGTCCTAATTTTATAGCTGAGGATAATGGCACAAAGATGATAAGTGGTTAAGGATAAATAGTAATATGGTAAATAACTTGTCCAAGACCAAACAAGTCTGTACTCCAAACCCACATGGTCTGACTCAACTTCCAATGTGCTGTCTCCTTCCAGGACTTCATAATCATAGTCTGAACAAGGCCAATATCAGTTGCCTGAGAAATCACCCTTCCCCCTTTCCTCCTTTATTGTAGTCTCTGATAATGAATTGGCCCTTTTTACCAAAGGCAACCGTTTTCCTTGGGTCCTTGATCCTATTCCCTCTTGTCTTATTTTCTCCATATTTTTCTTTAAATTTCAATATGTCATTTATAATTGTTCCTTCTTTGCTCACTTTAAATAAATCTAAGACCTTCCATTCTTGAAAACTCATTATACTCTATGGTCTGCACAAATTATTGTTTAGATACATAATTTTTCTCTTTCTTAGCCATAAGCCTACAAAATGCTGTCTTCATTCTTTGCCTCTATTTCTCATTCACTTCTTTGTAATCTGGCAGAAGATCAAAATAAATATTTGAAACTGTTTTCTCCAAAGTTATTGTCAATCTCTTATTTGTCAAATCTAATGGCCTTTCCTCAGTACTCACTCTTCTTTACCTATCTGCATATGTCAAATGCAGAAGTATTTGAAATATTGACCATCCTCTTCTCCTGGCTACTCTCTTTGCTCTGGGTTTTCATAACCCTCTTGTGTAGTGATTCTTCTCCTACCTGTCTGACAATTCTTTCTCAATTTCCTTTGCTGACCCATCAATTACACCATACTCCCTAAGTATGGATATTCACCAAGGCTTTCTCCTTTTCTCTCTCACTTGGTGACCTTATTAGCTCTCATTATTTAAAAATATCATCTTTAGACAAATGACTCACAGATCTATATATCAAGCCCCATTCTTTCTCCAAAATTTTAGATAAATAAATGCACTGATATATGTTTTATAAATATATGAAGTGAGTGAGCATTTATTAAATTCTGGCTATATCAGCAATCATCTATTGGACATGGAGAGCAGGGTACCTTTCCTAGGGACCTCAGATTCAACATATCTATAATACAACTCATTGTCTTTCTTCCTAACCTCACATCTCTTTAAAATTTCACATTTCTTTTTTAAAAAAATTCTTTTCTTTTCAATGCTCTATAATTCCACTTCATTTTACTTAGTCTCAAATCCTTTCCCTCTCTTTACCTTACCCATTCTCATATTTTCTGTCTGCTCCACTCTCCTCTAAATCAATTAGATTTAAAACTCATCATTAGCTTTAATCCTCACTCTCCCTCATCTCATGTAACCAGTGAGTTGCTAGATTTTGCCATTTCTATGCTACATTTCTCACATCAGTCCCTTTCTCACTATTCACAGGCTTACCATTTTAGGTTAAGCCCTGATCACTTCTTGTCTAGATGACTGTAATGGACTGCTGTGTGATATTCCTGCCTTAAGTCTCTCCTCACTTAACTGCCAACTTTCACATAGCTGTCAATGTGATTTTATTTGAATGTACTTCTGGTCATACTCCCCTACTTAATAGTGAACTGGAATTCAAGAATACTTTCAAGGAGGAGCCAAGATGGTGGAATAGAAAGACGCACATATTCTAGCTCTTCCACCACAGCCCATAAAATGCCTGTAAAAAGTGACTCTAAATAAATTCTAGAGCAGCAGAAGCCACAAAACTACAGAGTGAAAGAGATTTCCAATCCAAGGTAACGTGGAAAGCTGACAGGAAAGGTCTATTGCATGGGGTGAGGAGTGAAGAGCATCTCACGGAGTCCACCCCAGTCTTAGATGCTCAGGACTGACAGGAACAGGGCCAGAACATGCCTTGGGGATGGAATCCCAAGCAGCAGCAGAAGTTCTCAGATCCCTCAACCCACAATGCCAAAGAAAGCTTCAAAGATCAATGAGAAAATTTTTCATCTGGATGAGAAGGGAACATGGTCTGATCCTGCCAGCAGCAGCCACTACAGTGGCAGCATCCATTTTTGGAACCCTCCACCTAAAGCCCCTGGGGGAATTGAGCAGCTGATCTGAGTCTCAGCCCTGAGCATGGCCCTGGGTTGAGGAGGAGTACTGGCATGGTGGAGTTGGAGGCAGATGTGGAGAGAGAATTCTGCTACTCACAGATTCTGGGCAGAAAAGTTGCTCCCAGTTGCACTGGTTGCTGCCAGACCAGTGTGCAGGCTGGGGTGGAGGGGAGTAGACTCCTCTCCCTTGACTGTGTCACCTTTGAGGAACTGAGAACTTACAGGTCCCCACAGTGTGCCCTCCTTTTGACAAAGTACGTAAAAATCAAGTAAATGGCTGGGAAAATTCCCCAAAAAAGGAAAACAAATAAGACAATAGAAGGCTATTTTCTTGGTGGGCAGGTATTTTCTTCTATTCTTTTGGGTGAGGAAGAGCAATGAATGCCATCAGAGGAAGACCTAGGGGGTAAGGGCCTCTGCATCCAAAACCTCCAAAGTAGATGTGCAGTGATCTAAGGTCATGGAAGAGCTCAAAAAGGATTTTGAAAATCAAGTAAGAGAGGTGGAGGAAAAATTTGGAAGAGAAATGAGAGCAATGCAAGAAAATCCTTTAGCTTGCTAAAGGAGACTCAAAAAATGCTGAAGAAAATAACACCTTTCAAAATACGATAACTCAATTGGCAAAAGATGTCCAAAAAGCCAATGAGGAGAAGAATGCCAAATAGAAAAGGACGTTCAAAAGCTCACTGAAGAGAATAGTTCTTAAAAAATTAGATTGGAACAGATGGAAGCTAATGATTTTATGAGAAAACAAGAAATTATAAAAAAAAAACCCAAAAGAATGAAAAAAGATAATTTTGAAATATCTCATTGGAAAAACAACTGACCTGGAAAATAGATTCAGGAGAGAAAATTTAAAAATTATGGGACTACCTGAAAGCCATGATCAAAAAAAGAGCTTAGACATCATCTCCTATGAAATTATCACGGAAAACTGCCTTGATATTCTAGAATCAGAGGGCAAAATCAATATTGAAAGAATCCACATATCACCCCCTGAAAGAGATCTGAAAAGAGAAACTCCTAGTAATATTGAAGCCAAATTCCAGAGTTCCCAGGTCAAGGAGAAAATATTGCAAGCAATTAGAAAGAAAAAATTTGAGTATTGTGGAAATACAATAAGGATAATACAAGATCTAGCTGCTTCTACATTAAGGGATCGAAGGGCTTGGAATAGGATATTCCAGAAGTCAAAGGAACTAGGATTAAAACCAAGAATCACCTACTCAGAAAAACTGAGTGTAATACTTCAGGAAGAAAAATGGTTATTCAATGAAATAGGGGACTTTTAAGCATTCTTGATGAAAAGATCAAAACTGCATAGAAAAATTGACTTTCAAACCCAAGAAGCATGAAAAGGTAAACAGGAAAGAGAAATCATAAGTGACTTTCTAAAGTTCAGTTGTTTATATTCCTATATGGAAACATACTATTTGTAACTCTTGAGACTTTTCTCAATATTTAAGTAGTTGGAGGGATTATACATACAGACACACACAGACACACACATACACACATATAGACAGAGAACACAGAATGAATTGAATAAGAAGGGATGATATCTAAAAAAATAAAATTAAGGAGTGAGAGGAATATGTTGGGAAGAGAAAGGGAGAAATGGAATGGGGCAAACTATCTCCATAAAAGAGGCAAGAAAAAGTTTTTTCAATGGAAGAGAAAAAGGAGAAGATAAGAGGGAAAAAGTGAAGCTTATTCTCTTCACATTTAGCTTAGAGAGGGAATAACATGCTCACTCAATTTGGTATGAAAATCTATATTATACTACAGGAGTATAGGAGAAAAGGGACAAGTGGGGTGAGGGAATGATAGAAGGGGGCAAATGGGAGGAGGGAGTTATTAGAAGTAAACACTTTTGGGGAGAGAGAAGATCAAAAGAGAGAAAAGAATAAATGGGGGGGAGCAGAATAGGATGGAGGAAAATAAAATTAGTCTTACATTACATGACTATTATGGAAGTCTTGCAAAGCTACACATGTATAGCCTATATTGAATTGCTTGCCCTTCTTAGTGGGGATGCGTAGGGAGAGAGGAAGGGCAATAAGTTGTAACTCAAAGTTTTAGGAATGAATGTTAAACTGTCCATACAAACCCTCCCCACCCCCTATTCAGGTCTGTAGTCAGCTTTGCTGGGTGAGTTGTTTTTGACTGCTGATGCCCATGTGATGCCCATAGCTGTGGCTGTGAATATGCATACATATTTCCAGGTAGATTCACAAAATATAATTTACTCTCTTCTTCCAAGACAAAACCAAAATATTTACTTGGAACAGCACTATTAGGATACCAGTCCAGGTAGTGTCATCATCTCAAAAGTTTTTTCGCTTACGTTTCCCCAAAAACAATCCTTTAGCTTTCTTTTCTGTTAGACTTTCCAGCAAGCAGGTCCCTCTAGGCAAGTTTCTCCAATGAGTTCCACAGGAGCCAGTTGAGAGCTCAAAGCAGGTCGCTTAGGCCTATTAATGGACAGGGAAGTTCTTCCTATTCCATTAACATTTCAACCACAAACCCAGCTGTTTCAATCTTTAGATGATGTTCCAACTCATCTTAATGTACATACAAGCTACTGAATCTTAATGTTATCCTCATCAAATGCTGCAAAACTACAACTTCTTTCATGTTGTTGCTTGTGGTATTTTCTCCTCAACCTGGGAGCTTCAAACTTTGTTCTGAATTTTTATCCTGGAAGCTCTTTCAAGTGGCTAAAAATATTCTTAAATCCAATTAACATTTCCTTCTTAGGTTTCTTCTGATTCTCTAAGTAAAGTTTTCTGCTCGGGTCTAGTCTTCTCCTCAAGAAAATTCTGAAAATACAACATAGATGTATTTTTGCTGTTTCAGGTGGGGCCTGTGAGGAAATCATTCCTTACTGAAGTTAGGATTAGGTTTGTTTCCTCCATGTTTTTAGGGACACATTCCCTGACCAAGTTCCTTGAAAATACTGCCACTTTGACACCAGCTGCTTTCTTCAATGGTCTCCAAAAGTAGAACAAGTCCTGGGCCATGTCTACTGTTCAGTTTATGATTCCGGAATCACTTTTCTGTCTGCAACTTCAAGGCAAAGCAGCTCACAGACTTCTTTTTCTCTTCATTCCCCCACTCTCATTTCTCCAGGAATGGCTCTCCAGGAACGAATGTTGAGAATTGTTTTTGCATGCAACTGAGAATTAAGAAATAGAGGTAATGGGATATAGAAATCAATCTTGCCCTACAAGAAAAGAGAGAAGATGGGGTTAAGCGAAAGGAGGGGTGTGATAGAAGGGAGGACATATTGAGGGAAGGGGTAATCAGAATGCAAGGCATTATGGGGTGGGGGGAGAGGAGAGATGGGGAGAAAATTCAGAACTCAAAATTTTGTGGAAGTGAATTTTGAAAACTAAAAATAAATAAATAAACATTAAAACAACAAAAAAGAATACTTTCAAGAATCAAACTACAACAATTAAGATGGTATTGTTTGTGTTTTTTTATTCCATCAGACAGAGAAAATAAAGATTGGATGATAATTTTTCTTTGAAAGTCAAATTGTACTTAAAAATTTGCCTTAATTGATGTGCCTTGTCTTTCTGATGTTAATAAACTTCAATAGCTCACTATTGTTTCTAGGATAAAATATAACTACCTCTATGGCATTTAATAGCCTTCTCCATTTGACCCCTGCCTACCTTTCCAGCATCATTACATATTACTCCCTTGTCCTCACTCTACAATTCTGTAAATCTGAGTTTCTTTCTGTCCTTCACCCACAGTACTTCCTTTCCCATCTCTGCCTTTATGTAGAACATTTCCCAAATCTGGAATGTATTTCCTCTTTAATTCCACCCTATAGAAACCAATTCTACCTGGTTGTTATTGCTGTTGTAGTGTTTGTCCTTTCTTCTCGAAGAGGACCATGACATCAAGATGATGACATGACTTGCAGTTGACTGATTTGAGTGAAGGAGGACTGTGCAAGATCACCAACCTCACTTTCTTCTCCTGAGCCATCTGGATTCAGTGGCCTGATAGTCATCAGCATGGCTGGAGACTGTCCAGGATACAATGTAAGACCCTGGCTCTTTCAGACTAAGGCCCTGTAGCATTCTCACTTTGAATTAGATACACCCATTCAATGAATAAACTTCTTTAAGTAGTTGCTCAAGGGATGTTCCCTTTAATCAAGAAGAAAGAAAAAAAATTAAACTGGGAGGAGAAGACCCTCAGGGTTCCCAGGTAAAAGAGACTACCTTGAAGACTCAGCTTAAGCACCATCTTTTTAAAAATATATTTTAAAATTTATTTTTAGATTTCAACATTCGCTATAAGAATTTTAAGTTCTAAATTTTCCATCCCCCTCTCAAAGTTGGTCATCGCATAATGTTACTGTTACTATGTACAAATCTGCTTGCTTCACTCAGCATCAGTCCATGTATGTCCTTACAGCTTTTTCTGAAATCTGCCTGCTCATCATTTCTTATGGAACAATTGTATTCTGTTGTATTTATATACCACAACTTGTTCAGTCACTCCCCAATTGTTGGGTATCCCCTTGATTTCTAATTCATTGCTACCACAAAAAGAGCTGCTATAATCTTTTTGTACATATGGGTCATATTCCTATCCTATATGATACCTTGGGATACAGACCTAGAAATGGTATTACTGGGTGAAAGGGTATGCGCAGTATGATAGTCTTTTGGGCATAGTTCCAAATTGTTCTCCAGAATGATTGGATCAGTTCACAACTTCTCCAATAATGTATTAGTGTTCCAATTTTCCCATATCTCCAATAACTATTGTTTTCTTGTTTTATCATGTCAATGTCATGTCATGTCCATCTGATAGGTGTGATGTGGTACCTCAGAGTTGATTTGATTTGCATTTCTCTAATCAATAAGTGATTTAGAACATTTTTTTCAGAAGACTGTAGATAGTCAAGCAATGTCTTTTATATGAAGACTTCCTGATTTTTGCCAATTGCTAGTGCCTTTCCTACCTCTATAAAATACCTTGTGTTTATTTTGTATTTTTCTGTATATTTTCATATATATACACACATACATACACATATATGTATATGTAGATATATATCTCTGCAATGTATATATTTAATGAACATACACGGTCAGTGTCTACTGGTATACATTCTCTCTTCCCCTTGAAAGAATACAACTTTCTGGAGGTCAGAAACAGTCTTGTTTTTTCCACTTTATACCTTTAGCACCTGATACAGTGCCTGATTATTTTTCAAGCACTTAATAAATGTTTATTGATTGATTAATTTTTGATCTGTGCATGCTTCTGTGATCAGTTATTTGTAGGCAGCTTCTTCTGAAGTCCTCAACTGGAAAGGTCTCTCTGTCATTGCCCTCAGTATTGTCTGGTCCATGAATGTGTCAGACTATTCCTTTTCCTGTGTGGACTCCATGTTCTTCAGGACTTGAGTGTCGTAAGATATTATCCTTGAAAGACCTTTTCCTCCCAACCAGGTCTGAAACATGATAATGGGAGGTGGGGGGCAACTTCCACATTTCTTTTTCTTATTTATGTCTTGCCCACTCAAGAAGGTATTAGAGGTGCACACTGGTTATGGAAATTCAAGAATTTCCTTCATTAAAAATTCTTCCTTTTTGTCCACTAGCACCTAGTGGCTGTTAAGAGAGTGAATTGTAGTCCTAGGTCACTGAACTTCCTTATTTATTTGAAGGCCATTCTATATGGAAGTCCTTGGACATTACTTGACCATATCCATATTCCTACTTGTTCCCTTGAGGCTCTTCAGGAGACACACATTTTTATGTATCTTTAATGACTTGTAAGAACACAACTCTGTATGGAAAGTTCGCTTCTGAGTAAGGGCGATTTGGGCTCATATTCTGTCTCTGATACATATTAGCCCTGTGATTCTGGGCAAAGTACTTAACCTTTCAGTTCCCTAGGCAACTCTTTAAGACTATGAGTAGCACAGAAGGTGCCAATTTGAATCAGTGGATAGGATTTCCTCATTTGGAATTCCCTATATTGATGGATAAAATTACAAGTTCAGATTAAAATATGTATTCTTTTTGAACTTTAGTCTGAACTACCTCCAATTCCCCCAGATGTCTACTGCTAATGCAGTAGAACGTTATTGTTGTTATTTGTGGAAAATTAAAGAGCAAAAATGAGAGTTTAAACATAACAGCATATTGTGCATGAATTGGATGAGTCTATGGGAACATTAGTCTCTAGTGGGTAGGAGGGGGCACCCGTCATCCTAGTGAGCATGAGGTGTAACCAGGGAGTACATTGTTCTGTCTGGTTGGTTCTATCTGACTGGCTGTCAAAATGAGAGTGATGAGCAGGGCAGACATGAACCTTTTAACCCAGAGGGTGGTGAAAAAGCATAACAGAACTGTAACACTAATTGGGAGCCCTGATCCAATTAAATTTTGCTCAGTTCAAAACCACACACAATATGAAATGGGATAGAAAGTTAGGCAGCCAGAAGACTTCTCAAGGAATAACTGCAGAAATAAGTTTTGGTGGGGGGGAGGGCAAGAGTTTTGGGGGAAACTACCTGCATATAGCTAGGTGGTGCAGTGGATAGAGAATGGGACCTGGGGTCAGGAAGAATCATCTTCCTGAGTTGAAATCTGACCACAGGCACTTACCAGCCATGTGTCCCTGGATGAATTATCTTTTTCTGCTTGCCTCAGTTTCCTCATCTGTCAAATGAGCTGAAGAAGGAAATGGTAAACTACTCCAGTATCTTTGCCAAAAAAAACCCCAAATGTGGTCACACAGGGTAAAAGGAAAAAACAACAAAAAGCCCTGGGAAAGAATGCCATAGGTAAGGGAGCATGAGTCCCTTAGATACTGGTACCCTATTCACCCCTGTCATTGAGCTAAATTATGTCAAAAGGTCTTTGGATTTTGAAGCTAGAGAATTTGGGTTCAAATCCAAGTTCTGACACATTATTAATGGAAGTTACTTCACTTCCAGATTTCTGAATCTCTAATTTAAGGAGTTATAAGTTCCCTAACAGGCCTAAAATGATTATATTGTGATCCAATGATCCTACAGCTCCCTGAGTCAGTAGGTTTTGATGAGTCCACAAAGTGTTGGAAAATGATCCCTAAAATTTGCAGAAGAGGAGAAGAGGCACTCAGGCAAATATAGAGTTAAAGCATTCACCCAAGGTAACATGACTAGTAAGTGTCTGAGGTCAGATTTGAATTCAGGAAAATGATTCTTTCTGACCTCAGGCACCATGCTCTTAGCTATTTGTAGATAGTTTCCCCCAAAACTCCATAGCAGTAAAGACTAGACTCTGGGGAACAAATCACTTTTCTCCTGATACGTGGCACCAAAGGTAAGACTATTTTTGAGAATCTTACTCTAGCTCCAAGCACAAATGCGACTACCCTCTGTTGTAACCCCTTCTCCTTGTGCACTCATGTGTATACACACACACATGCAAAATGCTATATATACCGATATAAATGCCAGCTATTACTATTATTAGAGAAACAGTCTGACTCATGACCTCAGACTTACCTGCCCTGCAATATCAGGACATTCTTGTGTCTAAGAAATGTCTGAATTATTCTGAGATAGACACCAAGTGTCCAGGAAAGTTGTGAAAAGAGTTTTAAGGGATGTTAAGGGTAAGGTATTCAACATATTCTAAAACCTGAGACCACTAGTGTTTAGTTTCCTGATGATTTCTACGAGAAGTGTCTTTATCTAGGGTTGTAGCATGACCTAGTCTTTTTAGGATCACTCGGTGTCCAAAAAGCTGGACCGTGTCTTCAAGTCATATAAAACTGGAGTTCAGAGTACTCTTCTTTCAAACAACTTCCTTGCCAAAGGATGGGAATAGTTCAGATGGCATTCTGGAATGGCAGGAGATAGAGTTTGGCTCAAACGGAGGCCCTTGACCAAAGAATTCATTATTTCCTTGTTCTTTGGGTCTTGTTTGGGCAAGAATGGGGCCTAGCAGACCGTAATCCCAACACACCCCTGTAACACACAGGGCCATTCTGCTGTTGGTTTGGATAAGGCTGCGTACTCTCAAAGTCCTGGGATTCTGGACCACAAGCTGAGCACAACTTTCTCTATCTTGGTGAACTAAACGTAACTACTTCCATCTTGGGTTAGTGTTTAATATGTCAGTTAGAGGCCCTCCTTGCCACATGACTCCTCCACAAGCACATCCTATTATTAATCTATCTGATCTAGGAGACTGTGAAGGTTTCCTGATTCCAGAAACCAGCTTGACCACTTAGGTCAAGTATTTTATCTAATCAGCCAGCTCTTGCAAAATGCCTTCTCATTCCTCTTTTGCCTGAATTCGTCCCCTTCAGTTGTGGCTGCAGAATATATAAGCCCCATGTAAATTCACTTTAGGGAGTCTTACCCCACCTTGCTGATGAAATCAATAAATCACAAGACAAATTTGAGGCCTCTTTATTCCTAAGCCATTTATAATATCTACTAGATCCAGTAAGAGAATGATTTAGAAGCTGAGGTTCATATGATTTTTTTCAACTTGACATTTTTCTCTCCCCTCCCTTCCTCCCCTCCCCTTCTCTCCCCTCTTCTCCTCTCTTCTCCTGTCCCTTTCATTTCTCATCCAGACCTGTGATTTTCCTTGCTGTAGGGAATCCCCAGTGAAGATACTTATCACCAATGGAGATCAACTACTGTTCTACAACTTCCAATACTAGAAAGTCAACTAGAGAACTAACAAGCCAAATGGCATACCCAAGGACTAGATTCCATGACTGCTCTTCAATCAAGTCTACCATACTGCTCCTTTTCGTCAGGCTTTAAGGAATTTTTAAAAATAAGTAAATACACTTCAATCTCTTTCTCCCTTCCCTTGAATCACATCATTGATACATAATTATAATTGATTTACAGACTAGTAGCCTGAAGTAGTGCAAGAGCATTTTTCCAAGGAATTATAGAATTAGAAGGGAATTCAGACAACAAATTCAGAACACTGCTGATTTTTTCACAGCTCACAAGCTAATATTCTGCTCATGATCTGGAATTGATCCATGGTACTATAATTTGCTGACCCCTGACTTAGTCCAGACCTTACCCACGATGTGAGTCCTGTCAACAGCAAGGCAGCATTATGGTCTAGTGGAAAGAGTTCTGGGTTTGGAGCAGAGAAGACATGGGTTTCCATCCCTCCTCT
Organism: Potorous gilbertii; assembly: GCA_028658325.1. Classification (NCBI taxonomy): domain Eukaryota; kingdom Metazoa; phylum Chordata; class Mammalia; order Diprotodontia; family Potoroidae; genus Potorous; species Potorous gilbertii. The sequence goes on from CM053772.1 coordinate 146,626,128, forward strand.
GAGCTCATTGCCAACGTGATCAGGAATAAGTCCTTTCACTTCTCCCATCTGTGAAATGAGAGAGTTGAACTAGACGACCCCTAAGGTCCCTTATACTGTAATACCTTTGATCCTCTGACCCCTAGCAGGAGATCATCCAATTGGGCCTATTTTGAGATACAACCCACCAGGATTGTGACCATAATTATCCCAGCCAGTTCACTGTGGACCAGTTCTACCAAGTTTTCCACAAATAAATTCATAAAGATCTGTTACACTAGACATTCTGAGCCAATACACAGAAATTCTTTAAATTATCCACAAGGAATCTTTCCTCTACTGACAATGACAGATCCACTACTCTTGGGTTAAGTACAAAATGGATTTTGAAAACCTTACAGAATTCATAAGGTCATAGGATTTTGATCTGGAAAAGACCTTAGAAGTCATCTAATATTATCTGCTTCTTCTTACACATAAGAGAAATGAGTCTTGAAGAGTTCATTGCTTACCCTATGGTGGGGATTTTAAAACTATTTTTGTGTCCTAGATCCATATGACAACTAATGAAGCCTGTGGACCCATTTCAGACATGTTTTTAAATGTATAAAATGAAATATGTAGGATTACAAAGGAAACCAAAGGTTACTGGGAAACAATGATTTTTTTTTTTCTGTGCTTAAATTCTTGGACCACCTCTATGGACTTTCTATGGACTCCAGTGGACCCCAGGTTAAGAAATCCTGCCCCAAGGAAATGCAAATAATACCAAAGATACAACTTGAAACCAGTTCCTCTAACTCCAAATCTATTGCCATTTCTACTGCCCTTACCATACTGATGATCTACCTTCAGAAATTTTTTGCAATTTGTTAGTAGGGAAGCAGTCACCCATCAAGGTAGGGTTTAGTTTGGTGAGCAGTTGTAAATAAATAATATGTCAGGAACATGACCTGGCTCTGTTTAGAGTTAGATCTACCAACAACTGAAGTAAGTTTAACTGGAGAAGGTGGTATGGAAGATCCATGACTGATGGACAGATTCTGAAAAGTATTCATTGGGCTGTTTGACCATTTCTAGAGGTTACTAATTTAGAACTTATACATCCTCTTTCTTGAGGGACAAGTAATTAAACATTTAGGAAGTTCTTACTATGTGCCAGGGAATGTGCTAAGTACTGGGGAGACAAAGAAAGTCAAAAATAAGATCCCTGCCCTCAAGGAGCTCATATTTGAAAGGGAGAGACAACATGCAAACAATTATGTACATGTAAGATCTATAGGATCTAAACTGGAGATAATCTCAGAGGGAAGGTGCTATCATTGGGGGTAGAGAAGAGGAGGAATGGCTTTTTGCAAAAGGTAGGATTTATACTGAAAAAATCCAGGGAAAGTGGGAGGCCGAGGAGGAGAGCTTTCCAGGCATGGAAGATAGCCAGTGAAAAAGGTAGATTGTGTGTCTTGTGTGAACAACAGCTAAGTCACTGGTGTCTGAGGATTGCATATGTATATAGAGAGGAGTAATGTGTAGAAAGACTAGAAAGATGAGAAAATGCCAAGGTGCAACTTCTCCTGAAGCCAGTTCTTCTTGATTATAAATTGATCCAGTTCTTCCTTTACTTTCTGCAAAAAGCTTTTCTTAATACTCTTAATTGATAGTACCCTCTTTCCCTAACTACTCTGTATTTATTTTCATATATTCTGTATGTAAATAATTGTTGTGTCCTCCATTAAAATGTAAGCTCACTGATTGCACCTACTATGCACTAGACACTGTGCTAAGTGCTTTTTCTATTTTCATACTTTGCACTTAAATGTCTGGAACACAGGAGATAATTAATGCTTGTTGGTGGATTGAGCATTGTGGAAAAAAAAACTAAACTTAGTTCTCCCTCTCTCCCACCTCCCTTGCAAAAAAAAAAAAAAATGTTTTTGGTTTAGTCACAGACTTGAAGGGGCCAAAAACAGAGTTTGAACCAAGAACACTGAGAAAAATCAATAAAGTAGGGTTGGGAGTGAGGTGGGGCAATACAGAAGGGGAGAAGATTCGCAACTTGGGTAGAGCAACTAATTCCTTTAGTGCTTCAGTAGCATAGACACAATTAAGTTTAGTGCCTACTTAACAATAATAATTAGTTAAAATTAAAGGCTATGCTATACCCCTCTATTCTTCAAAAACCTTTAAAATCACATTTTGTGACATTTGCCTATGGGTGGTTGGTTGGTTGTACTATTTACTGCAGATGCAAGAATCCCCAGTTATAACTCTATCTAGAGATTTCTGACTTTCCACTTCATTATTCTCTATGTCCAAGTAGTATGAGACAAAAGTACTGAAGAAAGTACAGCACTTTTGTTGATTCACCTGAATAATTCAATATGAAAAGTTTCCCCTGATTGAATTGTCCATGTAAAAGGTTAACCATTTTTCACTTTGCCTGTACAGATTTGGCTAAAGTAAGTCATTTGTTAGCATTTCTGATGCCTACTTGAAAAACACTCCTAAAGGATACCATTCTACACTGCTGTGGATTTAAAATAAAATCACTTCAAGATAATTGAAAGATTATTTAACTCCAATGTGCAGGTTTGAAGAGAGAGAAATCAGGCCAAATGACTTTTTCAGGGATTGGATGAAAGTTTGTAAAATGTTTTAAAAAATTGTGTCCAGCACACAATTTTTCCCTCTCTCCTTCTTTGAGAATCAAGGCGTAATATCAAGAGATTAAATGACAGTGGGTGTCAATTTATGTGATTTCTGCTTAATTCCTGGCAACCTCCTTATGGAAAGGCAGTGTGGATACAAGAAGAATTATTCACCAACTCTCATAAATTCATGGTGTATTGCCACTTAATGTAATTACATTGGGCTGGGCTGCTATGCATTTGCTAAGACTAAGTGATTGATCACATTTAAGAGTGAAGAATTTTTGATGATTTTTATAAAAAGCATTTGGCATAAGAAGTTATACTTTAAAATACTTTTAAAAATTATGTAACTGCAAATCAACAGAAGCAGAGCAACGTAATAGAAAGACCATGGAATCTAGATGTAGGTTTCAATCCTGGCTCTGTGTGACCTAAGGCAAGTCCCTTAACCTATCTCAGCCTCTTTCCTTATCTGTAAAATGACCAGTTGGAAAAGAATCCTTTCAAAAGTCCTTCTAAATCCTATGACACTATTTTTATTAAAGCAATCAAAAAGGAAAATGTCTGGAGTCTGAATGCAAAAAGGATAGGGACTTAAATTTATGGAATGAGACAGTTTCTAATCACAGCAAGAATGGCACATGTGAAAGCAGTCATGATTGGAAAAAACTAGAATTTGTTTCAGTGATCTTGATATAAAGAGACTGATAAAATTAACTGGCAATCATATTAAGCTTTATTCAGTGTGGTGGTTTAAATCTCTTTTCTAAATTAGCAAGGCAAAAAGTTGAATTGTGTTGCATGTGACTTTTTCCTCTAATTTCAATCAAATTTTGTTAGAAGAAGGAGGAGGAGGAGAAAGAGGAAGAAAAGGAAAATGAAAAAAAGGAAAAAGAAAAGGATCGATGTGGGTCCTGTTAGTTAGCATTACCCATCCCTTATTCCCACAGACTGCTGTTCTTTCCCTTGATTGCTATAAGGAACCACTTAAAAGAACAATTTGATCTCTTGAAATTTTATGATTTCATAGAATGCAGAGGCAGCATTAGTATAGGAAAAAGAGAACTGAGTTTGGAGTCAGGGTTTGTAAGCTACCACTGTCACTTGCTAAATGTGTGAATGTAGAAAAATCACTTAGCCACTTTGAGCCTCAGTTTCCACTTGTATAAAATTAGAATTATAATAATGCCTATCTTTCAAGTTAGCTGTGACATTCAAACTCACTAATTTCTGTGAAGTGCTTTGCAGACCTTGAAGTGCTATATAAATGTCAACTATTATTATAAAACACTAGAGTTGAAAAGTGTCTTCAAGATCAGTGACTACTGAGTCTATATCTTCAGATCCTGGAGACTTTATCTACCAGCTCCTGATAAGCACTGACAGTCCTGACTTCTCCCAGTCTGGTTTCCATCCTCAGTACTTCTTGTTTGTGGAATGAGAGTCAGCCTTCCAGTCTCTCTTGCCATTCTGTCTCTTTAGTCAACCTACAAACCCTTTTTAAGTTTTGAAACCTTTTTTTCTTACTTTTTCATAACAAGGAAATGAAAATATATGTATATTGTAAGAATTGTTCATTGGTAAATTTAATTGTGAAGTCAAATGCACAAGAAACAATATTCTTCTTGTTTAGAATCAATCACTTAAAACTCTTTGGGTTAGGTTAGGCGTCAAGCTATTGGCTTTTTCTAGATCTATCCTGACATAATTGTTAAGATTCTGGGTCTCATTTTACGAAATCTGAGTGTTTTCTCTGAGTCTGGGGCCTCAGCTCAAATGGCACAGGATTAAAAGGAAATCATAGAACATTTTGAGAAGCTGCAAGAAACTTAGTGAGCACTAAGTTCAGCCCATATCTCAAAGGGATGACTATTACCACCTACTCAACAAGTGGTTGTCCAGAGCCTCTGCTTGAAAACCTTCAATGAAGAAAATCACCCACCTGTCAAGACAAACCATTGTACCCTCTTTAATTGTTAGGAAGTTTATTTTGTTCAGACCCCCAAGTGGTAAGGAAGAAACAAATATTTGTAGAAAGTCTACTATGCTCAAGGCACTGTGTTCAATGCTATCTACAAATATTATGGCACTTGATGTTCACAGCAACCCTTCACAACAACCGCTCTCTTTGTGTGTGTGTGTGTGTGTGTGTGTGTGTGTGTGTGTATGCATGTATTTTCAATTTTATTTTATTTTCAGTTCTAATTTCTCTTCTTCCTCCTGTTCCTCCACCTCCCCTGCTGATTGAGAAAGCAAGAAAAATAAAACCAATAACAAAGATGCACAGTTATGCAAAACTAACTTCTGCACCAGCCATCCTGAGAGGAAGGAAAGAAGGAAGGAAGTTATCCTTTGAGTCTATTTTTCTTCCTAGAGGGCAAAAGTGTTTCTATATTTGGCCTCCAACGTCTTCTTCCATGACTTTCAGATTATCCAACACTGATCTGGCAGAGTTTTTTCCTAGATCTGGAAGTAACCTTAGAGACCCTCTAATCCAATTTCCTCATTTTACAAATAAAGAAACTGAGATTCAGAGAGGTTGAGAGACTTGTTGAAGATCAAATAAGTATTAATTATCAAGATGGGATTGAAACCCAGGCCTTCTGATTCCAGAATCCATGATTTTTCCACTGCAGGGCAGAGCTTTTCCCTCTGAGGTCTCAGGGGCTCTCCCGCCTTAGAAATCCTGTCCTATTTTAGTTGGTTGCCTTATAGATTGACCAGCCAGTTGTTCAAGACTTTCAGGTGAAGCCTGACTTTCTCGAGACTGGCTTCTTTCCTTTTAGAGTTCATGGGTCAGGATATTGCCATTATTTTTTTCTTGTACTACCTTTTAAGTGTAATGGTATAATGGTACATACTCAATTAAATTTTCTTTATATATTCAAAGATATTTAGAACTCAAAAGGACATTGGACTTCATCTGATGCGATGTTTTACTTTTACAGATGTTACTTGCCCAGTGTCATACAGGTGAACAGATCTGAGACTTGAACCTAGGTCTTCTGACTTCAAATCCTAATACAATGCCCCTTCCACTTATGTCCAACTTCTAGACTGCAGGATGCTTCTTGTACAGTGGAAAAGGGAAAAGAACACTGGCTTTGGGATCAAAGGACTCAAATTGAAATCCTACCTTTGCCACTTCCTACTTGAAAGACTTTGGTCAAGCCACAACCTCTGTGAGCCTCAGTTTCCTCATCTATTGTATGGGGAATTTGGACTGGGTGGTCTCTAAGGTCCTTTCCTGCTTGACACCCACAATCCTATGTTTCTAAGAACTTTCTACTTATTAGTAGAGCTGAGATAGTGAACAAATTCTTAGCCAAATAAATGACCACACTTGAAATAACTAACTCTAACAACTTTTCTAAATATTTTTTTGATGATTATTCCTGAGGTGACCTAGGAATAAAATAAATGGTCCTTTCTAGAATGTGGACTCACAACAAAGAATAAACAAATACATTTTTATAAAGGTGGTAACGACAGGACAATGGAGAGATTCATGATTGCCAAAATTGAATGGGACACAAACAGTGCTGTAAAAGATATTGACCAACAGATATCTGCCTGAACAATGAAGGAAGCTAATCATGTAGTAAGAAGGGATAACAGAGGGACATCCTATGTTTATAATGATACCCATGTTATGTCAGATAATCTAGGGAAAGGCCCCTGACATATTGTATGTATGACATAAATGTATGTATGACATACATACATTTAGAGAATGTATGTATGGGAGAACATAGAGAAGAGTGAGAGGATGTGGGTGCATAATGAGCTGTATCAGTGTTGATCATACGCACACTGATGGGGAAATTTAGGTCCAGGGAGTTTAAGTGACTTGTTCAACATCATTATTTTTAAACCTTATTTTAACTAATATCTTTTGTTTTTACAAATATTTTATTTCTGAATACATCCCTTCTCCATCTTCCTCCAACGAGCCATTCTTCACAATACCTTTTTACATTTAAAAGAAATCATTTTCAAGTTCTCTCCCTCCCTCTAGACCCTCCCCCACTCTTGTGCAAATATCATATTCATTACACATGTGAAATCATGCAGCATATATTTCCATATAAACCATGTTATAAAAGAGCAAGAAAAATAAAGTGATAAAATATGCTTCAATCAAAATGAAAGAGAAAAAGAAATGTTGAGAGGAAGGAAAAAGGAAGGAAGAGAGGAAAGAAAGAAGGAAGTAAAGGAGGAAGGAGGGAAGGATGGAAAGAATCCTTTGAATCTATTTTTCTTCCTGGAGGATAAAAGCATTTCTATTTCCTCTATAACATATTCCATATTCTACATCTATTTCCCATCACTTTTGAAAAGAGGGGATTGAGGTAGATTTTCTCAACTTTTCTTCAAGGCCAGTTTAAGATTGCAGTGGCAATTCACAGCAAAGCCAAGACTAAAACTCAGGTCTCAAATCTTAATCTGGTGCTTTTCTCTCCTGTTACTGTTTTTCTCTTCTTAATTCATGTTCTGTCATTTTATTTCCTTTTTTACAAATTCACAAGAGGAGACTTCACTTCCTCTTACAGATCTGCCAGTACTACTCAATTTTGTCAGCCAGTCTAAATTTGTCCATGGCACAGCTGTATGAAGTTGACCTGAAGGCTGACCTCACAAACACTAGCCCAATGTCAGTTTCATGATTTTAAAGTCAAATTTTTGGTGAACTATTGGCCACAATCTACCATCATCCAGATGTGGACCTTTCTCTCTCTGAAGTCATTTCATTGTCACTTCAGGGTCACACTCTCTTCTCAAGTTTTCTAATCATGTTTCTCAATACATGTTCACCAAATGAGGGATCTCTTCCCATCAAACAGAACTAGATTATGTTAGAGAAGAAGGTTATGATCCAAGTTGAAGCCTTTTCTAACCAAAATGGGGTATACATGCTAAAAAAAATCGAAGAGGAAAGCCCAAATTGGTTAACTTGTGGAGTAGTGACTGAGCCCAAATCACTCCCTTCTCTTTTCATTCCTGGCTGAATTCCTGGTACTGGCATCAGTTACAATCTTTCCTGCCAAACTCAAATGTGCAAAGCCTGAAATGGCTTTGGCAAAGTTACTATTAGCTGGTCTAGGCGGATACCTTTTGCTGCCAAATGGTTTGTCCCTATATCTATCTTCATGGTTTTCTAAGTGGAGTCTATCATTGCCTCTCGATCAGGAAGGCTATGATGTCAATTACCTCTGACCTGGCCATATCTCCTACTTTACTTTTCTGAAAGTGGCTTCTTGAGGACTGCCAGTGGTGACTAGAGCTTCCTTTCCTTCTAAGAGTTTAACTCAAGAACTTTTCTGGCAAATTGTTTTCTTGTATTACATGAGATTTTCCATCCTCTAACAGAGTACGAACTGGGTAGGGAGCCATTAGTATGAAAGTTCACACAGCTGCATTAATAGAGTTGTTTGTCTATGTTCTTTGCATGGTTTTTGTCATGTATTTCACACAGTCTTGAGGCTCATAAAAAGCAAGGAGAAAAAGAATGTATTTCCCATCAGAACTGTTCTTTTTATACCAGAAAATCTTCGTTTGTTCACAGTTTTGCATAGCAGTCTTTCTTCAGTAGTAGTATTTGAAAAAGTGCATTATGTAATGCAAAATCTGTACTCTGTCAGATGGGTGAGTCTGTTAATCTTATACCCTCTTACTCAAAGAAAACAAAGCAAAAAAAAAGATTACTCACTGGAATTCTAGGAATCTTAATTTTACTGAGTTTCATTGAGAAAAATGTTCACATTTTAAAGTTAAGCAACATTTAATTATCTACTCCTTGACTTACGCTAGAAATCAATACGTGACAGTAGACTTCACTTGATCCTTCATTACTGCGGCATTGACCAGTTGCACCATCTGACTGGCCTCAGTTCTTCATTTGTGCATGGGGTAATCTTTAAGGGAGATGAGGCCCAACTCCCTTCTCTCTCTGGCTAATAATTAACTTTCTACCCTTGAACCTCGCATCTCTGCTTTTCACTCCAGTGAAGTCACCATGTATCATGGCTCTCCATGTATGTACAAATTTCAAGAAGTATGAAACCAAGTCTGGCCTAAACTTTGTATCTTCTATTCTATCTCTGTTCATTATAAGTACTTAACTGAGTTTATTGAATTTAATTCAATAAAATATGAGAAAATGTTTAAAAAGTATAAAGCACTTTACAAGTATGAGAAGGTATTAACCTCAAAGTAAGGTTTTCCCTGTCCCCAGAGGCTGGTAAAAGGAACAATTCTAAAGATTAATGATGCCTTTTTCCACCCCTTAACAAATGTTCTCTCTCTAAACTCCTCATACAACTGCACATATATACATATGCTATTTCCCCAGACAGTTGCTCCTTTTCTATTACCCTAGGTGGAGACCTCTCCCCCTCCCTAGTTCTCTTACCTTTTCCCAGGCAGGTTTTGTATTGCTGCATTTCTTACATGAATAGTGAAAGTTCATAACCTTAGTCTCCTTGGGAAGAGATTGATCTACAGTCTAACCTGGACATGAATTTTGCATGCCTCATCTCTATGACTAGAAGAAAAATTGGGGAAAAAAATCTACAGCATTCAGTGCTGCAAAGTTTGGACCTGGTATAATTAGTTTGAATGCAATACCTTTTCAGAGCTGAAGACCGATTGCTTGTTTTCCTCTCAGGTTGTTTATACAGAGGCAAATTATTTGCTAGTGTCCTGAGTCTTCCCAGGGTGGTTTGACCCACCAGAGATTTATGGCATCCTGTGACGAAAAGGTTGCTGTGAATACAAATAGCTCCTGTATAGAAACAAGAACTCTTTAACTGAATGAGTGTAATGATACCTTCCTCTCTGTTTAGTGTTTGGACTTTATCATATTGCCCCCATTTCCCACCCCTACCCCAAAATCAGTTCAGCCCCGGAGGAAATAGCTTTCCAAGTTACGATAGCCTCAAACAGTAGAGGCCAGTAATATATACATATCAGTGTATATATATGATATTTGGATATATACACATGTACATATATAGAATTTTTAATCAATGGCATGTTTGTGTATGTGTGCATATGTGTGTGTGTGTGTGTGTGTGTGTGTGTGT
>CM053772.1:146636339-146677365 GCA_028658325.1 Potorous gilbertii
CCGTCTCCTTATTTTTCTCTTTTCTTCTTTCTCCTCATCCTCCTCTTTTAATGAATTTGTTGCTGCATTTACATAGGGACTCCCTGATGAATCTCACATCCTATCTTTCCACAGTGTCTTTCTCATCCTCTGTCATTCTTGTTCATATTGTTCCATATAAAACATTCAATAGAGAATCCACTCAAAACACTGGCGGTGTTGTGGAAGGTCTTTTAATATTTTGTATGTTCCAGTACAATACAGAATCTGTCTATATTTGATCTTTCAGTTTTGTACATAACTGGCCCACCTTGCTTTCTTATCGTGTTTCCTCGGTAATAACTTTCATACTGCTACTATCACATAAGTAATTATTGGCAATAAGCTACAGGCCAGTTACATCATCTCTCTATTGCCCTTTGGGTCACCTGCAATTTTTATCCTCCTGAGAGCATGGTATTCCATGGTTTTCAGCTACATAGCATCACTAACAGAATATTGGTGTTAAAATGATGGGCTTCTGTGACAGCAAGCAGCTGGAAATCATTGAATGTACAGCACCATTTCCCAAATTCAATTCTGGCCCTAGGTCATTGTCCATCAGCAGAACTTGTCCATCATATTTATTCTGATAGACTACTTCAATAGGTTGTCCATCCAACTGTACACCATAATCTGAGCAATGTGACTTCTTTTCTTAATCCACTTGGATGTTTTTCAGCATGGATGTCTAGGTCAATCTCTTTTGATTGACTGGTGAGCTCAGAAAGAGAGGTTTTGTAGTGTTTTGGATCTTGATACAGCAAGTACAATGTAATTTGCTAACAAATATGTCTAGAAAGATTTCTGTTACATTTGGATTTTACATAACATATCCTTTATAATAACAGAGAAAATCTTTGTTAGGTCTCTCCCCCACTTCCTCCTCTTTTGCCTTTAAATCATATCATGACAATCAGGATATCATTGAGTAAAGTGGCAATAACCCTGAAGGCATCTTGCATGACATTAACATATGCATAGAAAACATCTTGCTGGAGGAAAGTTCTTATGATGTTTCTTTATCGTGAAAAGAAAGTAGGATCTTATATTCTCTATATAAGCCAGCAGTTAATTGTATGATTGTAAAGATGTGATTATTCACAGAAAAAGTATCTGTAAGTGCCTGCCTGTTCTAGTTTCATATTTTCAAGGATAGTCTCAATACATGCATGGGCTGTTCTCACAAAATTTTCAAAGGGATAAAAACATAGGTAATTAGATTAGTAGATGTTGGTATATTTCTTATAACTGGTTTTTGGTATCAGTACTACCTATGATTTTTCAATTCTTTCTTTCTTTTATTGAAATTTATGTTGACTTAGTGACACGTTGTTCCAGTCCTGCGTGTCTATCGGAGTTTGGGGAAGTTCAGTTGAGGAAGACAATACCAAGTCTGCTGTTTTTTGCATTGCCTGTTCTTCCTCACATTCCCCCACCTGGAAATTGTTAAGCACTTGGTACCTTGGGAGGCAACTGAAATGCAAGTGTCCAACCACTTTTTCTGAGTTAAACCTATATGAATTATCTTTGAAGTTATCAATAAAAGTTGTCACCATCTTGAAGCCATTGCTGATCTCCAGTGATCAGTCCAGCAACATATTGCTACTCTGACATATTTAAAATAAACTCTTTTAAATTCTCTTTCTCATGAGTTTTGCTTTATTAATCAAGGTAAAAGCCCAAACAAAGAATTTTCCTTTCAACATTTTGGAATACTCCTATTTATGAAATCTTAAAAATTGATCTATGTGTGAATTAAAATGTTGAAACCTCCCACATGTATTTGATCTGGTGTAATAACTCTTCCTGTAATCATGCTCTCAGTGCCATTTCCATTTCTGCAAATCAAGGGCCCCATATCCTGAGATTTCAAAGTACAAATGTGTTGATTCCACTGTTATCAATGATGAGCATAGATTGCCACATAAATGTTGATAAATCTGTTCAATTTCCCATTTGCTGTCCTTCAATGTGGTCTTTAAATATTCTCAGTATGATCAAGCTTAGTTGTATTAATCTCATGGGAAACTTCCAAAAGGCTTATTTTCTTCTCTATTTTTTTCTCTTTTGTACAGAAGGTCAATACTTATAACCTTATGTTATTCTATCACATAATATTTAGAGGCAGTATGACATGGGGAAAGAAACACTAGAATTGAGTTAGAAAATCTGGGTTGAATTTAGCACTTTATGATTAGCAAGTATATTCCTTGGGAGCAGGGATGACATTTTTGTCTTTCAATCCCCAGTGGTTAGCATAGGGTCCTCTCTGTACATAGAAAGCATTTATTAAATAACATTTGTTGAACTAGGCAATTGCATGTGTGAGTTTGGGGAAACCATCATCTCCCTTTGTGTTTCAACTACTTAATTATAAAATAGTGGAGTTAGACTTGAAAGACGATATATACAAATGAGCTTCCATTCTAGAGGTGTGTTGTTGCCCTTCTCAACTACATTTCCCTCTGATATGGGAATTAAATGTTTGATGGTTGATGGTCTCTTTTGGCATTCTTATTCAGGTGACTACTTTGAATTAGTTAAACTTTAAAAAATACTGAAAATCAAAGTCAGTGCCTTTGCTTTTGTCCACTTTTTTTTTTTTTTAGCAGCTACTGGTTCTTTCAATAGTTTGTTAGAACTGTTCTCACTGAATGCTGTAACCTCATTTGGAACTTGATTTTTAGGTCCCCTCAAATCTATTAATGTTCCAACTATACACAATGTAATTGATTTGGAAAAGACTCCTTTTTAAGTAAATAGTTAACTTAGTTACCGTTCATATTGTCCATTGCTTGACATGTCCCATACCTTTTGACTTTCTTTTTGAAGAAAGTGAATCTCTTCATAACATATAGGCATGAAAGTCCACTTTTAGGCTTGAAAAGACACATTTGGGCTTAAAATAAAAATACATAATTCAAAAACAATTTATGAGTCATTCTTCCCCCACCCTCACTCCCAGAAAAACAATATTGAGAAACTTCTATTTCTTTTGACTTAATGAATATTCACTAAACCACATAATTTCTGCTAACTTTTCCTTATTGACAGTGATATGGTGAAGAAAGCATTGTATAAGGTTCATAGTGGATAGAGCATTGGGTCTGAAGTAAGAAAGACTCACCTTAATGAGTTAAAATCTATTCTCATATATTTATTTAGCTGTGTGATCCTAGGCAAGTCACAACTCTCTTTGTCTCAGTTCCCTCACGTGTAAATAGACTGGAGAAGAAAATAGCGAATCACTCCAGTTTCTTTGCCAAGAAAACCTTAAATGGGGTCACAAAGAGTCTGACATGACTAGAAAAATGACTGAACAACAATGGCGACCAAAAACCAAAATAGACAAAACAGTCCTTATCTTCAAAAGTGTAACAACCTCTTAAGGGGTCCGGTATACCGGAGTTAAGCCTTGAAGGGTTACAAGAGGTTTATAACCTCGGAGTTGTAAGACACAAATGATGAGGATGGAAGGCATTCCACTCGTGAGAGAAAGGCATGGAGGTAGGGAGATGGAATATAGAATTCATGGAATAGCAGATTATTTTGGTTGGAAGGCAGAATACATGAAAGGATGTAATATGAAATAAATCTGGAAAGTTGGGGAGGTATCAGATCATTAAGGATTCAAATGTGAACCTGAAGAGTGCATATTTTATCTCAAAGGCAATAGGGAGTCACTTAAGATTTCTGAATGGGAAATTGAGACATTCATTTATGCTTCAGAAAGATTTTTTGCAGCTATGTGGAGGATGGATTCGAAAGGAGAGATATTAGAATGAAAAATAACAATTAGGAAGCTACTGTAATAGCCTAGGAGGCAGGTTATGAGACCCTGATTAGCATCAAATAATAGAGAGAAATGGATGGAAATCAGATATAGTGAAGAGACTTGCAACTGATTGGATATGGGAAGTGCAAAAATTAAATACTAAATAGTATCTCGCATTTTAGAGCACTTTTTAGTAAATAAAGCATTATACAAAATTTTATACCTACAATGGATTTATGAGGCAAAGCTGAACTATCTCAATTTTCCAAGTCAGGAACAGGAGGCTAAGAGAGATTAGGTGACTTGCCTAGGGCCACACTGCTTTTGTTTGTGCTACAGCTGGGGTAGAACTCAGACACTTGGTCCAGAGATCTTTTAATTGCACTGTTCTGCGTACCAATAATCCAGAGATACTGAACAAATGGTGAGATCATAGTTGTTATTCTAATGCTTTGTTTCCCAGACATAAACTAGTTTGATGTCCAGTAGACTTGATCTCCTGTGTCTTTGCCAATTTTCATGGCTGCAATAGTATTTATAACGCCCAACCATATGAGGTATTAATGGGGACAGAGTGGAAAATGCAGTGGCTACTTCGTGCAGAAGAACAGCAACTTTGCTGTAACTTTACTATATTAAAATAGTAAAGGAACAAACATTTACTAAATACTTACTCTGTGCCAGGCACTGTGCTAGGGATACTGAAAATAACACCAGAAATTGTTGTTGCTGATTCTTCATTCTCAAAGAGGACAATGGCATCAGGCAAGTGATGCCATGACCATGCACAGCCTTCCCTCAGTTAAATTCTATACCAGAAATAAAGGTCTGATGAAGCTCAGTGGAATAGATCATTGAACTTGAAGACAAAAGAACTGTATTGAAATCCTGACTGTGCCACTATCTGTGTTACCTTGGGCAAGTCACCTGTGAGAGTCGTGTTTTCTTATCAGAAAAATGAAGACTAGATGGTCCCCAATGTCCCTTCTATCTCCAGATCTAGAAAGGAAGAACTTATTAAGTGATGACTGTGTGTAGTGCTATAAGGATATCAATAGAAAAGCAAGATAGGCCCTGTTGTCCAAAGAGAAAAGACCTAAAAGCATCATGGGAAAGATAACATAGAGAAGGGACTTTTTCTCTTTTTGTGTGTGTGTACATCATCTATATACATTTGGCCCTCTAGTGTAGCCCATGGACCCCTTCTCAGGACAATGCTTTTTCATAATTTTTAAATATTTGTTTAGGAAGATTTTTTTTAAATAACTGAAGACACGTTAAATTTCAGTGAGAGATTAATGAAGAGAAACAGAATTGAGTTTACATTCTGAAATTCATCTACATATCCCGTCTGTAGATTGATGGTTAAAAACTTGTGATGTAGAAGAAAGAACACTCATTTTAGAAATCTGCTTCCAGTCCCAGCTTTGCTACAAACTCACTGAATTCCCTTGTTCATTCTATTGTCAGGACCTCAGTATCTTCATTTGTAAAATGGAAGGGGGAGAAACTGTCCTAGAAGATCTTTCAAGTTGTCCCAGCATTAAAAGTCTATGAATCTAATCCAATTTGTCACTGCTTTCAAAAACTTCTATGTAAACAGATAGAAGAAAGCAGGCTTGAGTCCCAAGGGAGATTGTTCCTAGCTTATGGTGGGTTTCAAACTGTCTGTTTCTTTAAAATGCCTGAATAGATTCTTTATTATATCTTATTATATTTTTGTATAATTATATACATATATATATAAATTTTATATATGTACATATCTATCAATTCAATATATTTTATTTTATTTTTATTATACTCTCAATTACACACACCTATTTTTCCTTCTATGAAATCTACCTGAATGTTACTTCTTTTTCAGTTTGTTTTCAAATTCATTTAAATTGAATAAACATTTGTTTAATGCTCACTGTATGCAAGGCACAGTGCTAGGCACTGGGGGAGATAGACATGACTCTCCCTGAGTTTGGGGGATATGACACATACAAACAACCACTTGCAGAATAATACATAGTAAGTATATTAGAGAGGTGCAAACAATGGATTGGTTTCTGTAGGTCTGAGGGAGCAAGTTCATTACTGGCTAGGGGGATAAAGAGAGGCTTTAGAATCCTGAGAAGTATTCAGATGGCTTACAGGGATAATACCTTTAAACATGAGTCAAAATCCTAAAGAATCAGTTGAGATGAAAAGAAGACGAAAACAAAAAATAAAAAAAAGCACACTTTATTCAATTGAAAATGTTGAAATTGAATGCTCCTTACTTCTTTCCTTTAATCCCTCCTTGACTGTATGATTTGTCTAGTTTATATCCTCCCATTTGTCAATGTCCTCAAAGGATCATCTTCTACATGAAGATAATAGGCTGTGTGCAGTCGAGACTGCTGACAGAGAGTGTCTTATTTCTACAAATAAGGTCAATATTCTGACTGGTCCTTCTCACTTCGCATCTCAAATCATAAGAAATAGTGGCCAGACAGTATGATGCCAAATAAAACATCAAAATGTTCCTCCTGAGTGCCACCTGGATGACCAAACCTGGGTGGTGGTGGTGCTTGTAGTTGTGTCCTTAGTAGCAGGCATAATGGAAAAAAATAGAAGCTCTGTGGTCAGGAAGGCTTTTTTTTTGGCATCCTATCTTTCTCACAGATTTATAGAATTACAAAACATTTAAGCTGAGGCAGGTTCACTTCCCTCCCTTATGCAGAAGAGAAAACTGAGCAAAGATGAGTGAATGAAAATCCATTTCTCACATACTTAACTATGTGTCTAGCACTTTTCTAATCACTAGAAATAAAAAAAATGCGATGAATAGAATGATTAGAGGACCAGTGATAACACATGCTATTCATTAAAGAATTTTAGGGTACAGAATGAAACATATACATACATACATATATATTTACATATGTTTTATAATATTATACACATTCATATACACACATAGTATAAAACTATACTGGCAATTTTTTCTGCTTGATTATGTGTATTTGCTACAAGAAATTAATTTTTTCCCTTTTTTCTAAAATTAGTATAGGGCTATGAGGGCGAGAAAATGCATTTCAGTTAATTGAAAAAAGTTAAGAGGTAGGCATGCTACGCAAACTTTCAGGTGAGATTACGGTATTATTTTTCCTTGGTTGTTCCACTTTGATGTGCAAGTAAACCATAAACATATATGTAAAAATTACACATCAAAAGCATTTAAAAAGAAGAGAGATCCAAATAAAGAGATAGTAGATGCACTCCATGGAAAATGGCATATAGGGACTGGTGGCTACAGAAGGATGTTTTAATCTGCAAAGTCATATGAATGGTAGGTAGGGCAAGATTTGTCAGTTGACATACCCTTTCTAGAAGCAATAAATGTTGATTTAATTACTCTTGCCAGATAAAAGAAGTAGAAAAGTGGTGAAAGAGAGAGAGGAATTAACTCAACAATATTAGAATTCATGAAAATGTACTGAATAAAGTATGATTTGATGTGTTCAGCTGGCTAGTAATTCACTCTCACTGATCAGAACATTCACACTCCAGGGTGTGAATTCTAGCATCTATATCAGTGGGAAGGTGGCACTTGGCTGGGCAGGTCTATGACCACTCTTCTAAACTTATTTGTTATTAACTATCATTTATTTACTGTTATCTATTGTTCTAGTCTTCCAGGTTCAGAACCTAGGTGTCATCTTTGATTCCTCACTCTCCCCTCACTCCATTTCCAATCTTCTGCCAAGTAGGATTAATTCTACATTCACAATGTCTTTCATCTAACTCCCCTTCTCTGCTCTGACACCACCACCATCCTGGTGTAGATCCTCTTCACCTCACTCTTGGACTACTGCAGTAGCCTGCTGCTTGGTCTTTTTATCTTGAGTTCTTTTCCTACTCCAGTCCAGCCTCTACTCTGCTGTCAAAATGATCTTAAAACACAGATCTGACCATGTCACTCTCTTTTCAGTAAATTTCAGTGGCCCCCATCACCACCAGCACCAACTATAAAATCATCCAACATTCAAAGTCTTTCACAAACTTTCCTCTCCTACCTTTCAAATATTCTTATACTTTACCAGCACTATCCCTTCCCTCCACCTCCCCAAAATTCTGTAATTCAGTGACATTGGAGTCACATAAAACCTTCCTTTTCCAGTCTCTGGAAACTTTCACTGGCTATCCCCCAGGCCTAGGACATTCCAGGCCTACTCATTGCTGCTGCCTGGTACCCTTGGCTTTCTTCAAGTCCCAGATAAAACTCCACAGTCTATAAGATACTTTTTCCCTGTTCCTTTAATACTAGTGATTACTCTGTGTGGATTATCTCCAACTTATTCTGTCTAGAGTTTGTCTGTACATAGTTGTCTACATGTTGTCTTCCCTGGTGGACTGAGAACTCCTGGAGGTCATGGACTGGCTTGTGGCCTCTTTATATCCCCACAGCTCAACATAGTTGATGACATATAATAAGCACTTAAAATGCTTATTAATTGACCTATGGACTAACAGGGAGAAGTTGTCCTACAGTTATCACATGGCAAAGCTTATATTTACTTCCAAATTTTCTGCAAATCTGCTGTAAGGTAGTGCTTGACATGTTCCTTGTGCTGATATGTTTTAATCCAGTTTCCGTACAGTGGAAAGTCCTAGGTTTGTGACAAAGGACCTGGAACTGAAACCCAACTCTGCTGCTTATTAGAAATGTGGCCTTGGTGAGCCATTTAGCTTTTCTGAGCCTCAGGTCTTCTTTTATAAAATGAGGGAGCAGGACAAGATGCCCACTAAGATCCCTCCTTACTTGTGTGGTTGTAGAGAGCTGTTGTGAGGGAAGAGCTTTTACATCAAAGCATTATGTTTAGAGGAGTTATGACAGTTTCCTTTTCCTCAGTTGTAAATCAGTTGGTGTCTTAATTTTGTAGCTGAGATTTGCTATTCCTTGAGAAATAAAAAAAGTGTTTAAATTTGGTTAGAGAATATGGTGATCCAACAAGCCTTTTCTTCCTGGAAAAGACTGAAACAAAACAAAGGAGATGAAAGGGAGAGGAGGCAATCATAGAAAGTGAAAACTTGCTTTTTTTGTTTTGGAGTAGAATTTAAGCACCAGGACTTAAATCTTACAAATAAAGCCAGAGAAAGTCTGTAAAAGTTTATGGAGGTCTTTTTGCATTAAAACATATGCCCATTGCGCACACATCTACACAGAATAAGGGGTCAGGAGAAATTGAGGGAGGGCTCACCTTTGGCTCTAACAAAATACCAGCAATGATTCTGGCACTGGGGGTGTGGCATTGAGAGCTCTGCTGAAAGGAGACCCAGTGGAGCTATTTGTTTTGAAAGAACAGGCCACCTCTTGGTGATGTTCAAGTAGGTGGCAATGTATGCATCAAAAACTAGCTATCCAATGGAGATTCGAATTGTCCATTTACTGTTGTGTGCTTCCTGTCACCAGGACCCGATCACATCATAAACCTGCCAAACTTGCCTTTGTGCAGCTTAGCTGGACTAGCTTAGGATAATGTATGGGTTACTAGGGTGGGCTGGAGTTATGAACTATACTTCAAACTAGCCCTGGAAATGACTCACCATGAGATGACTCTGTTTAAGAGGTAAGGAGTTCCTTTGTTCTTGGCTTTACTGCTTTTGCTGCAAATAATGGTACTTTAACAGTATTTGAGGTGACCTTTTCTAAAGCCCTGTACTTATCACACTTTTTGACCACTTTCTTATTGAAAAGGCTCTTTTATTCCTTTGGTTTATGGACACCTCACCCTCTGTGGGAAAAAATATCCAGGTTAAGTTGTTTTATTTTTTCTCCTTTCTTCTTGCTTATTCACAGATGCCTAAAATGTATTTTCATCAGTGGTAGGTACTGAAAAATAACTAGCATCCATAGGGAGACCAATATTTCTTCTAGCTCTGTCATATAAATCACTTCATTAAAGTTAATTTTTCCTATGCCTTTGAATACAATATAATCAATGATTAGCATTACAAGAGGAGAGAATTGTTTTTCCCAATCATATTAAGCCAGTATATTTTCAAGCTGTGCCGAAAGTAAAAGGTGCTAAAGAATAAAAATGAGACAAAATTTACAATTCCTCATGGCATTATTTCTTATATTCAATTGAATTCAATTTAACAAATATTTATTGACTACTTATTATGTGCAAGGCACTGTCCTAGTTGCTTTGGGGGTTTGCAGATGGACAAGTCACTGCCTTATTTCTTAAGGATGTCATAGCGGAGTAGGAATGTTAAACCCAAAGCACAAAACACTTTAATACAAATTAGCATACAGTCCCTGCCTGGATTAGGGACAAATAGTGATATCAGGGTTTGGAAGCAAGAGAGATATACAACTGGGAGTATCTTCAAAAGCAAAGTTCATCAGAGTTACACTTTGAAATCTGGGTAAAGTTTAGATAGGTGGAAATAGAATCAAGAGTGGGATGGTTACAACGAATAGCAAAGATTTGGAAGCAAAAAAGTCAGGGGAAGGTTTAGGGAGGAAGCTTGTGTGAGCAGCTTTTTACAGTAAATCACATCTTTGACAGACATAGAAATGATTGAGAGGCATGCAAAATAGATAATTCTCTTGTGTCAATTGGTTGATTCTTGAAGAAGAAACAACAGCATTAGAACAAAGTACTTTAAAAGTTCGTCCCAAAGAAAGTACCTCCGTACTCAAATAGTGCAGGATTTGAAGTCAAAGAACTTCGGCTCAAATTTTGGCTCTGTTTTCAAATAATCATTGACAAGCCAGCTTGTATCTTTCAGTCTGTTTCCTTATGTGTAAAATGAAATGAAGGTAGCTAGCTAGATTATCTCTAGGATCCCTTCTAACTTAAAATACCTTAGTGGTACATTTTGTCTAACCTGTGATTTCATTGGCACATAAAACTTCCAGTGAAGAAATTTTCTTTACTAATAGTCTGTCTAGCTTCAGACCATTGTCTGAGCAACATACATTCTTCATACATTTTCTTTTCCAGTATGTATGGTTATAATTTCCTCCAATAATTATGTAATTATGAATGCCCAGTTCAGCTACAAAGATCATCAGGAACATTGTAGCTACTTAGACAGCTCTCCTTCATCTATCTTTTACTTCTCTAGCAAACATGTAAAAAGTAAGAGCAAAATTAAAATAAAAAATAATAGCATGAAATGAATGAAACAAGAGTGAACTAACAAGAGCTATTTCAAATATAAGGGAAAGATTCATATAAATTATCTGGGAGACTAATTTAACAGTGGGTTCCTGGGTATATATATGCCTATATTGTAAAATTGCCCTTCCAGATTCCTGATACACATTTTGAAACAAATATATACATATATATATATATATATATATATATATATATATATATATATATATATATGTTATATATGATTTGGATTTAGATATGGCTTGGGATGAGATCTCTAATTATAAAAACCATATAAGAAACTCCCAGAGGAGTAAACTCCCACTATCAATGCAAATCAAAACCTCTCTGCAATTGCAGCCTCAGAGAGTTGTCTAAGACACTGAGAATCTAAATGACTCAGCCAGGATCACACTATCATTTGGTGCTGAAATAGAACTTAAACTCTCTGAGTTGGGGGTCTTTACAGTATGCTATTTCTGGTAAGAGGTTACTTTTGTGCAAAATGTATTTTATGGCCTACTAACTATTAAATGAACAATAAGACAAGAAGATATTTATTTATTCATGTTAAATGTTCACCAGTATCATGTCAGATGTCCCCAAACAGATTCTGAACAGAAGAAAGATTCCTTATCAACAGGGAGTCATTCCAAATGTTCTTGTTCACAGAAGGCACATTATTAATCGCATCAAACATATAAACACTACAAATCTTCCTCAGGAAAATCCATAATTATTGGAAAAGTGGTTTAACCACTCACATTAGAAAATAATGTGTTTAAATAAAGCATATTGCTCACATTACAACATGCAGTTAGGCAGGCAGGCTATGAATACTCCATCTATCAGGACCTTGGACAGCCACTACAGATGGACGGAGAGCTGGGCTCAAATTTGCGAAACCACAATGCTTTTAGCTACTCTAAGCTGATTGCTTTTCAGCAACCCATATCTTTAACACAAGCATTCCCTTCGTAATGAACACCGTAAGCCAAGGAAATCATTTAAATAAGAAAAATAGGTTATGTGTATAGATACTGAAAACCATCATCTCAGAAAAATCATGTCAGATGATACAAGGAACAATAGAAAGATGCATAGTATATAAAATAAAATCTCAGCTTGTTGCCCATCAGTGTTGCTATTTAGAGGAAGAGAATTAAATTTGGGGGGCATATTACGCTGGTCCAGGCAAGAGTTAATAAGAGGCCAAACTAGGCTAGAAAGATTAAGAATGGGGGAAAGGCATAAATGGGAGAAAAGTTAAAGGAACTAATTCAATAGGCAGTGTGGCAAAGTGGTTAGAATATTACACTTGAAATTATGAAGAAGTGAATGAAAAAATCCTGTTTCTCACAATTATTGCCCATGTGACAAATTGGTGAATCAGTTAAGGTCTCTGAGATTCCATTTCCCTATCTGCAAAGCACAAGTCACAGATTTGCCAGGAAGCTCAATGCCCTAAGTACTTTATATTTATTCTGCAAATATTTCAATTTCTATTTATTGTTTTTTCCTTTAGAATGTAAACTCTTTTAAAGGGAAGGTTTCATTCTTTGTCTTTATATCCCAAGTTCCAGGATGGTACTTGGCATAGAACAGGTGTTTAATAAATACGTTTGTTATTGATTGATTTATAACATATGCAAAATTCTTTATAAACTTTAAATTGCTATATAAAGGCTAGGTATTATTATTGGGACCTAGCAAATCATTAGAGGACCTTACCCTGCCTTCATATCTTAGTTCCCATTAAGCACTGACTTTACCCTGCAGATCTCCTTCTATTCCTCTGTATAGAGTCCATCCCTTCTCCATGCCTCAGAACAGCTGCCATACTCTTTCCAGATAGGGAAGGGGTATACAGATATTCCCACTGCTTAGAAGAACAAGGAGTCATCAGTCCAAATCCTTGTGGTTAGAGGGTAGATCACTGGACCTTACTATCTTCCCTTCCATTGCTCCCTAACAGCAGTTGGGTCTTTCCATCTGTTTTAATACTATGTCTTTCAGGCCTCTGGACTTTGCCATCTGCCCTTCTATTGACCCTTATGAGCAACCAGGCTTTTCATCTTCCCTATCTTTGGTAATTTGAATGTAAGCTCCTTGAGAGTTGGGATCATCTCACTTTTCTATTTGTACCCTCAATACTCATCATGAGGCGTTGCACATAATAAACACTCAAGCTTTTCCCTTCTATCCCATATACTTGCAAAGGGAAGTAGGAGTCAAAAATAATGTCAATATTATACACTTCAGTGATGATGAGAGACTAGAGAGACTCTAGACAGAAATAAGAAAGTCACACAGAGAAACCAATTTTGGGAGAAAGGTTCTAAAATCAATTTGGGACCTATTGAATTTGAGGTACCAATGGGACATTCAGGAAGAGGTTACAGACTCAAAGACTCTCAGTTCGCAAAATTGTGTACTTCTCTGAGGATTCCAAAAACGTTGTTAGAGGTCAATAAGTTCAATACGTATTAGAATAGGAATTCTCTTTACAACATCACAACCAAGTGGTCATTCAGACATCACTGAAAGACCTCTAATGATGGAAATTTCACTACCTCCTGAGGAAGCTCATTTTACTTCTGAACAATTCTAGTTGTTGGTAACTAGATTATACTGGAACAAAAAATGTACTTCTCTATAACTTCTATCCATGTCTCCTAGCCTTTTTGGGATCATTAACAGTTCTATTTCTTCTTCGACACAATAGTTTATAGAATACTTGAAGGCAACTATTATGATTCCTCCCTAAGTCTCCACGTATATAGACTTAACATGCTAGTTGCCTTGAATGATCCGTGTATGGAATGGTTCCCAATGAAGATTTAATATTCTCTTCTCTAGAAGCTCTCTGGCTTAGTAATGTTCTTCCTATAATGTAACTGGAACTGGAAATCATATTCTTTAAGTTTAGTAGTTAGCCAAAAAAATTGCAACATTAGTATGTAGGAGAAAGGTTGAGGCTGGAAGTAGAGATTTGAGAGTCATCTTAATGGAAGTAATAATTGGAACCCCAGCAGCAGATGAGATTGATGAAGGAAAGTCAAAAGAGAGGAAAAAAACATGGTCAAGGATGGAAATGAAGACATCTGCTGCTAATTTTTAATAACTAACCCCTTGAAAATTAAAATGCATTTTAAAATTTGTTTTACTTTATTAAATTTTTCTCTATTACATTCTTAAATCCACTTTACTACATTCTAGAAAACAGAAAAACAATAAACTTGACGTGATTTGTAGAATTTGTGGATTTCCAAAGTTTTAGGGCTTACACTTAAAATTTAACAATTGCCTCTTGAGACAGGAAGAGTTGACTATAGCATATCTCTGGACAAAAACTTGCCGAATGGCAATATTTAAAGTATGACAGGTGGAAGAGAAGTAATCATAAAAGGTAGAACAACCTAAAGAAGTCACTATCTCAGAATCAAACAGAGAAAAATTAAGAAGGGGTAATAGCTGGCTAATAGTATCCACTGCAGAGCAGCCTAAGGATTGTGAGAACCGAAAAAATGTCTTTGAATTTGATGATGAGGAGACTATTGAGAGGAGATGTGTGGCTGTAAATCAGACTATGAGATCTTGTGAAGTGAATGGGGCATAAAAGAGTAGAAGCCGTAGGGTTAAACTATCTAGTAATAGAGATAACCTATTATGTAATTTAATTTAAATAGCACTTACATTGTGTAAAAATAAATTCAACATGCAATCTTTCACTGGTTCCTCAAAGTCCAATTGATACAGGTGTTATTGTCCCATAATATAGTTACATAGAGAGCTGGTGTGGCACTCAGGAAGATCTGGGTTCAAGTCCTGCTTCTGACACATACTGGTGGGGTGACCCTGTGCAAATCATTTAAACTTTCAATGACTCTTGGTTCCATTATTTACTTGTAGACAAGCTGCCAATTAGCATTGGTAGGTCAGCTTCCTCATGGAGAACTCCCAATACCTATGAAATTACAGGTCTAATATAAAATAAAGTGAAGGTCACAGAGGCAAAATGATTTGCCCAGCATCACCCAAAGTAATAGCAGTGGAGTGGAGTGGGTTTGTAAAGTGCTTTATAAACATTATCTCAGTTGATAAATTTCAGAGTCAAGACTTGAGGCAAGGTCATCTTCCTCTAGGTCCAAGACTTTTCCTGTAATCATCATCGATCATCATCACCACCACCATCATCATGTTCTTTCTTTCTTTCTTTCTTTCTTTCTTTCTTTCTTTCTTTCTCTCTTTCTTTCTCCCTTTCTTTCTTTCCCTTTTTTCTCCCCTTCTGTCTCTTCCCTGCCTTCTTTTGCTCTTCTAGCTCCCCTGCCACCTCATCATAGTATAAACAAGCATAGATAGATATCTACATCTACATGTAGAGATATCCAAATATCTGTCTCTATATGTTAGTATTATCTAGGACATGTTTTGGTTGGCAGTATTACTGTACCCATGATTCTTATTAATAGGATTCTTTATATTCTGCTACAAATGAATGAGCTCTTTGCTTCCACAAAATTATCCAACTCTTTGTCCATCACCATAGTCTCCAGTATGTTGCTTAACTATAGAAAAGAAACACAAGGAATCCTTTGACATTATTGAAAAATTTTCCTTTCTTCTTTCCATGTTTTTCACCTCTTACACGAAAATATCCATGTTCCATAAGCAAAATGTTTCTACTTCCCTTAAATGTGTGAGAGGATTGGAATCTAGCTTAGATAAGTTTCTCTGGTCACCCACCAACATTACATTTACTCCTGGCCCTCAGCCTGTTGGATTCTGCCAGACTTGGTAGCTCCTTACTATATTCCTAATTTTGCTAAGTACTTGTCAATTTAAACATACCTCCAAGTATATTATTTCCAGTGGACAAGGCTGGGGTTTTCAGTAGTTTATGTTCAAAGAAGTCAAATTTAGACAATTCAGGTAAGTGTAAGATTTCAGCTAAGAAGTCAACTCAGTGTGGTTTAAGGAAAGTACCCTGGCTCTGGGAGACAAGACCCTTGAGTTTTAACCTCTGCTACTTATGAGCTTTTATGACCCTGGGAAAGTATCTGACTCCACTGAGCCTCCATTTCTTCATCTATTAAATAAAAGGGTTGAGCCAGAATACTGTGATCCCTTCAAGCTATAAACTGAATACTTTTTACTCCTTTGGAATTGCAGAAGCTACCTCAAAAAAAGAAAAAAAAATCCTTAAAAATAAGTTATTAACCACTGGCCAATCATATCAGTAGGTTGCTTCTTATAATGGTATTTAAATGGGAACATCTTTCTCATTCATTAATAGACCCATATGAGCTGCCTGTGTCACATCTGGAGCCTGTGGTGGGAGGAATTTTTGAATGGGTGGAGTAAGAAGAGGTGGAGCTAGAGCAGAGCTGAGAAAAGATATTGGTGAGAGCATTCAGAACTGAAGGATGCAGGCAATCCTACAGCTGGCTGTGAGTGAGAGGACTTTTTGTTTAAGGGAGCCTATTTGTGATTCGTTTAAGGGAGCTGGTTTCTGGGAAGCCTAACAGAGGGAAGGTTTGGGGCTGGTGTTACCCTCTGCATTGTTATTGTGTATGGATTTCTTTGTTACTATGATGGATTTTTTTTTTGATATTGAGATTTGGCTCTCTAGAGTCTGAATAAATGTTTTGGTTCTGTCTTTCATGTGGAGAGTCTGTTGTATTTCACAATTCAGAATTGCACCTGCATATTCATGGCTACAAGTGCTGTGAATATTGCCTTAGTACTACACTTCTCCTAGTAGTAACTCTATTTTATTCCTGGGTCAAGATAAAGTGAATCATTTAACACTGTGCTGCAAAGGACCTATGCACAGACCTTTGCTTCTGATGAAAAATTATCAGGACTATGTTAGAAGGGTTGTTGAAAAAGCAAACAAAATAAAAATTAATAATGCATTATGCATAGTATCATAATTCCATTGTACATGCATTGTTTTGTTACGTACTTTACAATCTGCTTCTCCTTCAGAAAGCTTATTTCTGACTGTGTCCTTATCATCAATCTAGACTCTAATCTTCTAAATCTAGTTGCCATCTTTGACTATTCCCTCTCCTTCACCCTTCATTTCTAATTGATTACCAAGTCCTGATTATGTTCTGGGATAGCTCTCTTGACTCACCTCTCCTCTCTATTCTCATTGCCACCATCTAAGTAAAGGCCTTCGTTACCACTGGCCTGGATTATTCATTTATTTATCTCATAACTTTTCTTGGCTTTAGTTTCTCTCCAACTCCAATCTAGATTTCAAAATAGTGGTAGATTCAGCTTCTGTGTCCTAACTTCCCAGTGTCTGTCAAGAGTCCCACAATCTTGCAGATACTCATTTTAATTACCTCAGAATTATCCTGGAATTTCCTTTATCCCTGGTTCTAGCTATTGAATTCCTTCCTACCTTTTAAAACCCAACTTAAATGCTCCCTGAGATCATGTCTAGTTCTCTAAGCTCTATAATATTTCATAAACATTACAATTAGGAGCAACCTTTTCCTTTTTAAACTTCACATTCCACTTGTTTTGTTACTTTCTGATATAATTGATCCTATCACAGAATTTCATTTTTGTATTTAAACTAATGCATTTTGTGTTATATTTCATATTATGGCTATCTGTATCTTTGTCATATCTTATTGCTGGAATGGAGATTCATGAGAGCAGGGACTGTGCTCTGCATAAATCTTTGTTTTCCCTAGAATCTACCATTATGTTTATGCACCACAACTTATTTTGCCATTTCCCAGTGGATGGACATTTACCTTGTTTCCAATTCTTTGCTATCACAAAAAGTGCTGCTCTGAATAGTTTGGTGGATATAAGGACTTTCTTTTTCTCATTGTCTCCTTGGGGTATAATCCTAGTAGTAGAATCTCTTAGTTAAAGAGTATAGACATTTTCCCCACTTTATTTGCACAATTCCAAATTGTTTTCAAAATGGTTATAATAAGTTTTAATTCCACCAATAATGCATTAGTGTGCCTTTCTTTCCATAACTCCTTCAACACTGATTATTCCTATATCTTCTCATCTTTGCCAGTTTTCTAAGTGTTATTTTTAATTATATTTCCATTTCTTGGTGGTTTAGAGCATTCTTTCATATGTTTGTTCATAGTCTGCAGTCTTTTTGAGAATTGTTCATATACTTGAACCACTTAACTATTGCAGACTGTTTGTTTGATACTCTTTAACAGTACTTTTATACCTCTTCTCACATGCAATTCATCATTGGCAATATGTTGCAGCCTGCTTACACAGATTGTGTATTTTTCCATTACCCTTTGGGTCACCTGCAAGGGTGACTTCTTTGAGATTGTGGAATTCCATGATTCACAGCCTTAAAGAATCATCTGGAGAATACTGGTGTTAAAATAGCTTTCATGGCTACAGCAGTTTAAGATAGTTCTAATCTCAGAGCAAATTCCCAAATACCACCTTGTCAGGTAGTCTGACCTCCTCCCATTCAATTCTGTACCCAATTCATTGTCTCTCTGTTGCCCCTGTCCAAAGTATAACACCCTAATGTATCCTGCATACTCTAATATAATCTATATGATATTGAGAACTCAGGATCATATCCACACTGCAATGACTTTGGTGGAGGGTGACCCACATATCAAAAATATAAATTGTACTATTAACAAAAAAACAACTAAATGCTATCTCTTATGGCATGATAAAGTATGTGCCTAAAGTTGAAATGCAAAACAGATATGGTTGTTGCATTGTTGACCCTGCAGTAAAATTATGAGGGAAAAGATTAATTACAAATTAAGAAATGATTGAGAAATTTCCTCACAATATTTGTGTTGACTAGAAGAAAATATATAGATAGGGATGTGAATAAATGTTTTCACATGAGTGAGAGCTTTTATTAGGGAAGAATATAATTTATTCTTTGAAACCTGCTTGAATGTTATTCCCTTCTTGCAGTCTGCTTTGGAATTCAATTCAATTCAACAAACATTTATTAAGGAGGGGGTGGCCAGCAGTGTCAAAACTGCAGAGAGGTTAAGGATAATGAGGACTGAGAAAGTGCCACTGGATTTGGTGATTAGGAAGTCACTAGTGACCTTGGAGGGAGTAGTTTCTTTATTCAATAACAGACAGGGCTCTATTTATTTTTTATTCCCCTCATAGCATTGAATACAGTGTTCCGCCCATAGGAGGTAGTCAATAAATATTATTGACTGTAGTGCCTTGGTAGCCATGCCATTGTCTTGTCATCTGGTCTCAACCAAAACTTTTACTCATAGTTAACTGATTTAAACTACTCAGCTGTAAAGGAGATTGTCAAGGAGAACTCATTTACCCATTAATGAATGGTAGACCTCAGGTGTAAATTTCATCCGAGGATCTTTCAGAATCATCACAAATTCCATACTCATAGCAAACTGGACAGTCTGAATTAATGAGGTTTTGTTTTATTTCTTTAACTCTCAAATAGCTATTTTCAGGTTCTGTCTTGCTAAAGAGAAGTGGTGATTGCAATAAAGATAGATTAATGAATTTTTCTTAGAACTTTTTATTACCCCAATGACTCAAGTTATTCTGGACCACATGTTTTGTACTATGAGGAATTTTTTCTATGCTTCTCCGTTAGTGGACAAGTTTTAGGGATAATACTGAAATCATTATATTTTCATACATTCCTGAATACATACATACACGCACAATATATATACAGATATATATATACATACATACATACATATATTCCATCTATCTATAGAATTAGAGATTGTTAGAGAAGGAAAGGATTTAAGAGGCTGTCTAATCCGGCACCAACACGTCTGCAGTTAATGATACTGAGATCCAGAGATACTGAGGTCATTTCCCTAAGATAAGGAGTGGCAGAACTCAGAATAGAACCCTGAACTTATGAATGAGCCTGATTCAGTATTCTTTCCATTATTTCAGCTACAGTACAATAAACCAGGATGAACTGATACTCTGCTCTTCTAAACATCAGCACGAGGCTTTGATGAGGTCATCCCAATCTATTGATAACTTTACCTACCATGAAGAATTCTGTTCTTTTTTCCTCTCTCCCACCTTGCCTATTCTCACAATAAAACCACTGGTTAGGAAAAGTGGAAGTAAATCGCATCAATTCTATATAGCCCAACAGAGGGATGGGAAGGAAATAAAGTAAGTGGCCATGAATAATACAAACTACTTTTAGTCTGAAATATTTACTCTGAACATTTAAACAATTCTGCTTTTACAGGCTTGGGTAATGCCTCATCCTTTCTTCTCCTCTTTCACACTCTAACCATTCAAATTGAAATGCTGTTATTGCAGCATATAAATTAGCCTTTTAAAGTTAGAAAAAATCTTCCCCCCAATTTGAGTTGAATTGTGCAATGCATTTACAACCCAACATAACCCAGCTTTCAATGGCTAATGAGAAGCATAGTGGGTGGACACCTTGGCTGGGGGAAAGGGGACCTCTCCTCAAAGCAGTCTAGAGGAAACACTGAATATAACTAGTTGCTAGGGGCGTACATAAAGAGAGCCTCAGTGAGGAAAAGTTCACCAGATATGGAATCGAGTCCTAAGCCTGTATTTTTATATCCCACAATGCAGTAAGTGGTTTGAGCTTAGGCAATCTGCTTGGTAGACTTCATTACTTAGTGAGCCATGTAAATTAAGTATTAGCTCACTATAATCAAATGCCTGCCTATCTATCCAGCCAGTCATCCTTCCACACCCATCTGCTATAAAATCCAAGTCTGACTTGTAGTTGATCCTGGGTCCTTGAAGTCAATGAGATCTGGAAGGTCCCATCCAAATTGAAAGACTTCCAGTATGGATTCTGTGACAAACATACATCTGCTATTGTATCTAGAGCTGTGGGAGGGTGTAGAAATCATTTACTCCTGCACTCTTATTTTACAGATGAGGAAATTGATGCTCAGAGAGATTAAATAGCTTGATCATAGACATATAGATAGTAAGTGTCAAAACTGAGACTTGAATCTCTTTTTCACCTAACTTCAGGTTCAGATTCAGCACTTTTCTTCCACACCCTGCTGTCTCTGAAAACTGGCCCAGTTTGGTTCATAGAGGCTCATTACCAAAAGGTAATGGCATTTTTGAACAAAGCAATCTACAAAGATTGTCTCCTACTTAATCAAAAGTGGGCAAGTGTTGTGATAGGTGTTAGTGGAAGGATGTCATCTACATGGATGAAAGTGCCAATCCTTAAAGCATTGAAGTTTTATATTTTAAGTCATTAAGATATCCAAGAAGCAGATAGAACATAAATCATGCAAAATGTTTTATATAAACAATTGAACTTGGTGGCAGGGAAAGAAAATAATAAATCTGACATGGACCACTATTTACTTTAATAGCAAAGTAGTCTCGGATTTTCCATCACACAATTCAGCAAACTTGAGACCAATATCGTAAAACTTTCCTAATTTAGATTAATTGGAGGCAAGAAAAGTCTAAATTAGTAGAAAGTCATCTGAATCAAATAACTTATTTAAAGAAATATAGTTTTATTACTTTCAAGTGCACATGGCAACCAATTAGTTACTAACCAAACACTGGCAAGTAGGAGTCCTCGGGGACCTGCTTTAATGAATAAGGATGATTTATAATTAGCATATCAATTGTTTGTATGCAAATGATAGTCTAAAGCATTTGGAAACAATTTGTTCTCTTAAGTAGGTTAAGAGATGCCATCTGCGATCTTATTTACCATATTAGTTTGTTTGGCAAAATGTTCTTTCATTGATAGAACAAGAGCTAACTTCAGCCCTAGGTCTCTCAGAATCATCCCAAATTCCAAATTAGTGGGTTCTGAATTAATGAGGTCTTGCTTTACTTCAGTTGTAAAATTGCTGCTTTTTAGCTTCTGTCTTTTTGAAGAGAAATGGTGGTGATTGAAGCAAAGTGAGGTTAATGGATTTTTCTTAGAACCTTTTATTGCTCTGTGACTCAATTCATTTCAGACCAAATGCACTATTCTGTATTACAAAAGGAAGTTTTCCTAAGACTCTCTCTGTGGCCTAGTTTTTAGTGTGTTTGTGGGGGAAGGGGACGATGACACTCCTTTAGTAGTTCTATTTCCCCGTTTTTATTAGCTTCAAGTCATTAAGGTAAGTTTATCATATACTCTGCTTTTCTAACCTCGAAACAAATTCATTCATGAAAGAAGACAGTCTCAATTCGTTGACAATTTCACCCTCTTCTGGGTACTGTGAACAGCTCTATTCTTTTTTTTGTACCCCCTACTTTGTCCTCTGCAACTTAATTTCTTGGTTAATGTAGTGATGCCAGCTTATACTGTGCATTTTGATGTCTGCTGCCATCTTATAAAGGTAATCATACAAGTTCTTATCATTTTATTAGCACTGAAAATGAAGGGACAACTTCTTGAGGAGTTTACAATCTCTGAGAGTTAGAAAGACAAATCCGCACATATTCTGCCTTCTTAGAGGTGACATGAAGGACTCTGGTTACAGTTCTGAAGCTACTATTATCACTTGGATGAATCATTTCCAAACTCTGGTCTTTACCCACCCCCTCCCCCCAATCTCCTTTTTGGACCTCCCAGACAATTGATACCAAGTCTCCATTTGTAATTATACTGGCCACAATACGTCAGAGGAAAACTTTATCTAAAGAATGGGAAACGAATGAATATTTTATATTCTATATTTTAATCATTCACAGTTTCCTCCTAACGTCAGCAACGGTGCCACCATGAGTATCTTCCAACGTTATAGAACTGACAAAAAGGATTTCCTTTTCTTGTGCTGCTGTCAGGAAGGCCATTGAACTTTGGTGCTATTTCTGGTTCTCATCTACCTATTGTTATCAAACGCCAAATGCCAAAAGACACAGAGCAGGATTGTGGTGCTCATAGAGTATTTAGCATTTTCACAAGAAATCATTAAGGAACAAAGTTTTAGGGTCACTTCCAGGGTAGTTCATCTATTTCCTTTTAAAGTTACCTCACTAGAATTTCTCTGGTGCATGCCTTTCTTTAACACCAGGTAGAAGATGATAGAAGCTTATGCTACAATTAGGACATATGTCTAAACCCAGTCTGGTGGTCCACTCAATCTTTCTGGCAAGGAGGTAAGATGTTCAATCCATACATGTGTTCAACTCCCTCAGTTGTGCCTTAATTCACGTCCATGTGGCACTAGGACAGACACACAGACAGACAGATACTAAATGACAGGAACAATGCAGAACATGGAAACAAAGCAGTCTTCTTGAAGGAGTTTGCATTCTGAGAGGATATAGGGATGATTATCAGAGTGAATATGGCATGATATGGAACTGTGGGCAAAGAGATTACCATACATGTCAAAACCCACAACCACCACTATCAGACTACTTGCACAAAGATAAGACATGTAGCAAAAGCCATCATAGTGGATTAAAGAACTGCAATAAAATTAGAGTAAGTATTGGATAGGGTACATGATAAAAGAAAAGAGTGGTGGGAAAATGAAAATAGTCATTTCTCCAATATTTCCTTCAATACTTCAGTGGGTCTATAATATATTCCATTGGATTGGCTTCCATAAGTAGAGATCACATCCCAACAACCTGTTCTCAACATGAATGATTTTTGGGCCATGTCTTTCTGGATCCACCCAAAATACTAGAGGCCTTGTCCTTGTTCTTTTAACTTTGAATGGATATTACTACAACACTTAGGTTATTCATCTGTCATACTTCAGTCTTGCTATGTGACCCATCTACCTCCTTTATCAGTCCCACATATGCATCATTGATGGTTTTTTGTTTTGTTTTTTGTCTCCTCTATAGCAATACTCTTTTTTGTTTCTCTTCCTTCTCATTCTGCTTTGTTGTTTCATCATCCATACCTGAGCCCCTAATTGTGGCTATATCATAAGATTCTGTCCTGGGTTCTCTTCTTCATCCTTTGTACACACTCTCACTTGGTGAACTCACCAACTCCTATGGGATTAATTATCACTGCTATACTGATGACTCCCAGACCTAGATCCACATTCCAAGTTCCTCTCCCGAGTTCTTGTCCTATATTGCAAACAGCCAATTATTGGACATTTTAAGTTAATATATATATGGTATCTTTAATACTATCAGTCAAATGTAAGTTATTATTTTTAATGTATTGTAGCCTACTTGCACTTACTGTACTCTTTTACATTGTCTTCTGAACTACTTAAAACTTTTCTTCTTTAGAGATAATGGTGTTCCATGATTCATAGTCTCATCGTCGTCACTGTTACTTATATAGTACTTACGAAGTGCCAGGCACTAAGTGCTTAAAAACAATTATTCTCACATTTTGATCTTCACAACAGCCATGAGAAGTAGGTTTTCTTAATATCCCCATTTCACAGATGAGGAAACTGAGGCAAATAGAGGTTAAGTGACTTGCCCAGATAGTATATGTCTGGTTCTGGATCTGAACTCAGGCATTCCTAACTCCAGACCCAGTGCTCTGTCCACTGTGCTGCTACCACCAGAATACCATATCACTGAAAGACTAATTTCTCAAATGTGTCATGTATGTGCTGTTTTGAGATAAATTGGAGCTCCTTATCAATATAGAGCCCTTTTCAAGATTTACATGTTGAGAGACTGACTCAATTGACTACTACTCTGACTGTTAGTCCTAATCTAGACAACAGGTATCCATCTACCTTACTTTTCTAGTGTGGATGATTAGGCTTATTTTAAGTGGCTATGGATGTCACTGAGATGGTCCTAGAATATCTCAGGGATTGTAAGCAATCAGTGGAATGTCACTCATAATTAGGAATATCTAGTGAACTTATCTTTTGATGAGGAAACCCAGTTCTGAATAACCTTTGGGTGAGACATTTCCCGTGACATTAGCCTTAGTTTATGCTGATATTCAGTTAACTGAACAAAACATAGAGTTTTGTATAATACTAGTATTTGTTTTGTAGAGACTTTGAAAAGGCGTCAATTAAGGCTGAATATACAAACAAGAGGCATAATAGAATTATGTACACAGAGAGAGGCTTTTCATTAAACTATCCATTAGGTGATCAATTTTTTGTCATAGCAACTTATGAAAAACACAAATCAAACCTTCCCTCAGTCTTGTGAAATCCCCTCCCTTTTTATAGTAATGACTATAAAAATATTAAAATGATACTAAGAAAATAAAGTCCATGGGTTGACAAAAATGTATACCTTGGAATAAAACAACTGTCTCAAAAAATTGCTAGAAAAGCAGACAGAAAAATAAGAAAGATGTGACAGAACAGCACAAAATATCTATATCCATAAACACAAGTGACAGGAATGTAAAGAAATATGTGTTTATTATTCAAATACACTTGATTATTCCACTGAGCTGAACATAATTACACAATAAATGCAAATTATTGGGGAGCTAGGGATGATAAAGGGGATAGAGAGGACTGATTGGAGTAAATGAAGTCAGATAGGTTGTATTTATGGAGGAGACAGATGGCTCTGAGAAGAGTATCATAGGAGGCCAGAGTTGTAGTTTAATACAGAAAGGTAGAACTTTTTCTAGGAGGAGGAGGAGAAATGCTATGTAAAATGTCTCAGAGGTGAGAGAGGGTGAAATGGGTGGGAGAGGGGTGAATTTGTTTAACTAGAGAGCAGAAATGAGCAAGATTAGGTAAGGAATGGGCCAATTATTACAGAAAATGAAATGATCAGACATTTTAAGATAATACCAATAGTAATACATCAAGGATAAGTTTTAGGGTTTAAGGTGTGTAGACGTTGCTTAATAATATTATAGAATTGAGAGATAGCATAGCATAGTATCATGAGCCGTTGTTCTTAGCCATTTTGAGACTGAGAGCCAGTCTCAGAGGCAAGAAGACAGGTTTAGTTCCTGCCTCCAATACTTATTGACTTTTTGACTCTGAACTAGTCACTTAAACTCTTAATAATTTGAGCAACTCCATATTTATATAAGTTGCAGAGAAGTTGTCAACCTACCTAGAGGGAATTCCTAGGTTCCATCCTTATTCCTATCATAGAATTATAACTGAAAAGTACTTTAGAGGTTATCTGGTTCAACCCCTTCATTTTTCGGAAGAGAAGACTGAACCCAGTCAGGTGAAATGCATTCCCTTAGGTCACTTGAATCTAAAGTGACATAAAGATTCATACCCAGATCTTTTCACTTCAAAAAGCTGCTCTTCATACTGCACCATCATGTCTGATGCATTTTAGCTGGGTAACTAATCCGCATGAATCCCAACTGATCCGCATGAAATAATGAATGAGGACGATGATTCTATTGCTTACTTTGCATTCAAGAATTTGGCAGGGAGGGAGGTTGGAGGTAGAAATGAGACTGTGAAGCTGTCCCAGCGTAATGTAGTGAAGGTTTGGACTAGGACTTTGGGAATGGAAAAGGAGGGATTCTGAAAGTTGTTACAAAACTAAAATTGGCCAAGCTTGGCAAGACTCTGCATGAGCTGGAAATGGGAAGACTGAAGGGAAGATAAAACTTCAAGGCTGTGATTCCAAACTAAGGAGATCACAGGCAACCCCAGTATAATGGAATGCTCATTAAACTTGGTCAAGAGAACTTATGTTCAAATATTGGCTTTTATACTTACTGACTTAGACCATTCACAGCAAGAGGAGTAAAAATGACCCTCTCCTCCATTTTCTCATTTACAAAATATAGCATGGGGTTGATGATCATTTAACTACTTTTCTCCCAGGGACTTTATGAATCCTGTCCTATGTAAAACTTTAGATTTTATAAAGTAAATGTGAGCCATCACAAGCATGACTGGGAAGGCCTAATTTTGCCTCAAAAATAGTTGGATGTTCAGTGTCTATGGAACATCCTAAGAAAAAGTATCATGTGCACAAAGATATTCTCTATCTAGTTGTCTCCTTGATTTCCAGTTTTGTTGCTGCCTCTTATACTATTTATCAACTCAACAACATATTTAACACCTTTCATATTCATTTCAATACACTTCAGAAAACATTTTTATCAAAATACAATGTACAAACCACTGAGCTACAGACTAATGATTCAAAAAAAGACATAACCTCTACTCTCAATAAACTTATTGTCTACTAGGATTGAGGTTGATGGAGGTCCAATTTGTATATAATAAGTAAAACACAAGGTAGATAGTAATGGAAGCAACAAGGAATTCCAAACAGTGTTCTAGGAAAATTTAAAGAGGAAAAGAACACTTTGAGGGAATCGGGAAAGGTTTCAGAGAGGAAGTAGCACCTAAATTAAATCTTGAAAAGACATAAGAAATCTGAAGGATAGAGATGAGGACTGAGCATATTCTAGTCATGAGAAAAATCCTGCATGAATGAATGGAAAGAGAAGAGAGAAGGTCAAGTTTGGGACGACAGCTATTTCAATTTTCTGGAAAGTAGGGTACATGGTAAGTAATAATGGGAAAAGAGACTGGACAAGTAGGTTAAAGCCACAATGTGGAGGTTAATCCCAGAGGCACCAGGTTTGTTGACTTTTAAAAATGTAATTGGGAGTGGCATAATCAGATATGTGTTTTCAGAATACTATTTTGGAAATTGTATGAAGGACAGATGGAAGAGAGAAAAGAACTGAGGCTGGGAGCATAAGTAGAAAACTATTTCTAATAGCAATTCATTTTAGAACTAGGTTAATGACCTTGTGAATGGAGAAAATGTGGTCAATGTCAGAAATGTTTTGGAAGTATGGTGGAAGAAGACAGGAAATGACTCGAAGGCATATCTGAGAATTCAAGCCTGTATGAGAAGAAG
Organism: Potorous gilbertii; assembly: GCA_028658325.1. NCBI lineage: Eukaryota > Metazoa > Chordata > Mammalia > Diprotodontia > Potoroidae > Potorous > Potorous gilbertii. The sequence continues at coordinate 146,664,060 of CM053772.1, forward strand.
AATGATGGTACTCTCAAGAGAAATAGGGATGTTTAGAGGAAGATAAGATTTAGGGGAGGGAGAAGATGGTGAGTTTAGTTTTAGATATGTTGAGGTCGAGACTCTGTTAGAATATTCATATGGAGCTAATCAGAACACAATTCAAAATGCAGAACTGTAATTTTGAAATGCAAGATAGGGAAAAATAAGACTGGAAACATACATATAAGAGTCAGAGAAATGAACAGAAACAAGGAAAGGAAATGAAAGAGAGAGTTTAGAGAGAAAAGACATGAAAACTTAGGATAGAATCTTGGAGAACACTCATGCCTAACGGAAGGGGGATAAAGTACCACTTTTAGAAGCCAAGGAAGAACACGCTGTTAGGTAGGAGGAGAATTATAATAGGGGAGTGTGGTAGAAGATAAAAAGAGAATAGGCAGAAGATATGGATAATCAAAAGTGTAAAATGTTGCACAAAGACAAAGAAGGATGAAGGCTGAGACAATCATCAATTTTTGCGTTTAGAAGACCACTGGTGATCTTTAAGTGAACAATTTTTGAGTAATGAGGACAGAAGCCATTTTTCAAGGAGCTGAAGAATGAATGGCTAAATAAAATGGAAACAATGAGTGTAAACTATCCTTTTTAAGAGTGTAGATACAAAAAGGAAGGTGGATATTGTACTTTAGCTTGAGGAGGTGACAGACCCAAGGAAAAGTTCTTTTTTGGGGATAAGGGAGACCCAATGATAAGTGTAGAAGGAGTCAATTGTTAGAGAGACAGGAGAGAAAACGCTTGACAGGGCAAGTTCCCTGAGAAGCAGTAGGGATGAAAACAAGGATAGTAGTAGAGAAAAAAGGAGCTGTGGAGTAGGCTGTGATACATAGCAAGGGAGGCAATGTCAGAATCAATGAGAAAACAAGGCTACTGACATACTGATATATACAAATTGATAAAATATTTAGAGGAAATGAGGCAGAGAAGGAAAGGGAAGAAAAACAAAAATCTTACAGGCAATCAATCAAGTCTTTGAAGGGTTTTCACATGGAAGAGAGATTAGATTTGTTTTGCTCAGAACAAAAAATAGGACAGAACAACGAACAATGGGTGAAAGTTACAGACAGATTGATTTAGACTTGAGTTAAGGAAATATTTTCAAAAGTAAGCTGTTCAAAAGTTGCCTTTGGAGGTGAGTGGGTCCCCCCTCTCTAGAATTCTTCTGGAAAAGTTGGCTGATCACTAGTTGGACTTGTAGAGAGACTTCCTGGTCATGTACAGGTTGAAGTAGTTGGCCTCTGATGCTCCTTCCAGTTCTGAGATTCTGTGGGGGGAAAAAAGATATAGTAAGGAACTGGAAATGTTGAAGAGACTAGATAATAAAAACTGAGGAAAGTAAGCTACATAGAATAGAGACACATAAAAAGGAAAGTCTTATCCATGCACTCTCAGAAGTAAACTCCTGAGGACTGAAAGGAGACAAGCAAAAAGCTCTTGGAGCCCCAAGGCCCAGGAACAGTAAGTGTCAGAATAAGTGAAGTATAAACGGTGCATTGGTTAGACCAAAGAAAGCAAGTGAAAGGGATGATAGGGCAGAACCTTTACATCAAGCTTTCATTATGTATGATTGGCTTTCCTAACTACTGCCTCCCACAAAGATGTCACCACTAGCAGCAATTTGAAAGGGAATCAGATTTGTGAATAACATCTCTAGAGTGCTAATAGAAAAATCATAGAAAGTTTACAGAATTTTGCTTGTGACATTTTAGAGTTGTTGAAATGTCTCTTTTGACATTCCCAGAAATTCTCAGATCTTTTCAGATTTTTCATGGCTTTTCTGTATAGAAGATCAAAGAATCAAATTCTTGACCTGAAAATTTATAACAGTTTGTGTTGAAGAGCTTTGGATTTTGGTTTCTTATTTTTAGGAAATTAAAGAAGGACAGATACTGTCATTCCAGGCCTAACTTGTTGACATTATCTGACACCTTTCTATGGGGTACAATTGCATCAAAGTCGCACTTAATTGAAAGTTAGACTTCCAGTCTACAATTGGACACTTACAATATTATGGAATATTTATAGCTTAGGAGAAGTGAGTGCCTCAATAGAGCTATCTCTTATAAATGTTTAAATCATTTTTAATACCATAATTGTAATAGTTTTAGGACAAAGATCCCCAAATCCATTCATTTTTATTGTGTATTATTATTCAATTGGAATTACATAGAGTTTAACCCTCAGTGGTGTTGGAAGGAGTTAATGAGTTAAAATAAAAGTTCACAGATGCCCAGGTTTAATGATCATTTCTTTATTGTTACTGTAATTCATATTTAAAAAGTTACCGCATAATGAATTAGTTTGTAATGCAAAACAACCTACATAATGGAAGCTCATGCTCTTTAGAAAGACTTTTGGAGCCAGGATGAAAGAAATTGCTGACCATAAATTTCTCTGATGACTCAACTTGTATTCTAAAGTACTGCTGTCTTAAAAAAAAAATAATCTGCTGATGGGGAAACTCTCTTTCATAGCTTCCTGAAGGCAGCTTCTTTCAGACACCTATCAATTCATGCTGAAACACCTGAGGACACCATTTTCCAAAGTCCCAAAGTATAATATATGAGCTCTATATTTAATGACTCTTTAGTAACATGTCCTCCATTTTTCTAAGTGAAGCAAAGATTGAGCCATTATCTATTGGACACTCATGCTGTCAGAGGTGGGAATGATCTTTGAGATTATCTAGTCTCAGAGTCCTCAGATCAGAGTATTACAAAGTTGGAAGCCATCTCAGAGAGTATCAGCATCTGATCATGAATCTTCTGTATGATATTCTTGTCATATCATCATTCAGTCATTTCCTGAATATGTCTAGGGCAAGGGTACCAAGACCCTTGGCATACCACTCTCTTTCTGAATAGAAGTAATTGACAGGAAGTTTTTTCTTACCAAAATTGGCCTCTCTGCAGATTTCACCCATTGCTTATTGTTCTATTTTCTGAAGTCAAAGAGAATTCACTTAATCCCTTTCCCATTTAACAGACCTTTAGAGACTGAAAGACAGTTATCATATACGCCTTTGTCTTTTCTGTTCTAAGGTAAAGATTGCCAATATCTTTAAATGATCATTCATTACCCTTCATTATCCTAATCACCCCTCTGTTTTTACTCTCCACGTTTTCAATATCATTATGAAAACATGTTTCTCAGAACTGGGCTCTCTCTCCAGGTATACTGGAAGAATAGCACTTTCATCATTTTATTTCTTTTTTTTTAAATAAATTTATTTATTTAACTTTTTACATTCATTTTCACAAGATTTTGGGTTCCAAAATTTTCTCCCCATTTGTCCCCTCCCCCCTCCCCAATACACTGAACATTCTTACCCATATCACCAATCTGCCCTCTCTTCTATCATCCCTCCCTTCCCTTACCCCATCTTCTCTTTTGTCCTGTAGGGCCAGATAACTTTCTATTCCCCATTACCTGTATTTCTTATTTCCTAGTTGCAAGAACAATATTCAACAGATGTTCCTAAAACTTTGAGTTCCAGCTTCTCCCCACACTTCCATCATTTTATACTGAACTACTCTAAGGTTTTCAGTTTTAGTTAACCCTGAAAACTTCTTTTATCTCCTTTAGATACCAAGATGAACTTTCCTTAAGAAGTCACTAATTATGAAAACAAAATTACAATTTTCCTTCAGTGTTTTGAGGAAAGTCAAAGAAAATTAGTATGTGTTACATGGTCTAACAGTCAATTAAATGATATTCATGAGGCTTTTAACGTACTTCAATCACATAACTATTTTTAGGTCAACTAGTCTCAAATTCCTTTGGTTGGTTCTCCAATTTAATGAGGATGAGGCAAGTTCAGGGCCACTGCAGTCATAAATCAGACCCCAATGTTAACAAAAATCTAAGATAAATCTGAAATCCAACACCAGGGGCCAATGAAAGCCTTAACCCCATGAATGATCATGTCAGGGTCAAACACAATCTGGGTGGGAACAATGGAACACAATATTCAGTACTGGACACACTGAGCTCAATTTACTTCATGGAAATGACATCTCCTGTTTACCAGGCTTCCAAGTGTATATTTCCATCAGAAACATAAAATGCAGCCTGGCAGCCCCACCTAATTACTGTCTTCCTTCTCCCCACTCAACAAACATTTATTGCACTGATTACATAGTCTATCCACATCTGCTCCTGACTTGCAGAGGTGAGCTTCTGCACCTAGCCAGCATGGGATCTAAACACTTGTGTTAGCAGCACAGCAGGACTTCCACAACTTACCTGATCAGTACTTAAATCAAGATATCAAATTTGCAAATCATAATCTCGTCATGCTTTATTAAATGTACAAATGCAAATATGTGCTTAGTGAGATTGGCCACTATTCAGCTGTGAATTATTTCTGTTAATTTTGCTGATGATAGCTTTAATATTTCATGGCAGTCCTTTTTGTTTCCTCTGGCAGTTAGAGATCTATAATGTCTATTTTCTTTGTTTTCTAAGACTAAGGGACCTTTCAAGTGGTGTCCTTTAAAATAGTTGATTTGATCCACAAAATTCCTTAAGTCTTCTTATATTTCTTAGTTTGTTTTACAGTTTTACAGTTCTTAGTATCCACACAACAATATTGAGTAGAGTGGAGAAAATGAAGAAAACAATTTCTTTATTGATTCTTACATACAGCTTTTCTTTTTTTTATTGAAATTAGTAATGTAAAATACAAATGAGAAACATACTTAGAAGAGATATAAATTAAGGGCTATGAGAATCCAGAAGACTTAAAGATCACTTTTAGATGAAGCTATAAAATTTTCATGTGGAAAGGATCTTAGAATTTATCTATTTCAAATCTCTCTTTTTATATAGGAGAAAATTGAGGCTTGAGGGAAATGTGACTTGTCTCAGGTTAAAAAAAAGTAACAAGAAATGGAAGCCAATTTAAACCCATGTCCTCTGGTTTCAAATTGAGATCTCTTTCCACTAGAAAGTAGAATGATCAGGGGCAGATTCCTAGAGAAGGTGACATTTGAGCTAGGCCTTGAAGGCTGAGTAAGATTCCAAGACTGAAAATTATACAGGTGAACACACTACAGGATGGACTGGAAGATCCAAAGAATGAAATTCTGGTCACAAACACAATTACAGTAAGGGAAAAAAGGGGAGCATTTTCTATAGAGTTCGGTGTGGATATTCAGGGAACTCATAGACTAATTTAGCTTTTCATTAAAAGATATAAGGAAGGTTGTAGGATTGAAGATGAAAACAAACAAAATTGTGGCAAGGTTCTGCAAAAAGAGCCAATAGTATTAAAGTTCAAATTAGTTTTCATTTACCAGTCTCTTCTCCATTGTCACAGTCCCTGAGAAGAAAGTATTTCTTCTTGCCAAACTCAACTTCTCTAACTTGTTCCTTTCATGCCATCTCCTCTACCTCTTCCAGGAACTTGCCTTTTCAAATATCTCTGCTCCCATCTTAGTTCAAACCCTATCTTACTGATTCCTTCCTTGCTGTCTACAAACATACCCAGTTCTTCCCATCCTTAAAATCCTTTACTTCACTTTATTATATCTACAAGTTATCACCTTATATATTTCCTTCCTTTCACTAGTAAACACTTTACCTCCATGTCCTCTCTCCAAAGCCAATTCTCTGACTTCAATCTGGCTTCAAATAACCAAATCTGATGTGTTATCTTTATTGTTTTCCTTTTTTATCTCTCTGCAGCATTGGAGTTTTGATTATTTTCTTTTCCTACTTTCTCTTCCTGAAGTCATCCTGACAACTTAGTTAGCTCCTAGTCTTCTTTCCTGTCAGACTTCTCAGTCTCCTTTGAACTAGGTATGGCCATCTCTCCAAGGCTTGATTCTTGGGTTCATTCATTTTTCAGTCGCGTTAGACTCTTCGTGACCCCATTTTTGGGTTTTCTTGGCAAAGACACTAGAGTGGTTTGCCATTAACTTCTTCAGTGTATTTTACTGATTGAGGAACTGAGGTGGGATTTTGCCCAGAATCACAAAACTAGTAAGCGTTTGAGGCTGGGTTTAATCTGGCTCCAGAACCGGCACTTCTTTGACCCTCTTCTGTATTCTTTCCATAACCACACTTCTGATAATCCCATTAACTCCTTGCTGATCATCTGTATGCAGATGACTTTTAGATCTATTTATCCAGCCCTAATCTCCTTCCTGAGCTCCATTTCAGCATTACCTAATGTACATCTCTAACTATATTAAAATAATTAGGCATCTCAAACACATCCAATAAAGAATTCATTATCCTTTCTCACTTTTTCCTTTCTCCTCCCCCACCAAAGCCATTCATCTTCAGGTGTTCTCTATTTATGTACCATCATCCTCCCAGTTATGTCAAGCTCTCAGACCCAGAGTCATCTTCAATTCCACACTTTCCTTTAGTTCACATTATTTTATCAATAAACTCTAATGATTCTCTATTATCTTTAGGATCAAATGCAAACTCCCTTTTTTGGCTTTTAAATCCTTTCTTCCTTCCCAATCTAGCTCCAGTATACATCCCAGTTCTCTTACACATTGCTCCCTTTTATGCCCTCTTTTGTCCACCTGAACTGGTTGTCTATATATAGATCAAGAAAATATAAAAATAATTGGACTCACTAAAAGTTATGATCAAAAAAAGAATCTTGATACAATAACACAAGAAAAAAACATTAAAGAAAATTGTCCCAAAGCATTGGAATGAGGGGTAGGGAGAAAGTAGAAATAGAAAAAATCCATCAATCATCCCTTAAAAGAGATACTATAAGGAAAACTCATAGGAAAATCATAGTCAAATTTCCCAAACCCCAGCTGAAGGACAAAATATTAAAAGCATCAAGATTAAAACAATTTAAATATGGCGATGCCACAATTAGGCTCACACAAGACCTAGCTGCAGAGACATTAAATCACTGCATACTTTGGAGCACAATATATCAAAGAACAAAAGAACTGGAGTTCCAGCCGAAAACATTAAGTTTGCAAAGTTAAATATCATCCTGAATAAAAAGAAAATGGCCATTTGATAAGCTTGCAGACTTTCAAGACTTTGTTAAAAAAATCATGAGGACAGATTGTTTACTTTTTTATTTTTCATATATGTAAAATGTATGTGTAAGATTCTTATGAACAATTGGGTAGCTCATAAGTAAGACTGGGAGAAGTCTGAGTCGGATATGAATTTAAGAAGTAAAACCATTTAGGAATAACTAAAAAGATTATCTTACAAAAATGAGGTGCAAGAGGAAGAATCAAGACAGAGGAATTAGATGGAGGAGGAGAGCTGGTAGTTCTGGTAATCTATTTTCATCAGAAATGGGTTTAAGAGAGAACAGTATATATACATACATACATACATATATATATATATATATATATATATACATATAAGAATATAAAGGTCTTTTAAATTCAGAGGAAATAAAACAATAGGGGCAGAGGGAAGGGGAGAGGACAATGAGGGGAGGGATCTTATGAGGGGAGGGAGAGGGAATAGGTAAAGGGGAGTATAGAAGGGTGTTTAGATTTATGGGGATGGGAGGATAGGCGAGGGATCCTTGGAGGGGGGTAGGTAAGTAACAGGAGGGTAACATAATGGGCAGAAGTAAAGTAGAGGAGGCAGGAGGGATAGGAAACATAAAATATGCACAAGCATAAAAAAAAAGATCAGGAGTAAAATATGTTTGGGAAAGTATAGATCTACATATGCATGTGTTTATATATGTGTGTGTTTGTGTGTGTGTGTATTTATAGCTATAAAGAAACATATCTAAATTTTTTTCCCTCCCCCCAAACCTTCTGCGAGGTTTGGGGGGAGGGAAAAAAGAAAAAAAGTATCCAAGTGCAGAGAACAAAAGAACTCACAAGGAAGCAAAGAAAAAATGGACGATTTTCAACACAAGTATTATTTGTCACACAGGCTTTCTTCAAATGAAAATTTATTGTTACATAATATGAATCCTTTCTTATGTTCTGCTATGCCCATGACATGTTTTTTTCTCTTTGACTTTGTACTTAGGTTTCAATACTTAAGTTGACGATATGTTTTTGATTCTTTATTCTGTATTTGTGTTTTGGTGTTTGAGTCTAAAATAAAATTAAAAAAAAGAAAATTAGAACTGGTGGTCTTTAAAAGACAAACACAGTGGGAAAAAAGAAACTTAGAAAAGTAAATGAGTTGGAACAGTTTGAACTGGCTATTTTTTGGTCAAGCACTTACATCCTTAAAAGGTAGAGAGAAGACTTTTGTACCTTTGGAGTCCATGGCTTTAATCTTCATTGAGGAAGAAAAGAGAAACAGACCCAGGGTTTGGGTTTTCAAACAAACCAAAACAACAATCTCAGAATTCTCTAGGGAAGGAGTGAGGAGCAGAAGTGACTCTCTCTCTTAATTGATACACCACAAGAAATGAAATATAAAGTTAGGATAAACCTCATTTTTATCAAGCTGGACAAGGGAAGGCTAAAAAAGCGTATAGAGGCAGAACTATAATAAAGTCAATAATGCACTGGTCTGAGAAAGGGAGAATTGAGAGGAATAATAGAGTCGGGAAGGTAATAGCTGCCAGGAAAGCAAAATAGAAATATGAAAAGCTAATGATTTAAATGGAGAAAAATAGAAAGGGGACCTAGTGTTTTTGGTCTGGGCAGGGATAAAAGAAAGAGAGGAGAGGATGGAGATTAAATTGCTCCAAGCAATGTAAACTACGGGTACCTAGTGCTGATTTCATTCTTTTTATTTCTCTTTGTTTTGTTTTTTTTTATCTTCTGGGCGTGGGGGACAGGATGAGAGAAGAAATATTCTAATGGGATTTGATGGAGTGAAAAATAAACAATAATCATAACCACGAATGGAAATGGAATTAACTCACCCATAAATTGGGCAGCAGTATGGATCAAAAAGCAGAACCCGACAATTTGTTTATTACAAGAAACTCACTCAAAACATACATATTTATTCAGAATTAAAATGAGGGGCTAGAGTGGAATTTATTACACCTCAGTGGAATCTTAAAAAGTGGAAATGACAATCATTATCTCAGATAAGACAACAGTAAAATAAATTAGACGTATAACATCCATTATTAGTGGAGCTGAGTTTTGGTTCATCCATTCTAGAAAACAATTGTATAGCGAGGTGGAAAAGAAAGTGCTTTGTTCATACCTTTTTACCCGGTGATATCACTGCTGGACATTTACCTCCCATTAAGGTCAGAGGGAAAAGTCCTCTGAACAGTCAAGTAGTTATAGCAGAACTTTTGTGGTAACAGCAAACTGGGGATGGGACTGATGGGTAACAAATGAGTAAATGGCTGAAAAACATTGTGGTACATGAATGTAAGAAACAATGCAAAAAAAAAAATCAAACAGAACCAAGAGAATAATGTACACAATAACCATAATATTGAGGAAAAGAAAAACCAAAGCTACCAAAACTCAGAACAGTATACTTGACTAATGTGATCTCCACAGGGCTCATGAATCACCATACATCCTTTGCCTCAGTAGAAGGGTTGTGGGATTACAGATATGGAATATGGCTCACAGCTATGATCACTCTGTTGGTTTGTTTGGCTTGTCTCTTTTCTTCTTCTTCCTTCTCCTCCTCTTCCTCTTTCTTCTCTTCTTTCATATTTTTTGTCACCTTCTTTTATCAAACCATTCTATTGTGGTGTGGTGATACTGGAAAATTACAAGTATACATACATATACTGTGACATATACATACGTATATGTATGGGAGAGACTGAAACGAAGAATTGTATTAAAATTAAAATTTATTTGATATTTATGCTTTAATATATAATTATGCTATACTTAACATAGTATAATATTATTGTTAAAAATATTACATATGGATGTATATACAATGTGTTCTTTCCCTTTTGAATTTCTCTGATCAAAGTATATGGAACAGCTTAGTTCTTTTTTCTAGTGTAGTTCCAAATTGTTTATTAGAATAGTTAGACCAATATGCCAGTCCCATGAATGTAGATTGATTGTGTCTAACTTTTTTATTATTATTTTATCTGAAGTCATGATTGTAATGCTTGCTTTGTAGATACCACTGAGATATAATAAATTCTATTTCATTTGTAAAATTATATATGAATATATACACATACATATTCATACAAACATCCTCGGTACAAAATTCCCCCTGAAACCTCAATTGAAAGCCATGATACTGTCTTTCCCCATCCCAATCCCACTTGATTTCCTATTGTTTTTAGTATAAAAAGCAAACTCCTCAGTTTAGCATTTAAAGTCCTTCATAATCTGACTCTCTACTACATATCTAAGCTTATTTTACATTATTCCACTTCATACACGATCTCTTATTCAAGATGGCCTATGAAGAATCTGATCTATGCCTGAAATTCCCTTTCTTTATCATTCCAACTTTTTAGAATTTTTCAAGGTTCAGCTCATATATCACCATCTCCTATGGAAAGTTGCTCCTGATATCTATAGCTGGCAGTAATCTTTCCTCTTTGAATTATTGCATACGTGCCACTCTATATACATGTTCAAAAGAAAATTAGACTCACAGATGCTATAGACATTGGAATACTTTCCATGTTTAAACTAGATTTCAATAAAATACATAATAAAATTTGTCATGCTTTCCTCATCAGGAAGATTGAGAGATATTGTTTGGTGATAATACAATTAAATAAATTTGGAACTGGTTGGACATTTGGCCCCCAAGAGTTGGTATTAATTTCTTGATGTTGGCTTGGGGGAGAAGGCTCCACTGAAAGGGAAACAAAAATTTGTCTTTGGACAAAATTTAGAAGGACAATTACTTTGTTGGGTATCTGAACTGGACAACAAGGTGACATAATGAAGCAGCTAAGGTTGGGACTTTGAGGCAGAAAGACATAAGTTTAAATCCTGCCTCATGCACTTTCTACATATGTGACCCTGGGGAAATAATTTCGTTACTCTTAGTTTCAGTTTACTCATCTGTAAAATGGGTATAGTAGTAACACCATAATACCTACTTCCCAGGGTTGTTGTTAGTACCGGAGATAATACCCATAAAGCCCTTTGCAAACTTTAAAACACCACATAAATTATGGCGAATTTTAGCTGTATAAAAAAATACTGGTAGGCTAGAACAATAGAGTTAAGTCAAAAAAGGCGAAATTTAGTAGAAGTGTACTTAAAAAGTCCGATGTTGGAGGGTTGTTGTTTAATTCAGTTTCACAAGTCCAATATGGGCAAAGCATAGCTAGACAATAGTTCATGCGAAAAAGATCTGAGGATATCAATATTTTTGTAGGTTCAATATGGAGCCAGTCATGAGAGGTGAATTTAAAAAGAAATCAAAACCATCTCTGGAGGCATTAGGAGAAGCATAGTAATTGGAGTGAAGGTTTTCATGATATCTCCATATTCTATCCTTATCAGACCACACCTGGGATACAGTATTCAGTCATGGGTGCTATATTTTAGGAAGGATTTAGAAAATCTAGGGAATATATAGGTATGGATGACCAGCTTAATGAAAGACATCTATCAGGGTTGAAGGATTTGTTCTGTGAAGTTTGGATTCAGTCAAAGGGCTGCACTGAAGGACCTAGAGGTCATATGAGTCCCAATTCAAGGACCTGGCAGGTTCAACCTGAAGAAGAAAAGATTTAGAGAGGACATAATAGCTACCTTCAAAGAAAAGGCATAAGAATTTGTTGTTGTTTTGCCATAGAGGGCTGACCATAAAGCAATCAGAAATGGCAGAATTTTGGTTGAATATAAGGGGAAGAGGGTTCTAATAACTGGAGTTGTCTAAATGTGAAATGAACTTCCTCAAAAAGTACTGGCTTTTTCTTCACTGGAGGTCTAAAAAAAGACTAGAGATGGGTTGGAGTTAGCCACTACTAGTTGGGTCAGTGGCTTCTGAGGTTATGTTCAGCTTTTACATTCTATGAAGTGGCTGAGCTGAGACTTGAACCCAAATTTAATTTGTATTGTAAATCCAATTGTTTCCTATGATACTTACTGAAATAGCACACAATTTTTTTTTTTTTTATAAAACGAAGGCATTCTGGAAATGAAACTTTTTTCTAACCTGGACTATAACAGTAGCTCTCTATTCATACCTGCATATGTGCATCCAGTGTTAGAGGCAGAATCATTTTTTTTAAAGGCTATGATAATATTTATTGTTCCATTGATTTCAGAAGAGGTGAACTATGCTCCTCTGCTACTGTTACTGCTGCTGGAGTTAGACTAATTATAACTTTTACTGCTTCCCTTAGTCTTCCTAATAATTTGCTGTCTTTTATATATAAAGGATTGTGCTGTCGTTAGGACCTGCATTTTGATTTGTTTTTCCAATAGTGGTGCCGAGTTGGTAATGAGCATCTCTGCTCTCTACCGCTTGATAAGATGAATGGCTTAGGGTCAGAGACGAAGTTGTTTTTTCCTCTGTGTAAAGCTAACTGGCCTCTAAAAAGAACAGAGCCTGCAATCTGAACCTCATTAATACCATGTTTTCTTCAACTGCTTTTGAAGCAATAGGCCATATTCTTCCCCCATGTCTAAGCGACTGTTTGAGAGTGGACTGAAATGCTCTAAATGGTATTATACTGCATCAAAAGAACAAATGCAATATTATTTGCCATCAACCACAATGTCTAGCGATTAAAATGTAACACCCCCTCCCCATTTTTACCTAAAGTCCCTGAATATTTACATCTGTTCTCTTTAGACAAACAAAAATACACTTTTGCTTGAATTGAGTTTAATGGCGTAATGGAGAAAGCAATGGTTTCATAGGTAGGAAACCCAGGTTTTACTCTTAGATTTGCCACTGAGTAGCTCTTTGACCTTAGATAAATCATTTAATTTTGCTGTACTTTAGTTTCCTGTTCATAGAAGGAAGGAATGTGTTTAGATGTTTCTAACAGGAATTTTGCCTCCAAAGCTACAAGCAAGAATGAAAATGGACTGAGGTTAGAAAACTGATGCTTAATTCCTAGGTTTGCCACCTTCTGCAAGAAACTTTTTCTAGTACTCCTTAATATTAGTATCTTCCCTCTGAAATTATCTCCAATTCATCCTGTATATATCTTGCTTGTACATAAATGTTTGCATATTGTCTTTGTCATTAGACAAAGAGCTCTTTAAAAACAGAAACTTTACAAAGGCCTCATTTCTAGAATATATAGAGAACTGACTCAAATATATAACCATACAAGTCATTCCCCAATTGATAAATGGTCAAAGGATATGAACAGGCAATTTTCAGGGGAAGAAATTAAAGATATCTATAATCATATGAA
>CM053772.1:146677865-146699301 GCA_028658325.1 Potorous gilbertii
TACTTCTACTATTATGCCCCATCCCCAAAATCTATTCTTAGAAAGAATCTAATCATTTCATTCATATTAATATGCAAAAGAGTGATAGAGCTTAAACTGTTGCCCTTTTTCTGGTTATTTGCAAGTTTATGGGGGATAAAAAGCTGAATGAATATCACTCTAATTAGAGGGAGAAAGGAACAAGCATTTATTAAGTACCTACTATATAGCAGGCACTATTCTAAGTATTTTATAAATATCTCATTTGATTTTTACAACACAACATCCCTGAGAGGTATACGCTATCCTTTTGCCCATTTTATAGTTGAAGAAACTGAAGCATACAAAGATTAAGTGAATTGCCCAGGGTCTCACAGCTAGTGATTTTCTTAGTCATATTTGAATTCAGGTCTTACTGACTCAAGGTTCAGCTCTCTATCCACTGTACTTTAGCTGCCTAAATGGTGCATTAGCCATTCAAGTTCAGTCTGAGGAACTAAACTTTGTCTTGCCTTTTGTGAGATAGAGGAATTTTGAGATTATCTGGAGACTCTCTGGAAAGCAACAGAGGCCCTTGGGGTCTCATTAGACTGTCATTTAACATACCTTGTACAACCCTGGAGTCTATGGCAACAAACTGACGAGGGGACTGGGAATCAAATTTCCATTTGCTTCCTGGTCAAAGGGATCGAGTAAATCCAGTAATTTCAGAAAAACCTAGTGAATAAAAGGGAGAGAGAGTCTCTCAGTGAGCTGGCCACCAAATCAACAACGATAAGGTATCCCCAAAAGAGAACAAACTCAAAGAAATAACACATCTTGGTCTGCTTTATTTCAATAAAGACAAGGAATAGGTTATATTTTATTTATTATTTTAGGACTTGCAAAAACATTATAATTTTTCTCTTCTAGTTGTTTAATGTTCTAAAAATTGGTGTCTTCTGTTTTTTTACATTCATCTCATCTCTGAAAACAGTCCTTTCATCCCCTACTCAGATAGCCATTTGCAACTAAGAAGAACAAGACAGGAAAAAAGAAAAATTTTTTCAACTGAAGCTAATAGTATATTCAATATTTCACAATCATAGTTCCCCCTATCAATCAATAAAGATAAAGGTGCCTTCTGTCATCTCCATTATGAGGCCAGGTTTGGTCAGTACAATTAGACCAGTGTTCAGTTGTCTCTATTTAGATTGTTGCAGTCATCATGTAGATTGTTTCTCTCATTCTGTTTACTTCACTTTGTGTCAATTCATATCTCAAATTTTTCTATATTCTTCAAACTTGTCATTTCTCACAATCTAGTAATACCTTGTTATACTGGAGTACCTTGGTTTCTTTAGCCATGCCCAAATCAGTAGGCAACTACTTCGTTTTCAATTTTGCTGGTTATTTAAAACCCATCTGTTTCTGTTCAGTTAAATAGCAGTAAAACAGCTGAGAAAATGTATTAAGAATTACATGTTTATTTTAGGAATAAAAGAGGCAGGGAGATATTCCCATTCCAAAGTCCATAAGTAAGGAGGTATCTAGGTGGTACTTCAAATATTGGCACTTAAAACAAGAAGATGTGCAAAAAACTTTTGGATCAAGGGTAGGGAAGGCATCTTTGCGTAGAGCAATGGAATTTGCTTGGGATTTGGAATTAGAGGTCCTAGATTTGAATCTCAACACACTAATTCTATTACTTATTTTTGTGTGATCTTGAATAAATAACCTTTCTAGGGCTCAATTTTCCCATCTACAAAATTGGTGGGACTAAATAACCAAGAATCTCTATGTTATCTTCCAAGTCTAAATCTATAATCCTATCATACCAGAGTCAAATGAACAGAGAACTAGCCTAATATCAAGAAATATTCCTGGGGGGAGCAGGGTTGAACCTGACAATAACCTGCATTGCTCCCATACTGATTTTTGTCAATATAACAAACTTCTGTTGTGGAGATGCCTTCCACTAAGGCAGATGGGTAACTTACCTAAAACTGAGAGTTTTACAGAGGTACTTTTGGTACTGCCAGGTTAAGTCCCTTGCCCATGATCACATAACTAGTATGTGTAAAAAGCAGGAGTGTACCCAAGCCTTTGTAACTTAACTTCCTCACTAAACTCTCTAGCCACTACTCCACAATGTCTTTCTAAGTAGCAGAGATTTTTTTAAGGGTGCAGAGTTCTTGTTGCCTTCAACTGAAATCACACCCTCTATAGTACAGAATATTTCTCCTACTCACATTTCCAGTTCTGACACATAACTAGGCAGAACCACTTCAATCTTTCTCTCTTAAGAACCTCTGTTATAGTCATCTTTGGAATAATCATCAAAACACAGTGAACACAATATATGGGCAATTATGGTATATAGGTATGTAAATGCTTTAGTTAATGTGTTCATTTATCCAGTGACCAATTATTAAGTTGCTCATATATGCTAAGAACTAATTCACTGGGTGCACTGAGAGAAATAGGAAATTTTAATTTATTCTATGAAATAAATATTATTTTAAGTGTTCAATATGCTAAAGGCACTGTACCAGATGTGGGAGAGACAAAGACTGAAATAACACAGTCCCTGCTCTCAAGAAGCCTATATTCTTCTAAGACTATTAAACATGTACACTAGTAGGTAAATAAAAAGGAATTTTAAGAGGGATACGGTGATGATAACCAAGGGAGTCTTACTTGTTCCTTGGGGAAGGGGTAAAATACATTTGCAGTCATGGCTGGTGATACCCAAGCCTTGCCTAGGGGTAAGGAAAGAGATATGACCTTGCCCTAGAGAGATGGACCCCTTCATGTTTGTTCTCAGTGGAAGATCTTCAAGGTCAGCCTCAGTCAGTCATAGAATCATAGAGATAAAGAAGAGAGGAACAAAGTCCCATAGTCTAGTCTTTTCATTTTAAAGATGAAGAATGTGGGATTTCAGAGATTATGTAACTTGCTCAAGGTCACACACATAGTAAGTGTCAGAGGTGAGATTTGAACTTAGAACCTAGATCTCTGGAACAAATACTCTCTTTAGATATTCTCCCACAAGGTAACAGGCAATCTGGAAACTAGTGGCGACTGAGTAGTATTCCCCCATCTAATAAAGTGACCACAGAGAGTAGGTGCACTTTAGGAGAAGGAGAAGGTCTGGGATAGGACACACATCTTCAGTCACTGCCCAGGAGCCATTCCTTACAGGTAACAGTTCTGACTTTTCTGTTCCAGAGGGTCTTTTCTTTCTCTCCCAGACTCTAAACCTTTATTCTGATAGTAGTGTGAGAAGTAAGTCTGGATTCAATGTATGCCTGGAAGAAATGAGGGGTATCCTGGCTCCTTAACACAAGAAGTACTGGTGCTCCAGAGAAAAACGGAATTTGTTTTTGGAGGTAATTGGAGTTGTGACTTGCCTACAGTCAGACAGCTAGTAAATGTCTGAGGTGGGATTTGAACTCAGGTCCTCCTCACTCCAAAGCTCTATTCACTATGCCACCTACCTGCCTCAACAGTAAATTTCAACACATGACTGAAAAAACTTTGGACTAAGGATCGCAACATCTGGGTTCTAGTGTCTGCTCTGACATTACTTTTGTATTATAAAACTGTAAAATGAACAGATTGCACAAGGTGGTCTCTAAGGCCCTCTTCAGCTATAACATGGTTCTTTGAGGGTTTAGAAGGGGTTAGCTTTAAGCCCTCTTTCAAATCCCTCTTCAGAAGCATTTCTGTGTTTGCTGAAAGGTACCCTATACTCCCACTCTTCAGTAATCAGGCCTCTCCAGAAGCCAAGTGTGTAAAATCAAAAGACATTAGCACCTAGCTTTCCAAAATAATTATATAAAGTAGAAGACTGTACTTGCTCAGAGCAGAGTTATGGGGAGGCTGGAGCGCTTCCTCAGTGATTATCATATGGCATCTCTACCTGTCTGGTGGGGTCTCTTTCCCTTACTATCATTACCCCAACCAACACCTTCTCCTCTCACCTGCCCTGGCCAAGGTTTAAAAGCTTACCTTGAGGTTTGTATTTGAATCCATAAATGTCTAATTATACCTCTGATTAAGAGAATTTAAATGAGAAATATAATGGTCAAAAGGGTAAGATACTAAAGATGATAGGAGGAGTGAGATCAAGTGGAGAGGTTGACCTTGCAGGGAGAATATCCATCTCTGTATCAAAAAATGCAGCAAAGGATCAGAGAATGAATGAATGATCATGATGATGATGGTGGTGGTGATGGGGTGTTTTGTACATAGCAGACATTTAAGAAGTGTTATTGAATTAAATCAAAACTGCCAAAGGTCAGAGGAAAAATAACATGACTTGTCTACAGGTGCTCCTCTGCTGCTTCTTCATCCTTGGATTAGAAATGAATTAGACATATGAAAGGGAAGGAGGGACAACGATGAAGACAAACACAGCAAGAGAAGGCAAACAATTTATACTTTTAAATTAAACCACTTTAAAACCTCAAAAGCACTTCTTTAATCAATACTATAAGATAAATGATATAAGCCCTATTAGCCCCATTCAACAGAAGAAACTGCATTTCAGATAAATAAATTGACTTACTCAGGGTCACACAATGAGAAATTCTCAAGATCAGGATTTGAACCCAGGCCTTCTAATTGGAGATGCACAATTTTGGGTTTTCTGATCACTAATTTTTTAAACTGGGCATACTGTGAACTCTTAATATTAATTCAGTGGTCTCACTGGCAAAAAGAACATATATTGGCTTTAGTAAAGGAAGCTCAAAATTATTTAAAATTAAAAAGAACTCAACTAAAATAGAGAACACACACACACACACACACACACACACACACACACACACACACTTCATTCTTCACAGTCCCTTTTATCCATATCAAAAAGCAGACCAAACATGCTCCCAATGTTTTGCTCACCATTGCCCCACTGCAGGGCCTCCTCCCTGGCTCCTTTAGTGACTCAATGCTCTCGTGTTCCAACCAACTCGTGTTCCAAAAACCAACTTTGAATGAAAGCCTTGTCCCTAGCAGAAGGGGTTTTATGATTCAGTAAGCACTTAGGGAGCTGTACTTTAATAGGAGAACATTCCTGAGATGCCCAGAATCATACTATATCCATCATTACCTATTTGGCCAATGTGTAAGACAAAATCTTGCAGAAGTAAAAGGAAATGTTTCTGGGTATCTAGGTAAGTAGTCCCTTCAGTTTTTGACTTAAAGGTTTATTTTAAAATCTTCTATATCAAAAGTAGAAAAAAATAGCCTTAAGGACAATTGAGTAAACTGAAATAAAATTTATCACTGTTAGAGATTCAAGAAAGTCATTCTGCTTCACCAACAATCCCTAATAAAGACAATGACTGCCGGTTAAACAGACCATGAAGTTAGGAACAGAAGTTCCAGTTTGCTTATTATTGACGGGCATGACATTGCTTTGTTTGTAACTCCACAAGCCTCCAGTATGGTGTTGTAGCTCATAGCAGATGTTCAATCAATACTGTAGTTGACTTCGGAGACATTAGGGTGCCACCTTATAATCTGCAAACTACTGTCCTCCCTGGAACAGAATCAGAATTACCTTAGATAGCAAGACCAACTCTGTCCTTTTTCAAGGTCAGAAAGCGAGTAAGTGGCAGAGCTGGAGCAATCCAGTGCTCTTTACATGGTACCATCCTGAGTAAAGGGACTAAGACAGCTCTATGTTGAACCCAAGACCTCAGTTAGTTAGGTACTTTTGGAAATCCTGTGGATTTGGAAATCTCAGCTACAAGACTGATTTTTAGCAAATTGCTACCTTTAAATTGAAGTAGTTTTGAGTTTGGATACTGGAACAACTTGGTTTGAACCTTACCTTATTTATTGAACATGTATGTGTAGGGGTGTGTTTGTGTGTGTGCGTGTGTCTGTGTGTTGCTCACTAAATAAGTCCAGGCATGTGCTTTTTCATTTGTGAAATGGGAGGAGCCTTCCATCCCAACTGGTTGTGTTTCTTCTCCAGTTAGATATATTATTCTGGAAAAGACGCTAACTGTGAAAAATCCTAATCACTTTTTTTAGTGAAATAACCAAAGGAAGGGAGAAGATGCTATTAGCTCAGTTAGACTAATTTTGTACAACTTCCAAACATGTACATAATAGTGTTGGCTGACCTTAGGAGTAGTAGGTAGGTAGCTACTTATGCAATGAGATTTCAAGATAGATGCTCTTACCCAAAACAAAATGAACATAAAACCACCCACCAACTCTCTGATGCCCATATTCTATAATCAAGCATTTGTTTATTACTTTTAACTGAATTTTTGTCTTTTTGTTAAAGTGTAGATATCCCTTTGAACAGAAATATTTTACATTATCATATACCTATATGTTAGGGTAAATGGGTTGATCGGATCATTTCCTGAAAATGCATTTTTCTCGGAAATAAAGAAAAAATAAGAGCAGAGAGAGAACTCAGTGCCCCATGCAGAGTGGGAATTTAATAAATGCTTATGGAACTGAATTGAATTTGTCCAGAGCACACATTGTTTTCATGGAGAGTAATGAAGGGAAGTAGATGTGGCAACTCTCCAGAAGTCCAGAGGGACTTCCAAGAAAGATATAAGGTGGAGTTGATGGCACATCTTAGCCAGTCATAAAAGTATATGAATTACCTACAGAATCTAAGCACATAGCCAATTAAGGTAACTCTTTTTTTGTATTTGCTTACTGATCCTGGTCAGAAAACTACCTTAGGGGGTCCCAAGACCTCATCACTCAGAAGCAAAGAAAAATTAATCATAAATCTGTAATCAGAGGACTTGGATTAAAGTCCATATCTTGCTACTGGTACTGTGGAAATAACATTAAATCTGGAATCAGAGAGCCTGCATTCAGGTGTCACTTTTGTTGCTTACTGCCTGTGTAACCTTAGTTAAGTCACTTAACTTCACTGGTCTCATCTATAAAATAAGGAGTTGAACTAAATGATTGCTAAATCTCTTGCAGCTCTGAATTTAGGATCCTGTGATTTTATTGTTTCATAGCTGGGATCTGGCTTCTTCAAACATTAATTACTACCCCCCAAACTCTGGTTCTGAGTCTCAGATCTGAATTTCTTTGTAGTAACGCGAACCACCTTCCTACTTGCACATGAAATTCCCTTCTTAAACCATTTCTTCCTCATACATTCCAATTCAAATACCTAAACCCAGTCCTCAAACTGGGATGTCTTCAATCAGCAGGACAGAACCCACCCCAGCAAAGAAATGTGTAGCACTGAATCTTGAAAGGAAGGGGAGCAACCAAAGTGAATAATGGCTAAGTCTGTTGAAGATCAATAATAAGTATATACTTAGGTGGATGTGTCTAAGGGAGTCCCCAATAATTGTATAGCAATGCAGCAGAATCATTTTTTTATTTGCTCCAACAGATATTCTATTTGTACAGGAAAGAGCTTCTGGCTAGAAGGTGGTGCCAACTCTGTTACTAACTAGCAGTGTGACACTGAGAAAGTCACTTCCACTCAGTAGACCTCAGTTTCCCCATCTAGTGATTCAGCTATATAATCTCTAGGATCTCTTCTAGCTCTAATATTCTGGGGTCTCCTGTATATCTGATCACAACCCAGAAAAGTAGTACAACATAGAGAAGAGAGTGCTAGATTAGAAATCAGAGAACCTGGCTCCAGTCCTAGCTCTGAGGTTTACTTCCTATATGATCTTGGTAAGTCACCTTTTAGTTCCTTTACACATTAACAAAGCAGTTGGATTAGATGTCATCTGAAAGCCCTTCTATAGTCCTCTTTTGCTCTCTTTGGGAGCTCAAAGAGAAAAGTAGCCCTATGCCTACTGTATGAGTACTATGATTTCATATCAACCCATCCCCAAACCCAGGATAAGCCCCAGGCAAGACTGTGGAACAAAAAGTTTTGTCTTCTTGATTTTCTCACTCCTTCACAGCTCTACTATTCCGCCATGAACACTAGCCATTTCAGACACCTCAAGTCATTCTGTCTAAACTCCCTAAGAAGCCAGACAGTAACCAATGTGTAACATACAAAATGATACAGCAGTCCATGGGAGGAAAAAAAGTACATTTAGAAGTATGTGCCCTGTCTTTGCTTATTTCCCACTTTGAGATTCAGAGTACTTCTTTTCACTTGTTACTTCACTGCTGAGATTCTGATTTATGTCTCATCTTCAGGTCCTGCAGACTTGGAATGTGATTTCTACCAATGCCTTCATTGGAATGAAATTTCATTAAAACAAAACTGTTGGGGTGATCCATGAAGTTTGTTAAAAGATCATTTTACCTCAATTGTATTTTAAATGAGATCAAACAAAGTGTGTTTACTGGCTCATAGGAGCATCCATTGTTAAGGCTAGAGAGTAATACAAAAAAAAAATGATTAGAATAAACTCCGACCCTACCTAATGCTCATTTTTAGAAAGGGAATGTGAGATGAGATTTTCAGAGCCTCAAATTTGGTGATGCTCTTCTTACAAAGATAATGTCCTGAACCCTATAGCTATAAGGGCCAAAAGTGTGCCTGCTTCGTGACTGTAGAGATGTATTGACTTCATTAGAAAAGGTGGAAGCAGATTTAATTATCATTGGATGGCTGTCCAATCCATTGGACTTGAGGATAAAAAACTCATTAAAAACACATATAAATTTTACCCTGGTTGGTAATAACCAAACAGTTTCTGCTTTTCAAAATAAAACTTTTTTTCTGAACTGGCTTTTTATTTATCACCCAAAACAGAGTCAGGTATTGTCAGTATTAAGGCTATGGACTTATTTTATAAGCATCTGCCACCATTGTTACCCCCTGCAACAACATGCAGTTTGCTTTAAATTATCTATAATGGCAGCATACTGAACTAGCAGTCTGCTCATTTTCTCTGAATAGCTGGTGAGTCATACAATATTTGCTGTCAAAGTTCTTTCTCTCATTCTCACTAGCTGAATGCTATAAACATCATTAAGGGAGAATGAGGAGGGGACAGACTGCTGTTGAATGGGAATACAAACTTAATAATTTTAACCAAACAATTTTTGTAAAGCACAGCTATTAAGGGTGAAATCTCTATGGAGATGTGTTAGATAAGAGAAAAAGTCTTTTCATATATATACACATATAAATACCTGTATCTATATATATTGAAAGTCATGGCTAGTTAATATAGGCATGGCTTTATATATGTGTATGTGTCTGTAACTTGCATATTCACACACCCAACATAAAAGAAAAGCTGTGTTCTCTAGCACTATATCAGCAAGAAGATTCTAGAAGTCAGCTTCTTCTTCTAACAATATAACAAATATAGTTGTAACCCTTTGTATTTCTTGTCTGGGGACAGTTTGAGACTTTGGAGTCTTATCCATCTCAATCTACCTAAGATCCTTGCTCAAAAAGTCACCCCCACTACTGAGAGCTGGAAAACATTAGTCTTTCCCCCTCCTCTTCATCCTGGCCCTTACCATCTGCCATACCTTAGGAATCTGTATCACTACACAATGCATAGGAAATGATCAGGGATATTGCTTCTATCTGTTGTTTTGACCATTTTGTTTGCAATTGTTTCATTTTTTTTTACATCCAGTGATAGCTTTTTGGAGAAACTGTCTATCATCTGTTCTTTATGTGTGCCCTGTAGAATCGTCTTTAAAGGACCATCACATTTAAGGTGATATATTGGTTAAGAATAGGACTTCATTTTTAGTGATCTTGTCTCACCATACTAAGTTACGTACTAGACTAGAATTCAGAGGGAGACTATTCCCAGTAGCTAGATTTGCTGCATTCAGGTGGCATTTAGATGTTTGACAAAATCTAAAAGGATATACTTTGGACAGTATGAGTGTGGGTGATGTGGGCTGATGATAATCTGATTGGGTACACTTAACACTGAATAAATGACTCTGAAGAGTGATGACTAATAGATTAACCATTAACTAGAAGGGAAGTCTCTAGTACAGTACCCTAGGAATCCACTCCGGGCTTTATCCTGTTCAACATTTTTACCAGCATCTTAGATGAAAGATTATATGACATACTTATCAAATTTGTATATAAAAGGAAAAAGAGAGGAATTGCTAACATGACGGATAACAGACTCAACCACCAAAAATACGGCACTGAATCTAAGAATATGAAATTTAATAGAGACAAATGTGAGATCAAACATGGATCAAAAATTAACCATACAAGTATATGAGGAGGAATATATGGAACACTAGACAGCAGTTCTTGTAAAAAAAAATTACTTAGGGGGCTTGAATGACTACTAGCTCAACCCAGGGCAACAGTGTGATAAAGCAACCAGAAAATGGGATCTTAGACTGTATTCACATAGAAGCACAGGGTTCCATATGAGAGATGTGATAGTTTTGTCCTGCTCTACCCAGGTCCTATCACATCTGGAGTATTGTGCTCTATTCTGGGCATCACACTGAAGGAAGGGCATTGAAAAGCTGAGGGAGAGAGTGACCTGAATGAAAAGAGGACTGGAAACCATTTCACAGGAGGATCAGTAGAAAGAATGGGAATTTTTGCCCTGGATGAGAGAAGACTTAGGGGAGAGATGATGGCTGTCTCCAGGTATATGAAAGCCTGTCATGAGAAAAAGACCAGATTTGTTTGACTTGATCCTCAGAGCTGGAAGCTCTGGAAATTTGTTAAAGAGGCAGATTTTGATTCAATGTAAAAAAAAATCTTTAACAATTAGAGTTGTGCAAAATTAAATGAAAGTGAGAAGGGGAACATGCATTTATTAAATATGTTCTGTGTGATAGCACTCTACTAAATGCTTTACAGTTATTATCTCATTGAATCCTGGCAATGACCCTGTGAGGTAGGTACTACTATTGTCTCCATTTCACATTTGAAGAAACTGAAGCACTTTGTGACTTGTCCAAGTCACACTGCTAGTAAGTAAATATTCCAACCAGAGGTCATATTTGAGTGCTCTATGAGCCCTACTAGCTGCTGCTGGTAATGAATTCTCCATCATCATAGACCTTCAAGCAGCAGTAAGCTTCTTTGTGGTAGCAGTTGTCCCCAACCTGTCCTCATAGTCCTCCTCCAGTCTTCTTTCCCCCCAACAACCTGGGGCTGCCTCCTTCAAAGTCCAATGCTGTTGTCAACACATGATCACTATCTTCTGCCTCCCTAAAAACATAGGACTAAATTGATTTGTTTTGGTAGTGAGGGAAAGTGTGAATTGTCAGACAGCTGTCCAAGGTAGACACTGACTCCTCTCTGTTTGTCAATAGCAATGTATTTCTCTGTTTAGAAATTCTCCTCCTCAACTCCCTAACATAAGATTTGTTTAAATCACCAAATTTTCACATTCTCCTTTCCTTATCCCAATTCCAAGTCACCAAAAAAGTTATGGATTTCCTGCACTGAGTTAGTTGGAACACATAGAGGAGAGACACACAGAAAAGGCAGGTGTGGGTTTTAATCTGAAAGGAATACCCATGTTGATGACATCAAAGATTCTCTCAAGAGGTTATTTATCTTCTCAGAACCTTAAAATCCTTATCTGTAAAGTGGAGGTGATTGCACTTTTGCTATTCGCTTCGTATTTTTGTTCTTTGGAAACCTTATATGGTAACTATAAATGCAATAATAGTCATTGTAATTAATTATTATCAAAGCCCAGATAAATGAAATAAATTGAATCAGTGACTTTATCATATGTTACATAGGTGTTCTGAAATGGGGTATAAATTGTGAGTTAGACAACTCTGTCATCCCTCAATATGATCTTTCTCAGATACTCAGAAGATAGAATTGAGGGACAAGGAAATTATTTAGTGATAAATGCTGAAAGAAACTTGTGTGACTGAACAAAAGCAAGGTGTGTGTGTGTGTGTGTGTGTGTGTGTGTGTGTGTGTGTGTGTGTGTGTATTGTGTGAGGAAGAGGTGAGGAAGAAATCAGGGAGAAAGAAAGAAACAGAAAAAGAGACAGACAGGGAGAGGTGAGAACAAGGTAGAGAAAAAGACAGAGAGAGAGAAGAAATATGGATAGTGTAATAGATAGATATGTGACCTTGGAGACAGGAAAAATGGGCTTCAGGTCCTGTTTCTGATACATACTTACTAAATGTGCAATGATGAGCAAATCACAAATTTTTAGTTAACCAGCTAACCAGGTACAAGAAAGCTGGTGATCTGCATTAATAGGAAAAACTTCCATACCAGAAGTACTATTACTGATGTGTTTTTTGATCCAAATGAAAAAGAAAGTCCCTGAAAGCTCCTCTTCAATATGGAAGTTGGGTCATAATATCAATAAACCACTTCATCGCTAGTTTAAAAAAAATGATTAACCATTTACCCATATATGTGGCTTTACGATTCTACAAATTTTAGTTTGTTTTCCCAGTGATCCAGTCTTAATTAACACAGGCAGATCTTCATTTAAATTTTTCTAATGGTTCACCTAAGGGTTCTGTATTTAATTCATATTCAGACATAAGTAAAACAAAAGAAGCAAACGAAGGAAGGTTTGATTCAAAGTTGAAATCAATGTATTCCATTAGCTTGGACTTCAGAGTTCTTCAGAAGATATTTTCTATTTCAAACCTGTGAAAAAATATTGGTATGGAAATCATAATGGAATATTGAAGAAATTCAAAAATATGCCTTAACCACACCAACCCACATCAGTCATGTATTTGGATGATACCATTCCCAAATGTGAATTATCACAAAGCATTTTGATTTTAAATATTTAATCAGCAAAGCAATATATTTCCCCCTGAAACCACGTCATCATAGAGATTTTGGTCCCTTGAGCAGCAGCTCTGTCTTTTCCCATGTTTGGAAATGCAAGAGAGCTGAACCTGACTTGTAATAAATAATGCATTACCTTTTGATATCCCTAAAGAAAATATTTAAAATCTAATAATGCTTGGGAGTTAGTTGAGTTGCAGAAATGTTTTTTTTAATTAATCATATTTAAATTTCAGAAGCAGCCTGAGGTATAAGTGGGCCTCTGCCTCATGGTTAAAGCATCCCCGTTGAGATACAACTTCATTGGGGTTATGAAAGTCTTTTTGAGATGTAGAAGTATCCAAATATTAAGGTTTTCTTCTTCTTGAGTCTCCAAAATGTCCAAGTAAACAACCAAAATAATTTTCTTTTTGTTTAATAGAATGAGGAAAGGCAATGAATGGGAAGTATGGACACCTGGATTACGTGCCATCTCTGCCATTGTCTCAATGTGGGTTCCTAGGTAAGTCACTTTGAGTCATTTTGAATATCACTTTCTTTAACGGTAGATTAGACATGTTGGGCTAGAAGGTGTCGAAGGTCCCTTCTATCCCTGTGATCCTGTAGTAGAAGCCCCAGTGGACGTAGTTGTGACCAACATGAAAAAAATAACCTGGTTCTGAAGAAGAGGTTTTTAAACTTTTCTGTGTCATGAGTCCCTCTGGTAATCTGGTGAAGTTTCCAAATCCACAAAATAAAATTGTCTTTCATTCTCGAAGAGAAACATGACATAAAGATGATGACATGACTTGTAGTTGACTTTGATTTGAGTGAGGGAGAGCTGTGCAAGGTCACCAACTGCAACTTCTCCTGAGCCATTTGGTTCCAGTGGGATGATATTCATCATGCATAGAAATTAAAAGAAACCTATACTGAAATACAGTTATCAATTTTTTAAAAAAAGTTCATGGACCCAGTTTAAGCACTACTATAGAGCCAAACACCATTTTAAGAAGTGTTTTATATTTATATGTATAGAATACGTATGTATATACACACACACACACACACACACACACACACGTATATATGTATGTGTATATTGTGTGTATATGGGCATATATATATATATATATTATATATATAAATATATTTATATATATTTATAAATATATATATATGTACATATATATATGTATATATATACACTTACGTACATATTCTCATTATCTTTAGTCCTCTAGAATTGCGGACACCCATTGCTCTTGCAGCTTTCAAAGTTGTTTGTCTTGGCAGTGTGGTTGCTGTTGTATACATTGTTATGCTTACTTCACTTTGCATCAGTTCATGTATATATTTTTCAATGTTCCTTTAAAACAATTTATTTCCTCATTTCCTACAACACACTAGAATTTCATCACATGCATACACCACAATTTAATCAACCATCTCTCAGTTGATGAACATCTGTTTCAATTTCTAGTTTTTTGTTGTGTATTTTTAACCACTATAAAAAAAATCTGACTTTAGAACCCATTGATTTTGGGGCACCAGTAATATAACTATTTGATCTGGCAGAACTGACATTTTGTTCCCATGGCCATTGAGTAACCAGCGTCCCTTCCTTTGGTGAAGTCACATGATATTGAATTGGTTTTAAATAGGGATGTGTAAAAATATAAAGTCTGGTTAGCAGACTGAAATAAATATTGCACAGAGAATCCAAGGACATATATTTCCATAATTTATCATATTTTTGATAGAAATGCACACAAAGAGCATCCAAATGTGAAAGAAGTTTTAACTTTCAGTATATGGAAAACAATAAATGGAAAGGGTGCTTCCCACAGCAGTGGTGTATTCACTTCAGATTTGGCGGCACCTCTGGAATCATCTGGAGCCAGTAATGTTCTAGGAAGTTAAGTGGCTTAACAGCACACACACATATTGTCTTTGTAATCCTGGAAAAGTCACGGAACCTCTGTCAGCCTTACTCCTTTTATCTGTAAAATGGGGATAAGAAAATTACACTTCACAGAGATGTCGTAGGGATTAAACCTCATAATTATAATAAGCATATATTTGGATGTATGTGGAGTATGTGTGTGTCAATCACTTTGAAAATCGGAAAGGTCTATATAAATGTTAACCATTGTTGTCATTTGGGGGTAAGGTATCATTATATTCCATGGATTTTTCCTTGAAATAGAGTTAACATTCACTTGAGGCTGGCAGTTAGAGAAGAACCTTTTTCTTTTGAGAGGTGGGGTCAGCACTACACATGCAGAAAGAGAAAGCTAGGACTGATGAATATCCACATCAACTCCCATATTTAGCCTTATCTCTTATGCTAGACTGGTGTGTATGTAAGAGATTACAGCTTCCTTTTTTTTCCAACTCAGTATAAAACTTCATACTTTCTAGAATGTTGTGGGATTGAGCTGTTGTTCTGGAAAGAGCTGACCTTTTAGGAGCAGTTACAAATGCAGAGCCATTTTCCTGGGACATACAAGCAAAGACATTCACATTTTTGAATGTTTCCTGTAAAAGTACATCTAAATGATATCTATATTGCTAAGTAAATCATGCTAGTAGACCACATCCAGGAGAGTATAAACTTCTAGAGGGCAATGATTATTTCATTTTTAATGATTTCCCCAGCTTTTTTAGTGAGGTGCACACAGTCAGTGATTAATACAGTCTGTGTAGCCTAGATTGTAATGGATTGAACTTAGTGTGAAGTTTTGATGGAGTTTCTTAAAATCCCAAACTTGAGCATTTCATTAGGTCATAAGTAAAAAGGCATCTTTAATCATTCCAATTGAACTGCTCCATATATATGAAATCTCACTATGCAAAATATTTCAACCTTAATCCATTACCCTTAGTTTTTTAATTCATAAAAACAATGAGTATTTGCTTTTTAAAAATGTTTTTGGAAGTACTTTACTTTCTTAGAATTTTAATGGATTGAGGATACACTACTGTAATGAAAAATAAAGACCTCACCATGTCAAAGTAGAGGAACTCAGAGATAGAGATACTGATTAGAGAGGCTGAAGAGGGTTACCTCACAAGAAGGTCATCCTGAATATGAGAATAAAAAGACCAAGGTAGGGTCCCTGTAGTGTTTAATGAAAGAAAGTAAAATAATTCAAAATAATAAGTGCATTGTTTGAAAAGAGAGACAGTGACTCATCCTCTTATATAGCTAAAACTGTACCTCCAATGCTATTTTGTGTTCTAATATATTGTTCTACCTAAATAATACAATATTTAGACAAAATGTTCAATTGGAGGCAAAAAGTAATTATAGGGGAAGAAATTGATGCCCACACTAAGGTATCCCTCACTTCATTATACGGTATAATAGCCGCACCTTAAAGGTTGAGCTTCATCATTATTCTGAATAGAGGACACATGCTTTTCTCTTTTCTGTTAATAAAAATCTATCAGTGGATTGCAATAATTCTTGATGGATTGCATGCCTCTTGCTGGTTAAGCCACTTGATGAAAATACATGTAGCTTCTATTGTGTCCTGCGTGTTTAGAAGACTCAATTATATTGCTCGGTTGAATTCCTGAATTGGGTCAAAGAGCATTGCGGCAATAAACATACTCTTAGTATTTGGGAGCACTTGGGATTTTTCTAGCTTCTTTCATTTGCAAAAAGAGCTCAGGGTACTTAGTTAAATAAAAGTTTTCTTACTGTTTGGAGTGAAATAACACTTTGCCAACATCTCACATATTACACACGTAGAGTCTTATAAAACTGGTATGGATCACAGAGGTTATCTAGGCTAATCTTATTTTACAGCTAAAGTAACTGAGGCCCAAAGAGTTTGCCACTTAACTATGGTTACACAGGTACTAGTTGATCCACCTGGAATTGGCACTTATGTTCTCTAACTCTAAATGCAGTGATCTATCAACTACACCATCTGGTATTAACCTTTGAGAGAGTGAAAACTGGTATTGTATTCAAGTGAATATCTATACCTCAAGTAAGTTTCTGGTGAGTTGAACTGCCCTCCAGTATTAAAAGTGAAAGATGCTAGGCAATATTGTCACATATAACGAAGTGAACATATGTAGATGGAAGCTACCATGAGAGGGTCTTAGTAGATACTCAAGACAACATGAGAAGCCAGAAGTATCTCCTAACAGAGATCATTTCAAACTGAGAAGGATCAAAATTGTATCCCAAGAAATATAAATTGCAAGCTGTCCTTATCCCTCAAAAATTGACCTGCCACTAACTCAAGCATGATTTGAAAATGTTTAGAGCATTCTCTGTGGTGGAAAGAACAAAGGAAGTGATCCTGGAACAGAATGGGATCTCTGTAGCTAATGGCTTGCCAAATCTAACTTTTTTCCCCTTTGCAGCATCTCCTGAATGTGCCAAATATTTGTTATTCCTAAAGACATAACTTAGTCCAAGCCAGAATATCACTCTCCTGAATTAAATTACAACCTCACATCCATCACCTTCTGCCCACTTCCAGTCATCACCCTAGTCCATCATTTGGGTCCTCATCAACTCTTGTTTGCACTTTGAATAGCTTCTTCATGGGGCTCTCTTTTCCACTCTGTCTTGCAAAGAGCTACCAAAATGACCTTTCTCAGACACAAGTATGATCATCTGCTTCTCTTCTTTAAAAGCTTTCAGTGGCTTCCAATCGTGTAAATGATAAAATACAAACTGCTCAGCCATTTAATGACTCAGAGCATTCAAGTTTCTCTGCAGACTAGTCTTCACCTACCTGTCTAGACTGTTTTTTTTAATGTTCCTCTCTTCATTTTAAGAAAATGGATTACAAGCCATTCTCTAAATTTGAAATCTCATTTCTTGCCTATTTGCACTTGAATAAAAGTCTTATTCTGCGGATGTACCTCTCCAGGTCCTCTCAGAATGTTTATTTTCCCTCAAGGTGCAACTAGAGTTGCCTCTTCAGAGAAGTCTCCCTTACTTCTTTATCAAATAACTTGTCTATTAATGTCCCCATGTCTTCAAATTATTTTGTATTTATTTATTAGAATATCTATCTACTTATCTCTCTATCACTATCTTTTTGTCTTCCTGTCTCTATCTACTTATTTCTCTATCTATTACTGTCTCTCTATGTCAGGGTGTTATTCTCCTTGCCCTCAGTAAACTGGAAGTTATTTGAAGGTAGGAACTGTTTTTTATTTTTGTTTTTGTGTACTAAGGACTGAATGTAGTACCTTGAACAAATTAGGTACTACTTAATGAATGTTGGCTAAATTGAATTGAATAGCCCTACAATTCATTCCTTAACACCTTTACTAAGTTATACTTTGTCTTTGCTTTTATCATGTCCCAGTCCTTTCCTTGGGGGCTACTGTGAATTCTAATTACACTCCATTTCCAGAGATACAGTCTAAAATCAAATTGTTTTGTTTTGTTTTTATTTGTATGAGTGCCACATGACACTGACTCATGTTGAGTTTATTCAGTCCATTAAAACTATCTGGTCTTTTTCTTCTCTAGCCTTACTCGAGGCCAGGCAATTTGTACCATTAATTTTATGAAGCCTGACACAACACTTTACTATTATTAATAATACCTAACATTTGTATAGTACTTTTAAGATTCACAAAGGGAAATACATGAATGTGTACATATATATATATATATATATGCATACAGAAATATGTATGTAAACATATGTAAATGTATATTTGTATAAGTATAGTGCATATATGTATAGAATCTTATTTTTCCTCACCACAAATTTGTAAAGGAAGTGTCACAGGAATTAATATCCTTATTTTACAGATAAATAAACTGAGGCTCAGAGAGGTCATCTGACTAAGTAGTAAGAGGCAGTTACAACTAGCAAGGCAGCTGTTGGCACAGTAGATAAAGCACTGGAACTAGAGTCAGGAGAAAGGCTAAATCCGGACTTAGAAACTTACTGTGTGACCATGAGTAAGTCACAACCTTGATTTCCTCGTGTAAAATGGAAATAACAATACTAGCTAGCTGGCAGAGTTGTTTGGAGGATGAAATAGGATTATATTTGTAAGAAGTCCTTAGCACAATGCATAGTAGTAGACACTGCTATGTAAATGCTTATCCCCCAAGTACAGCCCCACCCCCCCATTTTTCCTGTCTCACCCCATTTGTCTCCAGTTCCTATTCATTCCTGTTAAATTTCCTCCTGTTAGATTTTACTCGTTGCTCCAGTTTGTCAATCTAATTTTATCATCCAATATGTTATCACTCCCAGTTTTATGCCTTCTGCAAGTGAAAAGCACACCATTTGTTTTTATCCAGATCATTGATTTTCTTTTTTTTACAATGGAGAACAGGAGTGCGGATGGAGTGCTTCCTTTAAGTTGATTCTCATCTCAACCACTTCCAAATCCACCTAACTTTATTATCATTCAGCCCACATATTTCCATATTGTCTACCAGGAAACTGAATGATTCCTTACTGAAATCTAAATGTAACGTGTTTATAGCATTAGCCCAATCTGCCAATTGGAGTAGATCTGTCATAAAAGGAAATGAGTTTACCCCTGGCATGACTTATATTCAATGAACCCATGTTGTCTCTTAGTGATTACTGCTTCCACTTCTAAGTACTCACAAGCCTTCCATTTAATAACCTGTTGGAGAATTTTGCCTGAGATGAACATTAGGATTAAGGATTAAAATTTTTAGAATTCACTTTCTTCCTCTTTTGGAAAATAAGGGTGTCTCCCTGTTGCTAGTTCTTTAGGACCAGGTCTTCCACAATCCCTCAAATATATTTGTTGGTAGGATTTGTGTATATATTTAACTTGATCCTTATAATGCCTAGCCCAGCACTGTAGCAGACAGAATGTAAGGTCTTTTTTGGCAGAGACATTGTATATTTAGCTTGATTTATAAAATGCCTAGCACAGCACTAAATGCAAATAGAGGCATGTACTAAATGCTTCTGGATTGATGAGTATAAACTTGGCTCCCTGCTAACATAAATATTTGTGCTGTGGAAATTGCACTGGTAAATAAGTTAGGAGACCTGGGTTCTAATCACAGTCCTAGAATACAAGGAGGCAGCAGAATTTCCTCCAGAGAATGTTGTACTTAAGAGTCAAAAGAACCTGGATTTAAATTCCTCCTCAGAACACTTATTCTTTGTGAGTATGGGGAATTTCATATTTCCCACTCTCAGTTTCCTCATGTTAATAGAGAAGACGATAAAGCATTTGATTAAAAAAAACTCACAGGGTTGTTGTAAAGTTCCAGTGTGATGCTATATATAAAACATTGTGCAAATCTAAAGGTATCATCGATCCCAGTTATATGCCCATGATAATTCATTTCATTTTTTGGAGCTTCAGTTTTTTCATCTGTAGATAAGTATCATAATATACCTAGAGTACCCGTGGGACTGTTGAGAGGCTCACACATGATGCTTTATATATGGAAAACATTTGCAAAACTCAAAATACTGTTTAGCCCCAATTCTACTCTAATTGCTGTGGGAACTTAAAAAGTCATTAAACTTTTCTGGGTCTCAATTTCTCTACTTTTAAAGTGAAAACTCAACATTAGGTGATCTCTAATGCCCCTTCCAATTCTATGATTCTGTATTCCATAATTTATGTTCTATTTTCTAGAAACCAATTTCTTTTTCTGTCCCTTTTTCTCTTCTTTGTTCCACCCTTTGCTCTCCTTAGGAGTCATGGTCTTACTCTGCTGGACTGTTGTAAGAGTATAAAGAGCTCATCACTGAACCTTCTAATTCTGGAAGGGGGCTGCATTTGACACAGAGGTGCATTTTTAATTTCAAATACTGAAGTTCAATGAGATTCTGAACTTCTCTATTAGTTTCTGCATACTGCCAATTTTCCCTACTTTAACTACAGTGATTTAGAGAGATGTAACTTATTAACAAAAATAATCTCCAGCTTGAAATTTAGCATGCTAATTCTCAACCACTGCCCTTGATTACATCTGAGACACTTTTAAAATCATTGAGTCTTTTAAAAACTAGTTTGCAGTGATATGAAAAAGTGAGAGAGAGAGAGAGAGAGAGAGAGAGAGAGAGAGAGAGGAGTGAGGAAGGAAGGAAGGAAGGAAGGAAGGAGGGAAGGAAGGAAGGAAGGAAGGAAGGAAGGAAGGAAGGAAGGAAGGAAGGAAGGACCTGAGTGCTTAGCCTGTGCTATCATCAAAAAAATCATCTCCTAGTTCCAAGTGAAATGGATGCATGCCTATTATACAATCTACATCCCTAGCTATATAAAAAGCCACCTAAAGTATCTGTCTTCATTTTTTCAAATGCATAATAATTTCAATGATATGCCAATCTTCAAAGTCCCTCCTGTGAATAAATGTTGATCAATTTTCATTTTTTAAAAGCTTTACCCATTTGGTAAATGGAGCTGGGAAAAGGCAATCCAAGTGGAAGTCAGAGCCTTGTTGCAGCAGCAAAATCCATGGGCATGGATAGAAAGAGGGGAAAAGATGGGTCAGAGGCAATCTGTAGAATTAATTATGTTATGTAAAGAAGCAATTCATGTCCTCTGAAGGCAAGAGATAGGAGAGGGGTTGGAGGCTGGAATGGAAATGAATTACATATTTTAAAAGAGGAAGCACTCCCATAATCCACATTGTCAGAAAGAGGGTAATCCACAATGCCTACTCTCTATAGCAATCTCCCAACCATCCACCACACATAAGCACACATTCACGATCCAGAGAAGACATTCTAACCTAGGAATTCTTAATCATTTTGTATAATATGGACTGCTTTGGCAATCTA
>CM053772.1:146699801-146715803 GCA_028658325.1 Potorous gilbertii
AAAAATTTTCATCCTAATGGTATTTTTAATGAGATTTGGCTTGTAATTGTTGTTTCCTGTTGAGAACGTACGCCTGAGTCCAGCTTTTAGTCATTAACATACATATTGAAAGCTAAAAGTTACCATTATCATGTTATTTCTCGTGGCAGAGCCTAAAAGCCTTATTCTGAGGAGAAAAAAATTAGAAAAGGATAGGAGTTTCAGAGTGTCTATATTACCAGAAATAAAAGAAATAAAGCAACTTCCCAGTTGAAGAATGACCAGAAAAGGAAGAGGATATGAAGGTCAATCTCCGTTTGACTTCCACAATGATGCCCCTCCAGTGACCACAATGCTGGAGAACTATGAGGGGCCCTCCAGGAGGCTCTCATTTTTACTCTCTGGGTAGGAGAGTACATCATGGGCTATACTCTCTCCCAAATGAAGGCTCTTACTGGTATGCTCAACCTCCTTCAAAATCACAACAGGTCACCTTTATACAGCACTTCAGTCCATGAAATATTTTCAAAGGAGGTAGCCCTATGAAGAAAGTAGTGTCCCTGATAATGCCTCCATTCTACAGAGAAAACTAAAGCTAAGAGAAGCTAGGTGATTTACTCAGGTGATACAGTTAAGAAAGTGTCCGAGTTGAGATAGGGACCTGGTCCCCTGATGTCAGATTGACGAGTTTTCCCATCACACTACATTGCCTTCACTGAACTTTTGATAAATAGGGATTTAACATTTTTTTCCCTTTTAGACAAGCAAAACAGTAACTCAGAACTCAGGTTTTCAAAGCAGTTACCTACATTAAAATACAGTTTCTCTGTTTCCTAGCCAGATGGCTGAATGTCTCTGGAAAGCTCTAATCTACTGCTTTTTCTTTTCCTTTGGGTGCTAGAAGTGCTCTCTGAGTGACTTTTTGAAAACATAACTTTTCAGGAGTCAAAAGAGGACAATCAATGCCTTGTAACAGACAAGAATCTGTATACAAAATGATCAGTTAGTCTGATTTAAGAAGTAAATGAAAACTGCAAAAAAATGCATTTAATTTTCCATTTTGCAATTGTGGTACTGATTTATACAAAATACTCTTACAGCAAGAACTGCTCAGACTTTGAACTTGTTATTCAGATACATTACATGTATTATTAGGACATTGTCATCTGGATGACCAGTGACCTATTTATGACTGCATATTGTTTGTGACAAAAGATTCATTAGGTCTATTCAAAGAAGCAATGAGTCTGACCTCTGACCCATCCCAACCACAGGGCAATAGAACAGAAGAGAGCAGAAGATTAAATAGGTTAAATATCTGAATTAGAATTTAGATAAAGTATGTCTCACAAATCATTATCTGAATAAGATTGACTTGATTTTTAGAAGTTCGAAAAAAAGCCCTTTGCTCTTTTATTAATTCGGAATCTTGAAAAACCAAACGAAATATAATTTGGCAAATGTCTCAGGCCATGGGTTACCTCAGTTGTTTCAAGGATGACCACAGCTATGAGGCAAATCATTTTACTTATGTTCCCCTGTAAAGTTTTTTTTTTTGATCTCAGGTAACTATCCTATTAAGAAATGCACCATTGGTTTCAGAAGAGGTGACATCACCTGGTAGAAATGAATTGGATTCAAGTAGACCTGGCTGTGGGCTCTGCTTTAGGCACTGAATAGCTATATGATCTGAGACAAATCACATAATTTCTCTGAATCTCAGTTTCCTCATCTGTATAAACAATACCCCTTATGAGATGCAGTTGAAGTAAAGCTATGTCAGGTACTTTGTAAACTTTAAAAGTATCCTATATAGTAGTCTTATTCAGAATTATAATAGTAGATGATTAGGTAATATAGCATAACATTTATAATAATAACAAATCATATACTATATGAGCACTGTAATTCATAAGCCTTGTAACATTAACAAATCACCTTGTATTCATTATCTCATGTGAACATCACAACACATATTATCGAGATGAAGAACTCAAGGTTAAGAAAGGTTAATGGCTTAAAAATTAACATCTAGAACCATGAGAGACATTACAAGCTATCAAATGCAGCCTCTTTCTCCTTTAAAGATGAGGAAAATGAGGAACAGGGAAGTTATGAGATTTGTCCAAGATCTCAAAGATTGTGGCAGAGGCAAGATATGAACCAAAGTTTTCCTGACCATGAACTTTCTCAACCATGCCATAATAATTTCTCAGGATTTAATGAAAAAATGGAAATGGATTGGCTACAACACCCATTTCTGTTACTGGAAAACAAGCTCCAAAGTCAAGTTTTGATTTGGCATTATCATCCAAGGACAACATATTTTCCATTTGCCATCTTTAATTTTCCCATACTTAATTTAGCAATTCATGACATATAAAGACTCCTTTTGAACTGGGTTACAGCTTGAGAGAACTCTGTTCAATTTTGAATCTACCTACCCTCTTTTATTTCATCTCTCATACCAACATGTCTGTTATTGTTATTGAACTAAGTGGTGTTTTAACCATCATGATCTACAATAGCCTACATGTCAATTCATTTTCTCATTACCTTCCTTTTGCCTCATACCTTAAGTTTAAATTTCTTCCTCTTCTGACTTTCAGGGCACACCAGGAAGAAGATTATATTAAGGCATAATAATATCAGATTTAGCATTCAAATCCAGGTCTCTTAACTGCAGCTCTGGTTCTCTTTCCCCTATAAAACATCACTATACCTTTTTTATTTGTCTTTTTTAAAAATATGTTAATTTATTGATTTTTAGTTTTCAGCATTCATTTCCATAAGTTTTAAATTTTCTCCTCCACCCTCCCGTGATCTCTTTCCAAGACATCATGCAATCTGATATAAGCTCTACATATACAATCCTATTAAGCATCTTTTCACATTAGTCATGTTGGACAGAAGAATTAGAAAGAAACAAAGCAAAACAAAAAAAGAAAACAGTCTGCTGTGATCTGCATTCAGTCTCCATATTTGTTTCATGGGATATAGATGGCATTTTCCACCATGAATTTTTGAATTTAGAGCTCAGTCTATCAAAGTCAGTCATGACACACTGTGACTGTTAGTATATACAATGTTCTCCTGGTTCTGCTCACTTCACTCAGCATCAGTTCATCTAAGTCTTTCCAGGTTTTTCTGAAATCCATCTGTTCATCATTTCTTATAGAAAAATAGTATTTCATCACATTCATATAACACAATTTATTCAACCATTCCCAGATTGATGGCTATCCCTTCAATTTCCAGTTCTTGACCACCTCAAAAAAAAAGCTGTGATAAATGTTTATGCACATGTTGGTCTTTTTCCTGTTTTTATGATATCTTTAGGATATAGCCCTAGAAATAGCATTACTGGGTCAAAGGGTAGGCACATTTTTATAGCCCTTTCAACATAGTTCCAGATTGTTCTCCAGAATGATTGGGTCAGTTCACACCTCCACCAGCAATGAATTGGTGTTCCAGTTCCAGTTCCAGTTCCAGTCCACATCTTCTCCATCATTTATCACTTTCCTGTTCTGTCATGTCATTTCAACCTGATAGGTGTGAGGTGGTACCTTAGAGCTGTTTCAGTTTGCATTTCTTTAATCAATAGTGATTGAGAGCATTTTTTTCTTATGACTATAGATACCTTTAATTTCTTCCTCTGAAAATGCCTGTTCATATCCTTTGACTATTTGTCAGATGGAGAATGACTTGAGCATTCTCATTTTTCATCCCATATTATAGTTCTGAGGAGATATAACTAAGGGACTTTGACCCAGAGCACAAAACTTTAAAATGCACTCTGTGCCCTTATACTGTTTCAGCAAAACCTTTCATCAAGTTAAAATGACTAATTAATTAAAAACTGAAAGCTGTCCAACAGTGGGCTTTTTTCATTACAGATGAGTTTCTCCCTAGCTCTGCCCTACACTACTCTCACCCTTTCTCCCATAACCTTCCTGGAGTATCTGTCACAGTCTTTGTGTCTCTCCCCTATATGATATTCTGCTCCAAAGTCTCTTTCCACTTTCAACTGAATTTGTCTTTAAAATATACATATTTTAGACTTATTTTTTTATGCTTGTTCCTGATGCCCAAATTGCTAAGTATAGTTCTGGTTAACTGTATGTTTGTCATATCTCATTATAAACTAGTTGTTGTCCTCCTTCCCAAAAAAGACCAAAATGACATTACTAAGTTAGAGTCCAATTACAGTGTGCCCAACTGTAGCTGATCAGGCCCATATGAGTTTAAAATGTCCTACCACAAGTCAGGCACAAATAGTCCATTTTAATATTTGGAGTGGATTCTCTAAATTTGCACATCTCACATTCCTTTTGAGCTACTTCAATTCTACTTTTCTCATAGAGCACTACACCTTCTCTGATGTGGGCGTGCCATGCTGGGTGGTCCTGTGCCAGTATCTCCCATGTCACACAATCAACGTCAAAGGTCTTACAAGAGACCTTGAGAGTGTCTTTGTATCACTTTTTATGACCACCATGTGAGGGCCTTGTATGAGTTCTCCATAAAACAGTCTTTTTAGAAAGCTACATTTGGCATATGAACAATATAGCTATAAGCTTCATGTGGACAGGAATATTTTCTTATCTAAGCTTTATCATCTTCCCTAGTAACTGAGCTACACATGCTTAATATGCATTGGTCACTGAAATTAAATACACTATCCATTGCAGATTCAAAATTAAGCTATCCTCAAGGTCCCTGCCCTGTAGATACTTTATGTTTGCAATCATCATACAATGAGATCTTTCGTTACTTCCATAATAACCTCTCGGGTTGGGGTTCAAGACAGAAATTCTTTTTACAATCCTATTTTCTAGTGATGAGTACTTAGAGAGATTCAAATAAATATTGAGTTTTTTATCCTTGTCTCTGAGTTTTGACCTTATTAACTTACTGTATGTGAAGATGCTTCAGGTATCATTTGACATCCCAGGGATAGATAACAGAACACAATAAATTCTACATATTATTCAGTGATGATATATAATCACTGGTTGTCTCTTCTCAATAAAAAATAAATGAGAGGGTTCTTGTACTCTATGTTTAAGACACTTCTCTTTTATTACCATTGGAAAAAAAATGCCCTTTGAAAGTGCACTCCACATTCTGTTCCACCCCTCCCCACCAAGATATTGCAAATGCAAGATAGTACTTGGTAAATAGAAGCTGTATAATTAGAGCATCTTCTCAGGAATGCAAGAGTTTCAGGGCAAGTCTTTCCCAGAAAAGAACTTAATCAACAGTCAGAATTATCATTCCAGTGGCTTTATGAATAAGCTTGAAAGCAGAGAGGCAGTATAGTCCAGTGGAAAAAGCAATGATTGGGGAGCCTGAGTCTGAAACGCTGATCTACCATTTATTACCTAAGGTTACTTTGGGCAAGTCTCCAGTTTCCTTATAGTAAAATGAGGAAGTACTCAGCTCTCTTCTAGTTCAGATCTATGATCCTATGTTCTTCTCCATGCTCTGCAAGCCCTCACTTATACCTTTCAAAAAGGGAGGGAGTATACCATTGAACAAGACAGCATTTAACCAGTGGCAAACTGTGTGGCATCTGCATTCTGCTCCCTCCCCTTTTTCCCATCAGGGAAAGAGGGGAGAAGTGATTATGACCCCTGCAAATTCCACTCACTGATCTATGTAGAGAAATGTCTTGCTTTACCTTCAAAGAGTTGGTAGAAACTCTTCAAACTGGTACTGGATGAGTCAGACTCTCCTGGAACATAAGTTACTCCAGAGTAGTGAGGCAACTAATTCTGAAATCTGCATTAACTCCTCAGACTTCTAGGGTACCATTAATAAAGTATTATTCTAGGCACTAAATTTATAGTTCTCTAGTGATGTGAAATTTTTAAAGTTTACCTTCCCAAGACATTGTGTTACTTCGGGCTCTATCTTACACACCAGGACAATCTGTCTCAAATATTTATTTGTTATTGGATTACTTATATTGAATTTCTATACTTATCCTTCCTCCAGAGATCTCACAGTGCTGTACGGAGAACTCCAAGTGCTGTAAATTATTGAAAGGGATAGAAGGATAAAGAGCAAAAGAGAGACAAAGAGAGGGGCAAGAAAGGCAAAACAAAGGGTTAAAGTGACTGGGAGAAACTGAGAGAAGCCCCCATGGGTGAATAACATAAAGAACCAAGAGCCCCAAGTGTTTTACTTCATCCCCTAGTGACCACAGTTTTACCTATTTTCCAAACTTTTCATTTCAGTTCCTTACAGAAGAGCAATGTTTATTTTTGTATGGTCTACCAATTTATATCCCTCCTGGCACCAAGAATTTTACTTCTTTTTTCAGAAGGCAATTCAGTCTTTGAAAGGAGAAGTGTAGAGTGAGCCTTTTCAAATGTGAGAGTCTAGTTTTTCTCTCTTACACTTAACCAGGGAGTCAGGGAGGTCCAGCCACTGCCCCTACTGGCCTAAGGAACCTCAGTCATCTATTTCTTTGAATGCTAGCTTCAATCTCTCTCTCTCTCTCTCTCTCTCTCTCTCTCTCTCTCTCTCTCTCTCTCTCTCTCTATATATATATATATATATATATATATATATATATATATATATATATATATATATGTCTTCCCAGAGATTTGTGATCAATCATAGCTTTTCATCATCTCAAAATCTAATTATCTTAGATCAATCAATAAAGCATCCAAAATGATTCAGTAAACACAAGTACAAGACCCCTCACTTGACTCAGAGTTGACCTTGTACCAATAAAATTATCTACTGCTCATTCTGCAGCCCATATGCCTTAGTATTCAGTAACAAACCATGTTCTTCCGGTTTCCTTTGAAAATGTCATGGAGAGCCTCATCAGCCTGCTCTAAATTTATGTAGCCAATGCATGTTCTTTATAAAGACCACACTGACCTTTTAAAAACTTGGGAGGATTGTTATCATAAGTCAGCTCCAGGTAGTCGTATTTTTTTCATTCTAGTTTACTCCATATTTGTACTTTGGGTATTATTTCATTTAGCACCAGTGGGAGTCTCTTCTTTTGGTGGTACACATTGGAGCTGCCCACTGCTTGCCACAGTTGCTGCTAGGCTGGCCATTTGGAGATGTGCTACAGTGACAGGCATTTCTTTATTTACTCATTTCCCCACTCTTTCAGGAGGCAGTTGAATCTTTGAAATGAGGGGGAATGGAGAGAAAGAACTCTTTTTTTTCACAAATTAACAGAGAGATAGATGATGATAGTCTCACCGTGTGAGAGTTGAGTTCGTTGCCTGAGATGCCTAACATGTTACCTAGATAGAAAAAGGAGCTATGATCACATAAAAGCTGAAAATGTTTTCCATTATTGGATGACATATATACATATATGTATATATATGTACATATATGTATGACATATATATGTATATATATGTATGTATCTATGTATATACCAAGTATTTGTGTATCAATATCAACTAAGGCTCATTCATTAAGTCCCTTGCCATTCCATTTAAAGTACATGGGGGAACAGTGTTCTGATTTTTCCCTGTAGCAATAATAATTCTGACCTGCCTCCCTCCAGGGGCTTGCCATATAAGATAGTTAATAATATTGACAAGGAAAACATACATAAACATGTGCAGATAGATTCAGAAAATTATAATTTATCACAAGTGAATTAAATATGCAGTACATTTACATAACTTTTTTATTAAAGAATAAATGACTTCCAAGTATATGAATGTTGCATATATATTCGTAGACTAATTGTAATTTAACACATCAGAAAAGACCTACTTGGAGTGTGAACTCCTTGAAAGCTGAATTTTTCTACTGGTATCCCCAGGGCTTAACTGAGTGGTTGGCACTTAATAAATGCTTTTAATAATTTTAAAAAATTAATTCATTCCATTTTGTGGTAGCATGCAAAAATGTATAAAACCAACTAACCTCACATAGAAAATAAATCCGTGATAGCAGGAATGTTTCATTTTTGTCTTTATTTCCCAGGACCTACAGCATGGCTGGCATATTTTAGACTATATTAAGTGCAGATTGATTGATGTATAGTTCCTATCCTTACAGAAAGTCTCATCTGGATTGTATATTTTTTTAAATTAGAGGAAAATAATAAACTAAATTAAGTGGTGATGAAAATCTGATTGCACCACCAAGAGTTTGCTCTTCATATCATCTGCTGTCCTCACCTTCAGTCTCTCCTTCTTTGGTGGCTAATTCTCTACTGCCCACAGACCCAGCTAAGGTTCATCCATTCTTTAAAAAAAATTCATTTGGCATAATCATCTCTAACCACCTCATATTCTCTTTTTTGTTTTCCCACTAAGCAACACCTAGAAAACATCTTCTATACCTCATTACTTCCATTTCCTCACTCTCTCTTCACTTCTTATCTCTCTCTAATCTGACTTCTCACATCACTGGAAGTGAAGCTGCTTTTTCCAAAGTTACTCAAGATCTCACCTACTAAATGGGTTGGTTTATTTTCAGCTTTTGACTTTTCTGCAATTTTTGACAATGTCAGTCATATTTGTATTTTAGAATCCTGCCCTTTCCACTAAACTCAGCTCAGGTTGTTCCTCCTTCATGATACTTTTCCTGACACCACTAACCCCAGCCAATCCAGCAGAGAGTGCTTTCTAAAATTACTTTGTATTTATATATTGCATTTCCAGGTAGAATGTCAGCTCATTGAGGGCAAGAATAGTTCTTTTTAATCATTCTATCTTAGGAAGACTATTCAAAAGTATTAAAGGAATAGATTTTAAAAATGTATTTTTTTAAAAAAGGAATGATAGGGAATAATTTGCATATATTCAGGACTCTATTGCTTAGTGTTTTACATGTATCAGTTAAATCTATTATTTTAGTATTTCTTCATTAGTAATTTTGAAATTAGTATTTTGTAAAATAAAAATTTTATTTCTAAATCTGAATAACTTGGTATCTTTTTATAGACTTCATCCTCCAAAGTGCAGTCAATATGCAGCTATTTTTCAGTCATATACAATTTTTTGTAACCCTATCTATGGTTTTATTGGCAAAGATACTGGAGTAGTTTGTCATTTTCTTCTCAAACCCATTTTACATATGAGAAAACTGAGGCAAACAGAGTGAAATGCCTTACCCAGGGTCTGAGGTCAGATATGAACTCAGGAAAATGAACCTTCCTAACCCCAAGCCAGGCCCTCCATTGTGCCATCTACCTGTCTCAATCAATCAATAAGCATCTTGTAATGTGACCACTGTATTCTAAGCACTGTGATCAATATTGAGGATTAAAATTAAGAGAAAAATTCTCCCTACTCTTAAGGAATTTGCATTCTAATGAGGGACAAAGCATAGAAATAACTGTAACATATAAATTATTTCTTGTAAAAATAACTTGTGCATACAAGATGTCCATATATGTTACAAAGAATCCTAAATGTCAAACAAAGTCTCCATTTTAATTTACAGATATTAGAGAGCTTCTTGAGCAAAGGTATGAAAACATCAGACTAATGCTTTAGAAAAATCATGCTGGCCTCTCAGTGGATTGGGGTAGGAAACAACTTGAGGCAAGGAAACCAGTTAGAAGGTCTTTGCAGAAGTCTGAGGAAGAAGGAATAACA
Organism: Potorous gilbertii; assembly: GCA_028658325.1. Classification (NCBI taxonomy): domain Eukaryota; kingdom Metazoa; phylum Chordata; class Mammalia; order Diprotodontia; family Potoroidae; genus Potorous; species Potorous gilbertii. The sequence continues at coordinate 146,709,386 of CM053772.1, forward strand.
TCCTGAAGTATGGGGGTGAGTCGAGGGAAGGGAATGATAAGAGAAATGTAATAAAGGTTGAAATAACAAGAGTTTGTATCAATTGGGATTTGTGGAGAGATTGAGAATGAGGAGTAGACAATGATGTTGTAGCTCTGGGAGACTAGGAAAATGATGGTGCCATAGAGCGTAAGAAGAAAGGAGATAGATAGTGGGAGGAGGTGGAAGGGGGCACAGGCGGCATTCTATTTCAAATAGGGTTTATTGGAGATTCCTATAAGATATCCACTTTAAGATACTGCAAAGGTCATTGGTGATGCATAACTACAGCTCAAGAGAAAGACTAGGGCTGAATATATAGATTTAAGACTCATCTGCATAGAAATAATAATTAAACTCACAGAAACTGATGAGATTTTCAAGGGAGATACTACAGGATAAAATGAGAAGGCCCAGATACTTGGCGGAGACAACCACATTTAAGAGGCATGACATGTATGAAGGATCCGCAAAACAGACTAAGAAAACCCTCTCAGACAAGCAGCAGTGCCGCAAAGTATCCAGGGAGAAAAGGCTATCGATAGTATCAAAGGCTGCAGAGAAGTCAAGAAGAGTGAGGCCTGAGCAAAGGCCATTATATTTGGCAATAAATATATACCTATTCTCACATTTAGATTGCAACCCCATGAAAGTAGAGACCAGTGTTTTATCTAAATTTTGTATCTCTCCTAGCACTTAATAAACTATTCTCCAGCAATAGGAAATTTATATGTATATGTGTGTGTATGTATGTATCTATCTATATATATATGTCTGTATATATACATGCCTCTATCTCTATGATACATTCCTTTATATTATGTATATCATATATACATTAAGAATAAATGAAATGAAAGGGTTAGACTAAAGCATAGGTTCTTAACTTAGGATAAGTCCTCAGACTTCTAGGTTCTCAGAATAATTTTTAAAAATATTTTTTAATATCATTGGTTTCTTTGGAATATCATGTACTTCATTTTATGCATTTAAACCCACTATTCTGAGAAGGTTTCACCACACTTATACACGGGCCCATGAGAACTCTTAGACTATAGAATCTCAAAAATCCTGTGCACTTTGGATCTTTTCTCAATATTTTTAAACTTTTGTTAGAAATGATGGTCCGAGGTACTGAAACTTAGAAAACCTGGTATTTCTTTAAAATTGTTTTGCTCTCAATATAAGAAAAAAACAACAAAAAACACGAGAAAATAAATCTAATTAAGACTGTGTAGTGAAAGAGAATGTTAATCAGTCCCCTGGTACCTTATCATGTTAAAGCAATGCAGAGGTAAATTCTTTCAGGTTTTATTAAACTGGAAAATCTACAGTGGAGGATGTATATGTCATTGAAGGATCAATCTAAATTTAGAAGGACTCTTTTGCATAAGACTGGTCACCAGGTGGTGATTTTGCTTTTGGCCAAAGCAACTTATGAAACTGTCTAGTAAAGTATGAAGGGGTCATGATCTGCATAGGGAAAGCAGTACACACATTAATGAAACCTCAGTCTCCTGAAGTACTGAGAAAGTTATTATGTTCATTGGAATTAGTGCCTCCTCACTATCAAGAAGATGCAAAAGATACTCTTTAAAAATTATTTTTAAAAACCTAACCAGAAATAAAGTTAATTTTTTAAAGAAACAACACATTTAACTCTTTTCTAATCAGTCCTGTTTTCTGAACTATCTCTAATCCACAGCTTCTGAATCTTTAGACATTCAATTTTTATCACTCATGCCAATTCCTAAGGCTGCTGGTGATTCCAAGCTGCTCTCACCTTTCCTTTACTAGTTTATTTCTTGGCTTGGTGTGAGAATGTTCAAACACAGACCAATTTCCTTCACATTCTTCTCAAGATAGGAGATTCTTAATCAGACAAGAAACAAGAGGGGTGAGGAGTCAGAGCCTTGGCATTAATTTGCAGAAGGTGTAGGTTGACAGACCACCGTCGCTCTCCCCATCTCATCACAAACACCCTGGCATGGCTCTGAACCTCAAACCTCAAATAGTTCTTTAATCTGTAGGGAAAGTGTCTCCCTCACTAACTGTGTTACTTGTTTTGTGAGGCAGTCAAATGCAGTAGCAGTGCTATCATCCTTACATTTCTGCCTATCCATTTTGGACCCAAGAGAATCCCAGCAGAGTGAATTACTCAGTGGACTGGCATTGTAATGATGTGATCCTGTAGGTAGTCTTACAGAAAATTCTTCCTATGCATAGCTTTTAGGAATCATTGTGGGTGACTAAAGATTGTATAGCAATATCTGAACACTTTATGTTAAACAATTTATTCATCACTCAAAAACAATTTCACAATCCAAAGTTTTTCAATTTTCCCATCTTTCAGAAAATAATGTATAAGTCCCCAGGAAGAAACTTTTTAAAATTATCCGCCAGCCCCTTTTGATCACATATTTTCCATTGAATATTCTCTATTTTGCTTGTTGTTCATCTGAATCTTCATATTTCTAGTCAGGAAAAACTTTGTGGTGAAGGTAGAATTTCAGAAGTTGTTTGAATGATGGGAGTCAAAAGGGAGCATGGGCTAGAAAAGAGAGGTATTACATGCATGCCATAGGAAAAAGCTATAAAAAGATAACGAATGAATGAATGTATGAATGCTATAGTGAACAAGAATGAGGGGAGATCAGAAGAGGAAAACTAAGACATATACAATGTGACTATGAAGGATCTTTACTTTAATAATGAGGGAGTATATTGTAGTGGGAAGAGTATTGGTCTTACTGATCAGGAGATCTGAGTTCAAGTCTTACCTTGAACTGTGTGATCCTACACAAGGATTCTTACTTCTGAGCACCTGCTTGCCATCTGAAAATGTATTGTTGAAGGAAATTATGATACATGTCATGAGCAAAAAATTTTGTAAACCTTAAAGTATCATAGAAGTGTAAACTACTAGAACTGATGTCTATTTCATGAATTATATCAGTCATCATGGTCACAGAATTTATCACCTGGAACTACATCTTTAGTGGTGATGAGCCACCACATTTTTAGCCAACAGGGTCCTTGGATAGCAATTATATCCTTTCATAAAGACTATATTCAAAGATTCTCCAGCTTGATAGAAACTTTCAGATTTTTTTGCTAAACTAACAGACTTTGAGAAGCCAGAGTACTATTAAGGATGTTAAGAATTGTTGAATATTTATAATATATCAATATAACTTTAAAATTCTGGATAAAATATTTTAAGCACATTCCATCTGCCATCAATTTAGGCACCAGAGAAAACTGGTTACAATCATTAATTCCAAATTATAGGTGGAGGAGAAATTTCCATTCCCAAACTATGTTTTTTTTATTTTAGAATCCCAAATGCCTATTGCATGGCTAATGGCCAAATGTTCCAACAGATTTCCCTCCCTAATTGCTGAGGTGGTGTTGGTGCTGGATATGGTGGTGTCTGGGGCTGGGGAGATGAATCATCCTTGCAATTTGATCAGTTGGTACAAGCTGCTTTCTCTGTTCAATAGATTTATGATCGGTATCAGGCCTGCAAAGTCCAGCTGCTACATATGCCATCACCTCCTGAAGCTGCCCAGCATGAAATTTCAGTTTAGCATGTATTTCCTTATGGCCCTATGCTTTGTAAAGAAATAGACAAGCATAGCACATCAGGAGTTTGCAAAATTATTCTTTTGGAAAAGTTCTTCTAGATCTTGCCAACTTTCTTAACAACATATTGATGTGTCCACTTCTAATATCCTTTCACTCCAAATTAGCCCTTAGGCTACACCCCATGGATTTAGACAGCAGTCTAATAAGGAAATTACTCACTTAGCACCCATAAATGAAAAGGGATTTTGCTTAAAAAATTTTATGATTTTTATCAAATTATGTCCAGCTTAACAATGGCCATACCTCAGATTATTTTGTTTAAACCATAATTTACAAAGACAGTAAATCAATATTTCCTGCATTTAAAAGTGTCAGACAATTAACACTTCTTCCCCATTTTTGAACTGGTGTGTTTCAAATGGACTGCTGCTTTCACTTGGAGCTTCAGAAAGATACAATTGATTTTTAAGGACATCAAATTTCCTTTTCCTTCCAATTCTCAAAACAAAGAGTTACAAATGTGAAGTTGAATACAGAAACCAATTTTTTCTTAAAATGAATCTTTCCTCATAATATCCATGAAGTATGTTTTTTCAAAATTTGTCTGTGAATATGCAACTACTCTAAGCCCTAAATTTAAGGAGGTAGTTTTGTTTGTTTATTTGCTTGTGTGTTTGCTTGTTTTTGCATTTTGTATGTCAGGTCATTACAAAGAGGCATGGTTTACCACCATATCCTGGAGAAAGCACCATTCCTTACCTGAAAAATAATTACTGTATAAGAAGAATAAGCAATGACTCCTAAAAAGTCATATTCCCTCACTGGAAGATGTGAAAAATAACAGGATAGAACAGGACAAAATACCACTATGGCTCTCAGTGATGAAACATTCCCACCAGAATGTCAGTGCACCAAAAATATATCTCTATCCCCTCCTCTATAAAGTAGGGACAATAATGCCTTGTACGTCACCTCATCAGTTTCCTAAGTCCCATGTTACCAGGATGAACTGGGCTGTGCCTGAACTCCTCTGAGAAAGTTACTACATGAATAGGAGGCATTTTTATTTTAGCTGTTATGATCATATTTAACAGGAACTCTATTTCATAATAAGGATGGTGCCATGAAGGCAGCTGCTATGCATGGCCAACCCCAGGTGTTAACGTTGACATGACATAAGTTCTTCGTTGAACCTTCTTGGTCTCCCTAATTACCCCACAAAGGAGAACCCTTGTATGCTTCTTATACATGTACTGTGTATGAAAAGAAGGCCACTTTCCCCAAAAAATTTATTGTTATTTGTTTTAAGTTTTCATCAATCTTTTCCCTAAGTTCCAAAGCTTCTCCCTCTCTCTCACCCCTCCCTCAACAAAACAGCATGCAATCTTGTATAGGTTCTACTCATACATTCCTGTTAAACACATTTTCAAATGAGTTATGTCACATAGAAGTATTAAAATGAATGGGAGAAAACATGAGAAAATCACAATAAAACAAAACATAACAGAGGAGAAAATAGTCTCCTTCATTCAGTGTTCCAACTCCATAGTTCTTTCTCTGGATGTGGATGGCATTTTGCATCATGAGTACTTTGGAAATGTTTTCGGTCCTTCCATTGCTGTGAAGGGCTAAGTCTATCAAAACCATCTTCACACACTGTGGCTGTTACTGTTCTGGTTCTGCTCACTTCACTCAGCATCAGTTCATATAAGGTTTTCCAGGTTTTTCTGAAATCCATCTATTCATTTCATATAGCACAATAGTATTCCATTATATTCATATGCCACACCTTGTTCAGCCATTCCCCAATTGATGGGCATCCCTTCAATTTCTAGAGCTGTTACAAATATTTTTGTACAGGTAGATTCTTTTCCCATTTTTATGATCTCTTTGGGATACAGCCCTAGGAATGGTATTGTTGAGTCAAAGGGCATGCACATTTTTATAAGCTTTTGGGCATAGTTCCAAATTATTTTCCAGAATGGTTGGATCAACTCACAACTCCACCAGCAATGAATTAGTGTTCCAACTCTCCCACATCTTCTCCAACATTTATCATCTTCCTGTTTTGTCATGTCAGTCAATCTGATAGGTGTGATATGGTATCTCAGAGTTGTTATAATTTGCATCTCTCTAATCATGAGTGATTTAGAACAGTTTTTCATATGACTACAGATAGTTTTAATTTCTTACTCTGAAAACTGCCTGTTCATTTCCTTTGGACATTTATCGACTGGGGAAGAGCTTGTATTCTTGTAAATTTGACTCAGTTCTCGATATATTTTAGAAATGGCCTTTATGGCAAACACTAGTTGTAAAAATTCTTTCCTTGTTTTCTGCTTCCTTTCTAATCTTGGTTGCACTGGCTTTATTTGTACAAAAACATTTAACTGTAATGATATCAAAGTTGTCCATTTTGAATTTTATGATGTTCTCTATCTCTCGTTATGTCATAACTTTATCCATTCTCCATAAATCTGACAAACTGTTCTTTGCTCTTCTAGTTTGTTTACGATATCAGCTTGTGAACCTAGATTCTCTACCCATTTGAACTTCATTCTGGTATACAGTGTCAGGCATTGGTCTATGCCCAGTTTATGCCATACTATTTTCCATTTTTCCCAGAAATTTTTGTCAAACAATGAGTTCTTATCCCAAAAGCTGGTGTCCTTGGGTTTCTCAAACAGTACACTGCTATAATCATTGACTATTGTGTCTTGGGTACCTAACCTATTCCACTGATCTACTCTATTTCTTAGCCAGTACCAAGTGGTTTTGATGATTGTTGCTAAGAGAGCCACTTTTAAACTTG
>CM053772.1:146716303-146807093 GCA_028658325.1 Potorous gilbertii
TTTTTATAACAATATTAGAAATATAAATAAATATAAGAACATTTGAAAGTTTAATTATGTAAATTTTGTGTACTTTTTTACTTTCATGAATTTTGAATTAAGATAATTTTATTTTTTCCCAGTGCCTTTGATCGAAGATGGCAAACATTAAAAGTGAATTGCATTCTCTGGTTACCTGAATTCAAGTCTGCAACATCAAGAAGAAAAATCCCCTTTATAAGAAGGAGGATCCTCATAGAAACGTCATGAATTTCAAAATCCTAAATAATTTAAGTTTTCAAGTATTTGATTTCGGTTTTATTTTGGAAATTTATAACATACTTCTGGAGTGATCAAGGTTTAAAATTGCACTAAGTGACTTTTGGGACACACTATATTTGTATTCATCCAATTTATATTTATGCTGTATTACATATATATATATATATATATATATATATACATATCGTATATACTTGAATTTTTCCTTTTAATCTTGCAATTAGAAATTATTTAATCTTTATGTCTCTATCCTCATGTCTAGTGAAGTAGCTGGACTATAAAAATCAATTAATAAATATTTGACCAATTTATTAACTGCCTTGATAAAGGGGGCTTTCTTAAAGAAGGTTTCCTATACCAAAGAAATCCTTGAAAAAAAATATCTCAAAAGAAGGATGTGGTAGCCCTACAGTACTGTTGTATTTAGTTCAGGATAGCACACTTTAGGAAATAAATTGGTAAAATGAAGAGAAATTTTTGGAAGACCACCAGGATGGTGAGGTGCTCCCATATCATCCTCCCATACTGTATCATCATCATTAGTATCAGTTGAAAGCACTGAGAATGCTTAAAACTGGAAAGACTTCAGAGGGACAGTGAAGTTACATGTACAGTATCTGAGGGGCTATCACATGGTAGAAAGATTAGCTCTGTGTTGCCTGAGGCCGGACAGTCTGTACAATGAAGAATAATGGTTCTAATGCAGAAGTGGAGCAGCCAGATTTAAGTTAGATAAGTGGAAAAGTTATTCTTATTAGAATTATAAAACAAAAAATGAAATGGCTCGCTTCTAGTGATAGTAAATATTCCTTCCTAGGGGTCTTCAAGCCAAGGATGAATAACTGTGTGGTATAGGAAGCTCTTAATGCATTCTAAGACCTCTGAAAGAGCCTGTGAGTCATTTTATTTTATTTTTGGGCTAGCGTTTTGTATATGACTATACATTGTAATATGTTTTAGGGAAATGATCATTGTTTGAGAATAAGGAGCTCTGAGTTTGAGTTCTACTTCTGGAACTTATTAACGGAATATCCATAGAAAAATCCCTCAAATTCCTTGATCCATTGTTTCAAAAATTTATGATTTCCTTGGTGTGGGAGCTCCTTCTCAGAACTGTTATTTATAAGGCAGTCTAAGAGAGTTGCTTAAACCCAGAGAAATAAAAATGACTTAAGCATGGTGGGAGGGGAAGGGGATGGGGGCAGAATTTCAACTCAATTCTTCCTGATTCTAACTCCAACCCTCTATTCATTAAATAATGTTATCTCTTTTCTTTAGATGTAAAATGGGATTAATAATACATTGCCTAGTCAAAGGGAGTATATGTAGTGCTTTGTAGGTCTTAAAGTGCCATATAAATGACAGTTTTTATTGAGGTCAGGTCCTGCTCATCCTTGTATCTCCAGTTGGAGCAAAATTTGTTGTTGTTTAAAGTATGAACAAATAGATACATATCTAAAAGGCTAACCCAAAACAATTCTAGTATCCCTAATGATCTTTTTCCTCCCATTCCCTAACCTCCTATTTCTACTTATTTTAATCTATCTCCTTCACTTTCTAGTGGCAGAAGACCATCCACAAAATGACAAATACCAGATATATTTTCAAGGGCATAATTCTCAGTGATGGAGTATACTGGTACTATCCTGGTAATCAGGGTAAGCATCAATAATAAATAACAATACCTGATATTCTGAAAGTTTGAAAGTTGGCAAAATGTTTGAAAATTTTCAAAATGTTTTGTCTATATTACCTGATTTCATTCTTATTAAAACTCTTGGGAGTAAGTACCCCTAGATATTACTAACTCAATTTGTATGATGGGGAAGTTTGATGTCATGTATGGAAAGTTGGATTTGGAATCAGGAAAATGTATATTTAAAACTTGCCTTTGACACTAACTAGCTTTGAGATTATGGGCAAATCATTTGACTCCTAAATGTCCCCTTGATTGCACTAAGTCATGTTCTAGTAATCAACAAGTTTTTATTTGTTCTTAAATGTTTAGGCAGGAAGTATGTTACAGCTGAGAATACAATAACAAAAATAGGAAAGTCCCTCTGTCCACAAGCATCTTACCTTCTTTGGGAGAGATGGCATGTACACATATAGGTAAAAATACAACATAGACACAATAAAGACATCAAAACAAAACAGCTTTTTAGAGGGAAAACATTCATATTTGGGGGCAGGAGCAAATTAGAAAAGTGACTATTATCATGAATTTTAAAAGAAACGAGGGATGTCGAGAGGCATAGTTGAGAAGGGAATGAATTTCACCCATGAAGAAGGGCCTAAGCAAAAGCATGGAGAAGGGAGATGGAGTGATTGAGATTTTTGCTGATGGAGAGAGTTTCCACACCTGGAAATCACAGAACTCACAGATCTTTTTCCTAGTCAACTATTTTTCCAAAAAAAGAAAAGAAAAATAAGACTCAAATAACTTAATCAAATAATTTGCCTATGACCTCAAAACATATATATACAGACATATGTATATGCATATATGTATATGTATGCATGTATGTGTATACACACATATATGTATATCTTAGAGACAGAATTTCAATCTGGTTCTTCTTTACCTGAAGATCCACATACTTTCTATTCTTATAATCCTACTTCACAAAGAACAGGAAAGGAGAAAAGCATTTTTTTTCCCATTCCTACCCAATTCGCTTTTATTAAAATGAGTTTTCTTAACTACTTAGCAAGGAACAATGATTTCTTAGAGTACTGCAAACAATTATGAATACCTATGGGGAATGATTCAGAGATTCAAAGAAGCTTTCTGTACCAAACTGTGTCTTACTCTTACCTATCAAAGGAAACATCACCTTAATATTTCTGACATCAGATTACTGGCAAAGACACCACAGGTTTCAGGCAATCTGCCACTTCCCACTGCACATACTACTTTTTAGAAGCTATTATTAGGATTTCAGCTGAGCAACATTTTAGCTTTCCCACTGAGATCCAAAACCAATAAGAAACTGTGAGAGTGGTCGGGGACATTGGTTTTTCATCTTTAATCTTGGAAGGGGGTGGGGGGTAGAGATGGGAAGGGAGATACATAAGGGATGAACATTGCCTTATCTTTTATCAATACCTTGCATGTATAAATAACCAATTTTCTCAATGCCTCTGGACAAAATGAGATTTTTCTCCTGAAGTCTGGGATACACTTGGATTACTTTTCTTCCCTTTCCTTCCCTCAAGTAAAGATTATCATTGTTACTAACAAGAATACTCTTTCTGTGCAGTGAAAGTGGTACATAGCTGTCATTTTCCCATTGCACCTAAGCTGAGGTGATATGTTGGCCATCTCACAACTGAATTATCTTTTCCCCAGAGGCAGCCAAGTTCATATCCTTGTGCTTCCAGCTTTGCATGGGTGTTATCAGATGCCTGATGAAAGCCTGCTTATTGATGCTAGTCCCACATCTTCAAAATAAGATAATACAGTGTATGAAGAGCACAGTTCAGAATGACATTTAGCCTTTTAAAAATGGGCTTGATTAAATCAGGTGGTATATTGCTTTTATAAGTCAACAAACTCTGCAAGAAAGTGTTAATATGTTTCTTTTTTCTCTACATCACATACTACATATTCCCAACAGGAATATGATAGCTTTATGTCAGTCCCAAAAAATGATATATTTCAAAAGCACATTTAGTCTGAAGAAAATACATAGGTACAAAGAGATAGAGAAAAAGTTACCAAAGCAGTTGCTGTGCTAAATTACTCAGGACACTAAATGACAATAAAAAGTAGTCTTTTATACAGCACTTTAGAAGTGTCATCTCATATAAAGCTCACAGTAACCCTTTGAGATAGATACTACAGTTACATTGTCCCCATTTTATAGATAAGGGACTGAGACTCAGAGAAGTGAGGTAATTTTTCCCATCATGACCCCACATCTATCAAATGTCCAATTCAGAAATTGAGCTCAGGTAATCTTGACTCCAAGTCCAGGGTTCTATCGACTTCACCACACTATATTACACTATACAATATAACATGCTAAAGATCAAGTTCTAATAAACAATAAGAGGAAGCCCATTTTGTTCTTTTGGAAATATTTCAGAAAGACTAAATTCCTATAATGACCAACCTTGACCAAGAAACAAGAGAATGTACCCCCTTTCCTTCTTTGAAAGGGTGAGTCACTATGGGTTTAGAACACTATGCATATTGCCAGGCATGTTTGAAGTATAGATTAGTTTTGCTGAACTTATTTTTTCCTCCTTTCTTTTCATTTTTTCTTACAAGAGATGGCTCAGTGGACAAGGATAGAAAGGGAAAAGATTTGGAAATAAAGGAGACATAAAAACAAAAGAGCTCCATAATTTTAAAAAAAGTCTGAATTTCAAGACATTGGGACATCTCAGAAAATTATAGGTTGATTAAAAACTTGGTAGATGGCCAAACTAACTAAACAGGAATTATTTATACAAGTATGCAATGCTTTTATTTTTGTTCTTACTTGTAAGAATAGTATTTACCAAGATGGTAGATCTTGGTAAATACTATTGATTCAGCACAATTTTCCACATGCCATTTGGGGAATATAGAGAAATAAGTGCTAGAAGATCATTTTTGTTAAATTGGTTTGAAACTATTAATATAACAGAACCCAAAGTGTTAAATTAATGAGTTGCTGTCTATTTGGATTGAGGTCAAAACTGGAGTGTCTTAGGGACAGATGTTTGAACTGGTGTTGTTCAATATTTCTGTGAGTGACTTGGATGAAGGGATAGATTGGATGCTTCTCAAAATTGCAAATGACATGAAACTAAGTGATAGGAAACATCTATAGAATCAAAGAATCAGAGACAAAAATTATCTTGACTGAAGGGTTCCTATGAATGAGGATAAATATTACATCCCACACTTGAGTTCAAAGAATCAGCTATATTGGTAGAGAATAGGGAAGTCATGGATGAATAAGTTCATGTGAAATAGACTTGTAAGTTTTAGAGTATCCAAGTTCTTTTGAGTCAACACTGTGATTCTGCAACCAAAGAATTGAACTTGATGGTAAACTGTGTTGATATTTATTGCAGAGTCCACAATGAGGTTACCATGCTCTTCCCTGCTAACATCCTACTTTGGAGTTCAGTTTTGGATGTCACATTTTAGGAACATATTGAAAATTTGAGGAAGATGGCTAGTATTGGTAAGAGACTGATGGTCATTCTGAAAAAGATTGGTTGAAGGTACTTAGTATGTATAGCTTGGGGAAGAGAAACTCTAGTGGGGATAAGATAGCTGTCTTCAAGTATTTTAAGGGCTGTCAGATAAAACAGAGACCAGACTTGTTCTTTTAGTTCCCAGGGGCAGACCCAGAATACTGTGTAGAAGTTGTAGAATGATCTAAGGAACAAACTTCCTAACAATTAAAGCTATACAAATGGAAAAGACTTTAAAGGGAGGTACTGGAATTTCACACACTGGAGGTTTTCAGAAAGAAGCAGGGTTATCACTTAAGGAGGTTCTAAAAGGAATTTTTATTCAGATGCAAGTTGAAATAGTTGGTCTGGAAGTCTCTCCTAACTCTGAGATTCTGTGCTTCTTCATTGAAAACTTCATGCAACTTCATGTTATGATTAGCTATAGCCAGTATTTTCTTCATGCTGACTATTGCAAAAATGGGCGTATAAGGCCAATGTAGCAATTTTCTTTTCATTAACTTTTGATGCCAAAGAAAGCCTCACTGAAACCCTCTCCCTGTTCAGAGATGGAAGTTGAGGAACTTTATACAGGTTATAGAAAGTCAGAGAGACTTTCTAGTAACAGTTGATTACTACATTTCTTGTGACCATGTGGGAAAGTTAGAGATAATATTTGTAAAGCATATATTGCACACTGTCTGGCAGATAGAAGAAACTATGAAAATGCATATTCTCTTCCCTTTTATTATGGTGATGTCATTTTGGTCCTCTTCGAAAACAAAGGACAACAACGAATCATTGGTAAGAATCCAGTTATCTAACATTAGATGTTCTGGATAGATGGATTTTCCAAACAATTGAAATTTAATACTTTGTTTTTACTTTAATCATTAAAAAATGGAAATCTTCATAAGTGCATTACATATTTTCTAGTCTAGTATCTAGTCAACATTGTTTAAGGTTTTCTTGATAACTCAGGGTCACATAATAAACATCAGTTATTGTACTCTATTTACATCCCTCAAGTGACTGTGTAGAGTTGTAGTAAATTTGTAGCACTTAGTTTCCCATTTTATTGAATTCCCTTTTACCGTTTTATTGTTAAATTGCCTGGTTGGCTGTCTTTCTGAACACTGGTGACCAATAGGACTATTGAGTTGTAGAGGGCTGTTTGCCCAGAGATGCTAAGTCTCCCAGGCTGCGATGTTTCTGTTGATGGTTCAGCTGTGTCCTCCACTGTGGCTGGCTGCCTAACTTCTCAGCTATCAATTTTCACAGCTGTGAGTCTATATGTTGCTACTGCTCTCCCAGACCTCCTTTCTAATCACTTCTCAGTAGCTTCTCCTCTTCAATTGATCTTTGATTGTAACCTGAGATAAAACTGAAGATTGTGAAGGGAAGTAAATATTTGATTGTGTATAAAATGAAGCAAAATGCATGGGCTTTGTGAGAACTATGTTTATTGGGCTCAGAAAAATTTTAAAGTGCTTTCAGCTTTGTGGTATTCTGGAAGGTTTAGTGCATAGAAATCTGGCATATTTGATTTTGGATGTAGGGAGAAAGGGGGTGATATATTTCTACATATTAACCATTAGGAGAGTTAATTTAAAATATGGTTTTTTGGTGTTCTTGAATGGATTAATTTCAAATGTTCATAACCCAGATATGTTATTATTAGCTAGATACTTTTCTCAGAGTCAAGAATAAATGATTTTGCTTTGAATTTATTTTTACCTTAATAAATGTAGCTATTGTCAAGCAACTTATCACATTTTAGAAAGTACAATGTAGTATGTTTAAGGATGTAAGCACCATATGTAAGCTAGCAACTCTTATTGCAGATAACACCTTCTTTATTTTTTAAAGCATTTTACCCCCAAAATAAAATTTTAAGGTTGTGATACATTCATAAAACACATTTACTGTTTCTCTAACCCAATTGTGAAAAAGAAATTCTCAAAAGCTAGTCTAGGCCTTGATAGTTTTATAACTTTGAAAATGTAAGAAGAAATGGTCCCAAATGTGAAAATAGTTTATTTGAGTTTTGTGATTGTTATAAAACATCACACAAAATAAGAGACCTCAGAAATCATCTGGTTCAACAAATTCATTTTAGAAACAAGGACACTGAACTTCAGAGAGGGAAAGTGACCCAATCAAATTCATAAAGTTTGAGAGATCTTTGTTCCCCAAAGTCAATAGTAGTTTTTTCTTCAATGCTAGAAATTTATGACATATATAGAGTCCATGTGAAATAGTGAAAAAAATCCTGGACTATGAATCAGAAGACATGACTGGTAGTTTTCACACCAATAATGGGGTCTGTGAATAAGGATAAATAAGGAGGCACATTTAGTGAACTGAAAGAGCCCTATACTTACAATCAGAAGATATTGGTTCAGCTCTCATTGCTGATAATTACCAGTTTTATGAAGCTAAAAAACTCTGAACCTGGTCCCTCCTATCTCCAATGGTGATAACAAAGCCTACATTGCTTCTTTTACAGAGTTTCTGTGAAGACTACATAAGATTATATGTGAAAGTCTATTGTAAACTATGAAGAATAACTATTCAACTGTAAATATGTAAAGGTAAGGTACAAGTATTATTGTGCCTAGCGTCATACCTTGCACATAATAGACACTCGATTACAGAAGGGCACTTGCGGGAACAAAAGGCATGATGGAAAGAAAACTTTCCTAACAATTTAAACTCCCCCAAAGTGGAATGCATTGCGGGAAGCAGTGAGTTCCTTTTCATTTGAGGTCTGAAAGCAAAGGCTGGAGGATCACTTGTTATATGTATTGGAGATGGAATTCTTTTCAAGTATAAGTTGAGCTAGATGACTACTGAAGTCCCTTCCAATTCTTTGATTCTGTTATATTTATCAAATGAATGACTTTCTGTGATCATGAAAAAGAAAATGAGTAGAAAGAATATACATAGAACTTGATAGATACACAGAATATTAAATCAACAAATCTATTCATTTATTATACAGTCTTAGTGTTACGCAGCATGTCTGGTATATATGGAGTCAGAAAACTTGTGTTTTAATTCTGGTTCTTGCTAGTCTCAGTGAAGCCTTGGGTAATACACTTAACTTCAAAGTATTTCGGCTTTCTCCTCTATGCTCTGAAGCAGTTGGACAAGATGGAATTTCCCTTCTAGCTCTATCTCTATAATCTTTGAACCTGAGTTCCTTCCTCTGTTATCTAATGCTTCATGAAAGTTCTATTTCCCAAAGAAGTTTTTTCTTTAGTATCCTTCAAGAAACCCAACACCAATTGCTCAGGTTGCCTCCAGGACACCAGCTAGTTCTGTTAACCTGGTAAGGTTATAGCTTCTTTCAGCCAATACTTTGGGCATTGCTAAGTCCCAATAGAATCATTCCCTACTTTTTTCCTTGCCTTCTTATTTACTTTTATCAACTCTTATTTATCTTCTTGCTTTATTGTGAAACCCTTGCTGCCTGTGCGTAGGAAGAATAATTCTAATTCCCTTAAAACATCACATAGGGACCCTTGTCCTTATGATAGCCTCCCATCTCCCCACACCAAGGAGAGATGACAGAATTGAACTCATTAGAAATACTTCATCCTGGCAAACAAAGGAATTGCATTGGTGGCCCTGATCTTGGAGAAATAATGGAACTAAATCTTGAGTTTTTATATGGATTACTGAAGCCAAGTAAGCAGCTCAGGACATAACTAATGAAAATGGCCAATATGTGAATGAAAACTTTAGCAAAAGAAAGAATAAGAAAGTTGGGAATCTACTTTAAACATGTTTTTAAAGCCAGTTAGCTGGCCTTAGCTACATAATGAAAAATATAACCAAAGGGAATGTAAAATAAGGGATCATTCAAATTCTTCAGATAGAGATTTAAATGACATTTAAAACGTTCTTGAACTATAGAGTTGACAAGAAATGAAACAATTATAACAAAATTCATTAATATATAAGCAAGGGTGTGGGACTTTGGTAATTGAAAGCATTGGCATTGAAAACATTTTTATTTTAATTGGGTTCCATGATGCTTTGAATGCCAGAGGAATGATTGTACATATATTTCTGGCTAACACACCCACTCATATTGTATGAAAATAACTGCTGGCAATTTGCACAGCATCAGCCCTTTTTGAACCTGAGTGACATGTAGCTTTCTATTATAACTAAGTGCAATGGGGGGTGGGGGTGGGATGGAGGAATTAAACTCTAGAGTCCCTCCTCAATTTCTACCATGTCACAGAAGCAGGATATTCTGGACAGCAAAAATAATAGTGATGATGATGATGGAAATACCATCCATGCAGTTCAGAGTTAATATTGACTCTCCAGAGCTGAAACCTAATTTGTTTTAAAACAAGAAAATCACCTACTTTGATAAAATGAGCCTTTAGAAAAAGTGTAAAATAGGTCTTATTCTCTTTTCCATGAAATTGTCAATGACTTTAATGGGAGTTACATGCATAGGACAAGAGGATTTTGAGATGGAAGGTGTTTTATTCTTCCAAGTTAAATAAATGTTTGAAGGGCTCACAAATGGTGATGCATGTTGTCATAATCACAGCCAATTTTTATGGTGATTATACAAAGTTCTTAGTCCAAATGTCCCCTTCAAAAGGAAGTTACAAATGAATCATTCTCAGCTAAAAGGGAAATGTTTTTCAGAGCTATTAAACAGCCCAATGAATTAAGTTGACTTAGGGGTGGAGGAGTCATTTTCATTCAACAAAAAGCCACAAAAAATGGGGAAGCAACAGTCGCCATCAGATTCACCAAGAGATGGCTTTGAGGGTCACCAACAGGTGGTGAATGATGGTGAGGAGGATTGGCCTATTCTCTTTACCTCTACTTAATTCAATTCAATTAAGCACTCATTTCTTACCAGCATCTTTGAAAAATATCTGGTGGGGAAAAATCAGTAATTTGTCCCAATCTGAATAGCTTGATGGAAAGGCAAAATAATAGCAGGTTCACTAACAGGTTCACCATCCAGGGTTTGTAGAGTAGGAGAACTGGAAGGAATGTTTAAGAGTTCACCTTCCTTCAATTTACAGATGGTAAAATTGGAATCCAATTTTTACCTGAGGTCATATAGTTAATAGTAAAATGAAGACTAGAAACCAAGGCTCCTGACTCGCAAGTCAATGTTCTTTCTAGGTAGAAAGAGGTCATGGGGCTGAATTCTCAGACTTGGAATTGTGCATAATTTAAAGTGGGTAAAATCATTCTTCTAAACATAAAATCTGCCACCTTGAGTGGAGTTTCATTTGTGCTTTTTCATTTTACAAATTTCCTGTGCTTTTAATTATTTTTTTCCCACAACTACACTTTTTCTAGTGTTGTTAGTTCCATTAGGATTCCATTATGTTTAATGGGCTCTATTCTAGGAAGGACTTCTGTAATAAATTAGCTGCTTGGGGAGGTACCGGAACTTTTGAAAGCCAGGAAGACATCATTTAGAGCAATGTACAAAAATGTAATACAGCAAACCCTCATGGTTCTTGAGGAGTTTTTGATTTATGATTTTAAATTTTCTCTGAATAGAGCACCTCTTCAGGGTGATGCTACCTTGATTTGCTGAGTCCCATGGAGTTACTTGTTAAAGTTGGAGGGGGGGGTGCAGATAAAAGGGAACAGAAACTGTCTTAGTTGTTTTCTTTTCTTCCTATGCAGTAATTAAGTAGGTCACTTATTCCAAATACTTTATCTCTCAGATAAAGGAAAGTGAGGTTCAACAAGGTGTAGTGACTTGCCTGAGGTCTCACAGAAAGTAAGCATCAGATCTGGGACATGAAGCTAAGCTCCCAGATTTTAAATCCAGTGCTTCTCTCCCTGCCTCACCCTGCCCCGCGCCCCCCCCCCCCCCACTACAGCACACAGACTAATTTAGAAGGCCACAAACTCTGGTATCTTCCAAGTCAGCACTATGATTAGTCCTGTCCTAATTTTTTATTTCATATCAATGTCTACCTGATCTCCATTTCTTCCCCTGTAAGAAAAGGAAGAGGGTAGGAGGCATATTTATCCCTTGTCAATCTTTTAAACTGGGATGAGTTGAGGGTAAAATGAATAAAGGAGAAGAGAGTATGAAAACAGATAGTGGTCTACCACCTCATCCCTCCTATCCCTGGTCCTGAAATACTTTCAAATAGGTGCAATTTCTAAGGAAGCAAGTATTAGAAAGATTCTGTATTCACTGAGTTATAAGACTTGAGAAGTTCAGTTATAATGAATTATAGGACTATAAAATCGAGGGCTTAGAGCTAGAATGGAGCTTAGAGATCAACATACTCAGCTCCTTTTTACTGATATAGGTAACTGAGGCCTAGAGAGGTTAAGTGATTTGCCCAATATCACAAAAGAAAGAAGTGACAGAGCTGTTGAAAGAAAAACAGGCCTTCTGATTAAAAATCCACTATACTTTCTACTATTCCAGACCTCTACTACAAAATTAAAAATTAAAACTTCAAGTGTTTTCTGTTTTTTGGTGTTTTCTGGTTATTATTAGAAAAGAGAAACCAGGAAGGTAAAAATTCATAATATTTGAAGATCCACACAGTTCATGCTATTTGAAGACCATTTGAAGGAATGGGAGCTCTCTTTAGGCTAAACTAAGGAAACTTAGAAGGAATCAGACCATCTTAAAGGATCCCAGAAGACAGAACAAGAAGCAATGGAGGAAAACAGCAAAAAAAAAAGCATATTTATGTATGAGGTAAGGAAAACCTTTTTAAAATTTACAACTATCCCAAAGTGGAATGGAATATCATAGGAAGTAATGGTTTCCTACCTATTAGAGATCTCTAAGCAAAGGCTGAATAAACACTTATTGAGTGTTTTGTAATGTAGAAGAAATTCTTATATAAATATATGTGGATGAAATGGCCTATGCAAGAATCTCCAAAGGAGTATACAATTTGCTCCAAGTGAAAATTTATACACTTTCATTTATTTTTCATGTGTGGTATAATGGTGTACTTTTAGACTGTACTCCACCACCTCTCAAAATTCCCAGTAGAATATAACTCTTTGAAGGGCAGGACCTTTACATTTTTGTCTTTGTATTTCCAAAGCCAGGTAAAATATTTGACAAATGATAGGGGCTAAATAAATGTATAATAAAATGAGTTTGTGTCCTTAAAAAATAAAGCTATCTTTCCAACAAAGTGACATACTACTGCATGAGGCAATTACAGGAATTAGAGAGAATATGAATCACTGAGTAAACATAATTCAGTAAATACAATTTGAAATATATCATACCTGACGTGCTCTCTTCCCAGAGAATTCTAGTCTATTTGGCTGGCATGAACAGAGAAAATATAGGGATAGAGTGGGCAGTGAATTGATGTCATCAGGAACTTCTGCAGTGGATCTTGAAAAGCTCTCAGGAACAATCATGTATTGAGGAAGTCGTGTGATTCAGTTGGTTTGATTGCAAGACTCAAGAGCCTAAAGACATAAAGTCAGTTTGATATGTTTTGTTTTGTAATCACAAACTGCCCTTTCCAACCAACTAACTGCCACTACCACCAATTCAGTAGTTTTGTGAATGGATCCTGTTGCCAAAAGGGATACTGAGATTGGTGGCACCAGAAATGAATGAATGAATGAATAAAACTAAATAAAAGCAAAAAAAAAAAAACAATGAACACTCAATGTTGTGATAATGAGTCTTGGATGCTGAGGTCCACTCTGTTCCTAAAAAAGAATAGGAAACAGTTACAGTTTCAAAGAAGAATAGAGTGAGCACAAGTGAGAAGACAGGAAATGTGCTTGCTTAGATTACAAAATAGTGGAGTAGGAGAAGACAGAAGAAATAACAAAGGAAAATGGTGCAATGGGTGCAGATGATATCAGTCTTCAGGGCAGAATGTGCCTATTTATTCATGATATGGGCAGAACATCTTTCTCCTTGCCTCCCAGTGATGGTAATATCTGGCATTGGGGAACCAAATAAATAAGGGAAAAACACTCTGCATATGTAATCTGAGGCTTCCCTATTGAAGCCACTAACAGTTATAGAGTTATGGAGAAAAGAAAACAGACACCGCTCAGTTTTGTTATTGACAAATGAACGGGAGAGTGTCATACTCATTGAACATACTGCCATTAACATTGTTCTAAAGGACAATTTGTTCTTCTAGAAGATGAGATGAAGAATTGGCATAAAGTAGCTTGGCACAAGAAGGTCTGTGGATAGTGGGATATTATAACACAATCAATAACAGTCAAGGAAATTTCAATAATAACCTTCATGTAGGTTGCTGTTAGAAAAGACAGAGCTGCAGACCCCAAATACAGTATGTATTCAGAACTGAGATGTAAGGTCACAGAATGTCACCTTTTATGAGTGGCAGTAAATGGATGCGGTTTATTCTGTTGGACATCACCTACCTTAAAAAACATACGTGTTGCTAATGGAATTAGCAGAATTAAAGTATCTCAAAGTAGGGACGTACCTCAGAGATCAAATCCAACTAGTACCTACACATGATTTCCCCACCTGCATCCCTAGCCCAACCTCTACTTGAAGACTTTCAGAGAAGGAGATCTACTGTTTGAGACAATCCATTTCACCTATAAACAGCTCTAATAGTTATGGAGTTTTTTCTTACTAAAAATCTAAATCTTCCCCTTTGTAATTTCTGTAAATTCTATCTGTTGCTTCTAGATCAGCCTTCTGGGGTCAAACTAAACAATCTTCTTCCATATGACAGTCTACCAAATACAAAAAGACAACTATAATGTCCTTTCTAAAGGTTTTCTTTAGGCAAAACTTCCACACTTCCACTGGTTATATCTGTACATACATATATGTATGTACATATACACACAAACATAAATACATACATATGTGTATGTATATACATATATACATACACACACATATATAAAATCACTTTAATGTTTATAAATTGATGTTTATATATTATCTCATTTGCCCTGCTGAGCTTTGCTTTCTCAGAACAGAAGTTGAGGAGTGGAGCAGTCCCCACGAGCTGAGACATGGAGCAGGAGCAGAGAGCTGCCTATGTGTAAATCCAGGCAAGAGTTAGGAATGAGCCCACAGAGGAAGAGCCATAGGAATTGGAAGCCAACCTCTAGTTAAGATGAAAGATGACTTTACTTGGACACTTGATATTAATTAAGAAGATTGCTTTTACAGTGACCTAGGGATAGATGGTGAGGTACTTTGGAAAAGGTCTTTCCTTGGATACTTTCCTTGCATTCATTGAATGATATGCTTTACTTAAAGACATTGCTATTGTTGTGAAAAATATACTGATTGAATGATGTGTTTTAATTAAAGATGTTGTTATGAATGTCATGCTTTACTTTATCAAACAATGCTTAGTTTGCTGCTGAATAAATAGAGAGCTCATTATACTATGAGATCAGACCCTTGAAATCATTTACACAGTAGTCCTCAGGTTTGCTGCCATAAATGGCTTTTCAATCACACAGCTAAAACTGTCTGAGGCTGTACTTGAACTCAGTTTAGTATTTTAACTACTTTGCCACCTAACTCCTTTCTCAAGGAGATCTGACTCAGAGCCAAATTCTCTTCCACAACTACTCATAATAGAGCATTTTAGAATGCAAGCCCATGTTCTCTCAAAAACCCTAAACTACACTTTCCTCAATGTACTTCTCTCCTGACCTTCTCCTAGTTTCCATATCAACTATAGACAAGATCATAGATCAATAACTCTGATTTTTCTGTATTTTGCTCTTATCTGTTATTCCCTCTTTGCTCATTCTTGCTAAATCTATTTTTTATCCTCACTGTTATGTAAAATCCTCCTGCCCCCCAATATTCTCCCAGGCCCCCGTCCTTGCTCTGACTTCATCTTTCTTCCTTCTCATCCTCAATCCTTTAGTCAGCCAGTTTAACTTGACAGAAGATTGAATTCTCATATTCCTTTGCCATATCAAACTCCAATCCTAGATTATGCCTATAGCATTCATATCTTCTGTTGTTCTTCTTCCTCTACATAACAGAGCTAAGAGAAGTTTTTGAATTGTGCTGACTGCGTCTACTGCACATTTGTGTTATTTAATCTCTACTGGACCCTTATTATTTGAGCAAGGCAATTCTTCTACTCCTCTAATTTTTATTTTTATTATAAAAATGAGTTTCTATTGATGTCTTTTTAAAATCATCACAATTTTTCTCCAATATCTTTTTTTCTTTCTCCTCCCAGAAAGTCATATCATGACAAATAATATTCTTAAAGAAAAAAGTGGAAAAAATCAGCATAATTTATTTTTCAATAAACATAAACAATATGTGTAATTTGTACTTATGGACCTGTAATCTCTGCAAAGGGATCTGCTGGGAATGTCTTTACGTATACCTTATCTAGGTTCTGTATTCTTTATGAAATTTAAACTTCTAAGGTTTGGCTTTCTTCTTCTAAACAGTTTCTACTGTGATTGCCTTGTAAATTTTGAATCTACTCCCTAGCCTCCAGTTTCTGCTGTACTTCATTCTTAGAAATACCGGTTCCTGCAGATGATAAAAAGATATTACCCCATGGTAGCAATATTCATATAGCTTTCATTATATAATTCATTATAAACCTTTGTCTTCCTCATAATAATTTCCCCTTCTTTGTTGTACAGTATCTTCTCTTAGTCTACTCCCTCCCATTCTCTTGGCTATCATTTGCCCCCAGGAATTTCCCATAAAGCAGAATGAGTGACCTGTCTAAACACAAAATACCTGAAGATTATCCTTATTCTAAGGTCCTTATTTCTCTTAACAGACTATTTCTCTTTCCCTTTGAGAGTATTCATCGGTGGTATCCCCTCCCACCACTGAAACACTATTTTCCCCTTCTTGTTTCAATTCATTTTGTTTTCTCGCCTATTCTCTTCTAGGATCATGTCCTCCTGAGGGACTATAGAAATTATTTAACTTCAGTTGTTAACTTTTGATTTGATAAATATATATCATATATTCCCCTCTATTTTATTCCTCTTCCCTCTTCTTTTATTCACTTTCCAAGTCTGCAATTTAGCCACACAAAAAAACATTAATTCACTTGTAGGTTGCCTGTTGTGGTGTTAAGTCCATGATGTTTCTGGCTCATTTCTTCACAGTTTTGTTTTTGCTATTTTGTTTACGATGTCCTTGGCCACTAGATTTATTATAGCTTTCTTGTATTTCTGTTGTCCTGGGTATTTGAAAAGAAATAATTTCTTTATGTCTGGTTTTCTTTCTGGGAATGCTTTAAGTGCCTCTTTTTATTGAACATCCATTTTTAAAAAATTAATGGTTAGGCTCAGATTTGCAGAGTATATCACCTTGAATTGCAGCTTTAGTTCTTTTGCTTTTTGGAACACATTATTCCAGTCCCTCCTGTGGTTTCTAGTGGGTGCAGATAAGTCTTAAGTTATTAAAATTCTCATTCGTTTATCTTTAAAGATCTTTCTCCTGGTTACTTGGTAATTTTTTGTTTATCGCTGAGATTGTTATATATAACCACTACCTGTTCTCAAGGTTACAGCATAGGTTTCTGTTTTGTTTTGTTTTTCTCGAGGCTATCTGTGGATTCTTTCAATTAACACTTTTCCATATTTTGGAAGTTTAGAAATAATTTTCTTGTATGATTTTTGTGTTATGTAGTTTAGTTTCTCTTTTGTTTTTTGACCTCCATTGTTTTTCTGGGAAGCCTATAATCCTAAATTTCACTTTGTGCATTCTGTTTTTGAGATAAACATTCTACTTACATGGTGACCATGCTTTCTTTTAATGTTGCTGCTTTTAGTTCCTATTTTTCCAAATTGCTCTTCACTTGTTTTTTTCATTTTATTTCTTTGTTGAGATTTGACACTATGGACTTGTGCTTTTCTATTCTGTAATTATTTATGTAGAGTATCCCATAAATTCTACTTTCATAATTCCTGTTTTTCTTTTAAACCATTCAGAAACATCTTGCTGAGGTTTCATGCTATCTTGGGAAACTACAGGTCCCCTCTCTGATTAAGTATTGATTTATTTTTCCTTTGTCTTTTAATATGTATTCAGTGATATCTGAAGTAGTTTAATTGATCTGGAGTCCATATTCCCTTCTGTTGATAACTCCCTTGTTGATTTATCACCTTGAGTTCAAGATTTTTGACAGAATTTTCTTACTACTGAGATCTCTGGCAAATCAGTCTGATTTTCTTATATTTGTCTATTGTTTACTTTCTAGTTACTTTCCCTCTAACTACAATTCTTTGGGGCTATCCTTTAAAGTTGTCTCAGCTTACTTTCAAACTTGGCAATTTGATTCATTGGCCTCAGTTTCTGTCCCAAGTGTTTTAGGGGTAGGGTAAGAGTGTTAGTAGGGGCAGAACTAGGCCCACCTGGATGCTGTGTTCTTTCCTTCAGGCTTATTGCAGTACAACATAGCCACATATATATGTTGTGCTCCATTTCCTTCTGTTCCTCCACTCTCTAGCTGAGCTCTGTTGCAGCAAGAGTGTGCTCATGCTTTTTGTCCCAGACAGAATAAACTTGTCTTTCAGTTTTCTATAGCACTGGGAGGAAGTGAGTAAAGTTCAGTCCTTTTGCGAGCCTAAAAATTTGCTTGTGCACCATGGTGATATGGTGGGTTATATGGTGAATGTATTAGGGGTGAGGGATTAGCCTTCTCTGTTGTTAGTTCAATATTTTTTTTTAAACCACATTCAGGTTCTTGGTATCCTAGACTGGGAAGATAACTGAAACTGTTTTATCTCTAGTACATAATCCCTATTTTAAGGAAGTTTCAGAGGTTGTGAGGACTGAAGGACATGTTTAGCCTACTGTCTTGTTGGCCATATAACCTACATACTAGTGATCTGTTAATTTTCAAATCTAATGGCCTTTTCTTAGTCTTACTTCTTTATAACTTTCTAGAAGCATCTGCCACTGTGGACCATGCTCTGTTCCTAGATACTCTCCTCTCTCTGGGTTTTTATTCTATTGCTCTTTCTTGCTTCTCCTACCAGTATAATTATGCTTAAGTCTGATTTGTGGTAAAGCATGTCACCAAAATCTAAATGCGACCCAAGCCTCTGTCCTAGACTCCTTTCTCTCATGACTTAAATTACCATCTTTATAATGAGCATTCCCAGTGCTATGCACTTTGTTCAGTCTCTCTTGCAAGTTCCAATCTTACATCAGCTACCTATTGGAAATTTCCAGCTGGATGTCTTATACTTATTTTAAACTTAACATGTCCAAAAGGGAACATATTCTCTCCACCCCCACCCCACACCAAACTGTTCCTCTTTACTATTTTTTCCAACATCCAGATGAACATCCTCACTCAACTCACATAACCAATAACCATAATCAGTTGTCAAATATTGTCTTCTCTACTTCAATAACATTGTTTGCATTTGTCTCTTTCTTTCCACTCAAACAGCCTCTACTCTGTTTTTTGAGGCCCTCATAACCTCTTGAACTATGAAGAGCCTTAAGATTGTTTTCCCTGTCTCAAGTTTCTCCCATCTCCAATCAATTCTCAACTGAGCTGTCAAAGTGATTTTTTGTAAAGCAAAGGTCTATAGAAGAGATTTGTTTGCTGTTTAAGGATATAGAAAAGATCATTCTTGAAAGTGCAGATAAAATAAATCTAAAAGAGGAAGGCAATATCAAAAAGCAATAGAAGTAATAGAAATGAGATTTCAAAAGTGCTTTGATGGGATAGAACGCTAGTCTGAAACCAGTATGATCAAATTTTATTATGTTAATACTAATTGCTAGTATTTATATAACACTTGGAAAGTTTGCAAAGTACTTTATAAGCATTACATTTCATGATCTTCAAAACACTGTTAAGGAAGTGCTGTTATTATTTCCATTTTATAGATGAGGAAACTGAGGACCAGAGAAGCTAAGTGAAATGTTTAGGAACATGTGGTAAGTACAAGACACAGTATTTGAACCCACATCCTCCTCAGTTGCTTGTTTTGTTCTCTGTCTCTGACTGTCACATGATACCTCACTTTTTGATGGTGAGGGCCTTCAAATGTTCCTACTGAGAGACTACATTGTAGGAACTCCATCAAGCCATGAAATATGAAGGAAAAATACAAAGTGATATCTAGAGTACTAGAAAAGAGATTCATCTATAATCATTGAAAACCATGCATTGGTGGGGAAAAGCTGTAAATCAAGAGAATGCCCATCACTTGGGGAGTGGTTGAATAAATTATGGTATATGAATGTAATGGAATACTATTATGCTATAAGAAATGATGAATAGGAAGACTTCAGAAAGTCCTGGAAAAACTTATATGATCTGATGCTTTGCAAAAGGAGCAGAACCAGGAGAACTTTGTGCATGGTAATGACCACAATGTGTGATAGTTTTTTCTGGTAGACTTGGAACTTCATTGAAATGCAAGGACTTAAATTTCAAATGGCCTTTTAAGGCAAAATGCCTTCCACATCCCAAGAAAGAACTATGGAATTCAATCGTAGAATGCAGCAGATCACTTTTGTGTGTGTGTGCATTATGTTTTGATTTGTTATATGATTTCTCCCATTCATTTTAATTCTTCTCCACAGCATGACTATAGAGAAAATTTGTTTAATGGGAATGTATGTGTAGAACCTATATAAAATTGTATGCCATCAAAGGTGGGGGGAGGGAGGGGGAAAATATAAATAATATGGTAGTGATTGTAGAACACCGAAAAAAAGTACATACATATATATGTATATATATGAAAAATGAAAACCATGCATTGTGACATGATTCAATAAATTGGATTTGAAGTCATAGGAACTTAGGTAATTCCCAGACTCTGTTATTTACCACCTGAGAGACCTTGAATAAGATACTTAATCTTATTGGACCTCAGTTTCCCCATATGTAAAATGAAGAGATTGGATCAGATAATTTTAAAGAATGTTCCTTCTAAATCTATAAGCTTATGACCTTGGTAATTGTATTGGAAAATCATAGCATATTAAGAATTCATATTATGGAAATTATAACATGCATCTAGACAGATACCCATATCTCTACTTTTTGTGTATAAATGTGTATGTGTGCAAACAACCACCACACATTATACACATGCATATTTCTACACATACACACACACATATATATATATACACACACACACACACGTATATATATACATATATATATATATATATATGCAAGTATCTTGAACAGATATTACAGATGGACAATGTTCTGATACCAGAATGAAGTAGGAGGCAATGAAGTTATTTATCATTTGGAAAATTACATAGCACTTAGACTGATTTCAAACAATCTGCTGCCACAAAAGCCCATCTCTTTAACATCAATAACTGCCTGATGATGTTATATGACTACAAATTATGGAAGATGAGAATCCTGAAAGAATCAAAATTACAAATAATCTAAAGTTCAGTAGAGAGACTGGTGAAGATTCATTGTAATATGTTACCAAGAATGACTTCTACCTTAAAAGTGTTACGCAATACTTGACCAAGGACATTTATGACTGAAAAAGTAGGAAGAAATAGCCATGCTGATGGACATACTGAGTATTACATTGGAACCCACAAAATATTAAAATATTTAGAAAGAATCCTTATGTTTGGAATTCATGAAAAGACATAAAGAAAAATCTAAAAAAAAATAGAAGGATGTGGTGAGCATGGGGTTGACATTATTCTAACCCATTCAGCACAACGTGATACCTCAAAGCTACAGAATTAGATAAAACTTTGTATTCTTGTTTGAGTCCTTCACATAGAGGACAGAAAAGGAGAGATGCTTTTTTTTTCTTTTTGCATCAGTTTTTTAAGGAATCTGTTAATTTCTAAACAATTGAACAATTACTCTATTCTTGTCAAGAAAGTCAGAAAGCCTATGGAAGATTAGTTTTGCTTTTCTTGAGAGATCCCATTGACTGAGCTCCTAATGCAATAAACGTATGGCAGTCTGCCATAGTAGTTTCTAGGAGAGTTAATCATGAAAGCAATAAACAGCAATGGTAAAGGATTAAAGATTTCACTTCCAGTAAGTTCAGAGAGCAAGGGGAATGTTGCAGTGGGCTAGAGGGTTACAATGTTGCGTTGTTGTCTGCACCAAATAAGGGTTATGTATGCATAAAGTATCTGTTGGTCTTTCTCCCAGAGAAAAAGGAGAAATGACTTGTGGAATTCTTTTCTATTTGCCAGGTTATCAGGGGAAATGAAATATCCCTTTGGAGTATGGAATAATTGCTTTGAGAAAAAAAAGAAGGAAAAGAATAAGAAAAGGGGGAAAAGGAGAATAAGAATTCTGAGAGACGGAGGTGAGGACGGAGTACATTCTAGGTAAGGCTTTTATGTGATGGCTTGGAGGTAGGAGATAGAATTCCATCAAGCAATGCAGCCTGCCTGGAACATGTGAAATAAAGCCAGAAAGAATAGTCTGGTCAAGATTGTGGAAAGCCGTAAATGACAGGCAATAGCAAACCATTAACAGTTTTTGAGCAAAAGAGTGAGGTAGTCAGATCTGACTTTACCTGTTTTGTGGGGGATGGACTGGAGAAGGTAGAAAATGGAAGCAGGGAGACCCACTTGGAAGATATTAAAACAGCAAATGTTAGAGGCGACAACGGCCTCAATTAGGGTGCTAGGTAAGTGATTGAGGAGGTAGAGTGGTGCTAAGGAATTAGAATCAATATATTCACTACTAAATGGCTATTTCAGATTAAAGGAAAGGAAGAGGCAAAAATTACTCCAATATTAAAAACTTGGATGATAGATAAGAGAAAGAGAGAACTTTGGAGGAAGGTCAGGTGTAGAGATAAAGTTAATCAATTTTTTAAGGATACGTTGAATTTTGAATTGCTAATGAAATATCTAAGTAGAAATGGAAAACAGGCAGTTGGTTATTCAGGAGCAGAGGAGAAAGATAAAAGTCTTATTTGTAGATTTAAGAGTTACTTATATATATAAAGATAATAGTCAAGTATCTTTGCCAAGAAAACCAAAAATGTGGTCCCAAAGAATTGGACAGAACTGAAAAATGATCTAACAACAATAATCTAATCCATCAAAGCAAATGAGATCACCAAGAGAGAAAGAATTGGAGGAGAAGGGAAACGAAGGG
Organism: Potorous gilbertii; assembly: GCA_028658325.1. Classification (NCBI taxonomy): domain Eukaryota; kingdom Metazoa; phylum Chordata; class Mammalia; order Diprotodontia; family Potoroidae; genus Potorous; species Potorous gilbertii. The sequence continues at coordinate 146,738,842 of CM053772.1, forward strand.
AAATGCACCTAAGACTTAGGCTTGGTGGACACTCACACTTAGGATATTTTTCTAAGGAGAGAAGAGTTTATTGGATTGATAAGAATGAAGATGTGAATCCACAGTTGTTAGTTGGAATGTGGTCACATAGTACTTGTCAGAGGATAAAAAGATGACATGTAGAGGTTGGCTACCACAGCTTTGTGTTGACATGATATAGAAATAAGATGACTTCTCAGAAGAGGAGTTTGGAACCATAACTTATAAGAATGAGATGTTCTTAGGGAGAAAGCAAATCTAATGAGGACTGATGCATGTCTTTCAGATACATACACACACATATACATGTATTTGTGTGTGTATGTATATATATACATATATAAAGGTGATCTTTTTATATGAAGTATTGTCTAACCATACCTCTTTCATATTATATTTGTGAAGATATTTTCTAACCTCAGATCTAGCTCTCTGTCATCTATACAAATATGATAAATATTCTATCATCTATCTACCCGTTCTCTCTCTCTTTCTCTTCCTATCTCTCTATTTATGTGCCTATCTTTCTGAAAATCTGAAAGAAAGAGGGCTTTATACTTTGAAATGATGTGGTGAACAAATTGTACATATGTATATGCCAAGAAATGTACCATAAAATGTAACGGGTACAAGAGAAGAAGAAGATTAGAATAAGGAAGGAACATCAATATACAGGAGACATTATACAAGGGGGAAAAAATCTAGTAATAAAATTTATGGCCTTGGCATACTATACACAAAAGCACAGAGTAGACATAAAAATAATCTGAACAGACATAGATGGTACATTTATCTATATACAGATGACACAGGGATGGATGGATAATTAAAATGCTAGATGACAGTTGAGATTCAAAAAACATCTTGACAATCGAGAATGTTGAGCTCATTGAATAAAAATAAAATTTAATGGAGATAAATATGAAGTCTTACTTTGGGGTTCAAAAAATCATTGTCACAAATTCAAAGTGAGGGTGGCATGGCAATGAGCAATTCATTTAAAAAAATATCTGCCTAAAATATCAATATGAATGAACCTTGTGATGTGCCAACCAAAGAAATAATCTTAAACTGCATTAAGAGAGGTATAGTATATTCCAAGAGTAGAGATATGACAGTGACAGTGGATTCCTCCTGGTCAGAGTACATTGGAAGTCTTATGCTCATTTGGCAGCATGACACTTTAGGAAAGTGATTGACCAAAAGAGGGGAAAGGCCTCTGATCTTTGCCGTTTTAGGATCACCTAAAAGATTTAAAGATGTTTAGCCTGGAGAAAAGAAAATTAGGGATACTGTTAGAGAGAGTGATGACTCTTCCTGAGTGGAAAGCTAGCTGCCTCAGAAACAGATTGTTCCCTTTTTATCCTTCATTTCTAGCACCTTACAAATTGTCACATAAATGTTAGAAATTTAACAAAGCTATGCATCATTGAATTGAATTGAATTGACCCACCTGGATTCATTGGAACATCCTGACCACAATAAAGCTATAGACAGGTGGGCTGTTGTTTTTCAGAATATATTTTACTGGTATAGGAACTCTTGGTACTAAAGCTCCAACTACCAATACTTAGAGAGTTTGCTGGGGATACTGAAGCAGTCAATAGAAAGACAATATTGGCTGATGACTGCCTGGGTAAATCAGTTAACATTTCAGTGTCCGGGAATAAAAGAATTAACAATAAAAATAATATAGTAACAAGTATGAGAGTACAATGGATAGAGTGCTGAGCATGGCAGTCAGGAGTCAGGAAGACCTGAATTCAAATCCAGTCTGAGACGCTTAGTCAGGAAGACCTGACACACTTACTAGACCTGAGACACTTACTATTAGCATGAGCCTTGGCAAGTCACAACACTGTTTGTCTCAGTTTCCTCATCTGTAAAATGAGATGGAGAAAGAAATGGCAAACTATTCCAGTATCTTTGTCAAGAAAACCACAAGTAGGGTTATGAAGTGTTGGACATGACTGAAAGTGATTAAATAACAAAATACAATTATATTGCACTTTAAGGTTTGCAATGCCCTTAATAAATGTTAACTCATTTAAACCCCACAACAACTGTGAAAGGTAACTGCTAATATCACACCCATTTTATAGATAGGGAAATTGAGGCATGATGAGGTTAAATAACTTGCCCATGGTCATATAGCTGGTTAAATATCTGAGGCAGAATTTGAACTCAGATCTTGATAACTCCACGTCCTAAATTCTTATTAAAAGGAAGAGAAAATATAAAAGTGGAAGGGTGGTATTATATGTTAAGAACATAAAATCCGGTGAAGAATTCAGAAATCAGAATGAAGAACATTTGGGTAAGGATCAAAGTGGGAAGACACAAATGATATCCTGATGCTGTGATACCATAACCCAATATCACATACCATCTGGGAATGAGAAAAAAAAATAGGTGACTTCATAAAACATTATAAACTTGACACAGAAGGCATGATGATTGAATGGTGCTGACCTTTGGTGTTCTATATTCTAGTTTTCGACTTGCTCCATACTCTTCTCCCCCTCCTTCTTACTCCTGCCCCTATCTTCAATTTCTTTTCTGTTTCCAGATCTAGAAGTTGGCTTACCAGATTCCACTTCTTCCTGAGCTCAAACCCAGCTTCAGAAACTTAGTAGACGTGGAACCCTGGGCAAGTCACTTAACCTTGTTTACCTCAGTTTCCTCATCTGTAAAATGGGTTGGAGATGGAGATGGCCAACCACTCTAGTACCTTTGCCAAGAAAATGCCAAATGGATTCATGAAGAGTTGGGTATGACTCAAAAAACTGAACAACAATGTATTTCATAAGATATGGGTGAGAAGAAAATGTATCCTCTCATGGGCAATGAGGGTGGGAGATGCAGTATTAAATAGAAGAAACAGAAAAACAGAGGGTAAAACCAACTCAGAAATTATGTAAAGGTAGGAATAATTTAATGTTTAGTAATACTCTAAGAAAAGTTTTCCTTCTATTACTTTTCCTTTGTCTGTTCTTTGCCTACATTTGTACTTCAGAGAGCTCATCCTTTTCATTCGATAAACCATGACGCTAAAGACTCCCTAATATTCATCTGCAGTCTTGACCTTTCAGCTGAGCACTGGTCTCCAACTGCCTTGTGGGTTTTTTCACTTGAATATCTTGCAATCATTTTGCTCAGAATGTCCAAAATATGTCATCAGCCCAAATAAATGCTGCTTGAATTAAACTGAACGTTGAATTCATCGTATTTTCAGACAAACCAGTCTTCCTTCCCCTCATGACATCTCAGATTCTGTCAAAGGCACCATCATTCTCCTAGGTCCCTAGGCTCAAATCCTCTGGGTTATTTCTGGCTCATCTCTCTTGTTCATTTCTTATATCCAATCAGTTACTAAATCCTATGGGTTCCTCATTTGAAATGCCTGTCATATCTATCCTTTCCTCTTCAGTCCCACTAGTCTAAACCCTCATTACCTTTGACTGAATAACTAAAACAGACTTTTATTTGCTTTCACTGACAATAGCGTCTCTCCTCTCAATTTACTCACATGCTATTGCTTGACTGATATTCCTAAATATTGCTTTGATGTCACTATCTTCTCTATGCTATTTTAAGAGCTTCCTGTGCCCTCCAAAATAAATTCTAAAACCTACCTCGGTTTCAAGCTCACCCATAATCCAATCACACCTTACCTTTGCAACCTCCCTACAATCCAATAACATCTTATTTATCTAAACCTAGTGCCCAATGGTCATACAATCACAGAGTCACTGAATTTTACAGTTGGAAAAGATTTTCATAACCATCTAGTCTAAGTTACAACTGTTTAGAAATTTCCTTATTAATCATGATAAAGAGATTTATTTATTTAATCCTTTAAAATAATAAAAGTTTCACTTTACCTGCATCCTTTGTTTAATCTATTCTACAACATCCCCACAAGATCCTCCAGTCTCTTCCTTAGGCCTACTTGGAGGGGCAACATGGTAAGGGACAGAGTACTGACCTGAGAGTCAGGACTACCTAGATTCAGATTCTACCTTTGACAGTTATGGGTTATATGACTACGAACAAGTTATTTTAACGTGTCTGAGTTTCTTCATCAGTAAAATGCAGAATTTGAACAAGATGGCCTGCAGATACCTTCTTGTTCTATATCTATAACTATGACCCCAACGATTGAAAGCCAGTATGTCTCAAGGTTAAGTTCAAGTTCCTCACACACATCATCTTCTCCACTCAAGCTAAATTTTTCTCATTGTCCTTACAACATATGCTCTTTATTTCTTCCTCTATACCTTCACTGATGCTGTTTCTCCTGGCCTTGAAATCGTCTTTATTTTCCTTGCTGTCTATCTAACCTTACCACTTTTTTCAAGACCCAGGATAAGTCTCAAATCCTCAATAAAGTTTTCTCTAACTGTACAAAGCAACATGAATCTCTCTTTTCTTTGAACTCCTATAGAGATAGCATAGGGTGGAAATCTTTCTTCTGATACTTGCTAGCTTTAAGACTGCAGAAAAAACACATAATCCCTCTGAATGTCTGGTTTTCTCCCCTATAAAATATAGATTACAATAATTAGACAACCTACCTGACAGGATTATTATAAGCAAAGTATCTTGAAAGGTTCTTTATCATTTTGAGCTATTATTATGCCACTTATAGATCATAATATGCCACAACTAAGTACTTAGTCCTGTACACCAGTGGTATTCAACTCAAATAGGAACGGGGGCCATTAAACCACACATGAATATTCCCTGCAGGCTGCATATTAACTTTAAAAAACACACATTAACATTATCTATATTCTATTGTATTTTTATTCATCTTGCTACATAGTCCCCGATTACATTTTAATTTGGTTCAGGCAGCTGGGGAGTGTTGTGTGTGTGGGAGGTGTGTTTGACATCTCTGGTATACAGTGCTGAAAATATTTTCCTAAAGAAGAAATCTTGTCTTCTCCATAAGAGTAACCATATGATGGCTGGGACTACATCCCATACCACTTTTGATTCTTCTGTCCCCACAGAATCAATGACAAAACTGGGCAAAATAGGAGGGATCGAGTGTCAGAACAGGGTGGGAAAGGGCCTTTATATAAAAGTGAGACTTGGAGGAAAAATATTATGGTAGACAAATAATACCTTTGCTGTCACTATTGGTAGTATTAGCACCCTGATTCCATACTGACTGTCTCAGCTTAAAGCTCCCATATCACTTCCAACTTTCCTACCAAACTCTTGGACTTTGGTGTCTCTGAGAAATTCCGTTTCTTTTTTCTACCTTGAACTAGTTCCCACTGATTTTTGGTTCCTACTTTGGACTTCACCTTCTTCTAAATTCCCAGGAGGAAATTTTTTCTTATGTTTGGTGATTGCTCCAAACACTGAGAGGAAGAAGCTGATATAAATAGGACCCAACCAAGGATAAATTGCAGACTATTCAACCCAATCTAATCTAAACAGCATCTGTTAAGCACCTCTGATCCATAAGACACTGAACTAGTTTCTTGGAAGACAATAATGAAAACGATTCCCTGATGTCCAGAAGCTTATATTCTACTGGAAGAGATTCCGTTCATCATTCTTCAGTCACATCTAACTCTTTGTGATCCCATTTAGGGTTTTCTTGGCAAAGACAATGGAGCTGTTTGTTTTTAAGAAGGGAAAAAGAACCAATAACTAAGCAGAGAAGGAAAGATTTGTTAGGGAAGTGGCCCATAAGTTAAGCCTTCAAGGATACTAATTATTCCAAGAGTTGCCTTTGCCTGGCATATGGGATTATCCAAAGTCATGTAGCAATTGAGTCATGTTGATTCAAACACAGACTGTGTGGAAGGGAGTCAAATAAGCTAGCAAATGTAAGATAATGCCTAATTGTGAAGGGAAGAAGAAGAGGAGTTTATATTTGATCCCAGAAACAATAAGAAAGCACTTAAGATCCTGGATCAGGCGAGTAGCATGGTAAGACTCGTGATTTAGGGAGATGATTTTAGGAGTTGCTATAGACAATGAAAGTGCTGTTACAGAGAATGGTGAAATGAATAGTTAGAGGGACAAAGTCTCAACTATACATTCATATGCACTTACATACACATACATACATTTTATCAAAGTCTAGAGTACACTTTATTCTCCTTCTCTATCACAAACTATCAGTTGGGTAGATACTTGCATCCAAATTCCACTTAATATCTACTTCATCAAAAAGCTCAGTTACTGTAATGACCAGCTCTCATTAGGGACATTCTATCCATTACCCAGGGCTGGGATCTGATGATATTTCTAAGTATTAAACTATAGTTTAAAAATTCAAGATTCCATTTTCAAATACTATCCTCTTAAACATATATTCATTTCACAAATTTACCATTCTCTTCTGAAGTCCCTGCTTCAGTGAGTTGAAGTTATAAAAACGTCACCTGTATTCTCAAGATCTTCACCCTGGACTTTGTCATCTCTAGCAGTTTCCAAGCTTTCTTTGGCCTGTATCATTTTGCCCTTATGAATCAGTGGAAGTGTACAGAAGTTATATGGCTTGATGAGTCATGGAAGTCTTTTATCACTTCTTAGATACATGCTCTTGGAAAACAGTAGATTGCCCACTGTTATCAATTCATCACATAGCTGCTTCAATGCAACTAAGTAGGGAGACTTATTTCCTGTTCTCCTGACTTTTACTGGCTGATATTTCACTTGACCACACCTATGTTTCTTATCTTAGCCCTAAGTTTACATTGATTCTCTTTTGAAAAAACAAAACAAAACAAAAAAACCTTTCCAACTTTCTAAGACAAATCATTTTCTCCTAGATCTTTTTCCTTTTTAGCTGATCCTTATATAACATGGTGTTCTATCACTTAATTGATTTTCATCATTTAACATCACACTAGGAAAGAATACTGTCCCTTCCCTAATATTCTGCTTACCATAACTAAAATAAACATTTGTGTTATCCTCAGTATTCTATGCCATCATCTACTTTTGGTACTCATGGTATTATTTTTTTATAGAACTAAGATCTTCTTAAAATCATTTTTTTTTGGTAAATGACTTGCATTACATCTTTATAAAGTTTTTTTTAAAATTCAGCTTATATTAAAAATACAGTTCATTCATAAATTTCCCTAACCATACTCATTGGTCTTTTTGGATAGCACCTCCTTTTCTTTCTCCTAAAAGAATTTCTTTTTGTATATTGTTTCAGTCTTTTGAAAACTTCTAAATTTTGCCCATATAATTTTAGTACATAGGAATTCTACCTATTCTTTTTTCTAAACTCCTTGAAATCCACTCTATCATACTCCAGGGTGTGTTTTTATCTCCTTCCTTATCACAAACTCTAAGAGAATGTAGTTACTTGCAATCAAAGTTCCCATCATTTCTACTTCAGCAACCAGTATTTCCTCATTGGTCAGAATCAAGTCCAAAATAGTGGTTTCCCTTGTTGCTTCCCCTACATTTTAAAGAATGAAATGATATCACTGAGACAAGTCAAGAATATACCAGCTGCTCTACTTTTGGCAGAGAAAGAACCCTACCAGATGTCAAGGTAATTGAAGTCCCCCATCAGCACTCTATCTTGTCTTTATGCCAGATTTTTTGTTTACCAAACTACTCTACTGTTTCTTACACTGTCCAGGTTGTCTTTAGGACACTCCCATGATTATACTACTTTTCTTTCTCCTCTCCTCATCCTAACCATAACCGCAACCCCCTTCACCAAGATTAATCTCTCTGGTTCCTTCATCTTGATGCAAGTTTATCTTAATAAAAAAGACTTAAATTTTTTAAAACTATAACTTATAACCAATCTGTTCTTTAAAAAGAAATTGGGTATGCTCTTTCATAGCAATATTTCAGTTATAATTCCCTTTCTATCAAGTGGTAGTGATACCTAGGTAAGTCAATTTGCTTTCTTGTATTGGGGTCTCTATTTTCACCTGTTTATTAGCAATACTTGTGAATTTGAGTTTAAAACAACTGAGGTCATGTTTTTTATAACTATTTTTATTCCCATATACTTAGTTTCTTTGAATTAGTAGTTCTTTGTATTATTGTACTTGCTCATATATATACATATATATATATATATATATGTATATATATGATATTTTTATGTTTTATTTTATATTTACTTCTCTCTGTGGTATGAGACATGGTAGATATATGGTTTCTATGTATGTGTATGTATATACATGCATATATATTATGTATGTATATATGTATTCACTTTTCTTTCTTTCCTTCCACCTTCAGTTAAAGTCATCTTGATCAGATTCACAAGATTCAAAGCAAATCCATTTTTACAAATTATCTATAGGTTTACACTGTCTCTGGACAAGAGACTATATTTCAGCTGTGGTACAGAAAATACCAATCCCTATACTCAAATACCATTTTCTTAATTCACTATTATTTACCAAATCCAATTTTCTCTTTTGAAACTATGATTTTGTTCTTTTGACCCTAAAGACATTAAGCTTGGGTTCCGAGCTTGCTTAATATCCAGTATTCTTTTCTAGTTTCCTTCAAACTGCACAATTTGTTTGAGCACAAATAACACAAATTGGGCAGCACTCAAGTTTGACAAAATGTGATGTCCTGGTGTCGTCTGCGATGTCCTGGAGATACACCCTAACAATGCAGTTGACTTCTTTATTATTTTTGCTGGATGGACGTATTATTCTATCTAGATCCCTCAGCAATGGAGTCATCAACTACAATTATTCATTTCTTCTTTCTCTGAATATGACTTATTAACTTTTGATAGTGATTGGGAATCTGGGGTGGGGTGACTAGATTGTGCAGTGGATATGGTGCTGGGCCTGGAGTGAGAAAGACCTGACTTCAAATCTGACCTCAGACACTTATTAGCAATATGACCCTGGGCAAGTCATCTAAACCTATTTGCCTCAATTTTCTCATCCATAAAATGAACTGGGGAAGGAAACGGCAAATCACTTCAGTATCTTTGCCAAGAAACCCCAAAACATGTCACATAGAGTCAGGCATGATTGAAAATGACCAAACAACAGAGCAGAAGAAACTGTCTCCTCCCTGAAGAAAGGATTCAGCTCACTCCTCTACAAAAAAAAAGATACTAATATAGCTCTGATTATTCAGAAGTCCTTCTTCAATTCTTTCTCTGTGTAATATTCTCCTTCCCTCAGTTTCTTTGGATCAGTTTTCTAGTTTTACCCCTAAATTACTTCTTTTCCTTCCAGGAATATTTTTATACCCTCAGATAACCTGAAAAGTAGAACAGTATCTGTCCATTCTTTGTATTTTTGCATCTAGAAGGAAGACAAAGTAGCATATCCTGCCTATTTACCTGTTATTTAGCACTGGCATAAATACAAATACTGAAAAATCACTATTCTTCATTGCAGAATGCCCCTGGTCCTCCATATTTGTAGGATTCAAGCTTTCAGTCCTCTATTGCTTCAGTCGGTAACTCCTGTGACCAATTCTTATGACATGACATGCTATTGTGGTAAACTTTGTATTTGCCATACTTCTTCACTGTGACTGGGGCTCCTGATGAAGGCTTAATTTATTTGTCATTTTTTTCAAGATATGATGTGAGCTTATGCTTTTGATTGGCAATTAACAGATTTTTGCCAAGCCCTAATGCTGTCTGTTGTGCAAGGGTTCAAGCAAGAATCCAATTACCAGTAAGGCTTTACCTAATTAAATTTAATTACCTACCTCTTCTGTCCTTTTCCCTCAGATAAATTTTAAGTATCTTTTTATATTTTTCTGGCTATAGTATTCTCTTGTACTCAATAAATAGCAAACATGGCTTCTCAACAAAAGTAGTTACCCAGGAAATTAGACCTAGAACAGACCATCAAACCATTCAACAATGTTTTTATTCAGTTCAATTCAATTCAAAATAATTCAACAAACATTTACAAAGTATATGCAAAGCCCTGTACTAGGAGACAGGGAAAATAAAAAGTTTGACCAGTGCTTGATTCTGTTTCCCCAAAGAACTTCTGTCTAGTCATGAGCTATAACATGAACAAAAGAGACAATAACCTAAGAAATCCATAAGAGGTATAATCCAAGTGACTTTCCAGAGGGAAGCAAACATATTTACCAATTGGGGGATGAGGGAAGGTTTCATGGAGGAGAATATTTGTGTTGGGAATAAAAAAAGATGGAGTTTAAAAGATAGAAATTCTACTGGTGGGAAGGATAGGAAAAATATGAGAAAGTTATACATGTAGCAAAGAAAAGTCTATATATTGAGTATAGCGAATAGCTAAATGAAATGTCTGTATGGGATTCACATGCAACAATGTTGGAAATGTTGGTGGTACCAAATGTCTCAGAGCCCTGAATGCCAGACTAAGAATTGGCAACTATATTCTACAGACAAGAAGGAGAGACTAGAAAATATTGAGGAGAGGACCAGCATGACCGGATCGATGTATAAAGAAGTCTTGTAGTGATGCAAAGCATTGACTGGTAGGAAAAGAGTGTGGAAAGAAGAAAGACTTTGACGTGCCTATTATTATAGAATTTCTGGGTGAAGATGAGGACCTGACTTAGTTTGGTAGCAGTGGGAATAGAGAGAAGGAGAATGATATTCAAGTGCCTGTTCTGGGTAGGTCTCCATGCTAGAGGCTTCATTTTCAGATAGGAGGGCATCCTCAATCTATTATTAAAATGATTAAATTATATTTAAATCAGCTATGATAGCAGCAGTGTGAGTTTACTAAGGTACACATTTTAGATAATAAGGTATTATTTTCATCAGCATTTAATTAAATGAACAAGAGGTACATAAAGTGTATCATAAATTCCAAGTAATTTTGGATAATGTTTTCATTATATTCTAACTGTAGCATTAAAGACTTTAAAAAGTAATAAGCTTGGCTTGCACTCAGGATACTTCAATTAATGTACAAAAACTAAATGAAAAGAACAACTTTGTCGATCAAGCTCATTTGAGCAATACAGAAATAAAGTCCTTGGCTATAATAGTAGGGCAAAAAAGCCTCTTTTAGGGATGTTATTTCTAAAAGACAATTTCAAATGTGATTTGCCCCAACATAACGATGCTACTAAAAGTATCCTATTGAAAACAGCTCATTCATCTTTTCTTAAACTTCACTCCAGAAAGAAATTGAAAACAATTTTTAGGGAAAATACAAGTCAAAGCTTGAGTATTTATTAACAACCAGGAATGCATTCTAAATAACAAATCTGCTATGCCTGAGAAATAAGGTAGCCCAAGGAACAGGAACCATGGGTGCTTCTGACTTGTGACCACCTACCTTTGCTTCCAAAGTGTATTTCTCTAAGAGAGGTCGGAAAGAGGAAAAGAGAAAGGAGGAAGAATTTTTAAAAAGAGAGAAAGAGTAAGGGAGAGAACATAAGCTCAAGAAATCCTAGATTTGGAATTCAAAGCAATCTCAGAGGCCATCTACTTTAACTCTTTCATTCCACAGGTGAGAAAAGTGAGGCTAGGCTCAGAAAGGTTGTGATTTGTTCAAGGTTACACAAGCAGTGAATGGTAGAGAGGAAGGGAAGAAAGAGTGAACAGGAGAAATAGAGAGAAGGAGGGAAAAAAGAGAGAGAGGGAGAGAAAGAGAGAGAGAGACAGAGAGACAGAAAGAGAGACAGAGAGAGGGAGAAGGAGGGAGGGAGAGAGAGGGAGGGGGAGAGAGAGACAGAGAGAGAGAGACAGAAAGAGAGAGAAACAGAGAGAGAGAGACAGACAGACAGACAGAGAGAGAGATAGAGAGACAGAGAGCAATATGATGGTTATAGTTGTGGACTTAACACCTGGAGGACCTAGGTTGAAATCCTACTCTTGACACAAATTATTTGATTCTGGACCAGTCATTTCACCATTTTTAGTCTCAGTTTCCTTAGCTATAAAATGAGGGGGTTCAACTACATGACCTCTGAAATCCCATTTAGCTCTAAGCCTGATCTATGGAAGTTTAATCCTATGAAAACTGCTAGAATGTGAGTTTTTATTTGTAAAATTTCCTTTGACTGCAGTTTTCTTTTAAGTGAATGTAAAGTGTTATTTATATGTATGCCTATTTCCACTTCTCAAGCTGCAGAAATCCTCTAATGATGTCAGACACCTGGAACGATAACCTAATTTATGAATTTTTTCTTCATGACAGTGATATTGCTTCCATAAAAGTTATTTACTTCATTCCTCTTTAATAATAGATATTTTAATCACTTCGAGTTCCAAAGTCTAAGTTACATTCTCAAACTAATTAGGCCAGTTTCAGTTCTGATTATGGACTTCTATACCATGTGGAAATATCATAAGTGCTGCATTTATTTCTTATTTTAAAATAGAGGAATAATTATTTTGAGGTCCTGGTTAGAAGCGAGATTATATTCACCAAAATTTCTTCCTTTTTACACCAATACTTGAAAATATAGAAACTGATACTAATATAGCTATTTACATACTTTACGTACATATTTTACTTGAATTTTACAACAACCTGGGAAGTATTACATATATAATTATACCCATTTTAGAGATTAAGAGCCTCTGAAGTTCATTAATGTTAAGTGTTTTGCATGGTTTTTTTTTACAGGTACCAATACGAGAGGAAGAACTTGAATACAGTATGACTTTAAGTCCAGATTTCTATAAATGCCTCTAGAATAAAAATACAGGTAGAGTAGCAGAAAATTCTACAATTCCAATTCTATGAACATAGCTGAAAATCTACAAGATATGCTTTAAAAGAGCACCTATTTCTTAGTCTATTTGAAAAAGTTTCCTGTATTTTAAGACTCCTGGCAAAAAATAACCACATAGTTATAGGAGAGGAAATCTTGCAGAGAAAAGTAAACTTTGAGTCACTTTTTAAATGACAAAAAAGAATATGGGGAAAAAACAATATTGCCACTGGAGGGATAAAAGAGTGTCATACACTTAGGATGTTAGATTGAGAGAAATAAGATCATTTATTTTAATGATTTAAATCATTACCTTCTATATTTGCCCTCATAGTCAATGAACTAATCAGGTAATAAGGTGTTTAGCTGGGTTGTGTTTAAAACCTAATCCTATCTACTGGATGGCAATCCTTTCCATATGTTCAATGCTTAAATGAACCTCACAAAGTTGGCCGAGATGGTAAAGACTTAGCTCCAAGATCTCTAATTCTCTCTAGTTCCTCTGGCACTCTTAAATGATAAGTCATTTTGCTTTAAGTCACTGGAGAATCACTGAAGGCAGTCCTCCTTCATTTAACTCTCTTAGGTTGTCCTAGCTACAAAGTAGAGGTAACAATAGTATATATGTTAATTCTAGTGTAAAATGTCACAGTTTCAATTAGAATCATACCCTTGAGATTGGGAAGTGTTTCTAAAGTATAATGTTAAAGTGACAGGTTTAAAATGCCAAGGCCACAAGTTGCCATCCATTTCTTCATATGTGATTAAAAAAAAAGGGGGGGGGTAGAGAATTTCATTACAATTTGGGGAAGTGGCTGCTGGGGCTTTCTCTACTTCCCAGATAGAGTAATTGCCAGAAGTGAACATGAACATGAGACACAGACAAGAATCACACAGATCAGATGACAATCAACCTTTGTGGAGGAAAATGTTCATTGGTGAGATTCCAGATTCACAGATATCTTGAATTATGAAAGAGGACATGCTAGTTCAGTGAAAGGAAAATTCTAGTTTTTGCCCAAATTAATGGGAAGAATAATTTTCAAAGAGTGATGAAACAGAAGAAAATCATGCTTCAGGTAGAACATAGACAAAGTGACCTCTGAGGTCTCCCCAGATGCTGAGGTTTCTGATTTATTTTACAAGAAGATCTTAAGAAGTTACATAAACTTACTGCTCTAGGAATTTAGAATCACAAAATTTCATAGGTAGAGGGAATCTTAGATTTCATATAATACAATTCCCTTATCTGAAAGATGAGGAAACTGAGGATTAGAGATATGTAAAGTAATATGTTTTGAAAGAATGCTGAGAAGCCAGAAATTTTCAGAGGAGGTATGTCAAGATGATGACAAGACTAGATACATATCACAATAGTATAGTGGAAGTAAAAGAAACACATGTAAAATCTCTTTAGCTTGATAGGACTTTTCATCTCTCCATTATAGCACATATAAATTCTATTGGAAGAGGAAGAGAAAAAAAGAAAGAGGAAATCATTTTCAAGATGACATTAAAATATCCAGAAATGATATGGTAATATCTTGCAGTATGTTATGGGACTCTTCCTCCCCCAAAAGAGGATAAATATTATGATAAAAGAAAAGAATCCATGTCATATGTTAAAGAATTTAGCTTAGGTAAGACTTGAAAGTGCTTAAATCTGCTTTCAAGTATTTGAAGAGCTATCATGTGGAAGGCCTAAGCTTGTTCCACTGGACCCTAGTGTGTGGAAGCAGAAACAATGGTGAAAAATTGCAAAGACAAAAGTTGATGCTAGATATTTGTAAAAGCTTCCTAACAAATAAAACTACCCCAAAGGGCAAATGAGTTGTTCAAAAGGTAGAGGATAGTCCTTCTTTGGAATTCTTAAGCAGAGGCTTAATGAATACGTGTTCAGAATATAATTCATATTCCTTTCCAAGTATGGGTTAAATCACATAGTTATAGATTGATGGTTACCTAGTCAGACACTTTCATTTCTATAGACAAGAAAACTAAAGCCAAGAAAAGTTAATAAATTTACCTATGATCACACTGGTAATAAGAAATTAAGGTCTGAGCCCCAGTCATTTAATTCCTAATCCAGTCGTTCTTCCTACTGTACCCTACTTCCTCAAGATGGCCCTTGACCTCCTTTCCAATGCTCAACTTTTGTGATTTCATCTATGAGGATATTTTCCAAATTTTTTTTAAAAATAAAAATAAAAATAAAAAAAATTTATTTTTATAAAAAAAATAGTCTAGAAAAGCTATAGCAGCTGAAAAAAAAATCATAACCTTGTAGTTAATCTGGTAATGAGACTCTCCAGATTTATTCAAACTTATCTTTAGATGACAGATTACCCAGTTTTTGGTTTTCTTTGTTTGTTTGTTTTGCCAGGTGTGTACTCAAAGCCTTTCCAACTTTGCAAAAGCCATAAGACTTGGTCTTCTACTGGATTAGTTTTTGAGAAGCTAGGGTCATGTCCATACCATAAGGAGGCATTTGATAAGGATTTCAATGTGGGCATATGCCATCTAAATTTTGCTCATGTCTTGCTTGCTTGCTTGCTTGCACTGTGCACATTAAAGGAATGCATTTAGAAATGATTTATTTTGGAAAGGCTGACCATTTTACTTTTTGCTATTAATACATAAATACCTCTAAACAATCCTTTTGTCAATGTGGGTCATCCGTCCACCAATTCAAGATCACAGCCACTCCAACTTAAAAAATGGTGTCCATGAGTTGCTGTGATCAAAGCATTCATCACTTCATGGTCAACTGGGAGAGGAGTCTCTTCCAAATGAGGTAGACTGGTCCTTTGATGACTGACATAGTCTACCTTTGAGACTATATTAAAACTTTTCTAGCTTGAAAAGAAGTAACAGAGTTTATAACTCACTTTCAACCCAACTTCCACTTCCCCCTTCCCTGATAATACCCCAGGGCAGGACTTTATTAATTTTAAAGTACACTGTAAAACAACTTCTGCATTACTAGGAGGTTAATGTTACGATTTCCATATGTTACTTTTTAAATCTTACTGTACACCCTGTGAGAGGGTGAACTGACAAGGGTCTGGTGTGTGTGTGTGTGTGTGCGTGCGTGTGTGTGTGTGTGTGTGTGTGTGTGTGTGTGCGCGCGCATTCATCCAACATTGGTGAAGAAGACCATGCCATCAGAGAAATAATGACATGACTTGCACTTGACTTTGTTGAGGGAAGGCTGTGCAGGTAACCAGTCTCACTTCTCCTCCAGAGCCATCTGAATCCAGTGACCAGATATTCATCAGGATGACTGGAGATGACCCAGGATGAGGCACTTGGGGTTAAGTGACTTGCCCAAGGTCACACAGCTAGTGAGTGTCAAGTGTCTGAGGTGAGATTTGAACTCGGATCCTCCTGACTCCTGCATTGATACTCTGTCCACTGCACCACCTAGCTGCCCCTCAAGGATCTGGTAAGTTAAGCTAGTATATATAAGTAATTTGAATGGTTACAACCCCAATCTACTCTTGAATGTATTATCTGACATCTAAGTATAATGTCTCATATAATGGATGGAGAACTGGCCTCAAGTCAAAAGACTTGGTCCTAGTTCTGCCAATGGTATCTATTAGCTATATATCACTGGGCAAGTTACATAATCTCTCAGTGCCCCAGTCAATTCTCTAAGATTATAAATTGCAGAAAAGGTTCTCAGTTGCAATGGTAAAGAAAATTTCTCATCTATATCTCCTATATTAATGAAATCATACACTCAGAAAACAAATAAATATACCCCCAAATTTATATGCACAAGATGATTAATAGTAAGGGAAATGGAAGCCAATCAGTCTAACTCTTTCATTTTGTAGTTAAGGAAACTGAGGTCCAGAGGGGTTATGTGACTTTCTCAAACTCACACAAGCAGAAAAGGTATCTAAAAATGATCCTCTAATCTGC
This sequence comes from Potorous gilbertii, assembly GCA_028658325.1. Lineage (NCBI taxonomy): Eukaryota > Metazoa > Chordata > Mammalia > Diprotodontia > Potoroidae > Potorous > Potorous gilbertii. The sequence goes on from CM053772.1 coordinate 146,755,450, forward strand.
CATGAAGCTTAAACTTAAATACAGATATACATAATTAAAGTCAAGGTGCTTGAAGAAATAAATGAAAAGTATTATATTTTCAACAGTCCCAGCCTTCATGAATCCCAGCATTTCCCCCCCTCTAAAATTATGATTATATAAAAAAAACTCCCTAAGTTTAGTTTCTTACAAGGACAAGGACAAGAGGCCTAAGCATATCAGATGTCTAAAGAGCTGTTCTGAGTTTCAAATGGTTAGAGTATCAACAACAGGAAAGTCTCCATTTTTGGAACATGATTTTCATCACGCCTTTCAAGGACCCTGATGCAACCTTGGGGTGACAATGTGAAGAACACAGAGCAAACAACACAGTAATCAATCTATTGAAAACGCTCTCAGAAGGAGCTGATATTAATGTTGACTTCCCTGACAGCTTCCATTTTTGGAGGTGAAAGAAACACAGACTATGCAAATATATACTGTCTGCATGATCCAATGTGATTGACTTCACGCAAATATTTAAATTACTTAATCATGCCTGGAAAATCAATTTTGCTTTTACCCCTCAAGTATATCATATTAATAATGTTTTAAATAATTATTTAAATAAATTCATTTCAACAAGTCTTTTTAAAAATTGTTTCTTATGTGCACTGTGATAGATGCTGAGGATATAATGATGAAACGAGACTTTGGCCTTGCATTCGTGATGCTCATAAGCTAGTGACGTGGAGAAAGCAAATGCACAAATAACTATAATAAAACTGATAGTAGATTATATCAGGTCAAAGTGTCTTTCCACTGTTCTTCACACAATATGCTCCATTTCCCAAGTCCAGGCCTTTATGCTGCCTGTCTCCCATACCTGGAATGTACTTCTTTCTCATATGTATGACTTCAAATTCCTAGTTTTATTCAAGGTTCAATTCAACCTCTGCTTTCTGCAAAAGCCTCTTCTTATCCTCTCCACCTTCCCCAATCTCTTTGCATCTATCTGGTATCTATTTTGTAGATACAAATATATATATATATATATATATATATATATATAAATATGTATGTATATACATACATACATATCCATACACATACATATATATGTAGATGTACAAACATATACATACATACACACACACACACACACACACATATATATATATATATATATACACATATACATATACACACACACGCATATATACTTGCCTCCTACAACTGGAATGCAATTTCCTTGAGGGCAAGGATTGTTTAATTTTTTACCTTCCCAGTTCCTAGCTAGTGCCTAGAATATGTTGTACAGTCATTTTCCATCAAGTCTGACTCTGTGACCCCATTTTGGTTTTTTTTAGCAAACACACAGAAATGGGTTGCCATTTTCTTCTCTAGCATATTTTAAGGATGAGAAAATTGAGTCAAACAAAGTAAAATGACAATGAACAATTCTTGTTGTTTATTATGTTTTAGGAGTTTTTCGTTGCTTAGGCAATTTAATGGGGACCTCACAAGAGGATCTCACATCACTCTTTATATGCTAAAACCAATGTGATTTCGCTGATTCAATTAAGGTAAAATTATGTAGTTGAGAAGAAAGAAGAGCCCTGGGAAGCAAGGAAGAGGAGAGAAGAAACAAAGATAAACATTAAAATAACACTAATACTCCAAACTGGAGAAGCACTTTATATTTCCAGAATGAAGCAGAAGGACATGAAAGAGATTGTCACAGTTTTTATCAGAATTTCAGAATCAATGATATGCAGGCCATGGCAGAAACATGGAAGCCATGATACAAGAGGTTACCACTTAACCTTGTAATCATCACTGCACTCAGCTCTCACCACACCTCATTCCCAGGTTCCTAGGTCTGTGGTCTCTGCATACATTTGAAAGTTTGAGTATTCCAAAGAGGCTTGAGTGTTCCACAGATTTTCATAAGAAAGGGGAGGAGGGGGAGGCTTATACAGGCATATCTAGTTGCTTCCATACCTCTCATGTCATAGGCATGGAGATAACAGCTGGAAAGGCTGTAGGCAAAATAAAAGTTTCTAGCAATAGAAGATTCTGATAGAAGAAGGAGGTACCTGGTAGCAGGAGGAAATTGAGCTGAGTCAATTCAATGCAAAAAAAAGTTATCAAACTAGATGTTTGTTGTACAACCACAGGAGTGCATAAAAGAGATCCAAAAAAGATGGTATAAAAGATCCAAGAATGAAAAAATTAATTTGAGGATTTATGACTACATCACAGGAAGTAAGTCAGATAGCAACCTCTTCACTTGGGTGAGGACATGTGCACTAATGCTTGTTATTATTTATCCTTCTATTTGTTACTTTGGTAAACTACGTCAGTTTACCGTAGCAACTTGATACATAGTTAAGGCAAAAATATTTATCATATCTTGGTAAACTTGTTGATAAGCATTCATGAAATTAGCCAGTCCTGTACTCAAATAAAAGACAATTTGCCTGGTAATATACTCAAGCCTGTAATAGACCTGAAAAGAACTTCTTTTCCATGGATGTGGTCTCTGAGAATCAAGAATTATTTCCACAATATGATGAGCTTGGCACCTGGGTAGGTCTTTAATCATGGTCATAAAAATATTTTATGAACCTGTTGAGCTTAAAGGTCAGTACTGAATGACCATTTGCTGTTTTTCAAGTCTACCTTCAAAGATAAGACAGTGATCCTATAGGATAGCCTTGGATTTGTACTATTTAACATTTTTATAAGATTTAAGTTAAGGCATAAATAATATGAATATCAAATGTGCACATGAACACAAAGTTAATCAAGATCATAACACTTTGGAAGACTGATTTAATTTAAAAAAAGATTTCTATAGGCTAGGAAAATTGACTTATGATATTATGATAAATTTTAATAACAAAAATCTTCAGGGGTTACAGTTGGGCTCATAATTTTCTTTGTAAGATGGAAGAGACATAGTTATAGAGCAGTTCAAGTATACAGCCTGTGATTCAAACAATGAGCTAACTAATATTTGTGTTTTGAATCTAGATAACAAAAAGTATCTAGCTTAATGAATCTAAAATTACCACTAGAAACCTGAAAATCTAAAAAAGAAAATATACATACAACTACATGGTCACAAATCTACCTGGATAGCTCAAATTCATATTAGATTGCTTCAGAGAAATACTTATATTTACTTTTATATGTACATATATATGCATGTACAATATTTCTTCTAAATTCCTTCAAGATGCATACTACTGAAGTTTCCATTACATGCACATTCACTCACACACACACACACACACACACACACACACACACACACACTTAAGGTACTAAGGAGATACACCACTTTGTTTAGAAACAACAAAAAAAGCACAAAAAGAATTATCTGAGAAAAGAGTACAAAGCATATTGAAATTCTTTTTTGAAAGTATATTGAAATCCCTTTCTCTCTAATATTCTATCTATATCCATGTGTCTCTGTCCCTACATCTATCACTCTCATTTCTATCTATCTATCCTTTATCTATGTCTAGTCTTCAATTTCCTTATCTAAAAATTAAAGGGTTTGACTAGGTGATATCCAAGATTTCTTTCAGCTCTATTATTGTCTTTATCAAATAAAAGCAACTTACTTTTCCTTCTTCCATTCCTCTTTCCCTCCTCCTCTCTCCCTTCCTTCCGTCCTTCCTTCCTTCCTTCTTTCTTCCTTCCTTCCCTCCTTCTTTCCTTCCTTTCCTTTCCTTATCTCTCTCCTTCCTTTCTTCCCTCCAGTATCATTGTCAAGAAAATCCCAAATGGGCTCATGAAAACATGACTGAACAACAAAGAACAACAACTTCCTGACTGCAGGCCCAGTGTTCTACCCACTGAACCATCTAGTTGCCTCTACTACTTATGTCATGGCAGGCAAGTCATTTCACTTCAAAGGGATTTAATTTTCTCATCTCTTATGAGAAAATGAGGTAGTTGGATTACATGGCTTCTAAGCTCTCTTCAACTCCAAAGCAATCTTATGTTGTGATTCTGTGACTAAAGAATGGAGGTAAAAGAGAGTGAAGACTCAAAGATGACAAGAGATTTTGAGTCTGACTAGGAGAATGGTAGCATCAGCAGAAATAGATAAGAGGTGCAAAATTTTATGAAGAGAAAGAAATAAATTCAATTTTTATAGGCTGAATTTGAAAGGAAGTCAGGACAGGACATTTTATGGGAAGATTTCCATTAGGCAGCTGAAAATGTGGGATTGGAGCACAGAGCAGAGAACACAGATTTGAGAATCACCTACGTAGAGGTTATGATCACCAAGAATGATAGGACTTGAAAGAGCAAGTGTCATTTATAGAGAGAGTATTGAAGCTTGGCTCACCTAAGTGTAGGGGCAAGAAGAGGCGAAACAGAAAACCTACTGAAAAAAGAAGGAACCAGACAAGTGGGAGAAGAAAAGGGAGGGTGTGGTGGAGAAGAATCTAAGGAAAGAGATAGCATTAAAAAATGGGATTGGCAAGTGTCAAAAAGTGCATAGAAGAATGAAATGTTTTAAAAGACTCCTGTAAAAGAGGTCCTTAATGACTTCAGGGAAAGCAGTCTCAGAGAACAACTAGGATAGAAATCAGACTAGGAATATGACAACAAAACTTTATCGCTAACCATGACAATACTAATAATGGCAAGTGTTAATAAGGGCAACAGTGATACCAGATCATATGGATACAGATAGATGCATATCTATCTGTCTATAGTGCATTAATGTTTAAAAGTACTTTTACGACATTAATTTGAAGTAGATAGTGGAAAATATCATTATTCCCATTTTATGGATGAGGAAACCGAAGTTCAGAGGTATTATCCTTAAGACAGGAAATTTGCATTTAATTTCAAAGTCATGTATGAAACACCTTTTTCCTTTTCTTTAAAAGGCTCTTAATTTGCAGTTGAATATTTAGGTTGTAAAGTAAGGAATGGCTAATCCCAGTTTTGCAAGTGTAATTCAAAATTTATGGACACAGACAATTTTGCAACTATCAATAGCTATAGTAAGCAACACAGAGAGTGGGTAGATTACTATTTCCAAACCAGTGAGTGACAAAATATGACAATCCTCTTTGCTGTTTCTTTTTAAATGCCTCACTTGTCACCGATGCAGTTTACCAAAAGAACATGTAAAAGGAGAAATAAAACAATAAAACACGTGGATGCACCAAAATGTGTCTAAATTCTTTGACAAAAGAAAATATTGAGTGAAGGGAAGTATAAAACATTGTCTCTCTTTGCCCCCAGAAGTTGGTGTAAGAGGATTTATTTAATCATTTTTTTCCTGTGGTTACATTGGCAAACTTTCATGTGTAAATAGGTGTTCCAGAGAGTACTGTGTAGGTGTTAAGAAGATGGATGTAATTTTAAAATTTAACATGTTTTTGGAAAGCCTGAATTTAGAGGCTGCATGGGGTAGTGGAAATAAGACTGGATTAGAAATCAGAAAATTTGATTTGAGTTTCAACTCTGCCACTTACTTATTTGTAGAATCTTGAGAAAGTCTTTGCCTCTCTTTGCCTCAGTTTCCCTAACTGTAAAAAATAATTGGACTATATAAAAACTAAGATCTCTTCTAGCCATAAAAACCTTTTTATCTTATTATCTTTGTTTTTATAAACTTATTAACTATCTATAAAAATCAACATTCTAATTCATAAACTGAAGCAAAACACATATTGTAAATGAAAAAATAAACCCCTACTGCTTAGTATGTGTTCATTAAGTGTATATTAATTTTAGAAGATAGCAACAAAATCAATATATCTTGCTTGTGTTAGTATCACATTTCTATGTTTCCCTCCAGTGTATTTTTTCTGTATTTGATAGACTAATAACATGTTGCTGTTAAAATATCCTTATATACGTAGTTGTACACAACTTCTTTCAGTTCTGATTTTTTCCCCTTACGTGATTTTATATGTCACTCTGAATGTCTTGCTGTTCTTCAAAATTATTATTTATTTTAGAATAGGAATAGTCTATAGTATGCAAATACCACAATTTACTCAGCCATTACCCAATTGATTGACTTATAGGTTGTTTACAGATTTTAGCTATTATGAATAATGCTAGTAGGAATATTTTTGTGTAGGTGCATCCTTTTTTCCTTGTCAATAATATACTTGGGGTCTAGTTCTAATAGTGGTATCACTGGGTCAAAGGATATAAACATCTTTTTTAGCTTGTATTATATGCCATATTGCTTCCAAAAAGATTGCACCAATTTACAGCTCTACAAGTAGTATAATGTGGTCCTATTATTTTTAGCTATTGAATCATGTGCTTCTGTATATAACAGCATTGTCATTTGGGTGAAAATGAGAAATACTAATCTTCCTTTTGATATTATGATCACACAGTCTTACAAGCATAAACCAAACATAACCTTCTAGAAAGATAAATTGATAGCAAGAAATTTTTTTTTCATCTAATGAATACGACTGAAGGATCAGGTACAGTTAATTGTAAGCTCCCTTTTCTCTGAAATGTCAGCTATGGAACACAATAAACAATTTCTAACTACCATAAGCCCTGCCAGGAAAGGCTGAAAATTACCGTAGAAAAGTACACTTCAGCCAAATGATACCAACTTAAACAAAAGATGAGGCAGATCTGGTTTAGAACATGTTTACAATTTTCCCTTTTTTGATTGTGTCTTTACTAAGTAAAAGCAACAACTCAAATGTTATTTTAATGAGTTCAGGTCTTTATACCTGTTTTTATTGGTGGGGAGTAATTTAGTTTGTTTATTCAACCATCCATCCTTCCATAAATCCATCCATCTATCCATCCATCCATCTATCCATCCATCCATCCATCCATCCATCCATCCATCCATCTGTTCATTCATAATAAGCATTTTTTAAGCCAGTGTACCAGTTAGTGTGCTGGATGCTGGAAATATAAAATCAAAAGTAAATATTACCTACCTTCCAGGAGTTTATATTCAATTCTATTCTTTCATTCTCTTCTATGAGGATTCAATGACCCTCTGTTATATGCTTGTTATGTTCTTCCAGTGTAATCCTATTGGTCATCACAAGCACTCATATTGTGCTTACACAGAATGTTGATCTCTAAGAAGTCAGTAATTAACTAGTATTGAACTCTTCCTAGGAGTCAGGATAAGAGAATTTTCTATTTTAAAAATGGAAGTATTTCCCTTTTTCCAGGTCAACTCATAAAGTAAATGCAACTAATTTAAACTTTCTTTTTTTAAAAAAAGAGACAAATTATTTTTACAAATTTCCAATGCTTTGTCAACGCTTTTCTGTAAAGTGTTTTCTGTGGAATAGCCCTTGTATTATAAATAAGCTACTAATAAAGCAACAAGGTACAGAAAACACAACACAAGTAACCAAAGAAGAGTGATAATGTAGAAGGTATGGTTCTCTCACTTGGTCTTATTAGCTATCTTAGCAATCCTTTGGGCTAGAAGAAAATATAGTTTATTGGGATCTAGCATTTTCTTTTCCATTTTAATGATACTGACAACTTTGTTGAAAATTATAGTATCCTACTAAGCTCAATGACTACCCACAGAAGGAAACAGTGATGGTGGAAAGAACATGCAGTTTCCCAGATATTACTACATAACAAAAGGTCAGGACATATTTATACTTATTGATGATACTTACTGGTCCCTTTGGAAGTCATAATAATTTTGGTAAAAGAAACAAATGCCATGAAAGATGCTCTTAAATTAACTTTTTAGATAAATTTAGTTGGAGATTGATATACTTAATAAACATTGAATGAAAGAAGATACAAAATATCTTTTGTAGTAAAGGAATCACTTTTCTATTATCCAATTTGATGAAAGAAGTGTATTTTACAGTTTAAAAATATAATGTTATTTCCCCTTCTTCCTCCACAAATAATAGTTCATTCCCTCATTTTTATGTGGATCTGTTTATTTTTTTATTTTGGGGGGTAAAACATTTTAATATTAGTCATTTTATACGAAAAGGCTTGAATAAAAAAATGAAAGTAAAAATAGCATGTTTCAGTCTGTATTCAGTCATTATCAGTTCTTTTTCTGGAGAAGGATAATATACTTCATCCTTTAAGATTTCAGCCTTTAAGATTGTCTTGGATCATTTTATTGCTAAGAATAGCTAAGTCATCAAAAATCTTCATTGAACAATGTTACTGTTACTGTGTACAATGTTGTTCGAGTTTTGTTCATTTCACTATGTATCAGTTCATGTAGGTCTTTAGTTTTTTTCTGAAATCATCCTGCTAGTTGCTTCTTACAGCACAGTAATATTCAGTTACAATCAAATTCTGTAGCTTATTCAGCCAGTTCCTAATTGATAGGCATTCTTTTGATGTATAATTCTTAGTCACTACAAAAAAGGAGCAGCTATAGATACTTTTTTGTACAAAGAGATCCATTTCCCTCTGAGGATGTCTTTAGAATACAGAGCTAGCAGTGGCACTGCTAGATCAAAAGGTATGCACAGTTATAGCCCTTTGAGCATAGTTCCAAATTGCTTTCCTAGGATTATTGGATCAGTTAACAACTCTACCAACAGTACATTAGGTGTCCTAGTTTTCCCACATCCCCTCCAAAATCCCAAATTTTCCTTTTCCATCATATTAACCAATCTTATTCCTGTGAGATGTTACCTCAGATATGTCTTAATTTGCATTTCTCTGATCAACAGGCATTCAGGGCATTTCTTCATACAACTAAAGATAGCTGTGATTTCTTTTTCTGAAAATCGCCTGTTCATCTTTTTTGAAAATTTATCAATTCTAGAATCAATTGCATTTTTATAAATTTGACATGCTTCTCTATACCTGTGAAATTCGGCCTTTATCAGAGATATTTGTTGCAACATTTTCCCCCAGTTTTCTGCTTTCTTTATAATTTTGGCTGTATTGCTTTTCTTTGTTCAAAAAACTTTTAAATTTCATGTAATCAAAATTACCCATTTTGCATTTTGTAATGCTCTCTGTATCTTCTTGGATCCTAAATACTTCCCTTATCCATAAATCTGACAAATGAACCAGCCTATGCTCTCATACTTTAATCATGCATCCATTTTGACCTTATCTTGGTATACAGTGTCAGATGTTGATCTATGCCTAGTTTCTGCCATACTATTTTCCAGTTTTCCCAGAAGGTTTGTCAAATAATGAGTTTTGGTCCTAAAAACTTGAATCTTTGAGTTTATCATATGCTGGATTACTATGGTCATTTACTACAGTGTAGCTTGCTCCTATCTATTCCACTGATCTGCCACTGTGTTTCTTAGCCAGTACCAGACTGTTTTGCTAATTAGCACTTTATAATACAGTTTGAGATTTGGCAAGGCTATTTTTTACTTTTTTCCTTGACTACCTTGATATCTTTGAGCTTTTGCACTTCCATATTAATCTTGTCATTTTTTTCCAAGCTCTATGAAATAAGTTTTTTATAGTTTAATTCATATGGCACTGAGTAAATAAATTAGGTAGAATTGTAATTTTTATTATATTGACTAGACTTTACCAATGAGAATTAATATTTTTCCAATTGCTTAGATCTGACTTTATTTCTGTGAAAACTATTTTATGGTTGTGTTCATATAGTTCCTGGGTTTGTTTGACAGGTCAAATATCTATTATTTGATATTGTCTATAGTTATTTTAAGTGAAATTTCTCTTCCTATCACTCTGCTGGGATTTGTTGGCAATATAATAGAAATACTGATAATTTATGGGGACTTATTTTGTATCCTGCAACTTTGCTAAAGTTGTTAATTTTAAGTAGTTTTTGGTTGGGTCTCTAATGTTTTCTAAGTATACCATCATATTTGCAAAGAGTGATAGTTCTGTTTCCTCATTGCCTATTTTAGCTTCTTTAGTTTATTTTTCTTCTCTTATTGTTGGAGCTAATATTTCTAGTACAATATTAAATAACAAAGGTTATTTAGGCATGCTTGTTTCATCTTTGATTGTATTCAGAAGACTCTTGCTTATCCCAGTTACATGTAATGCTTGCTGATGGTTTTAAATAAATATTACTTATTATTTTAAAGTAAGCTCGAATTATTCCTACACTCTCAAGTGTATTTAATAGGAAGGGGTGTTGTAAAAAAAAACTTTCATTGTATCTATTGAGATAATCATATGATTTCTGTTGGTTTTGTCAATTGGGTTGATATGTTTCCTAATATTGAACCACCCCTGCATTTCTGCTATAAATCCCAAGTGGTCATGATGCTTGTGATATATTACTATAATCTCTTTACCAGTAATTTATTTATCATTTTTACATCAATGTTCATTAAGGAAACTGATTTATAGTTTTCTTTCTCTGTTTTGGGTTTTCTTGGTTTGGGTATCAGAACCATATTTGTGTCACAAAAGAAATTTGGTAGAACTCTGTCTTTGCTTATTTTTCCAAATAGTTTATATGGTATTGTGATTAGTATGTTTAAGTAGTTTGTAGAATTTGCTTGTGAATCCATCTGGTCCTGGGAACTTTATCTTGGGAAGTTCATTGATGGCTTGCTCAATTTTGTTTACTAAGATTGGGTTATTTATTGCTTCTTCTGTTAATATGAATTATTTATATTTTGTAGATATTCACTCATTTCAATTAGATTGTCAAATTTATTGTCATATAATTACGCAAAAGTTTCTTAATTTCCTCTTCATTGGTGGTGAATTCACCTCTTTCATTTTTTTGACACCAGTAATTTTGTTGTCTTCTTTCCCCTTTTAAATCTCATTACTCAATGGTGCATCTATTTTATTGTGTTTTTAAAAAATAAAACCAGTTTATAGTTTTATTTTATTAGTTCAATGATTTTCTTACTTTCATTATTAATCTCTCCTTTGATTTTCAGCATTTCCAATTTGGTATTTAATTGGGAATGTTTAATTTTTTCTATTTTAGTATTCTTTTGTTTTATGCCAATTAATTGTTCTGCTTTTTCTCTATTTTATTGATGTAAGCAATTAGAGACATAAATTTTTCCCCTAAGTACTGCTTTAGCTGCACCCCATATATTTTTATATGTTGTCTCATTGTCCTTTTCTGTAATTAAACTATTGTTTCTATGATTTGTTCTTTGACCTACTTTGTTTCAGTATTAGATTATTTAGTTTCAAATTTGCATTGTCGATTATTGAATATAATTTTATTGCCTTATGACCTGAAATCAATGTTTGTTATTCTGTTTTTCTGCATTTGGTTGTGACATTTTTGTCCTAATACAGATCAGTTGTATAGGTGCCATATATTACTGAGAAAAGGAGATATTGTTTTCTCTTCTCATTCAATTTTCTCCAGAAATCTATCATATCTAACTTTTCCAGAATTTCATTTATCTCCCTAACTTTTTTCTTGTTTACTTTTTAGTTAGATTCATCTAATTCTGAGAGGGAAAAGTGGGGGGCCCCCACTAGCATAGTTTTATTATCTATTTCCTCCTGTAATTCATTCTATTTCTCTTTCAGAAATTTAGGTGTTATATAATTTGGTGCATATATGTTTAGTACTGACATAACTTCATTGTCTATAGTACTATTCAGCAAGATAGTTTCCTTATTTATCTCTTATAATTAGATATGGTTTTGCTTTTACTTTATCTAGTATAATGGTTGCTATTCTTACTCTCTTTGCTTTAGCTGAAGATTAATAGATTCTGCTCCAATATCTTATTTTTGCCCCTGTGTGTACCTCTCTGCTTCAAGTAGGTTTTATACAATATATTGTAGGATTCTGATTTTTCATCCATTCTTCTATCTGCTTCTGTTTTATGGGTGACTTTATCCCATTTACATTTATAGTTGTAAAAATAACTTTGTATTTATCTCTATGCTATTTTCACTTGTTTGACTTCCTCTCTCAGTTACACACCTCATTTTCCCTCCTCATAAGTGTTTTATTTCTGATCAGCACCTTCCCCAATGTACCCTGCCTTTTATCATTTCCCTCTCCTCCTCTTATACTGTATTGTGAATGTATTTTAATGGAATTGAATGTTTAATTTAATTTAATGGAATGGAATATTTCTGCACCATGGGAAGATCTTTCCCATCCACTAATAAGCCCATGTGAAATGTTTAGTCACATGGAAGCCTAAGTCATGTGAGTTTGAGTCACATAAAGTCTGTGATGGAGAGGAGCTTGCTGAATGGATTGAACAGAAAGAGGTGGAACAAAGCTGAGAGGAAGTTAGAGAGTAGTCAGAGTTGGGAAGGACACAGGAAAGTAGGCAGAAAGCTGCGAATGAGAGAAGGGTATTTTGCTTAAGGGAGCCTGTTTATGATTTGCTTAAGGTAGCTGGTTTATGGGAAGGCTCAGCAGGAGAAAGACTTGGGATGGTATTGTCCTCTGAATAGTTATTGTGTATAGATTTTTTTGTTGCTATGGTAGAATTAGCTTTCTGGTGTCTGAATAAATGTTTTGATTCTGTCTTCGATCTGGAGATTCTGTTGTATTTTGTGATACAGAATTGCACCAGCATATTCATGACCAGTGTAGGCTCTGTGAATATCTCCTTGGTGTTACATATCCCTGTCCCTTTTTACTTACTTATATTGTAAGATAGATTTTTATATAAAATTGAACGTGTATTTTATTCCTTCTTTGAGTCAATTTTGATGAAGTAAGATTTAAGCTTTGCCCACACCCTGCCCCCATTTTCTCCTCCATTATAATAGTCAATCATGACTCTTTGATGTGAGACAATTTACCCCATTCTATCTCCCTACTCCTTTCTCTTCCAATACAATTTTCTTTCTCACCCCTTTATTTTGTTTTTTGGGGTACCATCCCATCAATGTTACCTTATATCCACACCCTCTGTCTACATATATTCTTTCTCATTGTTCTTATAGTAATAAAGTTAAGAGTTATAAATATTTTCTTGCCCAAAAGAAACATAAACAATTTAATCTTATTGAATTTCTTATGTTTTCTCTTTCTTGTTTCTTTTTTGTCTTTTTATGTTTCCTTTGAGTCTTGTTTTGAGGGACAATATTTTTTATTCATCTCTGGCATTTTAATTAGAAATGCTTGAAAGTTCTCTATTTCACTAAATATCCATTTCTCCTCTGAAAGAGTATATTCACTTTTGCTGAGTAGGTGATTCTTGATTGTAATCCTAACACTGTTATATCATATTCCAATATTATATATTATCATTATTATATATATAAATATATATATATATATATATATATATATATATATATATATATATATATATATATATATATATATATTAGTTAATGTGGAAGTTGCCAAATCCTGTCTAATTCTCAGTATCATTCTAAGATATTTGAATTGTTTCTTCTTGATTGCTTGCAATACTTTTTCCTTGATCTGTGAGTTCTAGAATCTTGCTCTGATATTTGCATGAGTTTTCCTTTGTGAATCTCTTTTAGACAGTGAATGCTGGATTTTTTCCATTTTTATTTTCCCCTCTGGTTCTAATATATCAGAATAGTTTGATAGTTTCTTGAAAGATGTTGTTCAGGCTTTTTTTGTGGTGCATTTCAGATAGTCCAATAATTCTTATATTTTTCTCCCTTGGATCTATTTTCTAGGTCAGTTGTTTTTCCTATGAGAAATTTCACATTTTCCTCTATTTTACTTTTTAAAAAATTTTATTTTACCTTGATTTTTCATAAAGTTATTAGTTTCTACTTGTTCAATTCTGATTTTTAAGGAAGTATTTTCTTCAGTGAGTTTTTGTAATTCCTTTTCCATTTGGCCAATTCTGTTCTTTAGGGATTTATTTTTCTCAGTAGATATTTGTATCTTTTCCCATGTCATTGATTCTTTTTTTTCATGATCCTCTTACACTACTCTCATTTTCCCCCCTAATTTTCTCTTCTATTTCTCTAATTTGTTCTTTAAAATTCTTTTTAAGCTCTTTCAGGAATTCTTTTGGGGACTGAGACAAAACTACATCCTTCTTTGAGGCTTTACGTGTAGCCATTTTGACACTATTATACTCTTCTAAGTTTGTATTTTGATCTTCCCTATCACCATAGTAACTTTCTATAGTCAAGTTCTTTTTGTTTGTTTTTTGCTCATTTTTTGCCATTTTTTGTAACTTAGTGTTTTTTTGTGAGAGTTGGGCTGTGGTCCTGTACTGTCCCAAACTTCTTCATGCTGGGACTCTGCTTCTTACTGCTAGCTTTCTCTGGGCTTCAGGACTTAGTTGCTTGCCTTCTCTGGAAGGCAGGCTTCCCTTCTCACTTGTACTTGCATGGGGGGACTCCCTATTGGCCTCCCAGAATGTGGGATTTGACTGCTTGTCTGCTCCAGGAGTACAGTCCTACTGCTGGGTTGCAATGGTAACAGAGTATTTCTGGTGGATGCCATTAGAAGAGGGATTTTGTTGTTGTTTTGGTGGTCCATAATGGTGTCAAAACCTTTCTGGTGGCTTGTGCTGGGGGCGGGGGGGGTGAGACTTTCTTGCACTACACAGACTGTTCGCTTGCTCATAGGGCTGCTGGTTTGCAAAAGGGTGGGGTCTCACTGGTGGAGTGTCCCAGGGTTGGAGTCTTGCTGCAGGCCTCCTACTGTAAGACTGGCTGCTACTGCTCTTCAATCATGATCCCCTCCTACCCCAGTGAGACAGACCTTTCCTGCAGGGCTGGTAACCTGCTTCCTTGCTCCTAGATCGATTCTGAGGTGGTTTTTTAGTTATTTGAAAAGGAATTTGGGAGGGTTTCAAAGGCTTCCTTCCTTATTCTACTACTTTGGCACTGGATATCTGATCTGTTTATTTTTAAATTCATATCCAACCTGTAACAAAGTCCTTAAAAGTCATTTTAGGAAAGATATCTACAAGAAGCATTAAAAAGATTGGTTGCTCAGTAACAGTAGCACCATAATCTAAGATCACCAAATCTTGTTCTTCTTCCAATCAATATCTTATTTTTGATCATTCTATATTACTACTTTTCTCAGAGATTGTAGTGAATCTTAAAAGCTTATTACTTTGCTTCTCTTATATTATATAAGAATCTTTGCTTGAGTCATGCTTAGACTTAGAATACTAGAGAAATAAAGGGACCTAAAAGGTCATTTAGCCCTGTGGTATCAAATTCAAATAGAAACAAGAGGCACTAAATAATATTCCTTACCCTTACTGATTTAGAAAACCACACTTTAATGTCATCTATATGCTATTGCATTTTTACTTATTTTGCTAAATATTTCCTAATTAAATTTTAATCTGGTTTTGGAAGGCAGGCCAGGTGTTCCACACCTCCAATCTAGTCCAACCTCTCCATTTTTCAGATGATTAAACTGAAATCAAGGAATTGGGGAAATGTAAGATCACTTTCTAGTTATTTCACAGGCAATTAGGTGCAAAGCTGGGACCAGAACCTAGGTCTTTGATTCTTAGACCAGAGTTACTCTTTATGTAACCTTTTTCTTTAGGAGACATTTCTTTGGGGAAAATATTGGTATAAACACACTCACCATCCTCCTCCCCTCAAAAAATGACAAAGTGATTAATTTTCTTATATGTCTTATGGTTTTCAAAAATTAAAAAAATACAAGAGAAACAAAAACCTTCAGTAAAATTCTTAAAATTTTAATACTAATAAGTTAGACATGTAGTCTTTTACATTTTATTTTCTTTATTAAATTCTTTTTAGAGGAAATCCAACTTACACACTTTGATTTTCAATAGACATACTTGAAAGATATTTTCTACAAATTAGTTATTTCTAGCCACCTTATTTGCCTAGAAGTTTAATTTCACACATGTTGCTTCCTAGGGTAAACATTATGTTATTAGGGTTATGCAATGGGTGGAATACAAACTTTAATCATGCAAAATTCCCAGTTCCAGGAACTTATTTTCCATTTAAATTATTTTATTATTTATAGTTCTTAGATAAAAAAGATTGAACAATAACATGGAATAATACACTGTTCCCCAGGGAACATTCATTATCCCTCCAACATCCATAAAGTGCTATTAAGCATTAAAGAAAAGCAATAGGCATAGTATGTTAGTGACAAAAAAATCCATATAATTAATAGAATCAATTTAATGACTTGAAAAAAATCAGTCAGCAGGAAGAGACAAGAAGAAACAAGGAAGAGACAAGGCTTTGGAGAAATGTGGAGGGCTGAAAGCAACATAATTACCTTATTTATTCCCCTAACCACCCAATTTTTCATGCAGTAGAGCTAAAAAAGTACTGATTGGATGATATTGGAATAGTGATATCATCCAAGTGTCATCTTCCAGATAGTTAAATTCTCAGTGGCACAGAGGATCTAAGATGAGTGAATATTGAAATTTGAGGAATTTAGAAGTTCTCAGATGAGAACTTAAAATTGAACAAGAACAAGATAAAATGGAGATGATGACTTAGCATCAATAGCAGAGAAGGTAGGGAGGTAAGGACACCAGGAGAACTTGTGAAAGAGAAGTTTTAGATAATAACAATATTTGAAAGTAATGTTTTCCTTAAATCTTACTTCATATAAAACTTAAATACCTATGGGTTACTACAATTATTCTACATGATTCCTCCATGATTTCTCTAAGTTTTTCATCCAATTTCATTGTCTTGACTAATGTAATGCCTAAAAGATAAAATTTCACTTCTATGAGAAAGGACTTAATTTCGAAGATAATATTGCCAGAGTCAAGCTCAATATTAACAAAATATATCAAAATAAGTGGAAACTTTCACTTAAAGATAGTTTGAATGGTCAAATTATGAATGAGTGACTCACAAAGATGGTGGCATGAGAAGAAAGTAAGTAAATTATAAATTCCAAGGTTGAAATTCTGGAGCAGTGGAAAATTCCACTGTGACCTTGCACTGAAGAAGTTTGTTCTAGGGTTCCAAAGTACTACTGAACTGAATTACCAACATCAAGTACTTTTAGAGAGCCCCTGAACCAATTTCAAGGGGGAAGGTGCCCCAGGACTCATCATCCACAAGCATGCCTTTATTTGTAGATTACACACTTGTGTCCTTTCTCAAGAAGAGGTCCAATTATGCATGGTGCAACTACATTATGCTGAAACAGAGTTTCATGTATATTACACTGTGATTACTTCATTTTTTTTATTTCATAGATCATCAGATCTTTCAAAGCTACATGTATATTACCACATATTTTCATGACTGTTTTGCTTGTCTTCCATTTTCCCCCCTATTTAGAGCTCTTTCCTAAACGTAGGATTCTTATAATATCTCTTTAAAGGAGAACAGGTCTTATGATATCCAGTAAATAAATGAAGAACTAAGACCTAAAAGGTTATATGGTTTTCTTATGGTCATATGGTGTGTTAGTGACAGAATGAGAACCGAGGTTCCAAAGATCCTACCACTTAGGACAATGTTTTCTCAATTAGCACAGAAGTTCTTAACCATTAAAAAATTAACTATAAAACCATTAAAACTAGGGAAATTTTAATATCAAAAACATTTCTTGGGCTCCATGATAGTAGTCTTATTATTAGCTTTTACTGATTGAGAAAACCAAACACCAGGAAGATGGCATACTACATGGACAGAACTGTTGTAGCTCTATCCCCCTTCCCAACCCATAGTTCATAAAATACCTGTGAAAATGACTCTAAACAAATTATGGAGCAACAGAAGCAACAAAACAATAGAGTTAAAGAGATTTCCATCCCTGCCTAAATGGAAGACAGGAAAAGTCTATCACACTGGGCTCAGAACAGAATGCAACCCAGCCTTGGCCCTGCTGCACGGCATGGACAGGACTGGAACAGGCTTCAGAGCACAGAATCACAGGTAGCAGCTGTGGTTCCAAAATTTCACAGTCAACAAACCCCAAAAACAACTTCAAAGCTCAGTGAGAAAGTTCTTTCACCAGGGTGAGAAGGGAATATAACCTGTCCCCAGCCCCAGGAGGGGGCAGTGACCATTTTTGGAGCTCTCCACCTAAAGACTCTGGAGGAATGGAGCAGGCAATCTGGATCCCAGTCCTGAGCTGTGACCCTGGGGTAAAGATGAGTACTGGCATTGGAGAGCTGATGGAGGCTCTGGAGAGGAAATTCTACTAGCAGATCCTGGACAGAAAAGATCGTGGTTGCTCCCAGATCAGAGTGCAGGCCAGGAGAGGAGTAAGCTTCTCTCTGTTGATTGTGCCACCTTGGAGGAACTGAGAGCTTACAGGTCCCTAGATTATACCCTCCACTTGCCAAAGGACTCAAAGGTCAAGGAACTGGTTGTGAAAATGCCCCCAAAAAGGGAAAAAGTAAGTGTGTAGAAAGTTACTTTCTTGATGACAGGTAATTTCTTCCATCCTTTTGGATGAGGAAGAACAAAGCATACCATCACACAAAGACATCAAAGTCAAGGCTTCTGCATCCAAAATTTCAAAGAAAAAATGTAATGGTCTCAGGCCATAGAAGGGATCAAAAAAGATTTTGAAAATCAAGTAAGAGAAGTGGAGGAAAAACTGGGAAGGGAAATAAGAACGATGCAAGAAAATCAGCATGTCATCATGTTGCTAAAGAAGACCCAAATAAATGCTGAAGAAAATAACAACTTTAAAAGTAGGCTAACTCAATTGGCAAAAGAGGTTCAAAAAGCCAATAAGGAGAAGAATGCTTTAAAAAGTAGAATTAGTCAAATGGAAAAGGAGGTTCAAAAGCTCAATGAAGAAAATAGTTTTTTAAAAATTAAAATGGAGCAAATGGAAGCTAATAACTTTATGAGAAACCAAGAAATTACAAACAAAACCAAAAGAATGAAAAAAATAGAAGACAATGTGAAATATCTCATTGGAAAAACATCTGACCTGGAAAATAGATCCAGGGGAGACAGTTTAAAAGTTATAGGACTACCTGAAAACTATGATTAAAAAAGAAACCCTAGACATTCCCCATTCATGAAATTATCAGGGAAAACTGCTTGGATATTCTAGAATCAGAAGATAAAGGAAAACTCTTAGGAATATTGTAGTCAAATTCCAGAATTCCCAGGTCAAGGAGAAAATATTGCAAGCAGTTAGAAAGAAACATTTTGAGTATTGTGAAAATACAATCAGGATAACACAAGATCTAGCAGCTTCTATATTAAGGAACTGAAGGGCTTAGAATATGATAGTACAGAAATAAAAGGAACTAGGATTAAACCCAAGAATCACCCACCCAGAAAAACTGAGTATAATATTTCAGGGGAAAAATGTTCATTCAATGAAATAGAAGACTTTCAAACATTTTTGATGAAAAGACCAGAGCTGAATAGAAAATTTGACTTTCATAGAGAAGAATCAAGAGAATCATGAAAAAGTAAATAGGAAAGAGAAATCATAAGCTGAACTAAAGTTGAAATGTTTACATTCCTGGAAAGATAATATTTGTAACTCTGGAGACTTTTCTCAGTATTTGGGTGGTTGGAGGGATTATATACATATAGGCTGAGGGCACAGGGTGAGTTGAATAGGAAGGGATGATATCTAAAAAAATTAAATTAAGAGGTGAGAGAGGAATATATTGGGAGGAGAAAGGGAGAAATGGAATGGGACAAATTATCTCTCATAAAAAAAGCAAGAAAAAGCATTTTCACTGGAGGGGATAAGGTGGGAGGTGAGAGCAAATAAGTAAAGCTTACTCTCATCATATTTGACTTAAGGAAGGAATAACATGCACACTCAATTTGGTATGAAAATCTATCTTACACTACAGGAAAGTAGGGGAGAAGGGGATAAATGGGGTGTAGGGAGGATGATGGAAGGGAAGGCAAGTGAGAGGAGGGAGTAATTTGAAGGAAACTCTTTTAGGGAGGGATAAGATCAAAAGAGAGAATGGAATAAATGGGGGGCAGGATAGGAAGGAGGGAAATATAGTCAGTCTTTCACAACATGACTATTATGGAAGGCTTTTGTATAACTACATATGTATAACCTATATTGTATTGCTTGTCTTCTCAGTGGGGATGGCTGGGGAGGGGGTAAGGGAGAGAAGTTGGAACTCAAAGTTTTAGGAAGGAATGTTGAGATTATTTTTTGCATGCAACTGGGAAATAAGAAATATGGGTATAGAAATCTACCTTGCCCTACAGAAAAAGAGAGAAGATGGGGATAGGGAAAGTGAGTGGTGTGATGGAAGGGAGGGAATATTGGGGGAAGGGGTAATCAGAATGCAGGATGTTTTGGGGTGTGGGGAGAGAAGAGATAGAGAGAAAGTTGAAACTCAAAATCTTGTGGAAATAAATGTTGAAAATTAAAAATAAATAAATTTTTAAAAAGAAAATAAATCAGAAAAAAGTTTATGAACTCATTAACACTTTTGAATGAATTTATACTTTATTAATTGAATCAACATATGAAAACAGTAATATATGTGTGAGCAAAAATTTATTCAGATTGTGGAATTATATTGACTGATTTATGGGATTTTGTATGCATTTTCTGATATCTTACAAAACTCTGGTTCACTAGACTAGATAATGTTCATTCAAAATATCTTTTTTGTTAAAATTACTAAATGTTAACTAAGTCAGTATTACGAATGGAATAACTTGAGTTATAAGTAAAATTGCCTGCTCATTAAAACTGAAGAAAAAAAACTAAAAATCTCTCACTTTCTACATTCTCTTCTCACTCTAATCCAAAATGCAAAATGCAAAATGCTGCTTGATTGGTTTTTTCTAAAGAGAACATACACCATACCACTTAACTACAGAAATAACAATAGAAAACAAAATGTTCAATGACTCCTTAATGTCTAAAAAGAAAAAAAATTCACTAAATCCAATATTTTGCATTCAAAGCTTTCAAATACATGGATGCACAAATCTTCTGTTCAAATCTAGCCTATTCATTATCTTCTAAATATATCATATGCACTTATCTCTGTTCTTTTTCTGTGTTGGAATTGTTACCTCCCTGGAATTGTGTTCCTGCCACTTTTGGAACATACAGATTCAACCTATTACTTAAGGCCTAGCTCATGTTTCAATTCTTTATGAAATTTCTCACCCACCCCCAACCATTTCATATAGTGCTCTTTTTCTCTCTCTCTCTGTCACTCACTCTTTCTTCCTCTTCCTCTCTCCTTCTGTCTCTCCCTCCCTTCTTTCCTCTTGTTGTCTCTCTGTCACACACACACACACACTCAGATATCCCCTGTATCATTTATTGTACCAGTCATTAGCTACCATCAGAGAATCACTAACTCCCAGAATTGGAAAGAGCTTTAGAATTCGGCTAGTCAAGTCTATAATTGAATAGGAATTTTCTCCACACTTGCAACAAGTGGTCATCTAGTTTCCACTTGAAAACCTCCAGCTATAGAGAAGATACTATCTCCTGAGGCAGGCATTACTCTTTTGGATAGCTGTAATTATTAGGTAGTTTAACCCCCGTATCTAGCCTAAATCTATTTCTTTGCAATATTGTATTGCTTTAACATTTCTTGCTCTTACATAGTTATCTAACTTTTCACATGTCCTTACCTTATCTTTCCAATTTGGCTAAAAGCTCTTCTAGGACTGGAGCTGTTTCCCTTCTTTCTATATCTTTTGTTGTTTTTTTCCTTTTCTTTCTTTCTTTTTCCAATAGTGCTTAGCACTCTGTTCTGGATAAAAAGAGGCAGTCAATAAATATTTGTTGTTTGTGTTCAGATATATTTATAGCATCATTATTTATATTGGCAAAAAACCTGTAAACAACCTAAATGTTCAACAATTAAGGAATAACCAAATAAATTGTGACATATTAGTATAATGGAATACTCTGATGCAACAAAGATTTATGAGTAATATAAATATATAAGCCAGAAAGACTTTTATGAACGAATATAGAAGCAAAAGAGCAGACTACACATTAAATAGGACTAAATGAAATGGAAAATGTATAAGGACAAACATCCAAAACAAATTGAAGGGAACTGAACGAGTGATCAACAAGTTATTATGACTCTTTAGTATGCTGAAAGACATTCATTCAAATGCAATGTTTTCAAAGTAAGGTTAATTTGTTTTGTTGAGGTTAAAATTGATTTTATAATAAACCATATTTTTAAAAATTAAATTCTCTAAAAGGCAATGAGGGAGTGGAAAATGACAGAAAAATATTTGTTGTTTGTTTTCTGAGCAGTGTCAATAACTCCAGCTCGTTGGTGACTTTTAAGTTTGTGGCTGAATGTCAAAGCTTGTTTTCTGCTTTCATTCTTCCTAAGACGGGGGTAATTTGTTGTTAAAGTAAATTGTTCCAAAGTGAATTTAACAATTAGTGCTGGGGAAACACAATTGAAAAGACAATGATTAAATGGTTTACAGAACTACAGAAGTGATAAACAACTTCAATATTCTTGGCTAACTAATACAATAGCCAGATGTATTCTTGATTTAGAAGTCTCTTCTCTAGGTGGATGCTGTCATCCTGACCCAATAATGTGCTACTCTTTAGGAATACTGATATAGATTATGACATTGATAAGCCAAATAACTTACCATAAAAATTATGTTTAGAAATGCAGAAAATTATCTATTGTGGGAAATGCTTGATTGCTGTGAGGCAATCCAAAGTAAATTGCTTCTCTATGTCAAAGTAGGGCAGCTTATATCATTAACTACACAATCTAATTTAAGAAAAGAAGACTTTTTTTTAACTCTTAACAATCAGGGCTTTGGTACATCCTCTCATGGGCCATCCACTATTCAGATATTAAACTAAATGACTTCAAGGTAATGAAGAGAGGATGACAGAAAATTGTCTTGTATATCTGATGTTGGAATCGTCTATAGAGGTCATCTAGTCTTGTCATCATATAACTGATGGAGAAACTGAGTCCCAGAAAAATTAAGAAATAGGTATTCTTTGAAGAGGTAGTCTTATTCTCATCTAAAGAATCATTCCCTTAGTGAGTCTGTATGATATTTCACCAACTAATGAAATAATTGTACTCACTACTACTGGGGAGATGCCATATTACTTAGGCTAATGAGAATTCTGGAAGATTTGTAGAATAACTGAATTTTTCCATTTAACCAATGATCAATTATATATCACAGCAAAAAAATGATGTTTTGTGGCTCCATTTTGGTAGGACCCTCAAAGTCCATAAGCTTAGAAGATTTCCTTTTAACAGTTTACCTTTCAACATGACCTTTCAAAACTTATATATTATACTTTTCACTTTTTTTACAGAAAAGAAAGTTATTTTTAATGCTTCTAATGTGGAAATGTGTGTGTGGTTACATTTTAAAAACATACTCATTAGGACCAGTAAATAAACTAAAATTCTAATAATAAGCAGGGAAGTTGACAACCAAAGATAGGTATATAGTTATATACTAAATTCAAGGGTATTTTTATTTAGTTTTTTAAAAATACTTTTGAACCCAGATGTGAAAAGAATAATGACTGATTCTCTGTTGACTTGCTATAATTTGGAGCCTCAGTTTATACTTGAAAGGTAAATTTGATAACATGGTGTTCTATATGTTGTAATACTCTTAGATTTGACATGACAAGTTTTGTAAACCTTGATGACTATAATTAACATATGTGAAGCCTTCTAAGGTGCTTTTTGCAACATTTATCTAGTTTGAAGTGTTCAGACATGCATATCTTGAGTGCAGAAATTTAATTCCTTGGATTTTTAGTGGACTATTCCCTTTCTCTCCTGGGACATTCACATTTGTGTTTAAAAAATAATGCTGGATGCTATGTGCCAATTAACCAATGTGTTATGTGCCTACCTTTCAGAAACTGTAACAAGTCATTTTGCTTTGATATGCCTGAGAAGGCCCAAAATGTCTTAGCTGTTGGCTTTACAAATTGGTAAATTCCTAAAACCTAAGTCTGTATTTTATCACCTTAATAGTTTCCAAGGAGAGGTCACTTTTAAAATGTCAGGTTATCAAGCTTTCATTGTATGTAGATATTCCTACAATCAAATACGCTGCTTCAGATATCTGTGAAGATTTGTATTCTACATTTCTGGGTGTTTTAATTTTCCTGACCTGCAGCAAGCAATTCAAGTAGTAAAATGGATTCATTTCAAAACTTTGATGACTTCAATTCAAATAATTTGCTTCATTCCTACTTTCTACTCAAACTTCTTCAAACAGACTTTCTAAATTACATACACTGAACACAACCTAACACCTTTAATCTTCAATGCTATTTCATTTTCCATGTTTTAGGAATATATTTCCCCAATGGAACATTTTTCAGGCCCATGTCCTATCTTAGCATACCTATAGCTTTCAACTTATTGCACCCTCTTTAGAGGACTAGCCTCATGATTTTATCCTGATGACTATATGAAGAGTGTCTTCCAATGTTGATTTTGGTACCAGTTTCTTCAGTTCATTATGAGAAATCCTAAAGATTTTCTTACCCTCATTAGTGATTTTTTTCCCCAAAGTTCCTTATAGAATATGTCTTTAATCTGTCACTGGGTAGCACAGTTATTGTCTTAGCATCTGAGAAATGTGAGAAGCATTTTTTACATTTGAAGTAAATCTTATT
Organism: Potorous gilbertii; assembly: GCA_028658325.1. Lineage (NCBI taxonomy): Eukaryota > Metazoa > Chordata > Mammalia > Diprotodontia > Potoroidae > Potorous > Potorous gilbertii. Next base: position 146,779,895 of record CM053772.1, read on the forward strand.
TTTCTCTACCTTGATGATTCCATTATTGAATGAAGTATGGTACCAAAATAAAAACACACCGCCCCCCGCAAAAAAAACCATCCTTAGATCAGTGAGCACTATCCATGAATCTATGAAAATATCCATCACTTTTCTCCCTAAAATTTATTCTGTAGTTGCTTCAGAATTGTTCTGTGTTAATAATAATACAACAATGCTTAGTAAAAACATGGTGCTTTGATCCAACAATCTTAACACACTTTCAGAGCCATTAAGCAAACTCTCAACACATCCCAAAAACTTGGCAGACAGCATAAGACAGTTTTGTAAATATTCCTTCTATTTCTCTCTCTATTCCCTGAGTTAGAGAAAACAAGCAACTCCCTGCTGTAAATACACTCAAGAGTTCCCTTATAAACATAGGTTCCCATGGAAACTAAAAAAGAATGTAATATAGAGGGGGGAAAAGTATGCTATATTCTTGTTAGGATCACTGCCCAATTCCTGTTTGGCATACCATGATTTCTTCCAGATGTGAGGTGTTTCATTTCATGAATGCTGTGGTTTATATGTAACTTCTGTTAAATTTGGGCTTTTAGCCACTTAGAAAACTCTGGTTTTCCTGTATATCTATATGCTGTGTAACTGGGAGACTCTGGACAGTAGGATTATTTTGGTATTCAGATAAAAAGATAGCTTAATAATTTAATATTAGTGTTTAGTTATGTGACCTGAGGATTTTGCTGAGCTAGAATATGAGATAGCTACTAATCACATTAAAGGATGATCTTGTCTTATCTAGAACAAGATGAGGGAATCAAGGCATTGCTTTAGAGTAGCAAAATTCAGAGTACATTAAAAGTACCATCAAGGGGATGTTTTCCTTCTTTCATGGTTATACACCTCTGTCTTACACCTAATGGTAATCTTCAAGAGTATAGACATCTATACTAGAATAGGCTTCCTTTTCTGGGAATCATATCTCAGATGAAATAACTAAAATACTACCTATGTCACGACTAGCCCACACCACTACCAGACCCCACCAGCTCTGCCCCACCCCAACTTAACATTGGGCACAAAAATTCTTAATTAAAACTCAAACCAAACTCAAAGTCTAACTTATCTGTTGCCAGACTGCCAGGAGAGCCTAGAGAAAAGATGAGTTCTATCTTGAATTGTCTGTAGTCCAAATCATTTTCACACAATCCTAATGGGACTGCTCAAGAAAGGTTTTGAGGTAATAACCTTTAAATATCACCTGTTTACACCTATTCCATATCAAAGAGATCAAATGATTTGTCCAAGGTCACAGAGGTATCGAATAAGTAGCAAACATAGCATTCAGCCCAGGTTGCTTCCCTTCAAAACCAGTTTTCTTTCTATACCACTTTGTTTCTTTCAAAGTAGCCCTGTACCCAGATCCTGCTACAGTTTAGTACTCCATGAAATATTTGGGAAGGACTAAAAAAGCTCGAGTTTCTGTCTGTATTCTGCATGTTGGTGCTTTCTCTATCACCGTTCCAATCCTGGCAGAAGGACTTTTTAACTTTTGGTCCCCACTATTTCCCTTAAATATATGTAACACTCCATCTGAGATGAACTTTCCTCAAAAACTTTCCAACCTTCAGGGAGATTCTATAGATGTACTGTGAATATATCTATCTGCTCCATGATTACTTCCATCTAGACTTCTAGAGCCATGGTGGCAATGTCTATCTGGGTTGACTTCACCCTTGGTTCTGAAATGACTATTAATGGAGCTTACCAGCAAATATTCTATCTTATGGCGTAGAGGTTCATATCCAAGGTGTCAAGGTATTCCCCATGGCTTTTCCTTGGCCATGTCAAAATCTCAATCATTTCTCATGCTAATGAAAATAGCTTGCTTTGTTCTTTCCCCCAGAAGGTAGTGAAATATAGGGAAAAGAACACTGGTTCTGGAAAGAACTCACAGGACCTGGGTTTGAGACCTACCTCTGGTACTTATAGGACAAGTGAAAATATCTCTGAGCCTTGGTTTCTCATCTGTAAATGAGGGGGTTGGACTAGATTATTGCTAAAGTACCTTCTATATCTATGGGGAATGAGAAAAGCTTTTCTATGCTTCAAATATTTTTACTTATAATGTACTCTCCAATGAATTTTCCCTAAACAGGAGTTAAAGGGATCAAATTACTTTGGGAGCTTAAAAAAGTTATCACTGGAGTAATGTATAAAATATTGACATTTAATAGTCACTGATTTTTCAATCCAATTAGTATATATTACTTGAATTAGCACAGAATTACTGAAAGTAATGAAGAGATAAAAATTAAAATCAGTCTCTTCAATGGAAGAAGCAGCATGGTATAATAGAGGGCACACTGGATTTGAATTCAGAAGACTTGGTTTTGTGTCCTTTCTTTTCTATTTTCCAGTTGGGTGCTGGGTGACCTTTACAGCCTCAATTTCCTCATGTAAAAATGAAGATAGTAATTTTCATACTGCTTACTGGGTTATTGCAAGGAAAATATTTTGTGAATCATAAAGTACTGGAAAAAAGGTAGAACAGAGTTTAAGATCTACTTTTGATTTTATATATATACATATACATATATATATACATATACATATATAGGCTATGTAGAAACAGGTAAGTTAGTTAAGTTATTCTATGAGGTCATAAGTTATAGTGGAGTTGCTTATGTATGTCAGTGAGGATCTTTCCCATACTGAGAACTCCTATGTGGATAAAGTCATCACTATTTCTTCTCTCTCAAGAAAAGTGTTAAACACATAATGTATCTTTTTTTAAATGGAGGTTATGGGTGGAGGGGACAACTGATTTCATTGGAAGAGGAGACTACTAGTGAGGAAATATCTACCAATACAAAAATGGATACTTGTGTTTATGACTGTGAGGAGATCTTGAGTATAGGACCAGGAAAGAATTTAAGTGCTCAAGGGATCCTCAAAAGATCATTGGTTACATATTTTATTATGCAGATACAAGTGGGGGTACAGGTCTCCAGCCCTATGATCATACTGGGGCGCAGGTGTTGGCTCAGATAAACTACAAAATCATCAGCTTGATTGAGAACCCAGATCTGTAGCTCTATACCCTTACATCTGAGTGTGGTTGCTAAGTAGATTCAGAGTGACTGAGTGGAAGGAAGATCTTAGGGATAATCAGTTAGCTGGTGGGATGGACTGTGATCTACCCTGGAATAACCCACAAATGCATCATAATTAGAAAAGTTTTCTGGGGGTGAAGCCAAGATGGCAGAGTAGAAAGACACACATACACTAGCTCTTACCCTGTTGGGTAATAAAATATATGTAAAGAACTCTCAGCAAATTCTAGAGCAGCAGAAGTGAGAGAACAACAGAGTGGAGGAAACTTATAGCCCAGAGTGACCTGAAAGACAGATGGGAAAGGTCTGTCACAATGGACCCAGAGCAGAGCCTAGCCCAGCCTTGACCATGAGGAACTGAAAGGAGCAGAACCAAGCAGACTTCACGAACAGAGTCCCCAGTGGCAGTGCAGATCCTTCAATCCACATGTACCAAAGGTCAGTGAAAGGGTCTTTTCAGATGGCCAAGATGGGAGCAGGGTGTTGCCATAACTTGGGCCTCTTCAGGTGGCATCAGTGGAGACAGCAGTGGACAGGGCTCCAAAGCAGGAAGTAGCCTGCATCCATTGTTGAAGATCTCATAATAAAGCCCTTAAGGGAACTGAGCCCTGTGTGGTGGCTCTGCCCCCACCTGCATACTGATCTTAATCTTAGACTGAATTGTGGCCCTGACCTTGCCTAAAGCCCCTGAGGGTTTGGAGAAGCTCATCTGAATCTCAGACCCCAGTGTTGGCTTGTCAGAACTGCAGCTGAGGTGGTTTTGGAGAGGAAACGCAGAAGTCAATGAGTGGCTGGGAAAATGCCCAAAAAAGGGAAAAAAAATAAGACCATAGAAGGTTACTTTCTTGGGGAACAGGTGCCTCCCCCCATTCTTTAGGATGAGGAAGAACAAGGCATAATGTCAGAGGAAGTCAAGGCCCCTGCCTCCAGGGCCTCCAAAGGGAACTTGAATTGAGCTAAGGCAATAGAAGAACTTGGAAAACGAGTTAGCAGTTTACTAAAGGACAATCAAAAAAATGCTGAGGAAAATAATAGCTTTAAAAAGAGGCTAACTCAATAGGAAAAAGAGGTCCAAATGTCAGTGAGGAGAAGGAGGCTTTAAAAAGCAGAATTAGTCAAATGGTGGAGAAGATTCAAAAGCTCATCAAACAAAATAATTCGTTGAAAGAGAGAATTGAGTTCAGGGAAGTGAATGACTATGAGATAAACCAAGCAGTTAGAAAACAAAACCAAAAGTTTAAAAAAATGGAAGATAATGTGAAACATCTCATTGGAAAAACAACTGACCTAGAAAATAGATCCAGGAGAAACATTTAAAAATTATGAGACTACCTGAAAGCCATGATCAAAAAAATAGCCTAGATATTATCTTCCATGAAATTATTAAGAAAAACTGCCTCAATATTCTAGAACCACTGGGCAAAATAAATATTGGAAAAATCCACCAATCACTTCCTGAAAGAGACCTGAACAGAGAAAGTCCTAGGAAAATTATGGCCAAATTTCAGAGTTCCCAGATCAAGGAGAAAATACCAGAAGCAGATAGAAAGAAACAATTTGAGTATTATGGAAATACAATCAGGATAACATAGGATATGGAAGCTTCAATATTAAGGAATCTGAGGGCTTGGAATGGGATTTTAAGGAGGTCAAAGGAACTGGGATTGAAAAGAAGAATCACCTACCCAGGAAACCTGACTATAATACTTCATGGGAATAAATGGTCATTCAGTTAATAGAGGACTTTGAATCATTCATATTGAGGAAAAGACCAGATCTGTATAGAAAATTTGACTTTCCAACATAAGAATCAAGAGAAGCAAGGAAAGGACTAAGGATATATATCTTGAAAGGATTCATTCATTTCAATTTTGAAAATAATTTATGAGTGTAGATACTATTTTATTTTCTTTTAAGTTTGATAGAATTGTCCTGTGAATCCAGCAGGACCAATGATTCTTTTTTTCTTTCTTTCTTTGTTTCTTTACAACTAAATGTATTTCCTAGTTTGATATTGGGTTATTTAAGATCTTCAGTTGGTCTTCTGATAATTTGAGTATTATATATTTTTGAAGGTATTCCTTTATTTTTTTGGTAGCTTTAGTTTTGTCAGCATATAACTGTATATAATGTCTTGATTATTATTCTTCACTTCTTCTGGTGTTGCTGTGGTTTTTCTTTATTTATTTTCTATTTCATTGATTCATTTTTCTGATCTCTTTTTAAAAATTTAGAATAGGTAAGGGTTTATTAATTTTATTAGTATTCTCAACAACCCAGCCTTTAGTTTTACTTCTCATTTCTATGGAATTCTTATTTCTAATTCGTCTATTTTACCTCTAAATTTTAATATCTCTTCTTTTGTGATTATTTAGATTTGTTTATTTGTTGGATTTCTATTTTTTTTTGAAAATACATATCCAGTTAGTTTATTTTGTATTTTTCTATTTTTTAACATACATTTGTAAAGATATTTTTCTCCCAAGGACAACTTTAGTTGCATCTCAGAAAATCTGATATGTTTTTTCATCATGATCACTTTATTTTACAATGCTATTAATTGTTTTTAGGATTTGTTATTTGATTCACTAATTATTTAGGATCTCATTTTCAAGTCTTTATTTTAGTTTGTATTTTTTCCTTGTGGTTCCTGAAACAAAGATTATTTTTATTATGTTATAGTCTATAAAGGATAGATTAACTATTTCTGCCTTTTTGTATTGGTTTTTAATACCTCTGTGCCCTTGTACATGATCAATTTTTTTAAAAGTTTCTTGTAATACCAGGGAATATCTATGTTCTTTTATATTACCATTTAGAAGATGTCAAAACACTTTAACCTCTAAATCTCTCTAGCAATTTTTTCAGGTCCACATTTTCCCTTGTGATTATCTTTCCATTGGACTTATCTAAAACTGACAGAGGGATCCCATCACTATTGTGTTAATATATATGTCTTCTTGGATTTCCTTTACAAATTTGGATACTAAGAAATGATGAACAGGAAGACTTCAGAGAGACCTGGAAGGGCTTATCTGAATTGATGTTGGGTGAAGTGAGCAAAACCAGGAGAATATTATACACATTAACAGTCACAGTGTATGAGGATTGTTTCTGATAAACTTAGCCTTTCACAGCAATGTAAGAACCTAAAACATTTCCAAAGGACTCATAATACGAAATGCCATCTTCATCCAGAGAAATGAATCAGAATGCATAATGAAGAGGACAATTTTCTCTTGAAAAAAAGAAAAAGAAAGAGATGTACACTCTCAGCCAAAAACACTATTTCAGCTAGTTTTTTTTAACTCTTTTGGGGAGAGAAGACTTGGTGTGTTTGTTCATTGGGATGTATCTGCTTTGTCAAAACAAATAAAACACAAATATTAAAACAAAAAGATTTTTTTTATACTGATGCTGAGTGAAAGGAGCAGAACCAGGAGAACTTTGTACACAGCAACAACCACAGTGCATGAAGATTTTTTCTGGTAGACTTAGTACTTCATTGCAATGCAAGGATTCAAAAAATTCCCAATGGTCTCTTAATGGAAAATGTCTTCCTCATCCAGAGAAAGAACTATGGAATTCAATCGCAGAATGGAGCAGATAATTTTCTTTTATATCATGTTTGGTTTGTTTTATGATTTCTCCCATTCATTTTAATTCTTCTATGCAACATGAAAGTTGGTGACATTTAAGGTGAAAAGGTATTTAATAGGAATGTATGTGTAGAATCTATATAAAATTGTACGCCATTTCAGGGAGGGAGTGGGGAGGTAGTAGGGAAGGAGGGGGAGGGAGAGGAAAAATCTAAGATATATGGAAGTGATTATAGAACACTGAAAACAAATTAAATAATTTTTAAAAGTTTTCTACTTTGCATTAACGAAGTGTGCTAAAACCGATTATGATCAGAGAAGTCTAGAATTTCACATGAAAAAGTAGCCTATTCAACAAATACTAAGAGTAGGAATTTCCTGATGAATATGTTAGTCAATCAGTCATCAAACATGGAATCACCTCTGTCAGCTAGAGTCTACCTTGCCTAGAAACAAGCCAATCCTAACAACCTCACAGTGTTAAGAGTATTACCTGGAGGAAGTAATAAGTCAATATGTGTCAGAGGTAGCATTTGAAACCAGGTCTTGCAGGCTCTGAAGCTGGTTCTCTATTCACTACATCCTATGGCATGTAAGAAAGGGTCTGTTTTTTAAATCACTGAATTCCATATACTTTGAAACAACTTTTTTTCTTTATATATAAATATGCATATATGTGTGTGTTTAGAAATCTATTGTTTTTACATTGGTTACATCTCTCCATATAATCTTTTCCCTCCTCCCAGAGAACCATTCCTTTTAATATAGAATTAAAAGAAGAAAGTAATAACCATTGTTCATCAAATTTAAGCAACATATCCAAAAAGTCTGACATTATGCACTATGATGTATCCGTAGTCTCTCATGTCTTCAAGGAAGAACAGGAAGGGCAAAGAATCTCGTTTTATACAACTCACAAGCAGCATTTTCAACATATTCAAATGGTTGTCCAGAAAATTCTGTAGTCATTTCTGGCAGGTTGCTATCTAAAAGTTCCTTCAGGAGAAAGTGTCCTAAGCAATTTTTAATTTTGTTAGCCAGCAATGTCACACAACAAGCTTAAAGTGGAAATAGAATTGGAATGAAATTCATCTTCAGCAAAACAAATCTCTACTAATATAGAAACTGATATATCACAAATCTAAAATCTCCAAGAACACAAGACTGGCAGTATTCCAGGTGCCTATGTATCCTTAGGTTTGTCAGGACAATCACCTCCAAATCCAACTGAGGGTGATGTATTATTTTGTGGCCACATGAATTGTTATTTTTCCTGTGCAGTGGAACATTAGATCATTGATAAACTCTTACAAAACTTTCAAGGTAGCTTTTGGATGGGATATGTTAGTATTTTTGAAGGAGTATGAACAAGACAACAAAACAAATTCTTCTCATCCCATGAGTCCCCCTTCTTTCATGGTCTATTGGAATGTACATCTTGATCAGCACTGGATAAACGTGAACATTGTTCCTCTTTGGAATTCACTAGGTGTGTCAAAAATATGGAAGAGTTAATTAGAGAAACTATATTATGTTCTTCTCCCCAATCCAAAAATGGCATTACTAACATTATTTCCTATGCTAAAAACTAGGCTATCAGTTTTCCTGCAAGTTTATCATCTTCATATATCCCTAGGAATAACATGAGGATTTTTCTCTTTGATAGTCAATCATTTTTGGAGATAATTTTTAGGTTTGTAAATGTTAAAGGTGGATATATATTCTGGCATTATAAACAATGTTTGCTCCCTATGGCAAGATAAATGCTGCAACAAAATTGGACAGATGAAATTACCCAAAAAGCAACCACTATGAACAGAAAATGACATTACCCAGAAGGAGAGTATTTGTGAAACTAATTAAATATTATTTTGAGATGTAATAAATAAGAAGAACAGAACCTCTTCTGAATGAAATAGAAGCAGGACAGTCATTAAAATGGTTATTTCAGGCCTGGACATTTAAAATTATTGGTTTTAATCATCTCACACCAACCTCTTCTCTCAGGTCTTTTGTAAATATACAATTCACACTTTTCTTCTGGTTTGATTGAGTCTCGGTTGGGCTACTCTGGATGTAATGCCATGGGAACAAAGTACCTTGAATGACCACACAGAATCTAAAACTAATGAAATATAGTAAATCCCAGAGTAGGAACACAAACTGGGTAAGAACAAATGCAAAAGTGACTCACTTTGTCCCTCTTAACAATAATAAATTTCCATGACTCAGGCACCTTGAGTATTAATTTATTTCTATCAATCTTTGTTCCTTTTCTTAAACCCAGAGTTAGTTTACTTTTCTAAATTTCTGGGGTTTTTTTAGTTTGTTTAGTGGCTGGAGTACTGATCTTTGCTCAGGTGCTTGGGTTTGGGTCTGCCCATGACAGAGATTCTTAACATTGTTTTGTGTGTTTATTGTATGTTCTTTGGGTTGTTTGGTGCAGCCTATGAACCCCTTCTCAGAACAAATATTTTAAATGCATCAAATAAAATATATAGGATTACAAAGGAAACACATTATATTAAAATCCAATTGTCAAAATAATAAAAATGCATACATGAAGCATCCCTGACCTGACCTAGTGTGTTAAGTTCTCTATGAATGAATGAATGAATTAATGAATAGTAGTTATCACTCCTGATTCTTTAGATGTCTTTCATCATGTCTTTCTCATACTTGAAGTTCACTTTACCAGTGGTTTTCTCACCGTGGATGTATACTTTGCTCTGCAGTCTCTTTCTCTGATTCTTCATTTATTTCTCTGATGGCATGATCTTCTTCAGCAATGAAGGATAAACAAAACAATTTGTAAGCAGATGTAGCTGCCTGAATGGGAACCCAGCTAACTGGGCAACTCAGCTCCTCTTCTCCTATCTGTCTCCTCCTCCCCTTCCTTCTCCTCTTTAAAGGAAGGTAAATTTGGATGTCCAGAAGATGCCTGGTTAACTTGGGTTTTACTAACTGAATTCCTTTCCTTTACATTCCTTCCCTTCCCTTCTCTTGTATTCTCTTCTCTTGTATTCTCTTCTCTTGTCTTCTCTTGTCTTCTCTTCCCTTCCTTTCCCTTCCTTTCCGTTCCCAAAATCTTAAACCTATTGAACTCTGAAACTTATACATTGGACAATAACGAAGCTCTGCCAAAGGGCTCTCTTCTGGACCCTCCTGGCTTCAGAGTGAATATCAATAGTAATTGTTGCTGTTTCCCTCCCAGCCTGATGTCTTTATTTTTCTTTGTCTCATTAAAGGGGCCATCCATTGGCTACTTCTTAAATAAGTCTACTCCATGAATAGGTGTTACCTCACCCAAAGTTTGTACCTGAATAGACCTTGGCCTAAAAGGGCCAAGGTCTCCCAGGACATCCTGGATCATCTCCAGTCATCCTGGTGAATATCTCATCACTGGATTCAGATGGCTCTAGAGGAGAAGTGAGGCTGGTGACCTGCACAGCCCTCCTTCACTCAAAACAAAGTCAAGTGCAAATCATGTCATCATTTCTCTGATGGCATGGTCTTCTTCAGCAATGAAGGACAAACACAACAACCAAAACATTTGCTTATAGGACCTCCATTTTAAAGAGGATGCCCAAGCTAGGCACGTCTTCACTCCTAGTAAGGCTTAACTCCTAACTTTCCATACTTTATCCAACCTGCCCCTCAAGATACAAAATATTTTCTTTTTCTTTCTTCATTCCTTGTAGTTTCTTCTTACAGTTGTCTTTTCTCATTAAGAGTGGGAGTCCTCAAGAATAGGTTGGTCTAAATCACTAATGAATAGAAAGATGCAAATCAAAACAGCTCTGAGATATCACATCACACCTGTCAGATTGGCTAACATGACAAAACAGGATGATGATAAATGTTGGAGATGTGGGAAATTTGGAACACTAATTCATTGCTGGTGGAGCTGTGAGCTCATCCAACCATTCTGGAGAGCAATTTGGAACTATGCCCAAAGGGCTACACAAATGTTCATACCCTTGGACACAACAATATCACTTCTAGGACTGTATCCCCAGGAGATCATAAAAATGGGAAAAGGTTCCACATGTACAAAAATATTTATAACAGTTCTCTTTGTGGTGACCAAAACATGGAAATCAAGGGGATGCCCATCAATTGGGGATGGAGGAATGAATTGTGGTATAGGAATATAATGGAATACTATTGTACTATAAGAAATGGTGAACAGGAAGACTTCAGAGTGGCCTGCAAAGACTTATATGAACTGATGCTGAGTGAAAGGAGCAGAACCAGGAGAACTTTGTACACAACAAAAAAACACAGTGTGCAAGGGCTTTTTCTGGTAGACTTAGTATTTCATTGCAATACAAGGACTAAAAAAATTCCCAATAGTCTATTAAGGCAAAATGCCTTCCATATCCAGAGAAAGAACTATGGAATTCGATCACAGGATGTAGCAGATCATTTTCTTTTGTATTACGTTTCAGTTTGTTTTATGATTTTTCCCATTCATTTTAATTCTTTTATGCAACATGACTAAGGTGAAAATATATTTAAAACGTATGTATGTGTAGAATGTATATAAAATTTTATTCCATCTCAGAGAGGGAGAAGGAGGTATGAGGGAAGAATGTGGAGGGAGTGGGTAAAAATCTAAGTTATATGGAAGTGATTGTAGAACACTGAAAACAAATAAAATTTTAAAAAAATATTGAGAATGGGGGTGGAAGTCACGCTGCATAATGAAGTTAGATGCATTTAAAATCAGCTGAAATGTCAACACACTTTAAAGAGGTTTAGTGGCAATGCAAATGTGAAGGTACCAGGATTTGTCATAAAGAAAACAATGAAACTCATTAATAGATACTTGTGAGACTTCAGGCTTTGATAACTTGGCTTTTATGAGTCACAGATGCAGAGAAAGCTAGCAAAATTAATTTCTACTTGGGCAGGGGTTCATCCTACTTATCTGAAATCTGAAATAACTATGCTAATGTTTTGAATTAGCCCTGAATGTTTCTCCCAATTTGTGTTGAGACAAATAACATTCATACTTATCTGCAAATGGAACATTGGACCATTTCAGACCTTGAAGGAACCACATAAGTTCATCTCCTCTGCACTCCTCATTTTAGAGATGAAGAAACTGAAGCATAGGGGTTATAATGACTTATCCAAGGAAATATAGACAAAGGAGTGGAAAAAATATTCAAACCCAGGTCTTCCGACTCCAAATCCAATACTCTTACAATTTCATGCTTGGTTATTTTTTTTCCAGTTTTTTTTTCCATTTCTCCCAAAATGTATGGAGAGACTTTATGTCTGGTCTCTGACACATAGTAACTGAGTAACTTGGAAAACCACTGAACATTTAAATACTCTAACAACTAAGACAATAAATTGCAGAAGAAGCAAAAATCTTCAGTGGTAGTGACAATTTATCAATGAGAACTTCCTACATTGATAAGATCATAGCTCTGGTATGTATGTGTGTGTGTGTGTGTGTGTGTGTGTGTGTGAGAGAGAGAGAGAGAGAGAGAGAGAGAGAGAGAGAGAGAGAGAGAGAGAGAGAGAGAGAGAGAGAGAGAGACAGAGAGAGAGAGAGAGAAAGAGACAGAGAGAGAGAGAGAGGGACAGAGAGAGAGACAGAGAGAGAGAGACAGAGAGAGAGAGATGTTTATATACATAAATACAAATGTGCTAGCACTGAATGGATACACTGGAGTAATTTTTTTTTCCAGTTTTGATTAGACATCAAACATAACCTTTTTTTTAAAAAAAGCAACTTATACCAGGTACTTCCAAATAACCATTTCACTCAAGTATGAATATTGTTTCATAAATGATTTAAGTTAAATTTTACGTTGTATGTATATATAATATATACACACATGAATACAGACATTTTATATATGTACACACATGGTTATCTGTCTATATGTATATTGAAAGTCAACATGTATGTATATGTTTAAAGCTTATGTAATCTATATGAACAGTGGATTTATGAATAAGGATTAAATAGTTCTATTTTAGGACATCCCCTAATAGCCTTTAGGTGAAATTTAAAATACTCTCAAGGGATTTATTTAGAGAACTTTTTTCCTCTTAGGAAAATACAGAAGTGCCTTCTCCTATGCATAAGTAGAGATACAGTCATGTCCCTGATGCCACTTGGTGAGCATGGGGAGGAGAGGGCTGTAGGGTAAAGAGAGAACACTAAAACCAAGACAGGGAGATGTGTTTCTGATGTCTTGTGTTTCCTTAGAAATAAGAAAGGTTTTTGTAAAAGGCCTGGGGAGCTACCAAATCACCATTTATAATAATATATTTCAAGTTCAAATAACAAACAAATCTTTGGAACACAGAGTCTAGAAAAATATTAGATTAGATAAAAAAGGTTTGTATTGGAGTTCGTCCCTAAGCTCAAGCAATTGGCATTTTTACTGATGGCCTTGTTCTCTCCTTAAAAGAGCTTCTCTGTTATTCCCAGCCTCAAATTTTTGTCTTTTATACATTCTAAACCTGCCTGGTTTATTTTGTAGCATGTATACTTCCTGTTGATTCTATAACCTCCTTTTTTCAGATGGCACTTTGACATGGCACTCTTTATGATTCCACTGGTGTGACAGCAATTTAGTTTCTGACTGTTGTTTTTGATCTCTGCTCCTTCTAATGCTCTTGTAAAGGTAGGTCAGAGGATAGTTCCTTTGATTGACTATTACCTAGTGATGGGATATGACTGCAACTAATGATCCTGTACTGACTATACTTTCAAGTATATAATCATATATTCTTTATCTGTAAAATAACAGGATTGGTCTCACTGACCTTTGAAGTTCCTTCCAGTTCTAAATCTATGATCAATATTTAAGATTATGGGATTTTTTAAATAGGAGTCTAACTTGTAACATTGTTACAAACAATGGCCTGAGGCTCAGAAAGGTTATTGAATAGAACACAATTCGAATATGTCAGAAGTAGAATGTGAACCCAAATTTGATTTCAATTCCAGCACTGATCCATTACATTAGGCTTCCTTTCAGGCATTAAAATGAATATAATGTGAGACTCATAATTAGAATGTACATTTGAAAACTGGGCTTTAATTTTAGCTCTGTCACTAACTCTGTTATCTTTGGCAATATTCTTAACCAATCAGCTAATCCAATAATACCCTTTCCTCTATCATTGGCCCTGTGACCTTCTGCAATCCCTGTTCTCATCCTTATCCTTCACTGAGAGACTCATACCTTCTACTTCTTTATACTACTCCCAAGAAGCTAAATACTGCTGGAGGAAATCATGAAAGCATGATGAAGAATTCCTCTGTAAATTTCTGATATGGAAACTTAATTGGGCCCATAATGCTTTAGAGCGATTCTTTTATTCATCTCTTATTGACTCCATCATATTCCCTACACTGACTGTTCCAAACTATCTCCTCCTCCCTCATACTCTCAATGCCACATATACTTCTTCACCCTTAGTGGCTAACTTCAGCTCCCACTTTATTGGTGACATCTAAAGTAAGCTCTTACACTAACTCCCCCACCACCACCACTAAATCTCTCTCTGCCCTGATCCTTCCTCTCTTCCTTCTTTGTATCCAGTCACAGTCTTGATAAGGCTAACTGCTATACCTGTATCCTTGATCTCATTTATTCATCTCTTCAGTGACCTTTTTCCAGCAGGCATTGCCTTTCCACGTATTTTTTTTGTCTCTTTTCCTTTACCGATTTTTCCCCTAAGCTTACAAAATAGCTCATGTTTTCTCTGAAAAACAAAAACAAAATCTGAAAATAAAAATCTCCCTTAATTCTGTAATCTTCTCAATCTATGATTCTATTTTCCCCTCTCTTCACTGGCAAATTTCTAGAAAATGCACTCTCCACTTTTTTAAATCACTCATTTACTCTTTATACCCTTGCAATTTCATCTTACTTCTCATAGACTACTCAAACAGTTCTTTCCAAAGTTATTAATATCCTCTGTATAAAATTACCATTTTATTCTTTGACTCTCTGAATCACCTGACAACTTTCTCTAGATATATTCTCCTATTTTGATCTATACAATTTGAAAGTTGTCAAGGTTCTCTTTCTACTTCTTTGACTTCTGATTCTTGAAGTACTTCCACTATTGTGAGATTTATTGTGATCACATATACTTAACAAAGGCAGGAGCAAAGACCTGGAGCACAGGGCATAATGTCCTGGTCCTTTTATCTGGGAGCTTTTGTGTTCCCTCAGGTATGCAAAGGATTTTGGAAAGTTTAGATACTTCTATCAATGACGAGGTTTGTTGAAATATAGCCTCCTCCCCTTAGAATACCAATCAAGATATATCAGCAAGTATATATTAAGGGTTTACCAAGTGCTTACCAATGGAGGGACACAAACAAAGACCAAAAAAGTCCCTGTTCTCAAGGAGAGATAGATAGAGATATATATATCATCTATACTTATAAATATATGTGTGTATGTGTATACATGTACACACACATATATAGTATGATATGTACATATATGTGTATATATGCATATGTGTCTATGTACATACATAGAATGAATTGAGATAATGAGTGAAAGCATCTTGCAGAGGTGAACTCTTAGCTGAAACTTGAAGGAAACCAGGGAAATCAGGAGAGGTGAGAGAACATTTTGTCTTCCAACAGAACAGCAAATCCGGAGAGATTTTACTTTGGTGGTTCTCTTTTATGTAAAAAATGGGAAGATCCTATGAGGAAGGAACTCAGGTCAAAGACTGGTGGATTCTTCACTAGATACTCTAGTATCTCCAATGCATAGAATCCTTTACTTTCAGCAAGATGTATGTCAGGTATAATTTTCTACACTAATCATTTCCTTATCCTCTATTCTAAGTACTAGTGCCTTCAAGAACTAACTGTCATACTAAAGTACCTTTTAGCTATTCTTAATATGTTTATATACATACATTTTACCTGTCTCCAATAAACTATAAGCTCTTGGAGAACACAGAATTTTTTTCTTGGAATTCCAGTGCTTGGGGCATAGTAGGTGCCTAATAAATGCTTGCTGTTTGATTACATGAGTAGCATGTGGGATGTGGCTAAGGAACAACACAAAATACACTTCAGTAACTTTTAAACTTTTCCAGAACAATATCCTCAGAGATAGAAGATCTCAACGAATACCTGAAAGAAATGTTATTCAAAGAAATCGCAGAACCCCATAATCTGTATTTATAACACACAGTGTTATTAAGAAAGAACACTGAAAGATGTGAATATATATAAATTATCAGAATTTGAATAAGACAACTAAAATGCGCTCATCTACTGTGTCCCAAACCTAAGATGCCCTGGATGCTTTCCTCACCTGCTGGTTTTTAACATTAGACTGACACAATGAGTATACTCGGTTTCCAGTGGTAAAAGAAGACATCTATCTGTTCAGCAGAATTCTACTAATTCAGTTACATGCTCCCAAGAAATATGGAGAGACTGGCCACATTTTCACAACTTATAGAAAGGGTGGCTGGAGACATGAATTACATAGTATGCTTGGTCAACCTGAGCTACCTCATTGTCTTTCGAAAGATCTCAAAGAAATACAGAAAGTCAAATGAAAGTATTAGATTGTCTCTAAAGTATTGATCTGAATTTATCAATTGCCAAATGTTTGTTTTGCAGAGTCTCTGTCAAGTATATGAGCTGCATGGTATTTTAGCAGAGCATGAGCACTAATCCAGGGAATATAGAGGCTCTCATCAGCTAGTCACATTCATTGGAGTCTTTGAGAACTAAAGGCATTTTTAGGATTTGGTTGCTATTACTGAAAATTTGTGAATAATTATGCTATAATTGCTAAACCACTCCATGATTTCACTCATGAGTTTCTGGTTTGGAAGATCTGAAAGTAGCAGGGGAAGAAAGGTCACTGTGGTGACCCCCTATAATACCATTTGGAGATTGTTAAGATGAGAAATGTGAGCCTGCTTTCAAGAATTTGGTCAATTGCTTCTAGTATGTAGTTGTACTGCATTACGAAGACTCTAGTAAGCACTTTGTGGTGCAGAATGATGCTACACTGGAAGACTTGGGAATAGTTTTGTTCTGAAAATGATTGTCACAAGAAATCCATCTCATTTTCCGGTAGAGAACTTTGCTGACAGTGAGAATGACAACAATCCACTGACATATTCTGAACAGATTAAAGTTGGATGTTTCTTGATAGGGATGGGTAGCACTTGCCAACAACGAATTCTTTGTGAATTATCTGAGGAAGACTAATGTGGATGCAGACAATCCATCCCATATATCACATGAGATAGGCATTACAGTGACATTCATAGATGTGCCAGTGGCAATCTGTAACATAAAAGGAGCTATCTCTCTCTTACACGAAACTGTATTTGAATTTTCTATGCTGTTTACCATTTACCATTAGAGTTTGTTTAATTTTATTTCATTGAGTAAATCCCTTTTGAATTCTGTTGTCTTTGGATAATTAGCAGCAAGAATAAATGTTAGTCAGTGCTAGGAAAAGTGATGCAAGTCAAGGAGCAAGAGAACCTGAGTTTCACTTCCCAGAAGGTGTCCTACTGTTAAGGGAATGGTATATATGTTAGAGCAATGCAAAGAATACTGTACTAGCATGAAACGAAACACATACATGGTCCCCAAAGCAGTTAGTGTTGTCCAAGGTACTTTGCTCTATTGTCATGAAAGTACTACATTATGGCTTTTGAAACCTGAGTCAAGAGGAAACTCTAGAACTTATATGAAATAGCTTCTACTGGGTCAAAATGGCAGCACATGCTAATAAGAAATGTGAAACTAATGTTTGATCCTTCCACAAGATTTTTTTCCAAACTTTCTCCCCATCTCTCCTCTTCCCCCACCCCAAGACACCCTGCATTCTGATTACCCATTCCCTCAATCTGCCTTCCCTTCTATCACACCTCTCCCTTCCCTAATGTCCATCTTCTCTTTTCTATATCCTATTACCTGTATTTCTGATTTCCCAGTTGCATGCAAAAACAATTCTCAACATCATTCATTCCTAAAACTTTGAGTTCCAACCTTTCTCCCTTCCTCCCTCCCCACCCATCCCCACTGAGAAGGCAAGCAATTTGATATATGTTATACATGTGTTGTTATGCAAAAGATTTCCATAAAAGTCATGTGGTGAAAGACAAATTATATTTTCCTCCATCCTATCTTGTGCCCCATTTGTTTTATTCTCTCTTTTAACCCTATCCTTCCTCAAAATGTTTATTTCTAATTACCCCTTCTCATTTGCCCTCCCTTATAACATCCCCCCACACCCAGCTTTTCCCATTCTTTCCTACTTCCCTGTAGTGTAAGATAGATTTTCATAGTAAATTGAGTGTGCATGTTATTCCCTCCTTAAGCCAAATGTGATGAGAGTAAGCTTCACTTTTTCTTTCTCACCTCCCTTCTCATCCAATAATTTGTCCAATTCTATTTCTTCCTTTTTCCTTCCAATATATTCCTCTCACCCCTTAATTTTATTTTTAGATATCACCCCTTCATATTCAACTCACTCTGTGCCCTCTGTTTCTATGTATATAATCTCTACTGAGGGAAGTTCTGAGTTCACTGAAAGTCCTGCACAGTTTCCCCAATGTGCTCAAATCTAGTCTTCTACTCCTATTAATTCTCAGCTCAGTTTTTCATTTGTCCAGTACTTATTCAATATAATGAATTGATATAATGTGTTGTTACTATGAATACATGTCATAATTTGGAAAATATGCTTTCTTTATTTGCAGGCTTTGGTAGTCAAAGGTGTTGGATTTGAATCTTGCCTCTTTTACTATGTGTGACTTTGAGTAAGTCACTTAATTTCTCTGGACCTTAGTTTACTCATTCGTAAAATGAAGACATTGAACAACTTAGCCATGAAGGACCTTTCTAACTCTAAAGATATGAATCTTCACACACTATGACCTACAATCAAATGATACTGTGAACATTTACTTGATTTTCTGAGTGTCATTTATTAGGTTGTATGTTTCATTGATCAGCCCTGATAAGTAGTCCTAGAATTCATTGAAATTAACATAATGCCACTTACAACCAAAAATATCTGAGTAAAAGAATCTCGCTTCTATTTGAACTTTGTAAAGGACATATTTCATAATTCTTGTAAACATCTTTTAGACTCTATGTCTCTATATGTGATATTTTGATGTTGATACTGAGAGCATAGTCAAAGCTCTGTTGATGCTTTTGTCACAGTATCTTGTATGATCTTAACTTATACAATGGAGGCACCTTAACTGAATACATCCTGTGGAACCGGGATTACATTATTAAATATAATGCTGTTTTATAATGAAAAAAACAAAGACAATGGGACAGTATATTAACTAAACATCTTAATCAACTGATGCTGAAACATGTAGTCAGCAAAGCCTTTCCAGTTTTCTTCTCCTATTTTCATCAAGGATACCCTTTACACAGTTATAGATCAATTTCACATAGATTTTGTAAAGATCAAAAAAAGTAATAAATAGTTTAATGGTTGCCAAAGTCTTCCTTGGCTGTCTGTTACATGAGAATACCACCCATGCTTTTCAAATTATTTTTCAATTATCTCCTCTTTTAAAAAAAGCTCAAGAATGGATTTCTGAGATTTCATAAAGTCCTATTGACTACATCACATCTTTTTCTATGCATTTATTCTGTTCTTCCAGAGTTCATCCTCCACTTTAGATACCAAGGTCGCAGAGTTCAAAGGTAATGGTTATACTCGTCCAGCGGGCAAGACTCAATTGTCTTAGAAATGCCAGCAGATTTGTTCCATTTCATGTCTATTTGTTGTCCTTCCAGTTTCATCTACAAACGTATTCAGGATGATCTGACTTAGCTAAATTTCACACCAATCTTTCTGCAGGCTTATTTTTCCCTTTATAACTTTTTGCTGTATTCAGACTTAATGTTGCTAGTAATCTTTAATACTTCTCTATAATGTTTTGCAAATGAGCTCATACACTTAATTCTTAGCATCCTCAGACCCCTTTTGAACACTTTGCCATTGCCACTGAAGAAAGAGAGAAGAGCGACAAAGGACTTCAGACTACTTTTATGTTTCATGGGTTGTCATACAAAATAGTTATCTAAGGTTTATTCTTTTAGTGGTGAGCCTTTCCACATTTAACTAGCTGTTGTGACAAGGTATCTGAACATTTTTAAGGACAGATTTATATAATATTATTGTTTTGTCTCTTTAGGAATACACATCAAGAACTTAGATAAGCATGTGTAAGTATGTCCTAAAGGAATAAATTTTCTGAAGATCAGGAGTATGCAGGAAAATGAGTATGTCTGAAATGAAGGGAGGATGATGATGACGAATAAGGTGAGGTTTGAGGGCAGTGACTGGAGTGGCAATTTTATTGATCTATAGGGAACTTTAGGATGAAAACAATTCTTCCACCAATTCAGGTTAGCACCTTCTCAACAATTTAGAATCTTAGACTAGTACCTAGAGTACTGAGAGGTTAAATGAATTGCCCAGAGTTGCACAGACAGAGAAGAAAGAGTGAGTAAAACACTTCGGAGATAAGTGGTAGTGAGAAAGGATGTAGTTTAGTGAAAAAGGTTAGACTCACCTTTTGACAATATGTATGTTTAGTTTATATGTGTAAAGATGGAAAAAGAAGTCTCTCAGCTGGAGTTACAACTACTGCTCAGGTGTCTTTTGGACCAGAAAATAAGAGTGTCTAAATTGCTTCTTAGCCTTGGTATTCTAAATTCTCTTTCCAGTTCTACTCTACTTGCTCTCCTAAAGTGTCCATGTCTTGATAGGAGAATCAAGATTTATACTCCCTTTCACAGAGGTTACAAGAGAAATAATGAAGAACTTTCTTGCAAGAACCTTTCCTGCCCTCTAAAAGATTGACTCCCATTGAAATGTTCATTTCACTAGCACTGTAGAAAGAGAGAGTTTCTTTTTTTCTTCTCTCCTCTTTACATCTTCTCACCTTCGGTGAGCTGGATAAAGTGAAATTCATTTTTTGTTCATTTGTTTTCCTTTTCTGTTATTCCTCTACCGGAGGCAAACAAGGTGAAGCTCTTGAGTCTCCGTCCTTCACGCAGACCAATGAAGCAGGGGCTCTGTCTGCCAAATAAGGATTCATTTTTTTTCTTTCAGGCAAATAAAGAACAAATAATTTGCACACCAGATAAGCTCATGGAGACTTAATCAGGGTGGGCTTGTGTCTGCCGCTGACAGCAGCAGGCTCAGAGATGGATGAGGCATATCTCTGGCAGTCACGTATTGTTTCGTTAATATTCAGTAAAAGGCTCAGCCAGCTGAGTTTGGCTGATATTTGTACTTTGTGGCAAATGTATCAATCAGCTCTTCCCTAGAAAATGGCATAGTGCTTTACTTGCAAAGGTCAAGACAGAGTAACTGCCATTTGGACTCCTTGGGGATTCCTGTCTTTGGCAAACATAGGAGGCTAGAGTAACTTGGTTGTGAGTGCTTGGTTTAGGGAGTTCTAGCAATGGCTCGCAAAAGGTGCATTAGCTTAATCCAAGTAATACAGACTCACAGTTACTTCCTGGATAATGGTTTACATGGTACATTGTAGCCAGGAAATAAAATCTCTATACTTGAGGACTCTAAGTTTCTTTGCATAGTTAATAGTTGGTTTGTTTGTTTTTATCAAGAAAACAGCTGGGAAATTATTCCAGTAGAAAGGGGTCAGTGATATTTATCATTGCCAAGAGAATAGGTTGTGCTAATTAGATTGCACCAAACAACACACAGAATTTTCCAAGCACTATGTAATAAGAAGGAATCATTCCTGACAATCCAGGTAATATCACTGTCCTTATCTATAATCAAAGGAGATACTGAGCATCTCTTTCCGAGCTCAGTTCTGCCGCATTCTACAAAAGTTACAAAAGATTGAACAGAGACAAAAATTATCTCTGCTCCCAAGAAGTGTAAATGTATTTGGTTTTCTAAGTTTGTATCCAACTGGAGCCCCTTGGGGATTTGAGCTCCCTGGGTATTCTCCTTGAAGAGTCCAGTGTTGACAAATTTCAATGGAGGATGACTCCCAGATGGTGAGGGACTGTAAAATCATACCATATGAGAACTTGTTGAAGGAACTATTTAGCTTGGAGGAGAGACTTGATGGGGACATGTCATCAAGAATTTGAAGTTTTTCAATGGAATAGAGTGATAGGATTTGTTCTGCTGGGTGCCAAAACATCAAACTCTAAGTATAACCACTGGGTTCATAAGCAAATATTTTAATCTTTCTGGGCCTCAGTTCCCCCATCTAAAAAAGTGAGAGGGTTCAATTAAATGAGTTTAAAGGTCTATGTTAGTCTTGTATTTATGATCTTAAACATAGTAAAGTCGCAGTCACAATTGTGTTTAAGAGAAGCAACCTGGGCATTAGAGTTGTCCAAAGGAATGCCTAGAAAGCTTCCTTTTGTGAGGAAGTCTTGAAGTAGAGATTAGGTGACCAGATTTTGAGGATATTGTAGAGATGATTTTTGTTCAAGTATGGGTGACAGTACTAATGATAGGTAGCACTTATATAATATTTTGAGGTTTACACAATGTTTTACAAATATTTTCTTACTTTAACTTTATGACCAATCTGGGAGGTAAGTAGTGTTACTATAATCCATAGTTTACAGATGAGGGAACTGAGGCAAAGCTTAAATAACTTACAGAAGGGCTTACAACTAGCAAATGACTGAGGCTGGATTTGAATCCTGGTCTTCTTGGCTCCAAGTCTACCTTCAATCCACTGTCCATTTTTCAGCTGTTCAGTTGTTTTTCAGTCTAAGGGGCAACTAGGTGGTACAGTAGATAGGGCACCAGTACAGAAGTCAGGAGGAACTGAGTTCAAATCTCACCTCATACACTTGACACTCACTAACTGTGTGACCTTGGACAAGTCATTTAACCTCAATTGCCTTCATCCTGGATCATCCCCAGTCATCCTGATGGATTCAGATGGTTCTGGAGGAAAAGTGAGGCTGGTGACCTGCACAGCCTCCCTCACCCAAAAGAACGAAGTCAAGGGCAAGTCAAGTCATTATTTCTCTGATGACATGACCTTCATTGGCAACGAAGGACAAACACTCACACACACACATTTTTCAGTTATGTGTAACCCTCTATGATCCCAAATGCTGTTGGGTTTGAAGCTTTTTTTTGGCAAAGACACTGAACTGGTTTGTCATTTCTTTCTCCAGCTTATTTTACAGACAGGTAAATTGAGGCAAAAAGAGTTAAGTGACTTATCCAGGGTCACTTAGCTAATAAGTGTCAGAAGCCAGATTTGAACTCAGAAAGAAGAGTTTTCCTGACTCCAGGCCAAGTTCTCTATCCATTGTGGTCCCGGCTTGCCCACTCTCCAAATTTAGTTGCCTTTTTCTAGCTGTCCTCCGAAGTCCCTTCTGATTCTGTTGCAATAAAATACCTTCATTTGAATTTTTCTTTCTCTTTTGTTAAAAAAGTCATTACAAATAATACTACTTTTAATGAAAAAAGCTTACTATATAATAGGGAGAAATAGGTCTCCATGTTAGGCTAATTGAAGGGAATCCCTTTGGTAAAGATTGATTCCATAGGCTCAAGGGAGGGTTGTTGACAGGCTAGCTAGAAGTATACCACATTTATCTGAGCAGGAATTTCCACATTATTTCAAAGTATTGGATAACCAGACTTTATATGAAGCCCTCAATTAACAGGGAACTCAGTACCTTTCAAGACAGGTGATTACATTATTGGGCAGTTCTAACTGCTGGAAAACTTTTAAGATAGGCAGTTGAAATCTTACTCTCTGTAATTTCTAGTCATGGTAAAAATGATAGAGAAAAGTTAGAACTACTTAACTTTTTTTATCTTGGTCCTCTATTCTTAAACAATCAGAATGACTTTTTGACTAGAAAGGATAGATAAAAAATGTTCATAGGTAAATGAGAGAATAGTCACCATTTAGATAGATCTGGCAGTTCATATAAGCCAGATTAACCTCACATCCTTTTTTTAATCTAGTTATTAGACTGATAGAAAGATGCATATTTGGATTTCAGAAATGTATTCAATAAAGTCTTTCATGATAACTTTAGAGAGGAAATGGGGAGATTTGGCTAAATGGTAGTTCAGTGAGGTGAATTTTGGACTTACTGAATATAATTAGACCAAAAGAGATGTCATTAATTAAGCAATATTAACCTGGAGGAAGAATTCTAATGGAAAACTCCTGGGACATCTCATTTGGCTTAGGTTATTTTATATTTGTACAAATGAGTTGGATAAAGTCAAAGACATCACAAAACTCAAAGAGATAGGTAACATTTTGTATGAGAGAGACACATTAGAGTAATGGAGTTTAAAAGTGAAGTATGATTAGAACAAATACAAAATTCTCTATTAGGCTCAAAAAATCAACTTCCTAAGTGACTAAACAACGATTAAGAAGATGAAAGATAGCATAAAATAAAAATAATAGAGACAGAAATAACCCCAAGGTTGGGGATATAAACTATAAAAATCAAGTTTAAAATTCCCTGAATCTGGGAGAGAGAGAGGGGGAAGTGAGGGAGCTGATTTATTTGTTAATAAATGCAGTGTGGCTGCCTAATGATTGGGTAGAGCATGGTTCTATGATAGACTTTTTTCCTCTATATAGTGTTAATTGGTTTATTTATACCTGAACCGAGGTATCCTAACTACAAATTCAGTGCACTCCCCACTATTACTAAGTGTTGCTATAATGGGAAAAAGAAAAAAAAGCAAAAGAGGTGCCTAGGCTGTTTTAATGAGTTTTACCAGGACTTCCCAAACCATGCATAAATCTACAGACATAGGCTCTCTCTCTCTCTCTCTCTCTCTCTCTCTCTCTCTCACTCACACACACACACATATACTCAAAAGTTTGCATCGTTATACATATATATTTGTGTGTATTCCCAACTATAAATTGTATTATATATTCATGTCAACAAGATTTCTTGAAACTAGCTTCACATGAATGCATAACAGTCCTTACTAGAATGCTTTCCTCCTCTCAAATGATGGATGTATTTAGTGAAAAAAAATTCATAATCATACCCAACTTCTTCTCTTTGAATAAATTAATTTTCTTGGTATAGTTGTCAAAATGAGAGATAATTTGGACTGTTTAAATATCAGAAGCTCTCTCAAGAGGTGACAAACCATTGGATAACAGTTGCCCACTAGATTACACCAAATAGTCAGGTAGTACATAAATTCAGCTGAATAAATATGTGCTATCCTGTAAAGATTAGACACACTGAATAAAAATGTGAGAGACTCAAAAGGCAGGGAGGTAAATGTAGATTAAATGAAATGGTCATTTAAAAAAAAATCACTGCCTTACGTCTTAGAATATGTGGGAGATATAAGTATGCCAAGACTCTAAAATAAAACCTAATGGCAATATTCAAGAAAAATAAGAGGTCAAAGAAACATTTTTTCTGGAGAAAAAACTCTTTTTGATAACTAAGCACTGCCTTTTATTGACATGGGGTAAAGTCTCCCTTATCTTTTCCTGAATGACTGAGAGAGGTACAACAAGAATAATATTTAGTCTCTTCTCTAAACACCTTTCTTAAGATAAATATTGCAGTAACACCTCCCAGGATGCTTCAGTATCTTCAAATGTTTCTGTAGTAAATGGAAACTCTGGGACTATGACCAAAGAGGGAAGGAGGACTTGATTGTATGAGGAGTGGAGATGGCTATAGCAAGTATAGCATCTGTGGGGATAAGCTGGAAAATTTAACATCTGGGTTATGATCCTCTGCCAGAATGGAGAGGAGAGCAACATGCTCCATCCACCTTGAAGGCCGTGCAAATGAGGAGAGTTGGTGGTAAATTTTTGCTAACTGTGGTCATTATTCTTATGTTGAGATTTTTCTTTTTAGAATCCAGAATGCCAGTTTTCAATAACAACAGACATATGTTTTTTTGAATCTGAATGTATTATTTTATAGTCAAAGAGCAAATGCATAGCTCATATGTGTGATCAGGGTCAAGACATTTTTGACTATCTGAGTCTCAGTTCTTCATTTGTAAAATGAAAGGTTTGGGGCAAATGCTCTATGTGATTTCTCATGGTAGTGGACTTTTACAGAATCACAGGTTTTGTTAGGAAAAGATCTTAGAAAGTCTGTCAGTAAGTCAACAAACATTTATTAAATGTTTATATTTGATATGCATTAGGATACAAAAAAGGGGAAAAATCCAAACAAACAAAATACCTAGCTCCAAGGAACTCACATTCTAATTAAAAAGACAACATGCCAAAAAAAAAGTTATACACATACAACAGGTGACACAGTGAATAACTGACCAGGAAGGACTTAGTTGAAATTCAGCTTCAAATGGAGCACACATGTGACACTGAGTATGTGACTGTCTCAGTTATCTTATCAATGAAATGGGGATAATAAGAGCATTTATTGCCTATGGTTACATGGTGATAAAATGAGGTAAGTGTAAAGTACTTTGTACTATATAAATTACTTCACTTACTGTATAAATGTTATATTTATATAAATGTTTTTAAAGTGATTTGTAACCATTATACCATGATATAAAAAAGTTAGCTATTATTATTACAAAATATATACGGTGTAAATGGGAGATAAACATACCTACAAGAATGCCTTAGCAGTTTATGTTGGGAGGAATGGGTAGTGAGGGGGGAGGAAAGGAATCGAGTCCATTATCATCATTTTGTAGATGGTTGTGACTTAAAGGAAATGATTTGCCCAAAGTCACATCATTAGCAAATTATTTGAAATTTGAAACTCTGATTCCAAATGAGGAGACAGAAGCTAACAAATTTATGAGAAATCAAGAAATTACAAAACAAAACCAAAAGAATGAAAAATAGAAGAAAATGTGAAATATCTCATTGGAAAAACAACTGACCTGGAAAATAGATCCAGGAGAGACAATTTAAAAATTATGGGACTACCTTAAAGCCATGACCCAAAAAAAGAGCCTAGAAAGATGATCTTTCATGAAATTATCAAGGAAAGTGCACTGATATTCTAGAACCAGAAGGCAAAATTAATATTGAAAGAATCCTCCAATCACCTCCTGAAAGAGATCAAAAGAGAGAAACTCCTAGGAACATTGTGGCCAAATTCCAGAGTTACCAGGTCAAGGAGAAAATATTGCAATCAGCTAGAAAGAAACAATTCAAGTATTCTGGAAATACAATCAGGATAACACAAGGTCTAGCAGTTTCTACGTTAAGGGATTGAAGGGCTTGGAATACGATATTCCAGAAGTCAAAGAAAGGATTAAAACCAAGAATCACCTACCCAGCAAAACTGAGTATAATACTTCAGGGGGAAAATGGTATTTCAATGAAATAAAGGATTTTCAAGCATTCTTGATGAAAAGACCAGAGCTGAAAAGAAAATTTGACTTTCAAACATAAGAATCAAGAGAAGCATGTAAAGGTAAACAGGAAAGAGAAATCATAAGGGACTTTCTAAAGTTGAACTATTTG